>QXEO01000164.1:5895890-6495890 GCA_007115705.1 Dactylis glomerata | reverse complement strand
GGGAAGGTACCGTGTCCTCTCGCCTTTTACTCCTCTTCTTCTTCTTCATACTCTTCTTAATCTCTCCTTTAGGAGGGAGAGACTTGAAGGGCATCTTCTCCACATAATCTGGTTTGCGGACAGAAGCAACAGAAGAAACTTTGGAGGATTCCTCCTCTCTATTAATAAGATCGAAACATCTATTAGTCCTATCATAGCTTGGCAAAACATCATATTTTATAAGATCTTGCAAGTAAGTATTTGCGAGGCAATCTTTAGCACAATAGAGACGACAACCTCGAAGAGTGCTATTAATATCAACATCTCTCATATCAACCAAAGAAATCTTTCTAGATATCTCTTCATAATTCAAAAACAAAGTAAGCTCATCATACTGATTGAAAGTAATCTTATCATCACAATACAAATCTGCGGTACTCGTTCGATTAATTGGGCATTGAAAATTAAAGTGACCCTTTTTACCGCAAAATTCACAAAGAAAAGGATGAAGCTCACAAACCCTTTCACCAAGAACATCTAGATCCTTGAGCCACATACTGATTTCTTCATTTGCGTGGGTGATGCAATAATCTTCCTTGTTGTAACTCTGTTCACAAGGTCTATGTATTCCACAAAAATTAACATGCTTATAAGAAATAGGACTTTTAGAAGTTTGAGCATGTTTATTGCATTCATCAATAACAATATCACTTTCTATGCAAGTGTCCTTAAAAGGTTCATGATACACGTCCCCATTTCCTTTAGGAACATTCATATGGGAAGCAAAGGCTTTAAAGCAATCAACCATAATTTGGGGATCAAGACCATATTTAGCACTCAGCTCTTAAAAATTAGCAGTTTCAGCGAAAGACTTAATGCAATCAAACTCGTAATTCATACCTGATCCTTTACCTTTGTCGCTATCCCAACCTTCAATATTGTTTTGAATTGTCTCAAGCAGATCCCACTTGGTGTCAACATCCTTGCTTGTGAAAGACCCATCAAAGCATGCATCTAGATAGTCCTTGTAATATCCTGAAAGCCTTGCATAAAAATTATTACTAACAATATTACAGAGAAGATCATGAATAGGACATTTGTGCATTAGTAACTTCAATCTTCCCCACGTTTGGGCAATGCTTTCTCCCTCATGCGGATGAAAATTATAAATGTAGTTTCTATCTTTATAAACCTGACTAGAATGATAGAATTTAGAATAAAAGAGATGTACAATTTCCTCCCAGTCAATAGATGGACCATCTTTAAGCAGCCGATACCACTCCTCAGCTCTGCCTTTCAATGATAAAGAGAATAGCTTCCTCTTAACTTGGCTCATTGAAATACCTGCACACTGGAACAACTCGCATAATTCATGTATAAAAAGCAAATGATCACCAGGATGGATAGTTCCATCTCCTAAATAGCAGTTATTCATAACACGTTTAACAATCTTCATAGGTATTTCAAAAGGATGAGGAGCACAAGCATCATTAGAAACATCACATATGGGAGATAAAATATCATCAGAACAAACTTTCTCCACTAAAGCTGGGGAACTAAAAATATCATGCTTAACAAAACCAGCTTCCCCAAGCTTAGACTTTTCTATAGCATTAGCAATAACGGGATTCAAAGCATTCGTACTAATAACATTGCTATGCGAAATAATCTCCAAAGGTTTTTCAATTTTCTCTTCAAATCTAAACTCAGAAAAAAGACTAAAGAACTCTTTATTTTCCATTAAGCCTAACTAGTGAAAATAAAAACAAGAAATAAAAAGATATAATTATAGAATCTAAAGGAAATAACTCTGAGCACTCACACAGGAGGATGCGAGTACCTTTTACCTTACCTCCCCAGCAACGGCACCAGAAAAGAGCTTGATGTCTACGCACGCGTCTGTTCTTGTAGACAGTGTTGGGCCTCCAAGTGCAGAGATTTGTAGAGCAGCAGCAAGTTTCTCTTAAGTGGATCACCTAAGGTTTATCAAACTCAAGGAGGAAGAGGTTAAAGCTATCCCTCTCAAGCAACCCTGCAATTACGATACAGAAAGTCTCTTGTGTCTCCAACACACCCAATACACTTGTCAGATGTATAGGTGCACTAGTTCGGCGAAGAGATAGTGAAATACAAGTGGTATGGATGATTATAAGTAGTAAATGCAATATGAAATAAAAAATGGCAGCAAGCAAACAAGTAACAAAACAACAAGTAAACGGTGTGCAAAGCTTAGAAACAAGGCCTAGGGATCATACTTTCACTAGTGGACACACTCCCAACAAATATAACATAATTGAACAAATAAATAACTTCTCTTCACTATGCTACTCTGAATTACTCTCCTATTGAATAACACTAATCATTGTGTAGTGGCTACAGAAGCACCCCTTAAAGTTCATCAAGTACTTGACAAACACCACTCATAGAGATATCCAAATCAAATCACAACTCAAGATAAATATTATTGCAACTTAGACCAAGTACTAACACGGTGCACACACTGTCAACATTACACCATGAAAGGAGGAATAGATCACTTCAATAATATCATAGTGACAATTATTCTCATAATCCATAAGAGATCACAATCGTAGCCTAGAACAAGTACCACCATGATGCATATACTGTCACCGTTACACCATGGCAGGAGGAATAGATTACTTTAATAACACCACTAGAGTACACATAATGATGAAGAGTAGCATCTACTTATTCAACATGATACAAAGCTCATGATCACATAAAGATCACATCATGGGAGAGAGAGGTGAATCACATAGCTACCGGTAGAGCCCTCAGCCCCGGGGGAGAACTACTCCCTCCTCATCATAGGAGACAGCAAGGTTGATGGAGATGGCGGTGAGGTCGATGGAGGCGGCGGAGACGGCGATGGAGACCGATGGAGATGGCTCCAGGGGCACTTCCCCATCCCAGCAGGGTGCCGGAATAGAGACTTCTGTCCCCTGAAATTCGTCGGCGGCGGCGGAGCTACGGAACTCTTTCTGGAAAATTGCCGACTCCCCTAGGGTTTTCCGTCCTGAGGCTTTATATAGGCGAAGGGGCGTCGTCAGGGGACTGCCAGGGACTCCTCACACATAGGGGGCGCGGCCAGGGCCTGGGCCACACCGCCCTGGTGTGAGGCTGGCCCCTGGCCCCCCTCCGGCTCTCTTTCGGTCCTCGTCCTTCGTCCGGGAAAAATAGGAATTCTGGAACTTGTTTCGTCCAATTCTGAGAATATTTCATGTGTAGCATTTTTGAAACACAAAAACAACAAAAAACAGGGAACTGGCACTGTGGCATCTTGTCAATAGGTTAGTTTCGGAAATCGCATAAAAACGCCACGAAGTGTAACGAAACACAAGGCAAATGGTGTAAAAACAAGCATGGAGCATCAAAAATTATAGATACGTTTAAGACGTATCAGGTACTAACTTCAATATGCAACTCAAAATAATTCTCCAATGGAAAACGAACACTAATCATGCGTAGGGTGCGAAGCACTCCTCAAAGTCTGTGTTTCCCCAAACTAGATTGTCCCACACTATCACCATGAACGCACTAGATGGTTTCAACAAACACCAATAATTCATAGAGACATTAACCAAAAAGACACACATAATGCGCACACTAGTCACCTTCACATTACGATACAAGGTGTCTTCGGAGATTACAAATATAAAGCACGGGAGTAGCATAATATCTGAATAATAGCATCTACCAATTCAACTAGATACAAAGCTCACGATCACATAAAAATCACATCATGGGAGAGAGAGGTGAACCACATAGCTACCGGTAGAGCCCTCAGCCCCGGGGGAGAACTACTCCCTCCTCATCATAGGAGGCAGCAATGGCGATGGAGATGGCGGTGAGGTCGATGGAGACGGCGGAAATGGCGATGGAGACTGATGGAGATGGCTTCGGGGACACTTCCCTGTCCCGGCAGGGTGCCGAAACAGAGACTTTTGTCCCCCGAAATTCATCGGCAGTGACGGCGGAGCTGCGGAACTCTTCTGGAAATTTCGCCAATTATTTTAGGGTTTTCCGTCGGGAGGCTTCTTATAGGCGAAGGGGCGTCGTCAGGAGGTGGCCCAGGCGGGCTTACCATGGGTGGGCGCGGCCAGGGGCTAGGTCGCGCCCCCCTGTGGTGTGGCCAGCCTCTGGCCCCTCTCCGGCTCCCATTTGGTCCTCGTCCTCCGTCCGGGAAAAATAGGAGTTTCCGAACTTGTTTCGTCCAATTACGAGAATATTTCCTGTGTAGCTTTTCTGAAACACAAAAACAGCAGAAAACAGGGAACTGGCAGTGTGGCATCTTGTCAATAGGTTAGTTCCGGAAATCGCATAAAAACGCCACGAAGTGTAATGAAACACAAGGCAAATGGTGTAAAAACAAGCATGGAGCATCAAAAATTATAGATATATTTGAGACGTATCAGTAACCGATGAGTTTGTCTCGCTGGAGGAGTCGACAGAAGTTTCCGAAGTTGCCGCAACTGCGGTTTTGCTTGCCAATGGACCCGAATAAACATGACGAAAGTTGAAGCTTCCAATCGTTAGACCCATCTCCTGGTCGAGACTTGCAAAGAGCGCAGTTAGGGTGGGTGGGTGCGGTCGAAAATTAACGGTGCCAAAGGTGATCTGGTTTCCATCGATCGACGAGTTGCTCTATGATGAAGGCGAAAAAGCCATCGAATCCATGACTCCAATTCTCAAGGTCCCCATGGTCGGCGCCAACTGACGAGGGTTAATCTCAGCAGTGTCCTAGATGAAGGACTTAGGATCAGGAGAAGAGGGCGTCAGATAAACTCGAACGTAAAAATTCAGACAAACAAGGCAAAACTTGTATTATTAAGACAAAGCTAGAATTACGAGCTAAATCTCGATGTGTCCTCCGCTGGCCCCTTTTTATAGGTGGCAAAGTCTCGGGCTCCTGGTCGGGTTTGATACAAACACATTGCATACGACGGTTTTATTTAAATATTCAATACATCGGTTCATATCTTGGGCGATAATTCCTATGTACCTTAACTCGAATATATATCAGGGGTACCAGTACCATGGCCCTGACTGGCGTACCCATAATCAGTTTTCTACTACACCGCGGAGGTTTGGACATCAAAAGACTTGGCTTCACAAGCAATACAAACACAGAATGCAGTCCAAAACCAACTACGTGGTCGGTTGATTTGTTTGCCTATAAATATACCACTACCAGTACAAACGTACAATACAATATAAACTTAGAGGTTGAGCGGAGCTTTGATGTCGCAACATGCCGGGTCTAGAAAAACAAAGCGGGTAGCAAACGGCCGGGGAAACCGATACAACTCGAAGCTTTGAGGGTGACCGGCGGTGGTCGAGCTCGGCGTGCGTCGAGGGAACCGCTGGAACTGGCACGTGCCAAGGAAGAAAAAAGACGTACGCGTGCGTGCCCGAAATTAAATTATAAGCGGCGGCAGCCGAAACGGGACGGGGAGAGGCGTCCAGGCCTCGATCGGTGGATCTCCGGAAAACCACCGTCCTTTCTCGGCCTCGTGCACGGGTGGACCAGCGGGGTCCGTCTTCGCTGGCGCGCTGGGGCGTCGCGTCACGTTTGGGTTGCCGTGCCCGCGGTCGGGTCCGTCCGGGGATGGAAATTTTGCTTGCGCACCCAGATCGGATCCTCGTCTCTTTCCCCTCGTCCAAGCCGCGCCCTGTTTATAACCCCCACCATCCGGCACCCCGCTAATCATCCGCCTCCCTCCTCTCCTCTGCCAACCCCAAATCTCCTCCCTTCCCAACCCTCGATTCATCCGTCCCCAAGCTTCCACCATGTCGGCCTACTGCGGAAAGTACAAGGGTACGATCCGCCTCCCCTTTCCTTCCCTATGCATCTCGCCTTGTTCTTATCGCCTGCTCGTCCGTAGATCTGTTCGTTGTGTGCTCGGAAATCGTTGCAGTATTCGCCTTGATCTGCTAGATCCGTACACGCTGATCAGGATCCGTACATGCTCTGCGTTTATATCTGCTTTGGTTGATAGCGGCTAGGTTGTTTTCGAAATTTTATAGGCGCCAGGAGTTAGATCGGGTGTGCAGGAATATTGAATTTGCATCAGATGGCGCGTTGCTTGCTGATAATTCTGTAGGAGTTGCGATTCTGAATCAGATGATGCGTTGCATGCAGCTAATTCTCTAACTTATTCCGCTGTTAGCTTGTAGGAAGTTTAAGTAATTTTTGGTTTAATTGGTATACCACGTTGCTGCATCTAATATATATTTCTTTCTGGATTCATCATAGTGGGTAGTTTTGGCTGGAAAGTTGCATCTGCAAAAGTAGATCTGCATAGATCCTTGTTTCTCTTGCTGTACAAGATGGTGCTTATATAATCCCAAGCTGTAATTGTTATTAGTCTGTTGTCATGTTTATTCTCAATTGCCTATGCCTTTAGGTTTACCTCGTGTAGATTCAGAAATTACTGCAATTCTGAAATTTCAAGTATGGTAACCAGGACCTTATGCATGGTTTACTGTTGCTAAACATTGTGAATGGTTAGTCTGTAATTAGAAATTTTTGAGCACTATTTATCAGATGATCTAATTAGTTATTTGCAATTGCTTATATTAATGCTTGCTTATATTAATGCTTGCTTATATAATACTAATCCTGGTTATCCTGCAGATGAGCTCATCAAGAACGCTGCCTACATTGGCACTCCTGGCAAGGGTATCCTTGCTGCGGACGAGTCCACTGGCACCATCGGCAAGCGCTTCGCCAGCATCAACGTCGAGAACGTTGAGGACAACCGCCGTGCCCTCCGTGAGCTCCTCTTCTGCACCCCTGGTGCCCTCCAGTACATCAGCGGCGTGATCCTCTTCGAGGAGACCCTCTACCAGAGCACCAAGGCCGGCAAGCCCTTCGTCGACGTGCTCAAGGAGGCCAATGTCCTCCCTGGCATCAAGGTGGACAAGGGTGTTGTCGAGCTCGCTGGAACCGACAAGGAGACCACCACCCAGGGTCATGACGACCTTGGCAAGCGCTGCGCCAAGTACTACGAGGCTGGAGCCCGCTTTGCCAAATGGCGTGCCGTCCTCAAGATCGGCCACAATGAGCCATCGCAGCTTTCCATTGACCAGAACGCCCAGGGTCTTGCTCGCTATGCCATCATCTGCCAGGAGAACGGTCTGGTGCCCATTGTTGAGCCTGAGATCCTTGTTGATGGACCTCATGACATTGACCGCTGTGCCTACGTGACTGAGGTGGTCCTTGCTGCCTGCTACAAGGCTCTCAACGACCAGCATGTTCTCCTTGAGGGTACCCTCCTGAAGCCCAACATGGTTACCCCTGGATCCGACGCCAAGAAGGTTGCCCCTGAGGTCATTGCTGAGTACACCGTCCGCACCCTCCAGAGGACTGTCCCCCCTGCCGTTCCTGCCATTGTCTTCCTCTCTGGTGGACAGAGCGAGGAGGAGGCGACCAAGAACCTCAACGCCATGAACAAGCTCCAGACCAAGAAGCCGTGGTCTCTGTCCTTCTCCTTCGGGCGTGCCCTCCAGCAGAGCACCCTCAAGGCCTGGGCTGGCAAGGAGGAGAACCTGGAGAAGGCACAGAAGGCTTTCCTGGTGAGGTGCAAGGCCAACTCCGAGGCCACCCTCGGCACCTACCAGGGGGACGCCACCCTGGGTGAGGGTGCCTCCGAGAGCCTCCACGTCAAGGACTACAAGTACTGATCTGCCTTCAGCGCCTGGTCCGTTTGGGCCTTCCTGCATAGCAGTATTAATGTTTGGTTTTCTGAGTCCTACATATATCTTCGGATATCGAACCTTGGTTTTAATAATATGAAATGAAACTTTGCTTTCATGACCCCCTGTAACTCAGGTGCTCCGTATGGTAAATTGGAGCAGTTGGTTTTTGCTCTATCTTACTGTAATTTTGCTGCACAATGGGATAAACCTTTTATATGTTGAGTAGTCATGTTTAAGTCAGCTTGTGCTCAGTTTCGTTTGTGTTTGCTTTAGTAATTGTTAGGTTTTCGTGATTGATTGATGTGATCCTCCTGGATTACTGTTATAACTGAATCTAGTTTGCAGTGGTTATCCTCCCAGTTTGGCGGTTATGTTTAGGCTTCTCATCTGACTTGACCGACTATAGAAGTTTTTCATTTCTGTTTATCAATTTTAATGATGGACAATTGTCACGCTCAGAGTTCAAATTTGTCCAACCATTCCAAATAATTCTCTGTTATGCTTTATCTTGCTTGCTGCATTATAAAGTTCCAAATGTGAATTGACATGTCAAACCTTAATTGCGGTTTTGAAATTTGTGAGGATGATATAAATATTCGGAACAGGAAAACTGATCTAACATCAGGAATTTGAATAAGCCATTTTTCAAAGCAGAGACACCAACACTTCTTTTTTCTTTGTACCCACAACAACAGAAGTTCTTCTTGTCAAATATTGACTTCTCCCCACAGTCCGGTTCTCGCTTCTGATTCAAGAGATTCCCTGTCTAAACGTAGACCTTGCAATCCAATTGTCTAAACATAGAAATTTCGTATCTGAGCAAATATATCCTGGTTGTCTGCTTTGAGTACAGCTTGGACTCGGGAGTTAAACATTCTGACTATTGTTGAGTACAACTTGTGAAGAGAAAAGAGCAAATGAACATTTCACATATCAACTATAACGGTTCTCTACCGGAAAGTTCATTTGAAACATGGGCACCAGTGTGTAGTTTCAGATTTTTGAAAATTTCAAAACTTCACACTTTTATCTCTTTAAAAATTATGGCATTAAATATATAGAAAGATATATACGATAGGAGTATATGTGAAAAAGTCTCGTTAAAAATACTGTATATTTTAGGATATACAAAAAGACAAATTTTTGACAAAAATATATATGATTTTACTACTACTTTACTACTCTACTATTTACTATCAGAAATTTGTATTTTTTATATCTTTTAAAATACAACGTATTTTTTAACAGGACTTTTTCGCACACACTTCTCTTGTACATATCTATCTATATACTTAACGCTATAATTTTTAGAGACATAAAAGTGTTATTTTTTAAAAAAAAATAAAATTCTAAAAGTGAAGGAAGCACTAGTGCTCATGTGCACCAAATCCCCTCTCGTTCTCTACCGGTTCATTTTTGCGTCATTCTTGATTGGGACGGAAACCGTATACTTTGAATTTGTGGTGTGATGAAGTGGAGCCAGGAGAACTCTTTTGACATAAGACTTGTTCGACAAGATACGGCGGTTCAAGCACAGTTGTGCATGGAATTTCTCCCTCTCCTTTGGTGACGTGGATCGTTAAGCTTGGTCTACCTGTCATTTTGATTATTTTAGAAGACCTGTCATTCTGATGATTGGGCTCATCAGCTTGGTTAATCTTGGCGTCCCGAGCCCTATTAAGCTGGGCAACCCAGCCAATTGAGGAGTTGTGGTCCAATGGGCTCTTCTGATGGGCCTATGTGGGACATGCATAGTTGTAAGGACATACTTTATTTTGTATTTTCGGTCCAATTAGCCAAACTTTTGCAGTGTTGTCTACAACCCTATTTTGGTCGCTTCTCTTTGCAGAATGTTGTTAACTAATTAAAATTCTTGCTTGTCCGAAAAAAACACACCTATTTCGATCACTTACTTTACCTAAGAAATACCATTACATTTCTTGTCATTTACATGGACCGGACAGGTTAAAAAATAGTGAATCCAACTATTCCTCCATAAGATTCAGCTGGGACACTTTCTTTCATCTCATTTAACATGAATTCCTCCAAAGAACTAGTATGATTAAGCAAGTTTGTTCATTTTTATCGTTATTAAAGGTTTTGCCTCCCTCTGTCATGTGGGGTCCACACTATGAAGTCTAAATCCGAGGCTAGGCAAAACCGGGAAAAAACTTGGCTTAAATTTTGGTAGGGTGGAACATGTCACAAACTAGATCTGAAGGGGTAAGAGGTGGACTTAACTTGTTGAAAATAATGTCATGTTCTGTTGAATCCTACAGAATTTGAAACCTACAGAATATTTCTTCTAGTAGCATCTGACTCATAGAAAAACAAAGGAACTATAACATTCGGTTTGAGTGGATGGAAAATTTCCTCCAAAACATAGTATACTGCAATCTTATTGGAAAATTCCTATGAATTCCTGAGGATTCCAATTATACGAAACATAGATCAAACAACCCTGAGTTTTTTCTAAGTTAACCTTCAGAGAATCTGGCCAAGGTGGCGTGAAGGTACCCTGTACTGAACTGTTCCCTTGCCTGTCTAGGCCAACGCAGAATGCGAAGGAAACAAAAAGAACTAAGGTGGGAGTATAATGCTCTCAGGGCATTACTTTATTTCCCGTTCGAGGGCTGGCCTCCATGTGTTTCCAGCGATGGCCAAACTAGCACGAGGATCACCAATTAATCAGGGAATCGTTGAAAGATCGAGCAGCTGCGGTGCGTGCAAGCGGACATGGAGCTAGCTAGCGAGTAGCGAGATCAGATCAAGCTCACTGCCAGTTGCCGCTGCTAGAAAAGTAGTGTAACAGCTCGGGTGTCGAATGAATGGCCATGTGATTCACGCACATTCTCTGGTCTATTTTATCTTCCCAGTAACATGCATGATCGACTTTTTTCAAGTGAAAACATGGGAAGCATATGTGTGCATCTGTTCTGTCTCCGGATACCCACACTGATATTCGACTGTACTCTCTGTCTGTACCACTGCGTGATATCCTGGCAGATGATGATCCGTCGACGGTGAAACTTTTTAGCGGCATGATGATGCATCCATGCCACGCAATCGAATATCGATCCCTCCGCCCACGAAATGAACGCCGTAGGTTGGTTGGTGTAAAATAGTATTTCGAGTCTTCTATCTCACACTAGTCACTGCAGATTCTAGTGCCGTCAACTACCACCACTACAGCTCTGTTGGTTTAGTGATCAAGGGTATATGCACATCCCTTAATCGCGGCGTTTATTCTTTTCCATATCGTGACGATGTTGAGAGCGAGGGACCGAGGGGTCAGGTATTCAGCTCTGTCGGTAGAGCCACCTACTGGAATCCATCCAGACTTGCAGAGGTGTAAAAAGGACGGCCCCTGGAAAGCGTAAGTGTGATCGTGAACCGTCATACACGGCTTTAAATTAACGAAGCCATCAACCGGCCAGGGATTACATAAGGCCACCCAAATAACCACACACGCAAAACAACCGCAGAAAGATACAAAGACACACGCTGAACATCTTACAACTCAACGCTACAAGCAAGCATACAAAAGGAAAACGAGGAGAGCATCGCTTGTGAGGCGAAGACTGCAACTCTCTGGCACCAAGGACACAGAGCAGAAGAGGCACGTCGAGCTAATGTCAAGAAGCAGAATGGAAGTCGCGGTCGAGGAAGACACCATGGACTGGAAGCACCAAAACCCCATCCTGCTCTCACGACGAAGTGGGACCCTACCCTCTCATCTTTGATCGAAAGGTGTCGAACCGTTGGACATGAGAGACGCTCACCCGAGAGCGGAGAGGTGCTTGACTCAAGAGCCGGGACAATCATAGAACACGACCACCTTGACAAGGAAAGAACACCACACCGGCTACACTGCCGCATCCCTTGGACATCCTAGAGTAGCACGAAAAAGCGGCGGCAAGCAAATGAGACAAAACAGCAGGAAGTCGAGAATGTCGGTCGAACGCTGAGAAAGGGCCAGGAGCCCATGGCCAAGAGCAAGCTGCTACTACCAAGAAGGGGAACCCTATCTCCTTCTGTCGGATCGAAGACGTCGTATCACCGGAACAGAGCCACGATCGCCGCTGCCAGAGAGCACCACCCATCAAACACCGCCAGCCACGCCAAACACCAACACCGTTGCCGCGCTCGATAGCCGGAACCACACAAAGCTCCTACCTTCCACTCCCCTCGCTGATGAGTGCATTTTTGAATCATATTTACAACATACTTTATGCTTGTAAATCACTCATCTCATGCTACAACCATGCACATTATACTTGATTACCGGTAATCAATTATTTTCATATGAGTTTTGCACAACTAATAGTTTAGGTAGAATTTAATCACTTTTCCTTGTCTTTGACATGTATGTAGGTGTTATGGACATTTATGAATAAAGTAAGGCAAGAGGAGCAAGGAGGGCATAATATGGAGGAGCTGCAGGCACCATACTTAACCATTAGAGAAGCAAGAAAAAGTGAATTTTTTTTCATCAACTCGAATTAAAGATCCAAGACTACGGTTGAAAGGATCGTACGAGCGACTAGAGGGGGGGGGGGGTGAATAGGAGCTACCCAATAATTTTAATTCTTTTCAAGTTAGGGCTAGACAAGAAGGTAAATTCTCTAGATGTGATACTAAGTGAATTTACCTAGAGTGACAAGCAAGCTAGCAATAACAATATAAGTAAAGGCACAAGTAAAGGATAGAGGTCACCGTAATGGAGACACGAAGACACGAGGATGTATTCCCGTAGTTCCTTCCTTGTTACGGGAAGTACGTCTACGTTGGAGAGGTGTGGTGCCACAAAGGCCACCAACGCCACAAAGGCTCACCCTATTCTCCGGTGAACAAGCCACAAAGGCGAGTTCACGCTCCACTAAGCGATGCCCTTGAAGGCGGCACGACACCTTTACACAAAGTATTGGGGCAAGCTCCACAACTCAATTGGAGGCTCCCAATAGGCCCACCAAGCTCTTACACACAAAGTCAAGCTTGGGGGACGGCTTCTTCCGGCTATAAATCCGATGAATCACACAAGTAACAAGCCCCTCAACAAAGAGAGGGGGGAAATCAAATCGCCTTGGTGGAAGTGTAGATCTAGGTCTTCTCCCTCAAATCCCAAAAGGGCTTTGAGTTCTATTGGCTAGGGAGAGAGATCTTGAGCTTTGAAGCTTTGGAACAATGGTGGAGAGAGAGTGGAAGCCACAGCCTTCTCTTGAGGAAGAAGAAGGCTTTATATACTCCTCCTTGAAATGTAGCCGTTGCTGGTCGACTAGGGCCGGAGTCTCCGGCCAGGAGGGCCGGAGTCTCCGCCCTAAGTGACTCCAGGGCCGGAGTCTCCGGCTAGAGACAGAAGTCTCCGGCCCAACTCCGGCCTGGTCACTGCATAGACCAACTCCTTAGCAAACCCTAACCCAGCCAGAGAGACCAGAGTCTCCGGCCACTGGGACCGGAGTCTCCGCCCCACCCGGAGTCTCCGGCCAGAGACAAAAGTCTCCGGCCCAACTCCGGGCAGGTCTCTGCTTAGACCAACTGGGAGGATTTCTAGGGCGATACTCCTAGGCCGGAGTCTCCGGCCACCAGGGCCGGAGTCTCCGCCCTAGAAGTAGCAATAGCAGTACTTCGAGGATCCCCTCTCCACCAATTCCACCTTCGCGAAGCACCCTATAAGACCACTAAGCCCTAACTCCACTACTGGACTACGGGCTTCGATCTTTTCTTCCCTTTTTGGGTGAACCTCCGCGAGATTCTGAATTAACCTAGAAAATCTGCAGAACTTAAATAGAATGGTTAATTCACCAAATGTTGTTAACAAACACCAAAATACATTTATTAGGGAAATGCCCTTTCAATCTCCCCCTTTTTGGTGTTTGATGATAACATAAGGATTTGCAAGATATAAACACAATAAAATGAAATATATAGCAAAAGCTCACCCTACTTGTGTGCACAACACCATTTGCATTTGAACATGAGCCACACAAGTAAGAATCATCACTCCCCCTATATATTTTACAATTATACCAATTGCAAGAAATAATATATGAGACTAACCAATAAGCATATAAGTAAGACTAACAATATAGCACACATTTTAATAGTCTTACTAAGCAACATAAGAACTTAAGTCTCACACACATAACATACCACACACATTTAAACGGTTCAACACTAAGATAGATGAGACACAACATGAAAGTCCATGAAGTTGTGTCTCGACCAAAGCAAAGCAAACGAAGTGCAAATCCAAATAACCACCCCATGCAAATCCCAACGAAGACATCCTAGTAGAGCTACTTCTCCCCCTTTGGCATCGAGACACCAAAAAGGGAAAAGAGCGATGCTACACGCCCATGAGATCACTCGTCGTCTTCATCCTCGGGCTCGTCCTCGGAACAGGCATTGAAGTCCTCATCTCCTTCTTCAATATCATCAGAAGCCATGGGCTTCTTGCCATGACGCACATTGGAGGTGCCAGAGGTGACCTCCTCAAATGCCTGCCAGTCAGTCAGACCCTTGCTCCACTTGCCATAGCTGTGAGTACCGGATGAAGAAGAAGAAGGAGGTGATTCCACATAGCCCGGTTGAGATTTCCGAAAGGCCTTGTGAAGAACAGCTTGATTGTCATTGATGTGCTTCTGAGAGATGTAGCTCTCATATTGCTTGTGACGGATGTCCACATTCATGCAAAGCACATTTCTTTGGAACCAATTGAGCTTCTTGTACTCTTGAGGAAACTCATTGGTGGAGCTAGAGCCGGCATTGCTAGCATGCTTCATCCTTTGGCCCCTTCTAGTGGACACACCCTCGGCAAAGGCATCATCATCTTCACCTCTCATTGGAGCAAAAGGTTCCTTGGAGTGACCGGTGGGTTCTTTGCGTTGAAGCTTCACAACCTTGTGATCCACAAGGTTTGCATCGAGAAGAGGAAGGTTGAGTCCTTGAGCACGAATGAGCCTCATGATAAATGGGGCATAGAGAGGAGTCTTCTTGCTGAGAATGCAATCGTTGATTTCCTTGTGAATGAAATCCATCACATCAAGCGGCTCAATATGTGCGGTCTCTCCTTGGCAATAGACTTCATGAGAGTAGGCCAAGAGATTCACCAAGGCCTTGCGAATAGCATCAAAGTTGCCGGCTTGAGGGGCAATGGAGGCCCGGAATATGCGGAGCAAGATGTTGGACCGTTTGGACAGCCCAAGAGTGCCCCCAATGACAATCTTCTTGTCATCCCCGGTGTAGAGAGGAGCAAGCTTCTTCTTCTCATAGTACTCCCCATCAACATGCATCCTCATGCCACTAGGAGTAGTAGCACCACGGAACTCATACCCAAGGAGAGCAGCAAAGTCCATGAAGTTGGAATGACAAACCTCTTCTCCGGTCATCCAAGTCATGGGGATCTCCTCACCCTCTCCAAACACCAAGGTAGCAAAGAACTGTTGGACCAATGTGATGTTGTAGGACTCTTGTATCTTCATGAGTGGATGGAGCCCAAGCTTGCGAGTGATCCACACAGCCTCTCCGAAGTATGCACTGTACTTGGCAAAGTGAGAGAAATCCATCACCGTCTGAGGGCAAACCGGATACTTCTTGAGGGAAGCATAAAATTCCTTCATGATCAGCTCTTGCTCTTTGCGGAAAAAGCAACGGTCACGGGAGTTCCGCGCGAGAGTGTACATATCCCTCTTCCTCATTTCAACAAACTCAGATGCTGATAGCCCTTCCAGAGTCACAAGACTATCAAACTTGACCTTCTTAGCTGCCTCAGCTCGTTCCTCTTCGGCCATCCTTGTCTTGAGCCTCTTAGCATCTCTAGCTTGCTGAGCAATGACCGATCTCTGAGAAAGCTCCCCTGTGGCGGGATTCACAACCAACTTGTCCTTGCTATGGGCTGCCGGCTTCCGAGAACCACCTGCACCTGTGAAAGAGTGAGGAAGATAGCAAGGTTGAGGTGACATGTCCTAGAATCCAAATATAAGCAACTATGCTGTGAAAGAGTGCACATTGGTCTGATCTAGCCGGAGTCTCCGGGGACTCGGGCCGGAGTCTCCGGGGACTCGGGCCGGAGTCTCCGGCCAAAACCGGAGACTTTGCGTCCAGGCCGGAGTCTCCGGCCACAGGGGCCGGAGTCTCCGGCCGGATGCAGGAGCCCGAGCCTAGGAGACCACTTAGACCAAATCGAGTGCAATAACCACAATAAAGTTGCTAAGAAGATGATTGATAGCCACTAGAATGTAGTACACCAATTCAAACTATGGGAAACATGCACATCTCATAGATCTAGATGGAACTAGATGGAGAAGATGAAGAGCACATTTACCGGAGTCCATTGGCGCAAATCGGTCGGTGGGGAGGTTCCCACACCCTCAAGGGAAAGATTGGCCGGTGGCACGGCGGATCCCGGGGCTTGGGAGAGCTCCGGGCAGCGATCTTCGAAGAGGGGGCGGCAGGGGGCGAGTGTAGGGCACGGGGGCGAGTGGGGAAGAATGAACCGTTCTTCCCCACCCCGTGCCCTAAGTGATTTTTGAAACTGCCCGGGCCGGAGTCTCCGGTACTTACCCCGGAGTCTCCGGCCCACCGGAGTCTCCGGGCTGTAAGCCCCGGAGTCTCCGGCCCCCCTCGACCAGATCAATATTTATGGTGTGAAGGACATGTCATTTAGAGATTAGGTTTGTTTTAGGATGAGATGGGCTTGGGATGGACACATTGTCACTGTGTGGTACAACATGCTCATGCTTGCAAACATGCAAACAAAATCAAATAAGACCAACCATGAGCATCTTCCCATAAAAATAAGGCAATAAAGTCAAATGGGAAACTCCTCCACTAGGGAGGTTGGTGACCAAAGGGCCACCATGTATGAGTACAAAGGTATGGCACCGCGAAGATATATCTTGGGCCCAAAACCTAGACTCATCGATTAAGCTCAAACGTGTCACCACTGACAAGATAGAACAATACGCTTACTATCGGCATTATGGGGGGAGAGATAGCCCAATCAATTAGGACCGCACTCCCCCTATATCCATGCCCACATCTAGAACAACACACACGTTAGAGTATGGGAGTAAATGCACCTAGCTCAAGCCACATTGCTTGAATCAATGATATTTAGTTCATGCCTCAATTCCCGGAATCTTGCTTCATCAAGAGGCTTTGTGAATATATCGGCAAGTTGCTCATGAGTGCCAACATAAGATAGATCAATTTCTCCTCGGTTGACATGATCCCGAATGAAATGATGACGAATCTCAATATGCTTCATCTTATTGTGTTGCACCGGGTTGTGAGCGATCTTGATTGCACTTTTATTATCACACAAAAGAGGCACTTTGTCAAAAATGACACCGTAATCCTTCAAAGTTTGCCTCATCCATAAGAGTTGTGCACAACAACTAGCCGCGGCTACATATTCGGCTTCGGTGGTAGAGAGAGACACACAATTTTGTTTCTTAGATGACCAACACACCAAAGACCTACCAAGAAATTGGCAAGCCCCGGAGGTTGATTTCCGTTCCACTTTGTCTCCCGCCCAATCCGAATCCGAGTAACCTATAAGATCAAAACTTGCTCCTTTTGGATACCAAAGACCAAAGTTAGGGGTATTCACCAAATATCGAAAGATTCTCTTGACCGCCACTAAGTGGCTTTCCTTTGGTGCGGCTTGAAAACGTGCACAAACTCCCACACTTAACATAATGTCCGGTCTAGATGCACAAAGGTAAAGCAAGGAACCAATCATAGATCTATAGAGTTTTTGATCCACTTCTTTACCATTAGGATCGAGATCAAGATTAACCTTTGTTGGCATGGGAGTCTTTGCACCTTTGACTCCTATCATCTCGAACCTCTTGAGCATGTCTTGGGTATATTTGGCTTGGTTCACAAAAGTCCCTCCCTTCAATTGTTTAACTTCAAATCCAAGGAAGAACTCCAACTCCCCCATCATAGACATCTCAAACTTGTCGGTCATGAGCTTGGCAAACTCATTATTGAAAGCTTTGTTAGTAGAACCAAATATAATATCATCAACATATATTTGGCAAATGAAAAGCTCCCCATTGACCTTCTTAGTAAAAAGAGTGGGATCGATCACCCCAATTTCAAAACCACGATCAACCAACAACTCTTTAAGGTGCTCATACCACGCACGTGGGGCTTGTTTGAGGCCATAGAGTGCCTTATCAAGTTTGTAAACGTGGTTAGGAAACTTAGGGTTTTCGAAGCCCGGGGGTTGCTTCACAAAAACCAATTCATTTAAGGGACCGTTGAGAAATGCACTTTTAACATCCATTTGTTGAAGTTTAAAGTTATGATGTGATGCATATGCAAGTAAGATGCGAATGGATTCAAGACGGGCAACGGGAGCGAAAGTTTCACCAAAGTCAATACCCTCAACTTGGGAGAAACCTTGAGCCACCAATCTTGCCTTATTACGAATGACTATGCCATTTGCATCTTGCTTGTTCTTGAAGATCCACTTGGTCCCAATGACATTACGGCAATCTTTAGGCCTTTCTACTAGAGTCCACACATTGTTGCGCTCGAAGTTGTTGAGTTCATCATGCATGGCATCAAGCCAATCCGGATCCTCAAGCGCCTCATAAACTTTCTTGGGTTCTATACAAGAGACAAAAGCATGATGAGAGCAAAAGTTAGAAAGTTGCCTCCTAGTGGAGACACCTTTACGAACACTTCCAACCACATTTTCCAAGGATATGCTTCTTCGTCGTAGAATGGACTCAAGCTTCTTCTCACGGCGAGTGCGAGCCTCAAGAGGAGATTCTTGAGAGACTACTTGATCATCTTCATGATCACTGTTCTGGTCCTCGCCTTGACCATTAAGTGGATTGCCTTGATCATCAAGTGGACCATAGCCACGGAATTCCGAAGGATCTTCATCAAAGGCTTGATCACCCCCGGAGACTCCGGTATCCATACCCGGAGACTCCGGTATAGGCCGGAGAGTCCGGACCACAGGGGCCAGAGACTCCGGGCAAGATTGCTCGGTGGGATGATCTTGAGGTTGAGGGTGTGCAGCTTGTCTTTGGTCAATGTCCTGTGTGTGTTCAGCAGGTGAAGGCTCCACATGTGTAGAGCATTGTCCTTCTCCTTCGGCCAAAAGGTGTCCCTCAATGGGCCGGAAGAATCCGACACCCATTCTTCTTATCGCTTGGGGAGGAATTTCGTCACCTACATCACGAACACAACTTTGTCCTACAAAGGAACCATTATCCTCATCGAACCTCACATTACAAGTCTCTATAACATGCCCGGTGGACTTGCTATAGATCCTATAGGAGTGTGAGTCTGTGGAGTAACCAACAAAGATACCCTCTAATGCTTTAGAATCAAATTTGACAAACGAACACCTTTCTTGAGATAGAAACACTTACAACCAAATACCCGGAAGTACTTGATGTTGGGCTTTTGCCCGGTAAGAATTTCATATGGAGTCTTGTTCAAGTTCTTGCGGAGATAGAGCCGGTTGGTGGCATGGCATGCGGTATTGATAGCTTCGGCCCAAAAGTTGTATGGAGACTTGAACTCCGCCAACATAGTTCTTGCCGCATCCATAAGAGTCCGGTTTTTCCTCTCGGCAACTCCATTTTGTTGCGGGGTATATGCAGCGGAATATTGATGTTTGATACCCGCATCACTAAGAAACTCATTTAAGGAGTAGTTCTTGAACTCGGTGCCATTGTCACTTCTTATAGTCAATATGGTGGTATTGAATTGACGCTCAACTTCGGTGGCAAAGTCTTTGATGGTTTGTTGGGTCTCACTTTTGAACTCAAAGAAATAAACCCAAGTGTATCTTGAGTAGTCATCAACAATCACCAAGCAATATTTCTTGCCACCAAGACTTGCATAAGTGGGAGGTCCAAAGAGATCCATGTGAAGGAGCTCCAAGCACCTCTTGGAAGAGATAATGGTCTTGCTTGGATGACTTGTTTCATGCATCTTTCCTTCAATACATGCCCTACAAACACGATCTTTGGCAAAAGAAACATCTTTTAGTCTGAGTATGTGGCCTTCGGTGTAGAGATTTTGCAAAGCTCTCATATTGACGTGGGCTAACCGGCGATGCCAAAGCCATCCCACGTCGGCCTTAGCAATTAGGCATATCGCGGCCGTAGTGGGTTTCTCCGAAAAGTCCACCACATACAAGCCGTTTTCGACATACCCAACAAAGGCAACCTTGAGAGACTTACTCCACATGACGACCACAATATCAACATCAAAATATGTGGCATAGCCCATAGTAGCAAGTTGATGAACGGAAAGTAGATTATAACCAATGGTTTCGACAAGCATGACATTCACTAGGGACACGTCCGGAGTGATCACCACCTTACCGAAACCAAGTACCTTAGAGGATGAATTATCACCATATGAGACCGTGACATTTGAAGTATTGGGCTTTAGATCTTCCACAATATTTTTGCTTCCGGTCATGTGGCTTGTGGCACCACTATCAATAATCCATTTTACTCCTCCGGAAGCAATGTCCTACAAGAGATTAATTCTTGGTTTTAGGTCCCCATCTTTGAATGGGTCCTCTTTTGTTAGTCACAAGAATCTTAGGTACCCAAATAGCATATTCAATGAAACCATTATAGGGACCAACATATTTAGCATAGACATCACCATAATAGTCCCTAAGAAGAACATAATGAGGATTATATTTTCCTGCAAAATTATTATGAGAAGGGCCGGAGACTCCGGTCTTTGGGGGCGGAGACTCCGGGGTAGATGAACTAATCGGAGACTCCGGAGCCTTTGACCCGGAGACTCCGGTCTCCTCGATTTTCTTCTTTCCATTCAGCTCCTCCCACTCCTCCTCGGTGTAACAAATATCAAAGGGGACATGAGGAGTAGGAGCAGCAGCAGGCTTTGTCTTCTTCTTGTTCTTCTTGTTCTTCTTCTTCTTTGAGGACTCGGCCACCAAACAAAGATCCCCTTTCTTTGAGGACTTGGCAACAAAACCGAGGCCCTCCTTTCCCTTGTACGATCTTTGATTGTTCAGGAGATCATTTAGATTCTTCTCTCCTTGAATGCAAGTGGCAAGGCCCTTAGCAAGATCGGCCTTCAACCTATTGTTCTCCTCAATGATATCACTATGATCACAAATAGAGTTAGAAGAACAAGGAACTTCAATAACTTGCATTGGGGGGACTTTAGATTGTTCAATAGTTAGTTGAATTTGAAGTTGTTCACGAATCTTGGTGAGATGAGAGAATTTGCCCTCCAAAGCCTTGTGAGCTTCTTCAAGCTTCTCAAACTTCTCACGAAGATCATTATGACCAACGTCAAATTCAACTTTCTCCTTTTTAAGCAACTTGACCATAGCGAGAGCATGGTCACGTTCTTTAGTGAGTTTTGACAAGATTAGATTATGAGACTCTTCTAGTCCCAACAATTTCTCCTCTAAAGAGACTCTCAAGTTTTGCTCTTCTTCGAGCTCAATTGATAGAGAGCCAATATCATCGGCGGCTAATCTTTCCAACTCCTCCTTCTCCTTGATGGTGTCATGGGCATCACCAAGTTCACACATTAGTGTCTCAACATATATCTTGGTTGGCCCCTTCATGTTAGCAAGAAAATCATCACAAGAAACTAGTTCTTTCTTAATCTTAAGACTACTCACATCATCCAAAGAGGTAGTATTGGAATGGATGATGAAGGAGTAGGTGATGAGGTTACCTCCGAGGCCTTAGCCATAAGACACTTGTGAGTGGTGATGATGGCGTTCTCATTTAGTGAGTTGAAGAGGGATGTAGGTGGTGTGGAGACAATGCAATGGCGGCCACTTCTCCATTCTCTTCATCAACGGAGTCATCATCATCGGACTCGGAGTCATACTCCTCATGAACCACCAATACCCTTTCTCCTTTCTTCTTGTTGTCCTTGTTCCCATGTTTCTTGGATGGGTAGAACTTTGATGACCGGCGCTTGGGGACGAGCCGGCCCTCATTGTCCTCCTTGTTCTCATAAGGACATTCGGCGATGAAGTGCTTGATTCCTCCACAATTGTAGCAATGCCTCACTTTAGAGTCACCACCTTTTCTTGGAAAGGATTTGAACTTGGATCCCTTCGTCTTGTGCTTGTTGGCATCCCAAAAGGCATTTGCATTGAGAGCCAAGTGTTCATGGAGTGCAAACTTGAGATCTTCGGAGACCAACACTCTTCTTCATATATTTCTTCTTCTCCTTCTCCTTGCTTGGACACCACCTTGGCCTTGAGAGCAAGATTGTGAACTCCTTGTCCGGCAAGAACACGGGCTCTAGTTTCTTCCGCGTTCTTCTTCAAGATAGACAAGGCGGTGAACTCACAAAGAACTTCATTTGAGGTCATACTCCCAAAATCCGGTCTTGAACGGATTATCTCGGATCGCATGGGTTCTCTTGGGTTGATGGAGGTGATGAACATACGCTTGATATAGTCATCACCATTGTCTTTGCACCCAAACCCGGTCAAGGCCGTTGCAAGAGCCAAGATCCTTTGGTACATCTCATCGGGAGTCTCATTATCACGCATAATGAAATCCCTTTCTTCACTTTTGAGCTCATCAAACTTGGAGGACCGAATACTTTCATTCCCAATGAAGAGCATAGTGAGATAGTCCCATACTTCCTTGGCGGTGTTCAAGTTGTTGATGTGTACCGCATGAGTATCCGGTACGGCCTGTTGAAGGAGATGCTTGGCGGTGGCATTGAGTTGCTCATCAACTTCTTCCCTTCCGGTCAATTGAGAGGATCATGAGGTGCAAAGCCATTTTGTATGACCCTCCACAAATGAGTAGAAGAGCTAGAAATATGAGATTTCATTAGTCCTTGCCATTTAATAAAATTGCGAGAATCAAGCTTAGGAGGAGATCCCATGTTGTTAATGTGTGGCATAGGATAATGGACCGGCGGAGGAGAGTAAGTGTTAGGGGGTGGAATGTTAGCACCCTTTGCCGGACCATCATTTTCCTTAGGAGGTCACCTTTATTCTCGGCGGAGGTGGAGCCATTGTTAGGTGGCTTCACCTTAGCCAAGGAGAGTTCCACACTAGGAGTGGTGTTTGGGTCGGTGGGCCCGGAAGGTTTTCTTCCAAATATTCCTCAAACATAGCCTTCATCTCCAATCTCATAGTGGTTTGCATTGTGTCCAAGGACGCCAAATGCTCTTCACGTGAGATTGAAGAGGAAGAGATAGATGGAGGAGTACTTTCGGGAGGAGTTTCATTACCCTTATCCCCTTCCATAGTTGCTCAAACTCTTAGGCGGTTAAGCCCGAATAAGAGACCACGCTCTGATACCAATTGAAAGGATCGTATGAGCGACTAGAGGGGGGGGTGAATAGGAGCTACCCAATAATTTTAATTCTTTTCAAGTTAGGGCTAGACAAGAAGGTAAATTCTCTAGATGTGATACTAAGTGAATTTACCTAGAGTGACAAGCAAGCTAGCAATAACAATATAAGTAAAGGCACAAGTAAAGGATAGAGGTCACCGCAATGGAGACACGAAGACACGAGGATGTATTCCCGTAGTTCCTTCCTTGTTACGGGAAGTACGTCTACGTTGGAGAGGTGTGGTGCCACAAAGGCCACCAACCCACAAAGGCTCACCCTATTCTCCGGTGAACAAGCCACAAAGGCGAGTTCACGCTCCACTAAGCGATGCCCTTGAAGGCGGCACGACACCTTTACACAAAGTATTGGGGCAAGCTCCACAACTCAATTGGAGGCTCCCAATAGGCCCACCAAGCTCTTACACACAAAGTCAAGCTTGGGGGACGGCTTCTTCCGGCTATAAATCCGATGAATCACACAAGTAACAAGCCCCTCAACAAAGAGAGGGGGGAAATCAAATCGCCTTGGTGGAAGTGTAGATCTAGGTCTTCTCCCTCAAATCCCAAAAGGGCTTTGAGTTCTATTGGCTAGGGAGAGAGATCTTGAGCTTTGAAGCTTTGGAACAATGGTGGAGAGAGAGTGGAAGCCACAGCCTTCTCTTGAGGAAGAAGAAGGCTTTATATACTCCTCCTCGAAATGTAGCCGTTGCTGGTCGACTAGGGCCGGAGTCTCCGGCCAGGAGGGCCGGAGTCTCCGCCCTAAGTGACTCCAGGGCCGGAGTCTCCGGCCAGAGACAGAAGTCTCCGGCCCAACTCCGGCCTGGTCACTGCATAGACCAACTCCTTAGCAAACCCTAACCCAGCCAGAGAGACCGGAGTCTCCGGCCACTGGGACCGGAGTCTCCGCCCCACCCGGAGTCTCCGGCCAAAGACAAAAGTCTGGCCCAACTCCGGGCAGGTCTCTGCTTAGACCAACTGGGAGGATTGCTAGGGTGATACTCCTAGGCCGGAGTCTCCGGCCACCAGGGCCGGAGTCTCCGCCCTAGAAGTAGCAATAGCAGTACTTCGAGGATCCCCTCTCCACCAATTCCACCTTCGCGAAGCACCCTATAAGACCACTAAGCCCTAACTCCACTACTGGACTACGGGCTTCGATCTTTTCTTCCCTTTTTGGGTGAACCTCCGCGAGATTCTGAATTAACCTAGAAAATCTGCAGAACTTAAATAGAATGGTTAATTCACCAAATGTTGTTAACAAACACCAAAATACATTTATTAGGGAAATGCCCTTTCAACGGTGTTGTATCCCCCATTCATATGAGTACAACGAGCCGAGGAACACCCAAATTGGAGTTCGTATGACGAAATGACGCCAAAAATACGGAAGATATCACAAACTTTGGCGGGCACATGTACGGCCGTATCCGGCCATACCGTGCAACCATACTGCAGGTTCTGGGCAACAGAAACCCCGCGAACACACACGTTTCTTCACCGATTTCACTCACGTTTGTTCCAAGATCTTCCCTAGGTCATAGGAAACGACCAAGGGGTCATTGGGGGTCCTCTTTGAGCCTATATATAAAGAGGAGGAGCCAAGAGAAAGGAACCACTCCATAGCCACCGCCTCGGCGGAGCCATGCCGCTCTGCCGCCTCCATTGCCGTCGCCGCCACATCGTTCGGGCACACCGCCACCACACAAGAGGGGAAGGGACTTGGATCCTTGGAGGCTTGGCCATCGTCTTTATCATCAACCGCCGCATCTCCATCACCATTCCCAACGTTTGTACTCATCTTGTTGTAATTCCTTAACTTGATTGTGGTTTTGCACAAGTTCTCATCCATTTCATTACCATGATGATGTTGTTGTCCTCCATGTGTGAGTAGTTCCTTTATCCTTGGGGAATTGGACAAACCCTAGTATTAGATATGATGTGAATTAAGATGATACTACTTTGCTTGTGTTTTTTGTATTAGTTTTCTCTCTTTATATCATCTGAAGACATCCACATAATATTTGCCTTAGGGACCAGATAGGGAACTACCTCTAGACACATGGTAGTGAGGAGCGTTGCAAGTGACACCCTCATGCAAGTACACTGTCACGTGGTTAGAGGGGGGTAAAACGAGACTCACATTCCATGCCATGGGAACCATAAGAACCTCTAAATTGTGGTGTACTGCAGGTGATTTGTCGGGTACATTGTTGTGGTTATGAAGGGGTGCTGACGTTGATGATTCCTCAACAATCACCCCATCTAGGAGCTCCTCCCATATGCACTCATAATAAAAGTTATAATAATCATCTTGTTAAACACTTACTCTAAATGCTAGCCGTGGATTCAACACTCCCCGAGAACTCCTTTATCATATCACCACTCTCCACACCACATTCGCGTGTTCTTTAGTTGTTTACTTATTTATTTTGTTCCTCTTTCAATATTCCTTATTCTAGTAACTTATAAAGTAGGCTATTTCCAAACATCATTTTGGGTGCAAACGTGGTCGTACTGACAACATGGCTATGGGGTCGAGTTGTTGCCATTTGCAAAGCTTCCATGAGACAAACTTCTTAATAAATATTTTCTGCTAATAGTACTGCAATAAACCTATTGTTGGTGCAAGAACCCAGCCATAACTCACCCGAACACCACACAATCCCCAAGCGGCGCCACCAAGGAGGACACGGCGGGCATCACGCCAATGCCACCCAATCTGTGTGATTTTGGGCTTTCGCCACGTCTCCAAGAAGGAAGAACAGCGTCTAAGGGATTCACCATTGTTGGGTTGGTCTAGCCAACCTAGGGTTGCCCCGGGTCCCGAGCAAGCCAACGGGCACCCATCGCGCTCTAGATCTGGCACCAAGGAGCCGCTTTCCACTGGAGCCGATGGGGGGGAGAGAGAGAGTGAGAGAGATAGATAGATAGAGGAATAAGCTCAAACCTCGGATCTAATTAAGGAGAAGAAGAACTCCACACCATATGCAAACGAAGTGCTATGCAAACAGACGCAATAGTTGTAGGTATGCAAATGAAGTGCTATGAGGGCATGACTAATGGGGGCATTGGTATGCCACCGTCCCACGTAAGCACGATCCTAAAAAGTAGGTGAAGCAAGTGGTGTGAAAAATATTGGTCCAACCCATAGCACTTTCTCTCTTCCTCAAAAGCTGCCTTAATTTCTCTCTTTCCCTCTCATCTTTTTCCCTTCCTTTTTTACTTTTAGTGTTGAAGATGCCGCCTCCTGCAGAAGAGACTGCCTCTCTAAAAATAATTATTTAAGCCTAAATTGGACCACCCAAACCTAGCTAAAGTTGTAAGGCAACACCTCTGGGGCATACCATTGTACACTGGCGGAGCTTGGGCAGGGCTAACCTGGGCCATGGCCCTCCAACAAAAATGAAAGTTTACTTCTACCCCTGAGTATATTCTGAATATGGCCTGTTCTAACTGGGGATGGAAGCTGTGAGGCTTTCTCCATTCGCGTGTAACACTACCAGCCTCGGCCTCAATTTCTAGCGAAGCTCTTGATCCCATGTGCGATCTTGTCCGTGTGTCATTCAGACTTTATTGGCCCACCAGGCTCACACGTTGTAAGTTGTTTGGTTGGCTTTCCTAACAAAAAAAGAGTTACTAAGATGGGGCATGTGAATTATTTATAGGCTAGAGATATTTATCCAGGCGATAACTTAAAAATGTACATGCAGACATCCAGCATTAAGCCACAAAGTGGGGTTTTTTAGTAAGCCTAATGTTTAATTTGCCAAAAAATCAAGCCTAGTGTGCTTTTTTTTAACGGAGAAATGTAATTTTGTGACCATTTTCTCTCAAAAAATTTCCTCATATCATTTTAAGCAGAAAAAGATAACAATTTAAAAAGTATTCAAAATACATGTGGGCAACTAGCTTGCCCCCCTCCCCCCAAGGTTTTCGTTCAAGCTCCCCCACTGCCATTGTACATGCCCTGAAAGGGAGAGATCATATGACGCAATCATTCATAGCACTTCGTTTGCATACCTACAACTATTGCACAACCAAAGCGTCATACGAGTATTACTATGCCAGCTTCCAAACAAATGCGGTCCATAGTTATCCATTATTATGGTGCAACGTCATAGTTAATTATTGTGTGTGGATTAACTCTTGGAGATACTCCCTATGTTCCATATTTGTTGTCACTGATTTACCATCATGATGCAACGGAGTAAACTCGGGGAGAACAGACATAATAATGAGCCACGCTCACTACGACGATGAACTTAATTAATGTGGGTAACTATCGACGACTTTCAGTGCCGAACCAATGGAAAATGTCAGGGTTCAAGGATCAACATGGAAGCATTAATCCACCACCGACATGGCAACCATGTTGGTTCTTTAAACAGTGTTAACACATTACATTGTTGAGGGTAGGGGGCTGTTGCCCCCCCCCCTCACCCTTCTGACACACATATGACATATGGAATTTGTTGTTAAATACCTATTTGTTTGTCCTATTTATCATGTCCTATTTATCATATAAAAATAATAATCCCGCCCGTCGACAGGCGCTGCCTTAGCGACTACTGTTGTCTGTCCATATTGAAACGCCTCATTTCTGAATCTATGGTTGAATTCCACTACCATCCTACTTGAGCAAACAACATCAACAAAAAAGGAGTGTGAATGCCTTCAACGTGGGTCTTTACCTTCTCAAAGTTATTACAATTACCCATGTGATGTTTTTGTCACGTGAACGTGGGTTGCTCAACTTTAGTGCGTTGAACAAAAACAAGGGAAAGAATCAGAAGTAAGATATCACACTGTCATAGTCTTCTGTAACCATGGAATTTATATCTACTTCCTGTTCCCTGACTTGCTTCTGCACTCAATTGTCACGACACAACAACTCCAAGAGGCACTGAAAATCAATAGGAGAGTGATGCAGAGGCAGAAGATAAGGGATGTCCATCTGATGCCGAGGAAGCGGCCCAGTTTTAGCGCACAAGCCCAAGTGATTGAACTGACAACGATTAATTGGGGAAATATACCCATGACAATGCACTCATTCTATAATAGCTAAACTAGTGTCCACATGAGATCTCCCTTCCTCCATCGTCGGACCTAGTTCATCGATTTCTCTTTCCCTTGGAAATTTGTATCCTCGGACTTGTGATTCATGGATTGCGTAGTAAGTGATGAGGACATATCTACTGCTTACACACCCATTGTACCTACTATGGTAGTGGGGGTGGGCGCGCACCCCTACTTGAGAGGCTCGGCTGACTGTTCTGCATCTGCCATGTCGATATCCCCAGCCTTGCATTTAGGTCACGTGGGCTGTTTGTGCCATGTTCCGTCGGTTACATCATCTTGTTCTCAGAGTAGCCGCGATCGCACTCCACAAAATGCTCTAGGCGGACCTTGATGGTGATGACTCCCCTTGGTCATATTGTAAAAAAAATGAACACTTACACTACAAAATCTACATTAGTAGATCCACTATAATTTTTATTTTCATAATGCGCTTCTTCGCTATTGTGAATATTGATAATTTTGTGTATATCCCCGGTCAAACTTAGTAGATTTGAGCGTTTGACTAAAAATAAGCTCAAGAAGGAGGTATCATGTACCATGTTGTTCCACATGTATAAGGATGGCAATGGGTAGGGCAGAGCAGTACAATACCTATACCCATATAATTGATAGGTATAAAATTTTCTACCATACACGTACCTACTGCTATGAAACTTTACCCATATCCATAATAGTATACATAATCACTATTTTACGTTCATCGATAGCAAATGAATTTGTCCCAACGACCCAACATGTAGATGCGTACATGAAAATTATCAATATTTAGAAATCAAAATCTCATACTCATAACATTAATCAACAAGAGTAGATGAGTCATATGAAAAATCAACAATTGATGATAACTTAACATAATGCCAGTGCAAACGGACAGCGTATAAATGTACCTACGAATACAAGGTTATATACGTGCCCTATCCATAAGTTACCTGATAAGATATTGTACCGTGTAGGCCAAATAAGCAGAACGCAAAGGAAACAAAAAAAGGCTAACGTGGGAGTAATGCTCCCAGCTCTCATGTCATTACTTTATCCCCATGCATTCGACGGCTGGGCATGGCCTCCATCGATCGGTTCCCAGCAATGGCCAAACTAGCACGAGGAATATATTCGTCGATCAATCAAGGAATGGTTGGAAGAGCAACAAACCGTGATGTAGCTAGCTAGCTAGCGAGCTCACACAAACAGCTGGAGCGATGAAGCTAGCTGAATTGTAGCAGTACTTGGGCATGCATCGATCTACGTACATGGGCGCGCGACCTTGACTTGGCTGGAGATCGGATCAGGCTGGCTAGCTTAGCAGCAGCTGCCAGTTGACACTAGTAAAATAGAGTAACAATGTCGGTCAAATGAATGTTCATGTGATTCTTTTTTGTATATCTATTGAAATGTCCTTGTAGTTCGCATGATCGACTGTCAAGTAGTAAAAATAATACTGTAATGTGGAATGCATGTATGTGTGTCTGTCTCCGGAAGGCGGAAAACCATACTGATGTTGGACTGTACTAGTGTCTTTCTGTCTGTACTAGTAGGTGATATCATGGCAGAAGATCGATGGTTGAACTGAACTTTTTAGAGCAGAGATCAGATCAGGTGTCGTACTACGTGCTGCATGCCTTGAGGTAGAAACTACTACGAGGCATGATGATGCATTCATGCCACGCAATCGACTAGCAACCTCTCTGGATCTCACCCACAAAATATGGACACCGTCGGTCGGTGCAAAGACCAAAGAGCGTCTTCTTTCTCACGCTCTCATTCAGTGGACACTCGCTAGTGCTACCACCAAACGCTAGCCTACGAGCTTAATATGCCGATTAGTTTAGTGATGGTCTGGAGAATTATTCTTTTCCAAGATGCGACTGAGGTTGAGAGCGAGAGGGGAGAGGTATTCAGGTGTCGGTAGCCCACGGGAAGCCAGCTGAGGCGCAAAAAAGTTGGCCAAGTACTACTGATTGCGTGCGATCACGACCGTCCGATCCACCATCTCGTCTGATCGGGTTTTCAACGCACGGAAAGAAGCGGCGAACTTAATTACTCCTACCGCCGGTAATTGCTGACGTCCGTAGCGACCGATTTACACACACCCATTGATCGCACCCATGTATGGTTCCACGACCGGCATGCATTTATCTCCAATTTGTACTATACTATTTCCCATGTCTTTCTTGTTTGGAAATGTGCATTTGCGCCCGGATAAACAACAACTCATTACAAATATTTCTAAATTTCTAAAATCTGATTATTTTTTTTGTACATCGTAGATGGTTATGTCTTCTACATGAGTCCAAGGTTTCGCGAAGAGAACACATGCTGTGTTCTAGACTTCTAGATAAAAATAAATAAAAATAAGTCTCCAGAAATTAAGTTTAGAAGCACCAGATTTTTTTACACAACCCTTCTAAGTTTGCCTTTTTAAAACCAAATTTAACATGTGCTCATAGAATATGGACATAAACTTGTGTTTTTAAGATTTTTTTGACAATTATAACACCATTCTGTAAAAAGTAGGTGCATATGTACTTAGGTACAAACTGAAAGTTTAAATCGTTCTAATATTGTTTACACAGTGTTTTTTTATTGCTTCAAAATTCTAATTCTCTCAGTTTAGTACAAGTTGTGGAAGACGTCACATTCTCTGAATCTGTACGCTATTGCTTTGTCGGCACAAGTAACATGCCTATTACGCTTGTGTCGGTTCTTTTCACAGTGTGATGCACACCAAACTACAGAACGATAACATTTGTGTAAGACATTTTACCCACAATAGCATATTGTATATTAGTACCAAAAACAAACTCTCATTCTGATCACTCATAGGTTCTACTTCATAGCTTTTTTAAAATTTCAGCTGGACGCATCTAATGCTAGTTGAACATGCATGATCATATTATATTTTATATTAAACTTTTATGCTTTTTAACCTATGTTATCATATTATAGTACAAATTAGTATGACTTTCTGTCAATTAGATTTTTGTAGTTGACAATGTGACATTGTTTCATAACATTAATTATAGTGTTATTTGTTGTAAGGTTGTAATTTATATAGCTCCTAATTTTGCTTGTGCTAAATTTAAATTGTGTAACTAAAGTTTGCTCTAAGAAAAGATTCACAATTTCATAAGTTATATAGTATATACCATGATAGTGTTCTCTAAATTCTACAGTTGAACAAATATCTTAGTAATGATTTGAGTGTATTACACTACAGACTTTTATAAGCGTCGTGGCACACGCCTAGTCGTCGGGCATGCGCTGAACCGACAATAAAAAGGCGCCAGTCATAATTGCATGGGAGATAGGGTAGAGATGACACTTTTTTCTAGTGCATCGATATATCGAGCTAGTTCTAGCACAACACAAAATGGAAACACCTCAGTACATTTTTAGAGGGCACAAAATTGCCTCAATCCAGCACTCCTTGATGTTGCGCATAGTATGCCAACTAGATGGGTTAGCATCACGAAATCCAAGACAATTCTTCACATTTCTCCACACTCGAATGGTGAACCGACACTTGAAAAGGAGGTGAGAGGTAGATTATTGAACTCGGTAGCAAAGCTTGCATGTTCCACAATTTTACCATCCTCTTCTCTCGAATCTCTCCACCATCCAAATACTATTTTGAATTAACTATCAGCAAATATTGTGCACTGAGGGGGAGCCCAAGGCTTACAAACTAAGAAAAACATGGAGGATTTTGTATGATCAAAGAATTACATGTTGTATGCGGACTTGGACGAGTAGCATGCATTGTTTGTGAGCTTCCAAGAGATAGAATCTGGCGTTTTGGGAGTCCAAATGCACCGCTTGAAGCATTTCCCAAAGGTCGGCGAATTGGTGTTTACTTGAGTGACCCAAAAGCTATCCCCCAAAGGTTTGTTTACTATGCATTTTTTCCGCTTTGAATCTTCAAAAAAAATAAGAGGGGCAATATCTTTGAGCTGCCTTCCATTCATCGATGGAGCCTCCCAAAAGAGCGCTTTTTCCATCCCCAAATGTTGACATTTCTAGCTGCAACAAAGAGACAATTGTATTGCAAGGTGCAATGGGTGCCAAGGCCGACCCACGGCTTTGGCATGAGCCTGGTGCAAATAGTACTCTCTCCGTTCCAAAACATAAGATGTTTTAACCTTTCTTTAACATGATGTATCTAGACATGTTTTAGTGTGTAGGTTAGAAGCAAAATGAGTGAACCTACACACTAAAAGGCATCTAGATACATGTATGTCGACAAATGCTAAAAACATCTTATATTTTGGAACAAAGGAAATAGTATGTATTAAGTTCTTTTCTTGTGAAATTCATACCGGCTCATTTGAATATAAAGCTTTGCATGTCATATGCAAGTTTATTTGTTTATACTAAATGTAACTATCAAATAATAACGAAAACATTGCTTGTTAATAGTCTAAAACTCTTTGTTGGAAAATCTTCCGTACTAGTAATGCTACTGGTAGCTGCTACAAAATTTTTGAGAAAAAGAGAGAGAATGTCAAGTTCTGAACATCAACAAGAGCTGTGGGGGGGGGGGGGGGGGGGCGACCATGCATGGCACTTCTCGACCGTGTCTCCGAGGGACAGTTGAACGAGCGACTCATGAATGCTGCCGGGTCAGACGAGTGAGAGGGATTTAGAGAGTGGAGTGCAGGTGGTACCCTCCATTTCATTTTATAAAGGAAAAATATCAATTACTCCCTCCGACCTATATTACCTTTTGCAAATACAGATATATCTAGCATTAATTAAGCAGATGAGATTGTCTAGTTTATTAATGGAAAACCGGGTGAAAACCATCACAAAAACACTGAGCGACACACACAGGATACCCTACACACACCTCTCGCCAAAGAGGACCTCGTCGACACTGCACACAGGCGTCATCGTCATCACTTCTTCCCTATGAAGCAACAACTCAAACCCACAAACTCAGAGCAAATGACTCCGACTTTGCCATAGACAATCATCAAACCAACCCACACCGTTGAGGCCATGCAAAGACATATGAAGATCCACGCCAGAACTCAGCCACCAGCGACAAGACAATGCAGCTCCGACTCGAACGGAGAGCCACAAAGGAGAGCCAGGCAAGGCTGGCGCGGCAGAAGATCGCCGAACTGACCACCTGTCGCTAGTCATCGTACGCCACTGGGACCTCGCCACCGTAGCTTCAACTTCACAACAACAAATAAGCCAATGCAAACCCAAGGACACATCGGAGAAGAGCCGACTACCACAACCAAAGCCACATCTCTGATCGACATTGCTCGTACCCACCATCGTTGCCACAGAAGCCTTGGCGCGAACACCTCGACCATCCATCGGTCCCACTTGCCAATGTCCAGCTCCAAAGAAGAAGCCCCCAACAGGGAAAATGACACCAAGGCGCCGCCATCGTCCAATCACAAAGATCAAGGGTTTCTGTCGGAGCTGCACTGTCAATCAGATCTATGCGCGAGGGGTGCGACAGCAATGCAACGATGCCTTCAGGAAGGTCAACAAAGGCTGCAGCCGCCGCCATCGCAAGTCGCTGTACAAAACCGAGACAAGGTCTTCCTCCCAGCCTGCAGCACACCCTCAGACGCACAAGGACCTGCACCGACGCCGACAAGACCACCATCGAACCTATCTCCTGAAGAAGAAGCACGAACGTCCGCCGCAGTCAACCACACCTCGCAAAGACCACCGACAGTCGAACTCTGACCCGATGCGCCAGACCCATCAACGGCCGACCGGACGCAGGGCCACCAGATGCAGCGAGCCAACGTGCCTTGCCGAGCACCATACCGACAGGGAACAGAGGAGCACCGCCCGAGGCAAAGAACCATCGTGGTTCCGGGCCGCAGCTATACCACAGGCGCGTCGAGACGCACACCACACACGTGACCTCGCCTGCCGGGGACCTGGTCTGGAGCACCAGAAGCATGGAGTTGCACTTCCACGTCACCCCCAGACTACCGCGCCCAAACCTGTGTGAGCACGCATCCGGCCGGCCATCACCCGAGCATCCACCGCTGCTGCAAGATCTGGGTGTCAGATCCCTTGATCTGCCGCGCCCAGGTCCGCCGCCGACGCCTTCACCAGCCACCGAGAAGCCCCGACCGAGATCCGGGGCGGCCGCCCTGGCATCAGCTCGCTGCGAGCTCCGGCCGCTGCTCCCCAGCTGCATCTGTCAGCCTCCAGCAGCCCCAATCGACGGAGAGACTTCCCCCGCCACCTTTGGCAGCAGGGCTCGCCGCCACCACGGCAGGAGCCAGCGGGCTGGAAGGGCTCAAGCGACAGGATGGGGAATCGCCCCTGTGCTTCCTGGGAAGCGACACGGGACGAGGACGGTTATTTAGCGTCACTTTTTGACTTGTACCTCTACAATAATATAATGAATATAACCCACAAAAAAAATGAATATAGCAAGTATAGAAAGTACGGATGCACATAGCCGAATAACAAAAGAAGAACAAAAAAAGAAAAGACCCTGTCGAAATGATTTATAGAGGGAAAAAGGAAACATTTACACTACAAAATCTACATCAATAGATCCACCATAATATTTATCTTCATAATGTAGTTCTCTAGTATTGTGAATATTGTGAACAGAGTTATCCTTCATCGAAAAGACGGCAGCCCGGAGCTCTTCCATGGAGAAAGGCCTGGTTAGAATAGCGGACTGGGAGGCGTCAAGGGAGGTAGTGGAGACTAGGGAGGCTAAGTCAAGGGAGTCAGAGGAGGCACGAGGCAAACCTAGAAGGTTCTTGTAGAAGTCGTGGAGAATGTGAGCCTTTGGTTCATGAGCAAAGGTTGGGTTCCCGTCAAAGTCTTCGAGAACCTTGATTTGATTTTTGCGCAGCCGCCCGGAGGCACAGAGATGAAAGTAGTGCGAGTTTTCATCCCCAAGCACGCAATTCTTAATTTTTGCCCTCTTCCTGCAGCAGGTAGCCCTAGAACAGTTTTGTTTGCTAAGGTGAGATTTAGCAAGGTGGCGAAGGCGGTGTTCAAGGTCAGAGATAGGACGACGCTCCTCAAGGCGATCAATAAGCAGGATAACAAAACGACAATTAGAGATGTACACGGAAGGAAGCTTCCGGGCCCTAGCCCAAGAGCGGGCAGCCGAGCGGATACGCTTGTTGCGAAGGTTGAGTTGGGTAATAGGAGAGAGGTGAGAGTGCGAAGGGACGACACTAAGACAATTGGCAGCGGTTAAATCACGGAACCCTGAATGCGAGAGCCAAATATTTTCCAAGCGAAAAATGTTACTACGAGGAGCTTTAGAGGAGGCTTGAAGGTGAATAGGAACATGATCAGACGTGGGTCGGGCCGACGATGTTAGAGTAGTGTCAGGCAAGGTAGTTCTCCAGTCCTGATTAACGAACATACGATTTCGAGTACGTTCCCTTCCCTTTTATGGGCCAAAGCAGAACGCAAAGGGAACAAAAAGAATTTGGCGCGAAATCGGGTCCAGCTCGCTAGCCTAGCAGCCGCCAGTTGACACTAGTTAAAGTAGAGTAACAATCTCAGGTCAAATGATCCTTGCACAATAAAAAAAAAACAACGTGGAAGTGGAATGCGTGTAGTATGTGTTGTCTGTCTGTCTCCAGAAGTAGGAAAACCATGCATGCTGATATTCGTCTGTACTAGCGTGTGTACCAGGTGATATCATGGCAGAAGATCGGTGGTTAAACTCAGCTTTTTAGGTTCAGAGATCAGATCACGTACTCACACGCGCAATCGTACGACGACGGCGGTACGTGCAGCATCCTGCATGCCCTGGCCTGAGGTAGAAACTAGGAGCATGATGATGCATTCATGATCTCGCCGGTCGAAGAAATGAACGCTGGCCGGCCGTCGGTGGGTGTAAAATAGTTGGGGAGTCTTCCCTCTCACGCTCTCACTCAGTGGACAGTGGACAGTGTCTAGTGCTACCACCAACCGCTAACCAGCGGGCTTAATGTGCTGATTAGTTTTGCGATCGTGGGATAATCTCCGTTGATCTCGGCGATTATTCTTTTTCCAAGTTGCGATGATGATTGAGGGTGAGAGCGAGAGGGGCCAGGTATTCTGGTGTCGGTAGCCCACGGGAAGCGCAGAGAAAGCTGGGCCGGGAAGGAAAGCGTGTGATGGCGCACGAGATGTTCTTCACACACACACTCGGAGCTAGTGATAGCGTGCGATCACGATCGTCCGATCCACCACACTACCTTGTGTGCATCCTCAGAAGGAAGATCTGTCGTGACGACACGGAAAGAAGATACTAGCAGCCACGCTGGCTGCAATGGCGGCGAACGTTAATTACCGCCGGCTGTAATTGCATGCCGACGGCCGGCTTTCTGTGCAGAGCCAATGGCGAAGTCCGTAGCGACCGATTTACGGACACGCATTGATTGCAGCTAGCCATCTTTGGTTCCACGACCGGCATGCATTAATCTCCGGTGAGACCGGCTGATCGAGCAGCTTTTACTTACTGTCGAGTTCTCAACAGCGGGAGAGATGGCGAGGGCGAGGGAGTTAAGACGGGTACTACTGATTACAGGCTCAGCTACAACTAATCCAGTTGGTGGTGCTGCCACGAACGGAGAGGGCCACCGACAGTGACACCTACCGCCGGCCCCGATCCACACCACTGTCGCTGCTGATCCAACTGAACTGTTTCTGAAAACCTTTCCTATGCTTAGAGCAGCTCTAACGGATCTTAAAATGGTTACCAGTTTTTTTTTTGACAATCAATACCATATATATTTATAAGAGTAAATAGTACATGGTAGAGCAGTTTTGCATGAACAAAAGCATCCATTTCAGATTGCATAATCTAGACCGATCATTAAAAAAAATTCTAATGCCCTTTAAAACGGGCCTCCCACCCCCTGTATCTAAAGTTCTAGGGTTAATTTTTTCTGGTGCCCCATAAAACCGTTGGCGGGAGGGAAGTTTCAGCCCAATCGCGCGCCGACGGACCTCCGATGAACTCGCCAGAATCTGGCCATATTCCGCCACGACGCCAAAATCTGCGCCAATCTTCGGCGACCTGGCCAATTGCGACCGATTTCAGGCAAAATTGGAAGCTCATGCGAGCATGCTCATGGATGGAAGCACCACCATGGTCGCAAAGACCTGGTCGAGGAGGGAGGCGGAGCGAGGTGCCTCCACGCGGGCCAAGGTGACGTCGCGGGGCAGGGCCACGTAGGGGCTGCTGATGCAAGCCGTGGATGATGGGTGATGAGGGGTCGGGGATGTGGGAGGCGAAGAGGTAGGCCGACACAGGGGAGAGGTGGTCTTTGTGAGGAGAAGAAGACTAAAAGGGGAAATACAAATGAAAATGGATAGAAAAAAATACCAACATGTGCGACTTTAGTGACGGATTGAAAACGTGTCAATTGCCCAATATATACTTCCTCCGATCTGAAATAAATGACGATGACTCAGTACAAATTTATACTAAATTAGTACAAAAAATTTTCGATATTAATTTTCGATCGAAGGGAGTACATCTGTACATGATATTATATACCGTTGCTCTTAGCCCAACATCCTAAATGAAAGACGATGGAAAAATGATCAGCAAGTCGTTGGGCTGGCACGGTCATTCAGAGAGGGCTACTGAATAAACGAGAAAAGAAAAAGGCAAAGACGAATAGACGATCGATGGCTAATCCAGTTGAGAATCAGTTGTAGTGAAAGGGGAAAAAAATGAGTGCGCGTCGCTGCGCTGTCACGGTCAGGGAGTGAAGAAAAAGGGTTGGCGCACAACACCGTCGATCGGGATCATCGCTCAACACCGACATTTTCCTCCTATTTCCGCACTATATTTTTTTAATCGTTAGTTGGTGGGTTCCTTTCCCCTTCCTCATCCTTTTCCTTCCATCAAAATAAGAATATCTGCTCGTGTTTCTTCCAACACATGATCTATTGTATCGTGGCGAGGAAAGAGCCAGGTGATGCACACAAATAGTAGTACGCACACGCGAATCATGTTCAACTCGTCCCACGTTCTACATCTAACATTCTTTGTCGTCACATGGGACATTTGCTGCAGAGCAATTAGTACATGTACTACCGCAACATTTTAGCATGAACACTTTCACTTATCCTCTCCTCCCATCCCAGGTAAATAATAAGCACATGGTAGTGATTAGGGAGTAGAAGAACTAATCCAGTTGTTGGTGCTGGCACGAACAGACCCACCGACAGTGACACCTGTTGCCGGTCCCAGTCCCCATCACACATTTCACATAACTACTGTCGCTGCTAGCCCAACTGGACAATTTAAAATCTGCGTGTGCGATGTAAATTGGTCTACTACTTTTTTACCTGAGTGTAAACTGGTTCATTGACTGAATGACATCAGTGTACATTGTTCATTCTTAAAAAATAAAATGGACCGTTTAAAATTCTCCTAGTGGCAGCACCCAAAACCACAGACGATCGATGGCTAAACAATCGAGCCAAACAATCGAGCCACGGACTGTACTGGTGTAACGAGAACAAAATAATGGGAATGTCAGTTGTGCTGTCACGGTCAGGGTAGTGATAAGCGTGATCGAACGAGAGAAGAAAGAGCGGGTGCAGAACAGGGTCGGGATCATCACTGAAAGATCGCCCCTCTACCTACCGACACTTATATTTTCCGTTGTGCGCAATATTTTTCCTTTCCCCCTTCTGCGCATAAGCTCATTACTATTTTTAATTAATTGAGATACATTACTATTTTCTCGTTAGCTGGTGGGTTCCTTTCACTTCTCCTTTTCTTTTCCTTAAAAACATATATGTTAATTTTACCGGCGCTCCATTGTATGTAATATCCTATAGTTGCCAGCAAAATCTAGTATTTTTTGGGGGGAAGGGGAACAGAGCCCTAACATATGCATTGAGAGATATTCATAATGCAAAATTCAGCGGCCAAACATGTTCGACCCGAAAAAAGAATCCGAGGGCGAAAAATGAAGCTAAACCCGAAAAATGAAACAACGCACATCCGTCGATGGCTCAGTGGTGACAAGTCTAGCCATAGGTCCATCTCAGGATTTTCATCCCCAAACCAAGCTTTGATCCACCACCTTCATCAGAAACAACATACATGCTCAAGTCGACAAAGCCAGATCGGAGATCATGTGTTTCCACCGGTGTGCGCATACTCGTAGAGGAAGCTGCCTCTACCATCATCTGTTGTCTGGATTATAACACCCCGAAAGCCAGATACCGCTGGAGGAGAAGCCTAAAGGCGGATATTATATTTCATGTACAACCTCGCCTCCCATCACTATTGCACCACCTTTGATCCAACAGTAAAATGCATGACTTGGCACCTCCATAGATTCATCTTGCGTAGCACTTGTCGGTGATGCATCCCAAATGAATTCACTTTTCCTAACACTTTGCTTGATCCGCCAATCATGGAATCCTCTGTAGGCACAAATTTTGAGGGGGAAATGGATGAGATCAATCATGTAATAATGCATAGCAAATGGATTTATTGATGGTTGGTTTGAATATATATGTGTATGATTTGTTATTGCACCGTTTCTATGCTTAATTCCACTTAACTAGGGTTCGAGTAACTTGATATTTGGTACTGGACCTATATTGCTTTATCATATATATTGGTTTTTGTATTGATATGTGAGGTGTTTTACCTACTGTGGCGTGATTCTGGGAACCCTAAGGTGACATGTAGGGAAAACAAGGATGTTATGCTGCAGTTTGAGGATTTGTGTGATCTTGGAGTGTTAATGCTTTGTTCAGGATGCTTCAAAAGGGACAGCCTTAATGACAATGGTATAAATAGTAGAGCCTGTTATTTGAGTACCCCTGAGGCCTGTTAAGCTAGGCCCAAGTGTAATCCTAGTCGAAATACGAGTTCATGTCGTATACTGATGTTGTAATATGTATCGGACCCCTCCCGTTCCTTGAGACCTGGCCACCTATATATAGGGGCCAGGAGAGGACGGTGAGGGACAGATTGAAAGCAAGCCAAGTTCACCACCACGTTTACTTTCGATACACACCTTGTTTAACCGATTTTACCTTCGAGTTCGTCCGACGCCCTATTCCCCCGATCCTAAGTCCTACATATTGGATATTTGTCGAGTTAACCCTCGTCACTTAATTTCCCTTAGTTCCTTTATGACCCCGATGAAATGGGATGGCAGGACAAAAGATATTGTACAAGTTCTTTTTAAGCACACACAACTATATTTGATTGCATGCCTACTTTTAACTGAGTTAGGATTCTGATGCGTTATTTAGTATATTATTATATGAATTATCTCATCCATGCAACGTCCAAATAATACGTACGTTTTAGCTCATGAAAGTTTCACTAAAAACTCTTTCGTGAGAGCTGAAAAACTAATGCTACTACTTTGGTATTATTTCACTAGTACTATTTCTACTGTTGTTGTTCACCACTTATTTCTTTGAGAATATTGATTCACAAGTGTGGTTGAGAGTGACGTCTCAATTGCTAAAGTCTTATTGATAGTCTTGTGCTCCCATCGTGTCAAACTATAAATTTAGATTAATACTTCCCAATGAATATTTTAGCGATCCCCTACACTTGTGGGTATCAGTCGGGAGCAGTCATGACTTGCCACCTCCATTGAATCATCGTCGTAGCACCTGCGGGCGACATGAATGACCTGACGCATCTGCATGAGGCCGACGCGCTTAGCATCTTTGGAGGTGGATGCGGCATCCCATACCACCGCATGCCTCAAAAGGTCATCACTAACTTGAGGCCCAGCTGCAAAGTTTCTTTCACAACACAACAAACATCACCGTCGTTGAAGAACGAGGATCGCTGCCCCTATTGCCAAACTCCTGCACCATCATTGGCAGCACAACAAGTTTATTGTGGCCATCCCACCGTAGTTTGACCGACTTTCGACTACCGCAGTACCACACATCAACAACCTTCGACAATCACCATCTCTCCGCCATAAGCCTCTCGAGATCCCTCTCGGTAGCCCTGTCGGTTCGAAGCGACGAGGCCGTCGCGGCGTCGACACCATTGTCGGCCCTCGCAGCTACTGGTAGCCCGACTACCACCATCCTAGGACCGACGCCCAGGAATCCTTGTTCCGCCTAGCACGCAATCGACTTTCAAGGTTGTCGACGTGATATAGGCTAGAGATCTCTTGCTACGGGAACAGACGACGAGACAAGATCCTACCATGTGTCGTTCGCCAGGAGGGGGTTTGACCGCCAGCTCCCACCGGCGGAAGGCGGGAGTTGGGAAGGGGCGGGGTGGAACCGGCGTCTAGGTTTTTTCCCGAGCCATCCCTTATAACGATGTGGCATCTTAAATCAATAAAATCTACAATTATCACGAATACATTTATTTGCAGAAAAACATTTATTTGTACTCCCTCCATGCCGGATTATTGAGCAAATTTGTATTTTAAGACAAACTTTAATCATTAATTTTACTTAAGAAAATATGAGATATTTGACATAAAAATTATATCATTGGAAAGTTCTTTTGAATATGAATCCAATGGTATAATTTTTATATAATATATAATATATATTTTTGACTAAAATTAAAGGTCAAAGTTTGTCTCAAAATACGTAATTGCCCTATAATCCGACATGGAGGGAGTAGAAAGAGCCAGGTGATGCACGGAAATACATACACACATGGATCATTTTGTCCACGAGTCACTCAGTTCGGCATCAATTGTTCTTTGTCGTCACCTGAGTTCATGTTTTGCACAGCATTAGTAGTAGCAAGTAAATAAATCCTCTTATCCTCCACGCACATTTCAGCCCAAACAGTTTACCTTCGCTCCTCTCCTCCAATCCATGGCAAGCAGCAATCCTTCTGTAGCTACACACCTACTGGAGTACTACTAGCAGTGCTGAGTTTTCCACACTGTAAATAGATGGGCTAACAACCTTGTTGACCATGAAGAGACGGCCTAACCACCACCCTTCTCTCTCATGGGTCAACAGTCCATCCATGGCTCGGGGCCGTGTGTGTCACCGACACTTTCCCCCCTTTCTCTCTCTAGAACTCTTGGCTCGCACATGCCATGGGGTGGTGGTTGAGGCGTGGTTAGAAGCAAGGTGACGATACTATAACAAGAGAGAGAGTCGACCGACGAGTGGAGGAAGGAGTAGTCCAAACAAACAGTATTGGGAGTGCATGTGAGGGTGGGGTGGGGTGGAGCTGTCGAAAGATACATACTACACCGCGTGGGCCGTGGGGCGGTGATGAGCTGTTTCTAGGAGGGCAGCCACACCACCATACCACTACATCAAGGGGGGAGCAGCGAGGCATCCTTCCATTTTCCATCCCCCCTCCTCCTCCTCTTTCTCCCACAGCCACAGTCCCCCCGCCGCCGCCGACGCACCCGCCGCTCCTGCTTCGGCCTGGGGCCTTGAGATCTGGTGGGGATCTGGGAGGGAGCCAGGGATGGAGGCCAGCGCCGGCCTCGTGGCCGGCTCGCACAACCGCAACGAGCTCGTCGTCATCCGCCGCGACGGGGAGCCCGGGGTACGTCCTCGCACGCTTGGGTTTCGGGTTCCGGTTCGGCGGCTGTCGGTGCCCCCGCCCCCGGAATCGGCGGCGGAGGTTTCGGTTACTGTGTGTGTCTGTCGGCGGCGCTGATTTCTCGTTTTGTTTTTCTTGTGCGTGCAGCCGCGGCAGCTGAAGCAGCAGACCCGACGGGAGTGCCAGATTTGCGGGGACGACGTGGGGCTCACACCCGACGGCGAGCCCTTCGTCGCCTGCAACGAGTGCGCCTTCCCCGTCTGCCGGGACTGCTACGAGTACGAGCGCCGCGAGGGCACGCAGAACTGCCCGCAGTGCAAGACCAGATTCAAGCGACTCAAGGGTATGTCAGCCAGCCCCCAATCCACCTGCCCCAATGCCCGACTCCCGGTTTTAGGGCTCACGCGTTTTCTGGGACTTGCAGGTTGCGCCCGGGTCACCGGGGATGAGGAGGAGGAGGGCGCCGACGACCTGGAGGACGAGTTCAACTGGAGGGACAGGGACGACTCGCAGTACGCTGCCGAGTCCATGCTCCACAACCACATGGCCTACGGCCGAGGCGGAGACCTCGACGGCGCGCCGCAGCCGTTCCACCCCAACCCCAATGTTCCCCTCCTCACCAACGGCCAGATGGTACCGTACCCTGCACCAAACCCCTCTCTGCCGCTCTGGCTCCGCCTATCAATTTGACCCCCCTAGATGCTCAATTGCTCCTTGGTTATTTACAGGTCGATGACATCCCGCCTGAGCAGCACGCCCTTGTGCCTTCCTTTGTCGGCGGTGGGGGAAAGAGGATCCACCCGCTCCCCTACGCTGATCCGAGCCTACCTGGTGAGCACTTGGACTACCACACCAGCTGTATAGTATCTGTTGGCTGTAATATGCCTCCAATCGCTGATGGTTGTTGACTTGTGTTGCAGTGCAACCGAGATCCATGGACCCATCCAAGGATCTCGCCGCCTACGGCTACGGCAGCGTCGCCTGGAAGGAGAGGATGGAGAGCTGGAAGCAGAAGCAGGACAGGCTGCACCAGACCAGAAATGATGGTGGGAAAGACTGGGACGGCGATGGTGACGATGGAGATCTACCACTGTATGGCACTTCAAACTTGTTTCATGCAAATTTGTTTGGTCTTTAGTGCCGATTAGTTAGCTGTGCTTTAAATGCATTGGCATTGGTCAAAGATACTATAGATTTCATGCTCCGCTAGCTTGTCGCGACGTGCGCCGTGATCGGCGTGACGACAACGTCCTAGATTGCTAGACGCTTAACATACATTTTGCCGGTAACATGGAAACAAACCGGCGAATTTGTATCTGTTAGATAGATTTGCCTTTTCGTAGCGTAAACAGAACGTTGTCTTCTTCTTCGTGAAATGCGGCGTTACTACACTCGAGTGCTAACGGATTTCTTCTCTAACAGAATGGATGAAGCTAGACAGCCCTTGTCCAGAAAGGTTCCCATTCCTTCAAGCCAGATCAATCCCTACAGGATGATCATCGTGATCCGGCTGGTGATTGTGTGCCTCTTCTTCCACTACCGTGTGATGCATCCGGTGAACGATGCATTTGTTCTGTGGCTCATATCTGTTATATGTGAAATATGGTTTGCTGTGTCTTGGATTCTTGATCAGTTCCCAAAATGGCTTCCTATTGAGAGGGAGACTTACCTTGACCGGTTGACATTGAGGTGGGTTACTGCTTCTACATTGTAATTAATATGCACCTTCTATTTTCCTCCCAAAGTTCTGTGACTAATTGTTTGTATGGACAGGTTTGACAAGGAAGGCCAGCCATCTCAACTCGCCCCAGTTGATTTCTTTGTCAGTACGGTCGATCCCGCAAAGGAGCCTCCGTTGGTCACAGCAAATACCATTCTATCGATCCTTGCGATCGATTATCCAGTTGATAAGATCTCTTGCTATGTTTCTGATGATGGTGCCGCCATGCTGACATTCGAAGGATTGTCTGAAACATCTGAATTTGCAAAGAAATGGGTTCCCTTCTGTAAAAAGTACAGTATCGAGCCTCGTGCTCCAGAGTGGTACTTCCAACAGAAGATAGACTACCTGAAAGATAAGGTGGCACCAAACTTTGTTAGGGACAGGAGAGCAATGAAGGTGCATAATTTGATCCCATCTGTCATAGTTTCTATATTCCTTCAGTCAAAGAAGATATATGCTAATTTTGCTTACATCTTCTTTTCCAGAGAGAGTATGAGGAATTCAAGGTACGGATCAATGCCTTGGTTGCTAAAGCCCAGAAAGTTCCCGAGGAAGGATGGACCATGCAGGATGGAACTCCATGGCCCGGAAACAATGTTCGTGATCATCCTGGAATGATTCAGGTATGCTATGACAATTCGTGGTGTTATCTGGTCTATATGCTGAAACCATATGGTTGCCTTTTTTTCTTCCTTTTCTCACTTTGCGGTACTAAAGTTCAATTTTGTCTACCGATAGGTCTTCCTTGGCCAAAGTGGTGGCCTTGACGTGGAAGGAAATGAGCTGCCTCGATTGGTTTATGTGTCAAGAGAAAAACGGCCAGGCTATAACCATCACAAGAAGGCTGGTGCTATGAACGCATTGGTAAGGATAACGCTTTGAATGCATTTTCGACCAATCTTCTCTGTACACTAGTAGTGCACACACTGGATTATAAATTCGATTTTAATGGTTGGCTCTTTGACAGGTCCGAGTCTCTGCTGTACTAACTAATGCTCCGTATATGCTGAATTTGGATTGTGATCACTATGTGAACAACAGCAAGGCAGTAAAGGAAGCAATGTGTTTCATGATGGACCCTTTGGTCGGAAAGAAATGTTGTTATGTGCAGTTCCCGCAAAGATTCGATTCCATTGATCGTCATGATCGATATGCTAACAAGAATGTCGTCTTCTTTGATGTAAGACTTGGATTTCATGTTCTGTGAGATAATCTCCTGTCTACAGTTCATTTAACTTGATGAAGTTTCCCTAACATTTGTCTTCTACAGATCAACATGAAAGGTTTGGATGGTATTCAAGGCCCCATCTATGTTGGCACTGGATGTTGTTTCAGAAGGCAGGCGCTGTATGGTTATGATGCCCCCAAAACAAAGAAGCCACCGTCCAGGACCTGCAACTGCTGGCCAAAGTGGTGCGTTTGCTGTTTCTGCTTTGGTAACAGGAAGAACAAGAAGAAGGTTACCAAGCCAAAGCCAGAGAAGAAAAAGAGGTTGTTTTTCAAGAAAGAAGAAAATCAATCACCTGCATATGCCCTTAGTGAAATTGACGAAGCTGCTGCAGGTATCACTTAACTTCCAACATTCTGGTTAATTCTAGAAAAAACATCCTTGTTTGTTAGTATTAACATTACTTACATTGCAATTTTTTCTGCAGGAGCTGAAACCCAAAAGGCTGGCATTGTAAATCAAGTGAAGTTAGAAAAGAAATTTGGCCAGTCTTCTGTTTTTGTTGCATCCACGCTTCTTGAGAATGGTGGAACCCTGAAGAGTGCAAGTCCAGCTTCTCTTCTGAAGGAAGCTATACATGTCATCGGCTGTGGCTATGAAGACAAGACAGATTGGGGAAAAGAGGTAAAGTTGGGAGCCTGGTTGCTGTGTGCTGATTATTCGGTCCAAGTATCTGTTGCCTAGTAACTCATACCATTGATTTATTTATTGCAGATTGGCTGGATCTATGGATCAGTTACAGAGGATATTCTGACTGGGTTTAAGATGCATTGCCATGGTTGGCGGTCAATCTACTGCATACCTAAACGGGCTGCGTTCAAAGGTTCTGCGCCTCTCAATCTTTCGGATCGTCTTAACCAGGTTCTTCGGTGGGCTCTTGGGTCTATTGAAATCTTCTTCAGCAACCATTGCCCTCTTTGGTATGGGTATGGTGGTGGACTGAAGTTCTTGGAAAGATTTTCGTACATTAACTCCATCGTGTACCCATGGACCTCCATTCCACTTCTGGCTTACTGTACATTGCCTGCCATCTGCTTGTTAACCGGAAAGTTCATCACTCCAGAGGTATTGCTTGTTCAGCTTTTAGTTCTATGGTGTTTAAGGTCTCTGTTTTGGATTTGAAACCTTACCTTCTGTTTTTTGGTTCTGTCTTGCAGCTTAGCAATCTTGCCAGTATCTGGTACATGTCTCTTTTCGTCTGCATTTTTGCTACGGGTATTCTGGAGATGAGATGGGCTCGTGTAGCGGTCGACGATTGGTGGAGAAATGAGCAGTTTTGGGTCATTGGTGGTGTCTCTGCCCATCTCTTTGCGGTGTTCCAAGGACTTCTCAAGGTCATTGCTGGTGTGGATACAAGCTTTACCGTCACAACAAAGGCTGGAGACGATGAAGAGTTCTCGGAGCTGTACACATTCAAATGGACAACCCTGTTGATACCTCCGACCACCTTGCTCCTGCTGAACTTCATCGGCGTGGTTGCCGGCATCTCCAACGCGATCAACAACGGATACGAGTCATGGGGGCCGCTCTTCGGGAAGCTCTTCTTCGCGTTCTGGGTGATTGTCCATCTCTACCCGTTCCTCAAGGGTCTCCTCGGAAGGCAGAACAGGACCCCGACGATCGTCATTGTCTGGTCCATCCTCCTGGCCTCGATCATCTCCCTCCTTTGGGTGCGTGTCAACCCCTTCCTTGCCAAGACGGATGGCCCGACCCTGGAGGAATGTGGCTTGGACTGCGCCTAGAGACCACTGTTCAGCAAATGTGAATTCCCCCCACCCAGTGCGTGTGTATGTGTGCGCCCAAAGGAGTATTTTTGCAGGTGTTTCTGTGCCCATAATTTATTTTTCATTCCCTGAAATGTAGATAGAAACAAGTGTCACGTTCGCTTTGTTCCCATGGTGGTAGCTGGGCCTCATATATGCAATATTGGGCAGACGGGAGGCTGCGGCAACCTTGTGCAGTTCGGCCACGAAAAAGACAAATACAATCATCACTTCCTCGTGTATTTTTGGTTGCTGCTTCAGCATTCTTTATTTGTTATTGGACAAATGTATCTTGAGTGAGCCGAACTGGAGTTGCTTTGCTCTCCTGATTCCACAAACTGAATATAGCTGTTTCTAAGTAAGGACCTGCCTGCCATCTGGAATAATGGAAGCTGCATGTTGTTTGTTTTAGCAAGTTTGCATATTGCAGAAGTGAAAAAAGTGCCGGCATGTTTGTACACTTCATTGCTGTTTCTAGTTCCTTGCAAGGACAGACAGATCTCCACTCTCCGGTACAAGCGCGTTTAGTACCGGAACAGAGAATTGAAATAGGCTGGCAGTGCCAGGCCACCTATCAGGTCAGGATTCTTAACTCTTTTCGACACCAGGTCATGGTCCTTGGCTGTGATGAAGGGCTAGAAACTTTGCATCGTGCGATTCTGCAATCGCGGCCATGAATGAATGCCAGCAGCAAGCCACATGCGCGGTGCTTGCTTTGCTGGTGGTCCAGTCCTGGGAGTTGGTAAAAACCTTAACCAGTAAGCCTCCACCTCGTTTGTTGTTACGCCAGCGGCCAGCGTAGTGGAAGGCAGAATCCTACGGATCACAGGCAGACGGTCCGTACGCCGCAACATGCCGCGTAGTACTTGACAAGAGGAAGGGACCGCACATGGCATGCCACGTCTGCTCCAGTATGCATATTGAGGCATGCCGGCAGAGATCCTACTGTTAGCTTGTTGCTGCATTCTTTCAATCACTACAACTAGTTTGTAAATGAAATAAGCCATGTAAGGGCAACCACACCGTTACTATAGCCAAGTCTGACATAAAACGTAATTTGGTATCAGAAGCCAATATGGCAATAGCTCTACAACGTTGTCAAGCACCAAATATCTGTTCTATGTGCCCCAAAGCCGAATAAATCAAGTAAAAAATAGGGTCTTCTCTCTCTTGTCATATCTGTTCCAACCGTTGATATGATGGTAGTTGGAAAAGGTATATTACCTCCGTTCCGCGGTATAATATATTTTACTCCCTTGTTTAATTACTAGTATAACATTGCAAGCTAATTTGGCTTGTCGGAGCATATTAGCTAACAGAGGAAGTATTTACACCCTCCGTTACATAAAATTTGTCGGTAAAATAGATGTATCATAGTATGTCAAGATACATTCAAGTTTTATGGAATTGAGGGAGTAACTTTTTTAGAAACGTATGTATCTAGACATATTTTACTATGTAGATTCACTCATTTTGATCTATATATAGCTTACATTAAAACATCTGAAACATCTTATAATTTGAAAGAGAGACTAGTATTTTATTAATTGCGGGAAAATAATTTTGCGTCGGCGAATGTACTTGCTCTGGTTTCCAGTTTTTTGCTCAATTTAGAACGACAGTGAACTAGTTCTGAAATCCAAAAAGATAATCTGAGACTACACTTGGCTATATAGAAGCTGCCTCACAATCCACTTGTGCTTCCTGCCATACCCCACGCATTTCGATCGTCCGTTCTCAAGCTAGGCGCCGATCCCTTTTACACACACCTTCTTCTTGTCGGCGGCGGATCAGGGCAATGCATGGCGCATGATGGTTAGGTCAGGTGCGTATTAATTTAACTTTTTTTTTTTTTTGCTTTGAGACGTGCAGAAGGATGGCCATGGCCATGGTAGTGGTTGGGGTATCATTTTTTGCTTGACGTGCTAGTACAATGATACACGGAAAAGGAGGATGCTTCTCTTGTCGTGTCATCGAGCGGAAAACAAGTAAAGCGTGTCCACGCATGGGAATAACGTGCACGTATGATTGTTAGTTTGTTGCAACCGACGGTGTGCGGATGGGACGTGCCAACGAACCAAAGAGGCGCCGGTGCGATCGATCTAAGCAAATTTTCGTCGGTGATGTTGTTAAGCAAGCTAGGGTAGTAGAACTAGAGGTGGTTGCTGTCCGTGCGTGACCAACGGTGTGGCCAATCAGCTAGCAGAACCGTCCAATAGCTAGTACACCAATGAGAATAAAAGGAGGGATCAAATCATCTGTCACGAATTACTCATATCTGCGTTTTATTAGTCAAATATTAATTGACTACGCACAGTAACTCAGACCACCAGAGAGAAAAACAAAGCTAATGGATATCCCTCAAAATGAGAAGAAGTAGCTGGTGGAAGAAAAGTAGCCGGGAAAGATACGCAGTGAGCGAGAGGAGTGAGGTGGATCGGCAATCCACAGGGATCGGATTGCATGATCATTCATAGTTGCTAGCGGTAGTCCACAATGCGGCAACATGATGTTGTGGCAAGTCGACGCTAACACGTTTATGATGAACAACTGCAATTCCTAATAACTTCCATTCCGAATGGTATCATATAATCACAACACACCTCTCTATATCTTAAAAACTAAAAGTAAATACGTACGCCGCTCTCCACTTCGATCCCTCTCGCAGGTCCTCTCCGCACCATCTCTCTATATTTCATTTTGTAAGCAAACGCAAAGCACATATATAGACGGGTTGTACCTGTGGGAAGCCTCTTTACATGTGATGTGGTCAATTTACTCTGACTACTGCTCATGAGCCACCTAACATAGAGTTAAGAATGGCGTACCAATAACATTACTGTTAGTATCACCAGTATTGTTATGGATAAATAAATGCCATATGCATCTTTTTTATGTAGAGGCTAGGGTTTTCCCACATTTTGAAAAAAAAAGTACTGGTAGTATCACAAGACTGATACTGCTACCAGCTTGTTGCCTCTTTTACGATCTCTACAATGGTTTGATGAAGAACACGGCATAATATATAACACCGACCCTGTTTACACCAAACTCAGCCTAGGTGGTAACTCACCCTACTCTGATTTTCTGAAGAACTGAACGTGGTGGTGCCGCGCCGGCCGGTGTCATGCATCTTTTTCTCACCTAGTCTCTTCTTGTTGTCTTTGCATAACAAGAAATAAGGGTCATCGGCAACCACTACTTCTAATTACTCTGTCTGCAACTTGGCTACCATCTTAAACTTCACACCCATTAAATACAGAACGAGTTCATAAATTAGCCTCTGTAAGCACGCTCTGAATCGTAAAAGAATGGAACCTTCGGATCAAATTTTACTCGCACTAGCCACTAGCTGCTTGGTACTTGCACGTACTTTCACTAGTCAACGCCACAGTCTGGCTCAGCCAATCGATTGATTAATCAGGATGTCAGTACATACCGTATAGCAAGGAAAAGTAACATGTGTGATTTTGGGAGTTGATCATATAGTATAATTCAGATCATCACACTTACCCATGGATACGTGGACCTACAAGCATTTCTAGTTTTTTAAGCGACCTTTCACTGCAAATTTAAGATCAGGCTTCCAAATAAGACAACCGTAACAACACATTATTATTGTAAGCCAACCTTGATCTACTTGCATGACACTTTTTATGGTAGATATGAAAGAGTGCTAGGCGATCGATGTAGAGATCGGACATGACCGTCTTCTCCTTCGTCCATAACTATTAACTAGGAGTATCTTCTTAGGAAAAAAAAATCCCCAGGGGTTCTCGGGGTTACCGGTAAACGCGGTAACTGGAGAATCCCGACCGGTTACCAAAAAAATTGAAAACCAAAAATTTTATATCTGAATTTCTATACATACGTATTCACATAGGATGCTCGTTTGAATTCAATTTTTTTTAGGAAATCTGGGATTTTTGTCCGGTAAACTCATTTACCTCGGTGCCCCGGGAAATCCAGTTACCGGCCGGTAAAAAGATTTCCCTACTGGTAACCATAACCGTGAGACAAACCCAAGCAAATTTCGATTCAAGAGCTGAGTGTATTTCGAACATATGCGAACAGGATGCAGCCAAAAAGAAGCGGCGGGGTTGTGGTTACGCTTTGGTGCTGCAGGGATCGGTCGCGATGGACCAGCACCGGAGCACGGAGGACGGAGCAGGTGTCGTTGATTTTGGGGGTCCGGCCGTCAGGAGCAGGACGGCGGGCCGGCGAGCATGTGGTGCTGGTGGGGAGGAGTAAAAGGAACACATGGCTGGCTAGTGTATACTCTATATACGACCGGAGGCTTGCTCCGGTACAACCCCCTTCCTAAACTTAACTTGAGCTTTTGGGTAATTAGTTAATTAATTAATTTACTAATTGTGAGCCCTTCAAAGCCCATATTCAAACCCGGTATACCCACGTATGGATATACCGTATACCGTAAAGAAAGGTGCTCCGATCTCATCTCTCGTTGTTGCTCCCGTCGCCGGTGATCGAGTTCGTGGGAAGCTGATCCCGCATCAAGACCGGCAGTCCTCCTGCCTCCTCATCACCAGCTCTGGCGAAGGTGATCATTTGAACGCCAGACAGTCCGGGCACGTCGGACCGGCTGCACACCGCGCCGCCATATCTGACACCTCCCGAATTGGTTTCCAGCCGACCGGCCATGGACGTCTCGCATGGTCTTCTTTGGATTAGTTTTCAGGGGGAGCCAGCTCCCGGCGATCCCGGGCGGCTGCCCGGGCTTGTCTGGCCGTCCGGCGAGTGTGAGTAGGGCAAACTCTAGCTCACATCGCGTATGGCTGACTCTGCCCAGGCTGACAGGCTCCATGAGCTAGCTAGCTCTGCCACTTTCCAATCACTGACCGGCCATGGATGTCATGTACGTCCGGCTGCATTGAGCGTCTTGGTTTCCAACGGTCGGACTGGCCGGCCAAAATTTTACCGGACTGGCCGTGCACCTCGCCGCCGTGCCGGCATCCCGCCTACGCCGTCCTACCCATGGCGACACTTTTGAGGACTTGCCGACGCTCGTGCCGGCCTGCACTGCCTCGCAGTCCCTCATGGCCAGGAAGCACTGCCTTGCCCTTCCTTCCGCATGCTGCCCGTCAGTCAACGGCATACAATATACTCCTAACTATATGTATTCTAAGCGGTTGTATAAATAAGTTAGGCCATATAGATTTCATATAGGGCTACATATTTTTTTCCATACGCCTCCACGTATGGAGCCGGGTTCCATTATCAAAGGATAACAGAACAAAGTCTTACACCACCATCAGGTTCAAAAGCGAAAACAACAAAGTACCAAGTAAAGAAACCTAGGCCACAAACAAGTAGCAAGATTACTGCTAAGGCAACCTGAACTTAGTTTTAAACGATGAACACAACACACCAACCCATCAGGCGCTGCACTTTACAAAGGTGAGTTCCGACAACACCAAACAGCAAAACAAACCAGAGAGCAGTTTTAAAAGGGAGTTCACTTCTTTATTTTTCTCCCAAACTAGGGTGATTCTTCATCTCTGCTTTTCACCTCAGACCGACACCTCTTCATCTTCATCTACATCTTCATGGATCCTTGTCCGGGGTATGCCACCTTGCCTGGTCACCTCATGAGCCGCCGTTGCACCCTTTGCAGGCGCGAAGCTCCTTCAAGCACCATCTCCTTGTCCTTCTCATTCTGGAGACCCGCCCAGTATCGAAGAAAAGCACACATATAACAAATCAAGCCAACTGAAGAGGAAATAAGCTTGCCCTCAAAGCAAGCATTATTTCTTGTTTTCCAAACAGCCCAACAAAGGGCAGCAATCCCTACAATGTGTAGATTAGAATCAAAAGGAAGAATTTTGGCAATCTACCAGAAATACTGAGTAAAACAAGAAGGCCTAGTATACACTCATAGGACTGTGCTAATGGTACTCCACATATAGGCAGCCATAGGACAGGTAAAGAACAAATGATTGATGCTCTCATCACTGGGACAAAATTGACAGGTAAAACTACCAACCCATTTACATTTTTTCATGTTATCCTTTGTAGCTATGGCATTGTGCCAAATTAAGATTTTGATTTTGAGAGGAATTCGAGCTTTCCAAAGTTGTTTAAAAATCCTATCAACCCCTACTGCCGAAAGCTTATTATAAAGATATGTAATAGAGAAAACCCCTGATTTGGTGAATTTCCACCTAGGTTTGTCTCTCTCACCGTTGAGGGCTACCATAACCAAGTCATCTCTCATACAACGCCATTGTGATTGAATCTCAGGATTCATCCAACGTCTAAATCTGAATTGCCAGCCTAGGACTGCAGCCTCAGCCACAGTGAACTGTTGGTTCAAACAAATATTAAAAAGCTGTGGATATTTCTCACAAAATGGAAATGTGCCACACCAGGAATCATTCCAGAAATCAGTAGAGTTCCCATTCCCCACTGTCATCATTCTACCCTTGAGGTACAAGTGTTTTACTTTCAGCAAGTCTTTCCAAACAGGAGAATCATCACTTTTCATCCTTATATGATGTAAACTTTTATTTATTCCATACTTAGCCTTGACTAATCTCTGCCATAAACCATCTTCTACTTCTAGTTTCCACCACCATTTGCATAGTAAACAATGATTGAACAATTGAAGATTTTTGATTCCCAGACCACCTTTCTTTCTTGGTTTACAAACCAGATCCCATTTAACTAAATAATATTTCTTCTTTTCACTATTCCCTTCCCAAAAGAACTTCCTGATTATCTTCATCAAATTTTCCAATTTGGTAAGAGGAAGAAGGTACATTGACACATCATAGATTAGTGTGCTACTCAGAGAGGATTGTATTAGAGAAAACCTCCCACCAATCGAAGAAGAGTAACCCACCCAGCCATCAAGCTTTCTTTTCAACTTGTCAGAGAGATAATCCATATCGGACACCTTAAGTCTAGTTCCACAAACATGCACTCCAAGGTACTTGATTGGCCAATCCTCCAACTGGCAACCAAAGATATTAGAGTACACCAACTTCTTCTCATCATCATGCAAAATCATCATAATTTAACTTTTAAGGAAATTGATTTTTAGACCTGACATGGCTTCAAACATATATAGGATAAATTTCATGTGAATAATCTGCTCCATATCATCCTAAATCAACAACACAGGTGACAAGGGTATAGATAATAGAGCCCGTCAGTTGAGTACCCCTGAGGCCCGTTAAGCTAGACCCAATTGTAATACTAGTCGAAATACGAGTTCTTACCGTATGTCGATATTGTAATCTGTATCGGACCCTACCCATCTTCGAGACCTGGCCGCCTATATATAGGGGCCAGGAGGGGACGGTGTAGGGCAGATTGAAAGCAAGCCAGGTTCTACACCCACGTTTACTTTCATAGCCACCTTGTTTGACTAAGTTTACCTTCGAGTTCATCTGACGCCCTGTCTCCCCGATCCTAAGTCCTTCATCTAGGATATTTGTCGAGTTAACCCCTCGTCAATTGGCGCCGACCGTGGGGACTATGGGCGTTGGAATAATGAATTCGACGGCTTTTTTGTTTTTAGCCAATAGCAACCCAGAAATCGACGAAAGTCAAGAAAAGGAATTGACGTTCGGAAGTCTAAGCTTCTACATCGGACCTTCGGGTTCAACCCGCCTTTCGGATCCGACGAAACAAATTCCGTCGGTGGGCAAAGCAGAGAGGATAACAGCATCTGGATCATCGGTAGGCTCTTCTAGCGAGGTAAACTCGCTAGTCAGCTTAGCAGCAACAGAAAATCTGCTGGGAAAATTAGAGGAACCTAAAGAAATCGGGCAAAAGATCATTGTGGAAGAAACGGTGGACAAATCAAGGGATACCGCCATCAGAAGCAGCAGCGCCTCCAGAAGCGTATATCAGTTATGCGTAATCATCACTGAAGCAGCAGAAGAAGAAAAAAATCAGTCCGACAACAAGGAGGTCGACATGCAAGTCGACAAAATAAGGAGCAATAGCAAGAAAGAGAAGGAGAAAGTACATGTTTTGGCTGGAGAATGGAGAATGATCATGACAGCTGTCAACCACGGAACTGATGTACCCGCAGATTCAAGAAGAGAAGTTTTAATGGGGTACCAATACGCGCTGCACCAGCGTAGGAAAAAGCTAAGGCAGGAAAGAGTTATGATTATGAGAAGTCCAGATTACAACAGCACACCAAGTAAAGAATATTGGAGCGAATAATCACAACACACCTCTCCATTCCTAGTAACTCCCATTCCCAATGGCTATGTATACCTGTATGATGGACAACGCTAACACCTGTATGATGGACAAATGTAATTCCTAGTAACTCCCATTCCCAATGGCTACCATAATCACAACACACCTCTCCATTCCTAAAAAAATAGGAAATGTGTACCTGGCTCTCCGCTATAATCTCCTCTCGCAGGTCCTTTCCCCACTGTAGTCAACTCTCTACATTTCGTTTGTAAGAAAACACAAAGCACATATATAGCCGGGTTACCTACGAGGAGCATCTTTACTCACGATATGGTCAATCCACTCTGACTAATTTTCATGAGCTACCCAACATATAGCCAGGCTTGTTGCACCAATATCAGTAATGGTCGAATCAGGTGAGTGAATATTCAGATCATTTGGTTATCCACATGTTTATGGCTACTATTAAGATGTTGGCAATCTAAAACCTAATTCCGACCCATAGCCAAGATTGAAGAGTTATTTTATTGTCTTCACGTACGTTCAAGGTACCAGCTTATTTGAATGAGATAGTGCATTCATATACATATTTATGATTCCATCACTGTGATATGCTGATTCAACTTATAGCAAGTACAATAGTAGATATAAAGATGCTCCATAGTACCCTATGTGACCCTGCTTCTTTTCATCTGATCAAACTTCACTTCATCTATTAGTAGGTACTCCCTCCATGTTGATGCTAAAGGCCTGTTTTTTTTTCCATTTTTTCATCAAAATACATGGCACGGGCGACATCATGTGTCAGTTAGTCACTAATCTTCCGTAACTGCACCTCCTCTCGTTCTTGTCTTTTTTTTATTACTACAGCTAGTTTGATGCTGAGTACGGGATAATATATAACCACCCAATTCTGGTTCCTGCCACACCCGACACATTTTGTGTTATGACCGGTCTGCATTATAGCCGGAAGAGGCCCACTAGTGGGTCGGTTTAAGGGCTTGGCCTAATTTATCTAGGGTTTTATTAGCTGGACTATTATATAAACTCATGTAATCTCTTCGTATTAATTAAATAATAAACATATTTGTTGCCGACTCCCTCAGGAATCGGAGTTCCCAAACCCTAGCCGCCTCCCTGCGCCACGGCCTCCTTCTCCTCCACACGACCATGGCGCCAGTATGCCGGCGGACGCGCCCAGCTCCTCGCTCCTCCTCCTTCCACCCATACAATCTACGGCCTAGACCTGGTAGGATCTCAGTTTCTATCAATTTGGTATCAGATTGCTCAGGATCGATGATGTCTTCATCCGCGCCTACCACTACAGTGCCACCGGCGACCTCCGCAGGAACCGCACCGGCCGCCTCTGGGCCGTTCTCCTCCGCCAATGTGACAGCGCCCCTCGCTCCCTTCGCCGTCCTCAACCCGCAGGAGATGTCATCGGCCATCCGTGACCTCACCCAGGCAGTCGCGGGCATCCGCGCCTTCCTCGTGAGCCCTTACGGGCCACAGCCACCGGTGTCTTTCGCCCCGGCTCCGCCACCATCGCCGCCGCCTAAATCCCAGGTCCCCGCACCGACGACCCAAGGGGTGTCGATCACCCAGATCAGGTTTCCCTTGTCGCCATCACCGCTCCCGGATTGGCTCGCCATGCCGGTCTACACGACCGCCTCGGGCCAACTGACCTTGCTGCAACCACTAGCGCCGTCTGCGGCGTTTCCCTTCGGCGGACTCGCGGGCTACGCCGCACCCCATGCCGGCGTCGACGGACACCTGTTCCAGGGCGGGCCGCTGATGCCCACCTACTCGGCGCCCACGTCATCGCCACTTCGTCACGAGGGGGCTTACAACGTCGCTCCTCCCGGCCAGCAGCCGCCCCGCTTCACCAAGATGGAGTTCGCCACCTACGACGGCACCGTCGACCCCCTGAACTGGCTCAACCAGTGCGACCAGTTTTTCAGGGGGCAGCGGACACTGGCGTCCGACCGCACGTGGATCGCCTCCTACCACCTCCGCGGCGCCGCCCAGACATGGTACTACGCCCTCGAGCAGGACGAGTGCGGGATGCCTCCGTGGGAGCGCTTCCGCGATATGTGGACGTACGAGCATTTCTAGTTTTTTAAGCGACCTTTCACTGCTTAAATTTAAGATCGAGGCTTACAATTAAGACAATCACAGTTGACTAGTTTTAGTTGCCTTGGTTTCTAATTATTATTGTAAGCCAACCTTTGTCCAGTTGCTTGACATAGTTTACACGATAGATCCGAAACAGTGCTTCTCCTTCGTCCAGAAAAAAATAACAGCGCATGAAACTAGGAGTATTTTCTTAGACGAACCCTAGCAAATTTAGATCCAAGATCTGACTGTATTTCGAACATATACGAACATGAACAAGATGCAGCCAAAAAGAAGCGGCGGCGTTATGGTTACGCTTTGCTGCTGCACGGATCAGTCGCGATGGACCAGCGGCGGATCACGGGCGGCAGAGCGTGAGCTGTTCATTTCGGCGGTCCGACGGTCAGGAACAGGACGGCGACCTCATGGCTGGGCCGGCGAGCACGTGGTACTGGTTGGAGAGGAGTAAAAGGAACAGATGGCCGGTTGGTGCATAGTACTCCCTCTGTTTTAAAATATAAGATATTTTAATTTTGTGAAATAAATATATCTAGATATCTTTTAGTATATAGGTTCTCGAATATATATATTAAAAGGTATCTAAATATATTTGCTTCACAAATCTAAAAATCTTATATTTAAAAATAGAGGGAGTATATACGAAGACGATCGAGCAGGAATGATTGATCCTTGATCTGCAAGTTGGCCAGCTAGCTCCGTTCGATCGGGCGTAATTCTCTCTCTGCAAGGTTGTTCATCATGAAAGCACCACTACTGATCGACCAATTAAACTCAGCACGCACCCTCCGTAAATGTTATCGATCACGCTTTAGCTAAAACTATGGAGAATCTAATGGGGCCCTTAATTCTTGTCAGATCGGATTATGGCATTTCCAGGTCCCTTACCACATTTTTTTGGCGGATTTGATCGAAAGGGATAATGGTCGGATACAGATTTAAATAAGTATTATATCGAAATACGGATCTGGAGCGGAGTCGGATCAGAAATTGATAGCTGAACAAATACACATACAAGCAGTACATTTTGACAATTTTTTGTAAAGGATCGTGTGCAGAAAGCTTGTAACACTTTACTGTAGCCTGTTAGCAATATGACTTTAGGATTCTCGCGGATCGTGTCATCGAGCGGAGAACGGGTAATTAAAGCGTGTCCACGCATGGAAATAACGTATACGCATGATTGTTAGTTGGTTGCAACTGGCGGTGTGATGGAAACGTCCACAGATGGGCGTGCCAACGAACCAAAGAGGCGCCGGTGCGATCGATCTGATCAAAATTTCGTCGGTGATGTGGTTAAGCAAGCTACGTTAGTAGTGGTTTCTGGCGGAGCCAGATGAACGGTGTGGCCAATCAGCTAGCAGACACGGCCGTCCAATAGCTAGCTAGTACTGTCGGTGGCGATCATAAGGGCATGTACAACGCTACACTCTGGACTACTGCCTCAGCTATCCACGTAGGTTCGGATGGTCCTAAAGTAAGAATCTTGTGATTTGCAGACCAAAGCGGTAGCCTGCAGAGGAGGTCGCCTCCTCCCTGCAAAAAGCAGGCCAACGCATAGAACAAGAGCAAATCGATTGCATGCAAAGGACTCTTTGAGAAAAGGACAACCAAGAAAGAGAAGAAAAGCTGAAAATAGTGGGTCTCAAAAGATGATGCCACCGTTGGGTGTTTATACCATCCAATAGCTGCTTCACATATTTTAATCTAGATTAAATCATAGAGCGACATTATACTACTGCCTCCATTGCTCATGCCCTAAGGATTCGAATACGGACATGATGCGGCCACAGAAGTAAAGATATAGTGTCCATTACAACTGGAAAGTGTTTTTGAAACATGGGCACTAGTGAACTCTTTCCTTTTAAATTTTTGAAAATTTTAAAACCTCATATGTCTATGTCTCAAAAAATTATGGCATTATGAAAAGGTATATATAGGAGGAGCGTACATAAAAAAAGTCCCGTTTAAAAATACTTTATACTTTAGGAAATACAAAAAAACAAATTTCTAACAAAAAGATGTACTATCTTACTACTATTTTAATACTCCCTCCGATCGGAAATAAGTGTCGGGCACTTATTTCCGATCGGAGGGAGTACTATTTACAATCAGAAATTTGTCTTTTTTATATCTTCCAAAATACAATATATTTTTTAACAGAATTTTTTTGCATAAACTTCTTCTGTATATATCTATCTATGTATTTAAAGCTAAGTTTTTTAAAACATAGAAGTGTGAGATTTTGAAATTTTAAAATTCTAAAAGTGGAGGAAGTATTGGTGCCCATGTACACCAAATCCCTTCTCACCCATTACAACTTAGTAGTACTATGTGCACTTGTCTGGATCGGCCCACGAACTGTCGGTGGAGCGAGATACAACGACGACGGCGTGGTGGCGAGGGCTGGCTAGCTGGTTCATGCCACATCAAGCTCGGTAAGTCCGACGGCACGATGATAGCTAGCGATAAATAAGGAAAGATGATTTTTTCATGCATGAGAATACAAAGAAGGGATCAAAGCATTTGTGACGAACTGCTCGTATCCGCATTTTATTTGTCAAATCAATTTTACACAATAACACATAACAACAGACACAAGAGAAAAAAAAATGCTAATGGATGCCCCTCTGATGATGGAGAAGGAGAAGTTGCAGGTAGGAGAATATTAGCCAAGGAGGATATGCAATGAGCAAGAGGAGTGAGGTGGATCGGCAATCCACACGGGTCGGATTGCATGATCATTCACGATTGCTAGCTACATAGAACAGAATGGCAACGGCATCGTGCCGTAAGTCAACGCAAACAGGTGTACGATGGACAACTGCAATTCCTAATAACTTCCATTCCAAATGGGTATTATATTCAGAACACACTTCCATTCCAAATTGATCGGAACACGTCGCTCTCCTCTACAATTCCCTCACCATCTCCCTACATTTCTTTTTGGGAAACACAAGCACATATATAGGCGCATTATATCTGCGGGGAGCCTCTTTACTCACGATGTGGTCAATCCACTCTGACTACTACTGTTCATGAGCCACCCAACATAACATATAGTCAAGCTTGGCGTACCAATAACAATACTGGTACTATGACACGTTAGGGAATATTCAAATCATTTGGCTATCCGCGTGTTTATGGCTATTGAGATGTTGGCAATTTAAAACCTAATTCTAATCCATATCCAAGACTGGTGAGTTACTTTATGGTGTACAAGTACATTCGAGCTACATAATTGCTTAAATAAAATAGTAATACTTCCTCCGACTCATAATACTCTTTGTAAATATAAATGTATCTCGACACATTTTAGTGGTAGATACATCCGTATTAACAAAAGTAATATGGGTCGGAGGGAGTAGTATACATATATAGGTGGGCATTCATGTACATATTTATGATTCCATCACTCTTGTATGCTGATTTAACTTAGAACAAGTACAATAATAAGCTATAAAGCTGCTCCATATTACCCTTGTAACCCCACTCTCTTTTGTCTGATCAAACTTACTTCTAATATTACTAGGTACTCCCGCCATTCCGTTGCTGAAGCCATAGTTTAATTTCATTTTTTTATAAAACATACAAGGCACAGACGATGTCAAGTCAGGGGCGGACATAGGATAAAAAATAAGAGGGGGAGAGGAAAATTGAGTGGGGGCAATTGACCCCACTAGATATAGGGGTGCGCCTTGGCGCACAATCCCGTCAAGTTCGTTCGTATGATCATTTCATGAAAAAAGCTAAATTTAGATAAAAATATGAAAACACACTATAAATGGTATGTTTATTTAAAACGAAGGAGCCAGAGAAAATATATTACATCAGCTGAACTTGGCGATTCATTACTAAAAGGTTTATACACAACGGATCCAGTGGAACCATATTACAGGTAAATATATCATAGCCAATAACACTTGGCGACTCAGTACCAAAAGCTTGGCGCACGATCCCGTAGATTTCTTGTCGGTGTTTATGTTGTGTAAAGAAGGTAAAATTTATATGCCAATATGATACTATATCGAAAATGGTGCTCTTAGAATGAAATCATAAGATACAAAAGGAGCAACCTATGTTTATATACAATATAGGAGGCAGGGGAACATATCACAAAATGGTGGAAATGTACCTTGGTTTCATATCTATGAGAAATAATCATTTCTCATTTTCAATGCATTTTTTAACATCCAGAGTCTTCGGCTACTTAATAACCTGGATTTTATTCCAGAAATTTTTACAAAATTTATGAGTGCGCCTTAGCGTGCAGCCTCTGTCTTTCGCACTTCATAGCTTTTAATATGAACTCAAACAATAGTAGATAAAACATACTATATCATGCAAAAGCGATAAAAGAGGCTAACTGAAAAGGCCAAATACATCCTCAGAGTATATATGATCTTATTAGATGCCAAGACGATATGAGATATGTACATTAGCTACCTGATGGCAAGGTAGTGTAATATATTACCATAGCTACAATCAGAATTAGCTCAGAAAGTACCAGATACATACACATAATACACAACAGACAAAAATAGGAAAAAATATACGACTATATATGTTCTGATAGAGAGCACCACCCAACGAATTAGATCATGCGCAAAACAGTACATATTGTCTCAGAATCCACGCGAGTCTCCTCACCTGAGCTTCGTGTTCTTCCGACACAGATGGGAACCTTGCCCTTCAACAGTAGCCTCGAGATCTCATCCTCCATCTCGTACAGATCCGCGCCCATTATCATCACGTTCTGCAAACATTTGAAAAATAACCATTATTCGAACTGAATTTCACACTCAGAGCAAACACATGGATTCAGAGAATGGTGGGGAAATAAGTTATTGAAAAGGGAGGCAGGGGCCTAATCTGAGCCACCAGAAAAACTAAGCTAAAATATAATTTGATGTAACTCTGTTGTGACTACTAAGCAAGTTGAGTTATAGAAGCCAAATTATATTCATAAATAACCTCTTTATCATTCTGTTGTTATCTCCATCAGTTTAGTCCACAAGTCAAATGAAAAATGAATAGTGGTATTACTTTTGCAATGATGGTCAAAGCCATGGCGAATGATACGTCTCCGACGTATCCATAATTTTTGATGTTCTATGCTTGTTTTTACACCCATTTGCCTAATATTTCATTACACTTCGTGGCACTTTTATGCATTTTCTGGAACTAACCTATTAACAAGTCGCCACAGTCCCAGTTCCCTGTTTTCTGCTGTTTTTGTGTTTCAGAAAAGCTACACAGGAAATATTCTCGGAATTGGACGAAACAAGTTCCCGAAGTCTTATTTTTCCCGGAATCTTCCAGAGATCCGAAGAGGAGATGGAGTGGGGCCACGAGGTGGCCTCACACCAGGGCGGTGCGGCCCAGCCCCTGGCTGCGCCCCCTATGTGTGAGGACGCCTCGGTCCATTTCTGACGATGCCCCTTCGCCTATAAAGACCCCCGACGGGAAAAACCTAAGTACCCGATCAATTTTCCAGAAATACATCGCGATCCACCGCCGTCGTCGACCCGAGATCGGGAGGGTCCAGAAGCTCTTCCCGGCACCCTGCCGAAGAGGGGAATCGCCATCAGAGGTCTTCTTCATCGCCATGCTTGCCTCTGGAGCGATGAGTGAGTAGTCTACCTTGGACTATGAGTCCATAGCAGTAGCTAGATGGTTGTCTCCTCCACCATGTGCTTCATGTTTAGATCTCATAAGCTACCCTACATGATTGAGATCACCGTTATGTAATTCTACATGTTTGGTTTGTTGGGATCCGATGAATATTGGTGTTATGATTGAGTTGTTATACTGAATATTATCTTATGTTATCTCTATGTTGTTTATGATCTTGCATGCTCTCCATTGTTAGTAGCTATCTTGGCCGAGTAGTTGCTAGTGACTCCAAGAGGGGGTATTTATGCTCGATAGTGGGTTCATGCCTCTATTTAACCTGGGGGAGTGACAGAAACCTCTAAGGTTGTAGATGTGTTGTTGCTACTAGGGAGAAAACAACATTCATATGCTCAAGGGCATATGCTTTGTTTACATTACACACTTTGCTTAATGCAATTATCTGTTGTTCGCAACTTAATACTCATGGGGTGTTCGGATGATATCCCCGTGAGTGGATTATTAGTCATAGATGCAGTTAGATGGCGGTCTATGTATTTTGTTGTAATGCCCAGAGTAAATCGCATAGTGATCTTCTTGACATATCACGTTTATCTTTATTCTATCAATTGCCCAACTGTAATTTGTTTACCTAGCATGTGTTATTTATCTTATGGAGAGGGTGGACCCCGATCCTATTTCCATCATATTGCTATCACCTGTTTACTTTACTCGCACTGTTTACTTTACTCGTACACTTTCACTATTTTCCACTCGATACGCTCATACCCGTTGTTTCAAGCAAATCGGTGAGATTGACAACCTCATCGCAAGTTGGAAACAAAGTACTTGGTTGTGTGTGTGCAGGTTCCACGTTGCTGCTCGCAAAGCAAAGCTTGGACGAGGTGCCATATAAATTGTCCGGAGCTGTCGCAAGCTAGCAAGCATCACCTTCAGTCGTTTGTCTCTCCTCTCCTGAACGATAAACCTTGGTTTCTTAACTGAGGGAAAACCTTGCTGCTATATTCATCACACCTTTCTCTTGGGGTTCCCAACGGGCTGGTCATCAACCAGGCATCAAGCTCTTTTCTGGCGCCGTTGCCGGGGAGGAAGTAGAAGACTTTTGCGAGGCGAGCTTTTCGCACGCACATCCTTTACTTTGTTTATTGTTTTGCTATACTTCATTTTTACCTGTATCGTTTTATCAAAACCCAAAAAAATTAGAATCCCTGATAGTTGTTTTTACTTATTTGCTTTTAGTTTTGCTGAAATGACTAATCCTGAAAATACCAAGTTGTGTGACTTTACTAGCATGAACAATAGTGATTTTATCTGCACTCCTATTGCGCCACCTGCTCCTGCTGCAAACTTTTATGAAATTAAGCCTGCTTTATTGAACCTTGTTATGAAAGAGCAATTTTCTGGTGCTAGTACTGAAGATGCTGCAGCTCATCTCAACAATTTTGTTGAGCTATGTGAGATGCAGAAATATAAGGATGTAGAAAGTGATATTATTAAGCTCAAGTTGTTTCCTTTTTCTTTGAGAGGAAAAGCTAAAGATTGGTTGCTATCTTTGACTAAGAATAGTATTGATTCATGGGCTAAGTGTAAGGATGCTTTCATTGGTAGATATTATCCTCCTGCTAAAATTATATCTTTGCGTAGCAATATTATGAAGTTTAGTCAATTTGATAATGAACATGTTGCTCAAGCCTGGGAAAGAATGAAATCTATGATAAAGAATTGCCCCACTCATGGACTGACTACTTGGATGATTGTCCAAACTTTTTATGCAGGACTGAATTTTTCTTCGAGGAACCTATTAGATTCAGCTGCTGGAGGCACTTTTATGTCCCTTACCTTGGGCGCCGCAACAAATCTACTTGACAACATGATGGTAAATTACTCCGAATGGCACACCGAGAGAGCTCTACAAGGTAAGAAGGTAAATTCTGTTGAGGAAACCTCTTCCTTGAGTGATAAGATTGATACCATTATGGCTATGCTTGCTAATGATAGAACTCATGTAGATCCTAATAATGTTCCTTTAGCCTCTTTGGTTGCTCAAGAAGAGCATGTTGATGTGAATTTCATTAGGAACAATAATTTTAACAACAATGCTTATAGGAACAATTTTGCTAGTAACAATTATAGGCCGTATCCTTCTACCAATGGTAATGGTTATGGTAATTCTTATGGTAATTCCTCCAACAACACTAGGGCCACGCCCTCCGAGCTTGAGGTAATGCTCAAGGATTTCATCGGTAAACAAACTGCTTTTAACAAGTCTGTTGAGGAAAAGTTAGGCAAATTTGATATTCTTGCTTCTAAAGTTGATAGCCTTGCTCATGATGTTGAACTTCTGAAATTAAAAGTGTTGCCTAATGATGTGAAAGAGAACAATGTTTTTGCTACTGCTAATGCTATTCAAGTTGGAATTGATGAAAATATTAGATTGTTAGCAGAATTGCATGCTAGATGGGAAAGAGAGGATGAGATTGCTAGGAATATGAAAGTTTGTACTATTACTACCTCTAATGATGTTGTTCCTAATGCTAGCAATCCTCTTACTTTGATTGGTGTAGAGAAAACTTCCACTCCTTGTGTTAAAAAGCCTAAAACTGCCAAAACTTTTTCTCAAAAGAGTGCTGAAATTTTTCGGAGTGTAGGAGATGATAGCTCTATTTCCTTTAATGATTTTGATGTTGATGGCTGCAACATATCTGAAGTAATTTTGTTCTTGCAAAAGCTTGCTTTGACTCCCAATGCTAGTTGTTTAAATGTTGCTTTTACAAAGCATATTACCAATGCTCTCATAAAAATTAGGGATGAAAAGTTGCAACAAAAAGCCTCTGTTCCCAAGAAGTTAGAAGATGGTTGGGAACCCATCATTGATATGCATGTTAATGGTTTTGATTGCCGTGCTTTATGTGATCTAGGTGCTAGTATTTCTATCATGCCTAGAAAAATTTATGACATGCTTGATTTACCACCACTTGAAAAGTGTTATTATGATGTTCCTATTGCTGATGTTGCTAAAAAGAAATCTTTGGGAAGAATTAATGATGTTCTTATTGTGGTTAATAATAACCTTGTTCCCATTGATTTTCTCGTTATGGACGTTGAATGTCATGCTTCATGTCCTATTATTTTGGGAAGACCCTTTCTTCGAACTGTAGGTGCCATCATTGATATGAGGAAAGGCACTATCAAATATCAATTCCCACTCAAGAAAGGTATGAAACACTTCCCTAGGAAAAGGAAGAAATTACTTTTGACTCTATTCTTAGAGCAAACTATGAGCTTGATGCTTCATCACTTGATGTTACTTGATTCGCAATTTTCTGCGCCTAGCTCAAAGGCGTTAAAGAAAAGCACTTTTGGGAGATAACCCAATGTTTTATTTTCAGTACTTTTTCTTTTATTTGAGTCTTGGAAGTCGTTACTACTGTAATGATCGCTCCTTATCCTTTTTATTTCATTGTTGTGCCAAGAGAAGCCTCTAATTTGAGTGAGGTAAAGATTTGGGGATGTTGCTGTCCTAAAACTGTTTTCGGTGCTGCACCGTAAAAATTTGTGAACATTCTCTGTATATCTTTTGGACCTGCGATTTCTTGTGCATATGCCCCAGGTTCTATCCAAACTTTCATTAGTTGAACACTTTTTGATTTGAGCAACAGAAAACCCCTTAAAAATTCGACCTTTGTCAGCTGTTCTGTTTTGACAGATTTCTGCCAATATTTGTGTTTGCCGCTTTATCGATTTCTTTTGAGTTCTTTCGATCATGGAACTTTTGGGGAAGGTGCTACAGTAGTATATGCTATATATGTGGTGGTTGTGGGTTGAAACCTGAAGCAAAAAGAGGTTGATTATATGTTATGCTACACTAATGTTGCATAATAGATTTGTGTTTAGTTTTGTATGAAGGAAGTTTTCAAGTGTAGGGATTGGAGAATGATGAGATGAGTTGAAGAATGGACAAAAGCTCAAGCTTGGGGATGCCCATGCATCACCCCAAGAAATATCCAAGAAGTACAAGCGTCAAAGCTTGGGGATGGCCCCGAGGCACCCCTTCTTCATCGGCAAAAATCAGGTCACCTTTCAAGACACTATATTTTTATTGCTTCATGCACTATGTATTTTTCTTGGAGCGTCAGTTGTTTTAGTTTTCTTTATTATTTTAGTTTTGTTTGCTGCAATAAATGGTTGGACCCCAACAAATTCCTTTTGGAGAAGTTGCCTTGCTTTTCATTTGCCAGGAACGCTCTAGTTTTCATTCTTATCAAAAACCGAGTGTTCTTCTTTTTCTGCTACTGCTTTTGGTTTTCGTTTTTGCCTTGATTTGCATTCAGATCTTCTTATATTTATTTATCAAGGTGTATTTTTTCCTCTGGACCATGTTGGTTTTCCTCAAAAGAGTTGCATTTAAAAAGTTCGAATGGTGTTGGAAAAGAGAAAAAGCTTTATGCAACAAAAAAAAAGTGGTACAAGAAGGAGCGTGTTTAGACTGCGGCTTAGGCTTTTTCATGTCATGCTTAATGTCTTTTTGGTAGTATTCTTAGTGGTTTTGCTGTAGCATGACTTGTCTCAAATAACTGAGATTGCTTAATGAGCCTTTGAAAAAATCATGCGTTGTTTTTATTATTTGGAAGCATTATTTTGGTTTTCTCCTTGATCCTTTATTTGGGTTGACTTGGCGCATGCTCACACATGTTAGACTCTTACAAAGTCGCCAATAGCCTCTATGATCATTTAGTTTTTGACTTTTGATGCCATCTTATACTTCTTTTAATGTCGCTTTGTCGCTTTGCATGATTATGGCCATTATTGCTCTCTTAGTTGGTCGCTCCCAGTCTTTTGCTAGCCCTCGCCTTGTACTGAGTATGAGCTCTACTCGTGCATCTAACTCCTAAAAACCAAGTTTGCTAAAGTGTCCACCATACATACCTACTAGCAATTTGCTATTCCAAGTAAATTTGACTTGCTTTTATTTTCTCTTCAATTAAACTCTTACCAGTGTTATGCGAAAATTGGTCAGTAAAGCTCTCACGAACCGGAAGGCACACTTTACTTTTTCCTGTTCTTAAAAATTTGACATTGTGGTCTCTTATGTTGAGTTGTTATTCTTGCAAGTTGTAAGTTGGAGACTAGCCCAGCCATGCAGTCATGGGCAAGCTTTCAACATTGCACTTCTTATTTGAGTTGATATCGTGATCTTTTATTTATGGATGCCCGCGGTGTGAAATGAATTGAGAATCTTGCGGGATCATGGAGTTTGTATATGTGTTAGGGAAACGTCTGGGCCGCCAATCTAAGCCATGCATAATTCATGGTGGAAATTTGCAGCATACCCATAGTGGACATTCGACGACGCTTCTCAAAATAAAAAGCTATACAAATGGTAAATAAAAAAGATGTCGAGGTGTTCATTGTCTGCTTGTCCTGTCATTTTGTTGTGGGCTTGTTCCATGTCATCGGGAACGGAGGTACCCCGTTGGCGGTTCTCGATGATACGCATATACTTACAATGACAAGAGCCTTGCTTGAGACTCTAAGTAAAGTAGCATGAGGTTTGGGTACTCGTATTCACGGGACACGAGGTTTTCAACTTATGATTTGTCAAGCATATGCATCATCATTGTTCTCACATTAACTTTAACCATTCAAGATGCTTATGATGGGGGCAATGAGAGCTCAAAGCCGGTAAGTAACATAATTTTTGAAGGATATAAAACTTGCAATCACTGCTTCCCTCCGTGAAGGGCCTTTCTTTTACTTTTATGTTGAGTCAGCACCTTCTATCTTTATGCACCATTAAGAGAGCATAGTTGCCATTCTTAGTATAATGTGCATTGTCCCAAAGTTTTCATTGATTGATTCATATTGTTGGTTTCACTTGTTCTTAAATTATTTATATCTAGTCGCCCTCTTAAACTTGAAGGTGTCCTATGCATTTATGTTTTGCTCTCTATTAAGGACAAGCTGAAAACCCTTTGTATGTTTTTCTTATGATTTGAACACACGTTTGACTTTCATTGTTTCATTTTCATGATCTTTTGTTTGTGTTCATTTGCATGTTTATAACATGGTTGCTAAGTTTTTATTATCAAGATTATATCTTTCATGCCCATGTTTTAAGTTCTTATGATCCCAGCTTACAAATGCTTACATATATGATCAAGATTGTGTAGGTGCATGTCACCTCAAAAATTATTTCTTTTGTTATCACTTACCTACTCGAGGACGAGTAGGAGTTAAGCTTGGGGATGCTGATACGTCTCCGACGTATCCATAATTTTTGATGCTCCATGCTTGTGTTTACACCATTTGCCTAATGTTTCGTTACACTTTGTGGCACTTTTATGCATTTTCCGGAACTAACCTATTAACAAGTCACCACAGTGCCAGTTCCCTGTTTTCTGCTATTTTTGTGTTTCAGAAAAGCTACACAGGAAATATTCTCAGAATTGGACGAAACAAGTTCCTGAAGTCTTATTTTCCCCGGAAGCTTCCAAAGATCCGAAGAGGAGACGGAGTTGGGCCACGAGGTGGCCTCACACCAGGGCGGCATGGCCCAGCGCCTGGCCGCGCCCCCTATGTGTGAGGACGCCTCGGTCCACTTCTGATGATGCCCCTTCGCCTATAAAGACCCCCCGATGGGAAAAACCTAAGTACCCGATCAATTTTCCAGAAACACATCGCGATCCGCCGCCGTCATCGACCCGAGATCGGGAGAGTCCAGAAGCTCTTCCCGACACCCTACCGGAAAGGGGAATCGCCACCGGAGGTCTTCTTCATCGCCATGCTTGCCTCCGGAGCGATGAGTGAGTAGTCTACCTTAGACTATGAGTCCATAGCAGTAGCTAGATGGTTGTCTCCTCCACCATGTGCTTCATGTTTAGATCTCATGAGCTGTCCTACATGATTGAGATCACCGTTATGTAATTCTACATGTTTGGTTTGTTGGGATCCGATAAATATTGGTGTTATGGTTGAGTTGCTATACTGAATATTATCTTATGTTATCTCTATGTTGTTTATGATCTTGCATGCTCTCCGTTGTTAGTAGCTATCTTGGCCGAGTAGTTGCTAGTGACTCCAAGAGGGGGTATTTATGCTCGATAGTGGGTTCATGCCTCTATTTAACCTGGGGGGGTGATAGAAACCTCTAAGGTTGTAGATGTGCTGTTGCTACTAGGGAGAAAATAACATTCATATGCTCAAGGGCATATGCTTTGTTTACATTACACACTTTGCTTAATGCAATGATCTGTTGTTCGCAACTTAATACTCATGGAGTGTTCGGATGATATCCCCGTGAGTGGATTATTAGTCATAGATGCAGTTGGATGGCGGTCTATGTATTTTGTTGTAATGCCCAGAGTAAATCGCTTAGTGATCTTCTTGACATATCACGTTTACCTTTATTCTATCAATTGTCCAACTATAATTTGTTTACCCAACATGTGTTATTTATCTTATGGAGAGACACCGCTAGTGAACTGTGGACCCAGGTCCTATTTCCATCATATTGCTATCACCTATTTTCTTTACTCGCACTGTTTACTTTACTCGCACACTTTCACTGTTTTCCACTCGATACGCTCATACCCTTTGTTTCAAGCAAACCGGTGAGATTGACAACCTCATCGCAAGTTGGGAACAAAGTACTTGATTGTGTGTGTGCAGGTTCCACGTTGCTGCTCGCAAAGCAAAGCTTAGACGAGGCGCCATATAAATTGTTCGGAGCTGTCGCAAGCTAGCAAGCATCACCTTCAGTCGTTTGTCTCTCCTCTCCTGAACGATAAACCTTGGTTTCTTAACTGAGGGAAAACCTTGCTGCTATATTCATCATACCTTCCTCTTGGGGTTCCCAACGGGCTGGTCATCAACCAGGCATCAGCGAACAAAACTGATATTCATGCTTAAAATATAGAAGATAGAAACAAATGCAGTTAGCTATACATAATTGGTGACTGAGTAAACTACTACAGAATTCAGTTAAAATCAGAGCATCCACAACTCAGAAATAAATATCATGATCTAACATAGACAAGTATTAGCCAAGTTGAGGAACTTTAGATAAAGTGGTAATGTATTGGGGTGTCTAAAGGGTAACATCAGCTTCTAAAATGAATATGAGAGCATGCATACCAAACATTTTTCATAAGTAGCATCCCTATGCGAACCCAGAACTTAATGATTTTCAGGCTTATGAGCCTACAACAGGTTAATTTGCACATCACCAACCAGATTTGAACAAAAAAAATGATGTTCTCAGAATTCTAACTTCTATAAAACGTTATTCTACTTGGCAAAAGCAGCAGATTTTATCACTCCTTTCTTTGACTAAAAACAAGTTGTAAGACCCGACGTAACTACACTTGTGCTTTACTAATTTAAAATATTTTAGAGAAAATGGTATTCCTTTATTCAAGTGGACATGCATTCAGAGAACATCATCTGCTTTCAGTCTTCTACCGGATTTGGCTAGAAACTAAATCACCTGCTGCAAGGGAAAAATCACTAAAATAGCAAACAAAAACTAAGTACTTAAACAAATGGTATGTAAACCTGATCCAATTTAGATGGATTAGAGGTAACTAACATGTACCCAGTGCGGCCCTTGGAAGGCCACCAGATCCAACACAACATCACCTTTTAGAAGGACACACTCCTGTGATCGATCCAGCCGAAGCTCGGTATAGCTGCAGGTTAGAGAGACGGGTAAAGCGGCATTTTAACCCCCTTGGCCAGCTACAATCAATATGAAGTGGGGATCTATCATTCAGCTATGGGGCTGCTGATGCTTTCAGTAGAAGAAGCAACCAATTTTTGGTATGTATTAAACACAAACCACTTATCCTTTGGGTCCAACCATGAGTTCAAAGCAAATTGTTTGGAATCCGGTGCCTGTAAAAATTACCAAAAACAACTACAGTGAGTTTTGGACGAAGGATTTAAGCATTTCAGCCACTAAAACAAGCTAGTATTATCGCCAGTCAGACAAAAATGATCTGATATATAACAGGAATGCTACTGAATCCTTTGCCACTAAAACAAGCTAGTATTATCACCACTTAGAAAGAAATGAATACATGAATAACATGGTTGGTACTGAATCCTTCTAATCAGGGTGTGAAGAGGAGCAGATAACATGGCAACTGTGGCAAACTACCATCTCAATTGTGTTTTTCAGGTAACCCTCTCGTATATGTATGTTGATACACTACTCATCACAGTAAAACAGATCACTTGCACTGGTGGAAAATGTACCTAATTATTGCAGATCCGTGTTCATCTGTTGTCTCATTTTCCACCTCCATCACCATTTCTTCTTCCCTTTCCCATCTCCCTATCTAGTAGCAGCAAATCAACCAAATAAAACAACTTGATGCACCAGAAAAAAGCAAGAGAAAATAGTGTGAGGATATATATATAGAGAGAGACATGAACCTAGCCATTGTTGGATGGAGCTGCACCTCCGACAGCGGGGCATGCGCTTGCCTCGCCGTCACGGACCCGGTCAGCGGCGCCTTGTTGGAGTGCTGTTGTTAATACTATGAGATATACATTGCATCTATTAAATAGCCATGTATCCCCGGCTGTTGATTTGCTTGGGATGACGCCAGTTAACCTGCTCACCACTCCAACATCTGGTATTGGCAAACAAAAAGAAAATTCAATATGCATAAGGAGTAGATGATGCAGCGTGTAATGTGTAAGCTCTCTCCACTATAAACCTGAAAAAATGGTTACATCCTCAGCAAACTACCCAAAATCCAAATATCAAATACTACTTATTCGTATTACAGGAGTACCAACAATTTTGATTATTAAATAACATTTTAAATGAAATTATGAATGAATTGGTGAGACATACCACAATGTATGGATACATATCCTACTGCTAGACAGACCCAAACACCAATGTCATCTAAAGGTCTGTCATGCATAGTCCGTGAAAGATAAGGGTCTTCAAAAATTGATCACAAAAAATGACACCCAAAGCATATCTTTAAGAATCAACAGGCATAAAGGAACATCATTTCAAACATATTACATCAACTTGGGCGGCTAACTAGATGACTCTAAAAATTCTATAAGCATAATAGCAGTGTGAAGTCCAACTAGGAAAACGATGACTACGAAATGTATTGATGTACAACCAATGGAAATACATGTATTGATATACAACCAATGGAAAGACCAATAAAGAATGAGATTAAAGAACATGTATTTTCCAACTACGTGACTACAGCAGGCATGGGAAACATTTTGAGAATAGCAAAAAGTGATAAAGTAGGGGTCTGCATAGTGGAAGGTATATATCTGTCCTAATACAGAGAAAGAAATGCAGAATCATCGTTACCAATTCAAAAAGAAAGCAACAATTCTTAACCAAGGGCAAGCACACCTCAGTAGTATTCCTTATTTCCTTATGACTGTTTTCACGATGCTCTTGTTGCATGCTGAGAAAACTGAGTAAACGATTTGGAGCTAAATAGAATGATCTTACCTTGGCTAGAGGCTACGCCTTGCCGTTTACCACTATAATAGAAGTAGCACCAATGCTTACACAGCTGTGCCTTCCTTTGCGTTCCCTAACATCAATCGCATGGTGAGTCGACAACGCCTCTCCTTGGCTGAGATCTGCTGAGAATACCGTGAGGGAGATGATGCAATGTATTCGACCATCGATGAGCTGAGACACCAAGTTTCTGAGAAAGAAGCATTAATCAAATATAACATTGGCAATAAGAAATAAGTCAATAACAGTGGCAAATCAAGAACAGAAATAATAAAAAGAGGCAAGAATCAATAGCAGTGGCAAATCATGAACGGAAATAACAAAAAGATTCAAGAAGAATCAAGAACAACACAAGAGCCATGAAGAGGACAAGAAATAAGAGCTCAAATACGATTGAGGGACCTCGTGAGCAGGATGGAATTCACCATCATATGTTGCAAATTCTCCAAGATCCTCCTTGTACGCAAAACCAAAGGCATCGCAGAGCTTTTGTTGATAATTCATGGAGACTTGCTAAAATAGCTTTTCTTGACTTCTCATCTAACGGCACAACTGAACCATCCTGCAGCTGAACATGCGTACTCAGGTTTCAAAAACTCCCTGCAATCAGGACACATCATCACACACTTTGAATGTCAATTCAGTGAACATCAAACCAAATAATGAAATAATACAAGACAATTTTATTTAATGTATCGGTGGGAAATGATGGTATAGCAAGATATAGAGAATTCTCAATTTGAATGTCACTTCAGGGAGCATCAAACCAGATAATGAAATAATACAGGATAATTTTATTTCATGTATCAATGGAAAATGATGGTATATCAAGATAAAGAGCATTCTCACTTTCACAAGTAAAGTATTCTTTATGATTTGGACATAACGATGATACCCATTGATTTCCTCATACGGTTGAACTCAAGCTTAGCAATCATTTTGGCAGCATTTCTCCTCCATCGCCAGCAGCCTAGAAGCAAACAAAATCACAATGTACTCAATATATGATCGCAAGTTAATTGAGCAGCATGTAAAAAATAGTAAATCACAACCATTGCTTACCTAGTGTCTCGGATGGATCCACAGACAAGCTGTTCTTACTTTCAAGCAACCCAATTTTCTCAACCGGGACCTATAGGTAGTATCAACAAAAGAGTCACCATCGGAGCTTACAAGCAGAAAATGTCACAACAACAGTATTTCTAAATTATGACTGACACAGGCTGACAACAATAGTGAGTGAAAACTGCTTTACAGCTGACTACAATCGAGAGTGATAACTGCTTACAACATGACTGAAAGCATCATATCAAAATACAGTGAGATTTAGAAAAATACTGGGAATGGCATGAAAAATTGTATACCAATGATCTTCGTGAGCGCCTCGCCGAACTTGTTGAGCTTCTTCTTGAACAACGTGCCGTCGTGATCCTACAAGGCCTCGTGGATCTACGTCCACCGTGGGCACCGCGTGTGCGATCTTGTTGATGGAGTTGGTCTCGCCGGTGAGGGACCCCTTCTTGACCTAGAGTGTGGAGGTGACGAGCCAGAGCATGCGCATGTCGGCGGGGACCTTGTCGCCCAGGACAAGGTCCATGGCGGGGATGTTGGGCACCAAATCCATGGCGGAGGACCTCCCTTGCGGACAAACAGCCGGGATCGGCGGAAACACGACGAGGCTGCAATGGATCTGGAGGTCACAGTGAGGTTCAGAGGAGTCAAGCAAGGTTGAGAGAGAAAAAGGAAAAAAAAGCAAAGAAGTAAGGCGGAGGGATGTGGGTAGCAATCAAGATGTGTCTAACCTGTCTGGACGACCTTGTTACGGCGGCGAACCTGCTCCACCGTGCCCGACGACGGCAGCATAAATCCACGATGGAGGCGGGCAGGGATCGCCGGAGTCATCCGGGATCGACCCACGAGGCTTGCACCACGCTGCTGGCATTCCCAGCCGCCCGCCGCGCCGGCATCCCTTGCACCGGCCGCCGCGCCGCCGGCATCCTCTGCGCCATCCGCCGCGCCGCCGGCATCCCTTGCGCCAGCCGCCGCCCCGCTGGCCTCCCAGCCACCCGCCGCCCGCGCCGTTGGCGCACCGCGCCCCGCGCCGCCGGCCTCTTTGCGCTCTCGCCGCCGTCGCCTGCGTCGTACGTGGATTGGATGGAGTGGGGGAGATTTTTTAGGGTTTCCAGCCAACGATTCATTTTGTCTCACCGATGGATTGGGTGCGGAAGGATATCCTGGACGCAAGTGGGCAGACGCAAGTGGGCGCCGGCCAGCGTGCAAGTGGGAGTCGCCCTCGCCATCTGACCACCGGACACTGAGAACTCGGTCCCACCTGTCATTGACCGGTAAGCTGAAACGTCCGGTGTAAAAAGAAAACTATGGCAAGTGGATGTGCGAGTGGGCAATCAGTCCGCCCTATGACCACTGGGCTCCCCACACGATGGCCCACCCGTCATTGACCTATCGGGTAAAACTTTCGGTGCAAAAAGAAATGTTGTGGCGCTCAGTGAAAAAAACGAACGTGAATGAACGGTCGAGATGCTCCGGTGGCGGCGATCCGACGGCCCAAAATGCCTAATCGTTGTGGAAGTCCATAGAAGAGGCACCAATTATACCTTTAGATTGCTAACACTCTGCATCCACCCCTGTGTCAAGTGCGAGTTAGTCAGTAATCTCCGGAAACTGCCCTCCTCTCGTCAATCAAGTTGGCCACCATCTTAAACTTGACACCCATTAGTAGTTCAACTAGTACTAGCGCTACAAAATGAGTTCATTAATCGGCCTCTGTAAGTACGCTCTGAATGGAGCCTTCGGATCAAATTTTACTCGCGCTAGCCACTAGCTGCATGGTACTTCACTAGTCAACGCCACAGTCTAACTCAGCTAACTAGGCACACGGATTGATTAATTAGGGTGTCAGAACATACCGTATAGTAGCAAGGAGAAGTAAGGCTGGTGCCAACGGGGGCGAGAGGATGGGCGCTATCGCCCGCGTCGGGGCGAGAGGGAGGCGGGAGAGGGGCGGGAGGCCAGCGGCGGGCGCCGGCGCCGTCGCCCGGCGGGAGCGGGCGATACCGCCCGGCCGGCGCCCGCGCTGGCGGGGCGAGAGGGGGCGAGAGGGGGCGAGAGGGAGGCGAGAGGAAGGCGGCGCGCTGGCGGGGCGAGAGCGGGCGAGAGGGGGGGCGAGAGCGGGGCGAGAGCGGGGCGGGAGGGAGACGAGAGGGGTAACGGCTAGCTGACGTGGCGCGATCTGATTCGTCCACGTCAGCTAGCCGTTGGGGTAGCCGTTGCTGGTTCAAAAATTTCGAAAAAAGGCCAAAAAACCCCCAAAATTTCATCCCCACCCCCTATAAATACCCCCATATGGTTTCACTCACTCCACACCCATTTCATCTCATTCATCTCCTTCACTCTCTCAAATCTTCTCCACCATGTCTAGTTGGAATCCAGATATGACCTCGTTCACGGATCTCTTGGACGCCAACGGGTCACCAGTAGACCTAGGTGATGTCTCTCCGACACATCATCGCTCCAATGTCGGTTCTTCGCCGCATCCCCGAGTTTTATACTCTTCCGGCACACCATATGGTTCATACCCTCCACCTCCGGCGCCATATGGTTCAGACCCTCCACCTCCGGCGCCATATGGTTCATACCCTCCACCTCCGGCGCCATATGGTTCATACCCTCAGCCTCCGTTTCCATACCCCCCACCACCTCCACATGCTCCACCTACAGGTAGCGGGAGTGGGACTGTACCTCCACCTTCGTACGGTTCATACGCTCCACCTCCACCTTCGTACGCGCCATATGGTCCGTATCCATACGCGCCATATGGTCCGTACCCCCCACCACCTCCTGAAGCCAGTGCTCCAAGCGGGGAGTCCGATGCCGCGGAAACAATCGTACCAAAGCGTCCAAAGAGGCTTGACTGGACAAAAGAGGAGGAGGAAAAACTGGTACTTTACTTACCCATCACATATTTCGGGGTTGGTTCTTGCTTGGATTTTTCACTAACAATATCTATTTCGGGGTAGGTTCATGCTTGGATTTTTAACTCCAAGGACTCTGTCGCCGGTAATTGCAAGACCGGCACTAGTTTTTGGGGTCAGATAGCAACAACCTTCAACTCTACCTCGGATCCTGCCCGTCGCCGGACCTCGAAGCAACTGAAGGATCATTGGAACTCCTACAACAAGGAGGTGACCCTGTTCAATGCATTCTACATCCAAGAAGAAGCGTTACGTCAGAGTGGAGCAGACGATGCAATGGTCATGAAGGCGGCAATGGACAGGTACGCGAATGACTCGAGAGTGACTCAGCCGTTCAGACGGCACCACTGGTGGGAAGCTGTTCGCAATGAAGCGAAGTGGAAAGGACAACATGGTCCTGGTAGTGGAACCGATTCCACTAGCAAGAGAAGCCGTCTAGGAATTTCTGGTGAGTACAGCTCTAGCGAGGCGACGACGGAGGAGGAGCGTCGTCCAATAGGCCGCGATAGGGCCAAGGCCGCGGCACGTAAGGATAGGAGGAAGGGGAAGGAATCCTTAAGCAGTGAGGTATCAAGTAAATCCTTCGCGATGAAGAACATGTGGAATGGTTTAGTGAAGGCTAAGCTACTCAAGCAATGGAACAAAATGAAAGACCGATCAACCGCCGACATGGACGAAGCAGAAAAGCGCAAACATGTGAAGGCCATCAAGATGGTGGAAAAAGAGCTTGGTCTGGAAGATGATGACGACGAGGAGAATGAGGAGGAGGAAGAGGATTAGAATTTATTTTTTATTTATTATGTAATTTTTAAAATTTATTATGCAATTTTATTAATTATTATGTAATCGGTAACAATTTTAGTTGAATAAAATAATTTTCTTGCATTATTTTGAATGTTGTAAAAGAGAGGAGAGAGAAAAGCTGATGTGGAGGACAGAGAAGTGAGAGCTGGCACTATAGCCCGTGCACTGGCACCGTGGGGTGAGAGTGGGGTGAGAGTGAGGGTAAAAGCTGACGTGGCGAGGCTATAGTGGGGTGAGAGTGGGTGATGCACTGGTACCAGCCTAACATGTATGGTTTTGGGAGTTGATCATATGTATATAGTTCAGATCATCACGGCTGTGTGCATCGATTGATGCAGAGGTCAGAAAACCCCATTTCTAAATAAAAAATCACAGTTACCCATGGATATGTGGATGTACAAGCATTTCTAGTAATAGTAGGGAAAAGTAGCATGTATGGTTTTGGGAGTTGATCATATATAATTCAGATCTGTCGATGGATTTCGTGTCGCAAGAACACGGGGTACCACGCGACGTACCCAAGGATTCGAACGCAGAGGGCTGAACGTGTGAGATCTTGGATCGCAACGAAACACGGTGACGGAAGCCTCGATTGTCGAACGCGCAACGCACTGCAGAGAGAGAGACCGAGCTTTACCTAGGTTCAGGGCCCTCATGGTGAGGTAAAACCCCTACTTCCTGCCTTCTTGTATTGCAACGCGACACCTCGCGAGGAGTACAAGGCCTTGGTTACAAAGCTCTAGCTGGCCAGAGGTTGAAGAACCTGCGTGCCCAGCTAGCAGCCTGAAGAAGATGAAGATTCGATCCCCCCTAAGGGATGGCCTCCCCCTCCTTTTATAGCGCCAAGGTCCTCCTTCCCCTTATCTTCTTGGGGAAGGGGTTGCCACACACGGCCAAGGAGGGAGGACAGCTGTAGACTACACTCTTCTGTAGACTTGGTCTTCGTAGGGTAGTGGCGCCGGTCCACAGGAGTGGGTGGAGGAAGCTGACGTCCTCCTCTGGCGCCCTGCACCGTCCACGCTATTTTTAGGGGGTGGCCAACTACCACTGTGCCGCTTTGGGCAGGCACAGAGAAAGCTGGTCTCCTCCCTGTCGGGGGTAGCGTGGGCGGTACGCGGTCTTCTGCCCGTTATCTTCTTGCTCTGCACGCAAACGTGCCGAGCAAACGTGGGCGTACTTCCTCTCCTCACCAGCTGGGGCTCGTGAGGAGGTCCTCTGGTCCTTAGCAGTTTTGGTCGTCGTTCTCCTCACGAGGCGCCTCCTCGTGAGGGTCTTCTCCGCAGCTTGGGTCGTTGATTCTGAAGATGGGCCGATGACGTGGCCCAGGAGCAGGTGGACCGGGATACCCCGGTATCCATAACACCGACAGTAGCCCCCGGGAGCCCGGCCCGCAAACGCGCCCTCTCGAGGGAGCGAAGGGCCGGGGGCCCCAGAAGCTGCTGGGCCCTCCAACGGCACGCGTCAACCGTGCGGTCAGAGGTCTATGTGAAGAAGCGGAGATCGTGGGCACGTGGCACCCTTGCAGTTGGCGAAGCGAGGCGGCGTGGAGATCGTGCGTAGTGGGGTAACGGGCGTTTTTCGAACCGTCGCGTCAAGGCCGACGCTTCGGAAACCGCGCCCTGGCTGCCCCCCTTAAAAGATCGGCAGAGAAGGCTCCTTCCCCTTTCCCACAGCACACCGCCGCCGCCACCTCCCCTCCGAAGATCTTGCGCATCCAAATCTTCTTAGCCTCCAATCTTCTCGCCGCGACTCACCCTCTCCTAGAGCCATGGCACCGCGCAGGGCCGTTGGTGCGGCGAGGTCCTCCACTGCTGCGCCGCGGTCGGCGGCGCCCCTGCTCGACTCCAGAATCAAGAGCAGCCGCGAGCTCCAAACCGTCCGAGAGATGGTCGGGAGCAGGAGCAATGAGTGGGGCGCCACCCGCATCTGGCACGGCCGAGCGCCGCGGGACACCTTGCCCCCGACGGCGCAGCCTTTCTTCCTCTTCTCCGTCTTCGCCGGCCTGCTTCCACCGTTCTCCCCCTTCTTCCTGGCGATCCTGGAGACTTACGGGATCCAGGCAATCCATCTGCATCCCAAGTCTGTCACCTTGCTGGCGGTCTTCGCCTACGCCTGCGAGGCCTAGATCGGCATCAAGCCGTCGGTGGCGTACTTCCGCCACCTCTTCTCCCTCCGGTCCTCTGGGCTGAACCAGAGTTCCGGATGCGTCTCCTTCATCGCCACCGCCGGAACGGAGGGCGACTTCATCGACTTGAAGTGGATGAAGAAAGTTGAAGACTTTCGGAGCCGCTGGTTTTTCGTTGACATCCTCGAAGAATCGGAGCTCTTCCTTGTCACGGGGATCCCTCCCGTCAAGCTCACCACCTGGGCCAGCGAGGCCCTTCCTGAGGAAGCCCTGAGGACGCTCCGCCCGCGCATCCGCGATCTCCGGGAGGCCGGCGTCACGGGGACCATGGTCGGGGTGGAATTCGTCACCCGACGCATCGCCCCCCTGCAGGACCACCGCCGGGAGATCTGGAGGCACAGGGCCGGGGACGACCTCCGGCTCCACATCAGCGAGCTCAACGCCGACGCTCGGGAGGAGGTAATAAGAGCCTTCTTCTCTTCTGCCGCCATCCCCGCCATCCCGCGCAATGCCTTGCCGATCTACAGTCTGGGCGCTCGGGAGACCGGCCGCGTCACGGCGGGGATCTTGAAGTTCAACGCCTGGGGCCCGTTCCTTGCCGATGGCGTCGTGCCCGGTCCCCTCCCGAGCGCACCTGCGACTAGCTCGGAGCAGGACTCGGCAGCAAGGGGAATGGGGCCCACGGCCTCTGGGGATGACGACGACGACGACGCGGAGTCCGGCAGGCGGCTGGTCCGCCGGAGGCGTCCTGAAGGCACCATGGTGCTCTCAGATTCCTCCTCCTCCGACTCCTCCTCGCCGGACCATCCCACCGGGGGAGACGCCGACGCGTCCTCCTCGCGAGACCTGGAGGAGGAGGAGCGCCGAGCCCGCCGGGAGGCGGAGCGCCGCTCCAAGTTCAACGACGAACGCGCCAGCCGGAATCCCGAGGCCGGGACCTCCCGCGGGAAGAAGCCGGCGGGCGAGTCTTCCGCGCCCCTGCCACCACCTTCCTCCCTCCCGAGCAAAAGAGGATGGGTGGAGCGGGACGCCTCGTGAGTGTTCCTGCACAAAGACCTTTACCTTTTGCCTTACCTTTATCCTAATCTCATTCCTCCCCTTCCTCTCCAGGGATGCCGAGGAGAAGAAGGACGAGAAGAAAAAGAGGAAGAAGAGGAAGACCAGCCAGACCACGGCGGGTCCAGACCCGGCCGCCACGACCACACCGACGACGCCGCCACGCGCCGCCGGTGAAGTAGAGGATCGCGCGTCCGCGGACGCGCAATCCGCCCCGGGAGCCGCCGTGGCTCCCGGTACGACCGAGCCCTCCAGCGCAGGGGGCACACCAGAGACAATGGGGGCAGCTCCTGCTGCCCCCTCTGTAGCCAGCACCTCTGCCACCCCGGGTGAACCTTCGGCAAGAACCGCCGCACCGCCCAGCTCAGGGACAGCCCCCCGAGTCCGGCGGCGAGAGGGGGACGACCTCCACCGAGCCGGGGCCCTCCAGGGCTCCATCACCTCCCCTGCCAGAGATACTAGGGAGGCCCGCGAGGATCGCCGCCGAGCCCCACGCCGCCGACCCATGGGCGAAGGTGCTCGCGGCCGCTACCGGCGCCCTCTGCGACGAGGTCGCCAGGGCGCGCCCTACCGAGGAGGCGCGCATCGAGGAGGGCTGGGCCCTCCTGCACCAAGCCAGGGAGAGATGCCGTCTTCTGGACCAGCATGCCGCCGAGCGCCGCGAGCGGGCGAGGAAGGAGGCGGAGGAGATCCGCGCCAGCGCGGTCGAGGAGGCCGAAGAAGCTCTGGCGAACGCCAGGGAATCGGCGAGGGGAGTCCTGGCCAGGGCGCACGAAGAGGCCATGAAGATCGTCTCTGAGGCGCGCCAGCAGATTCCCTCCACCGTCGGGCCTCCCAACCCAGCCTTGGCTGGGGAAGAGGCCAAGCGGGCAGCTCAGCACCTCCTGGACCAGGCCAGGACAAACGCCGATGGCCTTCTCGCCAATGCTCAGCAGAGGCTGGACGAGGTCGAAGACCGGGAGGCCCTCCTCCATGCTCGCGAGGAGAGCGCTGATTCCCGGGCGGAGGGCCTGAGCCTGCAAGAGGCTGGGCTCGCCGTCCGAGAAGCAGAGGCTTGCGAACGCGAGCGGGGACTCCGCCTCCGAGAGGAGCAGCTCCATGCCCTCGAGGACCGGCTCAACAGGGAGCGAGAGGCCCTCGAGAGCCGGGAGGCGATGGCCAGCCGGTCCAATGACGAGCTGACCCGGCGCCAAGAAGCGCTGAACCAGCGCGAGGCTTCCCTTCAGGCGAAGATGGACCACATGCTGAACCAGCGGCGGATCAGCATGGAGCAGGAGTACGAGCGGAGGCGCAATGAGACCACCGAGGCATGCCGCGCGGACTTCCGCTCCAAGACCGACGCCGCCCTTTTGATGTACAAGCAGAAGCGCGAGACCCTGGAGCGTCAGGTCCGCGACTTGGAGACCGAAATGAGGGGGACGCACGAGGTGCGCCGGGGCGCCGAGCGCGCCCTTGCTGAAGCCGACGCCACCATCGCCTCACTCCGGCGCGACGTGCAGAGGCTTGAGGAGGAGAACTTGGCGTCAGTCCTGCAGGGCGTGGAGACCTCCAGGGAGCTCCAGGAGGCCAGGGACGCCAAAGAGGAAGCGCGCGTGCTGCGAAGGCAGCGAGTGCAGATGTTCCACGGGTTCTCAGCCCGTGTCATGGCGGCGGCGCACCGCCTGGGCATCCACGGGCTGACCCTGCCCACGGTCCCCGAGGACGACGGGTCGATCTTGCTCTTCTTCAGCCAGCTGGCTGAAGAGCTGGACGGTGCGTCGGCGAAGGTCTTGGAGCTCATCGACGCCGAGTGCCGGGAGCTGCTAGGGCTCGCGGGGACGAGAATCTTCTCCAACATCCAGCGCCTTCGCCCCGACCTCAACCTGGAAGAGGTGCCGCGGAGGCCGCTGCCTCCTCCGTCAGGAACTCCTGACCGTGCAGCGGAGGCCAGGGCAGGACGCCTATGCATCGCCCTGCGACGGTTGCAGGCCATCTACGCCCGCCCTGGAGCGCCCGCCCTGAGCTCCTCCAGCGGCGAGGCCTCCGGCTCCACAGAATCCGGCAGCGATGAAGCGACGGATTCGAGCGAGGGGACGTCCTCGGGCTCCAGCGATGGCGCTGATGATGACGAGGGCGACGCAGCGGTCGCCCAGTAAGCTCCTCCTAGACCTCCTCCAGAAGAACTAGTTTAGCTGCACACTTCGCAGCTGTCAGACATTGCCCTGCTGGGCCAGTTTAAGTTGTAATCGTACTTAAGGCGTCGTTCGCCAAATCGTCCTTATTTACACCCTTGCACATTTCTCCTTGTTTCGCCTTTGTCTGGGGAATGTTCTACGCTGCTCAGGGGCCAGCCTCCGAGCGGGACAGCAGCCTAACGCTTAGTATGCAGCTCGTGGTGCAAGGCTAGCGGGCACTGGCGCTCCAGAGGTGACTGTAATGGCATACAGGATTATCTCCCTGCAGCCCCCAGGTGTCCAAACACAACAAAGGCAATCCCAAGAGAAGAAACACAAGGCCGCAGACAAGGACATCAGAAGACTTAGAGAAATCTACACGAATTGTGCGACTCTCGCGCGCTCATGCGCCTTCGTGCGAGTGTCGCTCGAGAGGAGAGAGCACCATGGATCGTATGAGGTGACTGTAGCGGGTCCCTTCCGTAGTCAGAGCTCGATCCGTTCTGGGTTTTGCGGGCGAAGGCCCCAGCGCGGACACCGTGCTCCGGCTCTTTCTCGAAAGGCAGCCGAGCGAAGACTCACGTTCGCGTTGAGCCGCAATTAGCCGACCTCGTGAGGCTGGCGAGACCAAGTCTCACACCTCCAAGCAACTCTTAAAGGTTAGGAAAGATTAATGGCGAGTGAGGTTGCCGTTACTCTTTGCTCCTTGCGCAGATGAAGACCTCCGTTTCCTAAGCGGAAGCAAGGGGGTGAGTGCCTTAAGCCCCCCTGCCCAACCTTCACGCTCCTAGGGACGAGGCCAGCGAGGACGGCGCAAGCCTACGCATCCTCCGGCATAGGTCCCAAGGTTGCATATCTGTCGAGGGAGCGCTCGCAGAGGTCCCTCCAGGACGAGATGGGCCTTGGCGGTAGCCCACAGAGCCACCGGCGAGGCTCTCCTTTTGTAGCCATCATGAACCAATTGGCCATGACACGCTCATCGCCTCCAGCCGCCCGAACACTGGCCGCATAGTGCCGCAGGAATTCCACGGGATCGGAAGACCCGTCGTAACGCACCCCAACATCCGGCCTGAAGCGAGGCGACCATGTTGCGCGGCGAAGGGGCCCGGCGAGCACTGATACGTCCCAAACGTATCTATAATTTTTGATGCTCCATGCTTGTTTTTACACCATTTGCCTATTGTTTCGTTACACTTAGTGGCATTTTTATACATTTTCTGGAACTAACCTATTAACGAAGTGCCACAGTGCCAGTTTCCTGTTTTCTGCTGTTTTTGTGTTTCAGAAGTGATACACAGGAAATATTCTCGGAATTGGACGAAACAAATTCCTGAAGTCATATTTTACCCGGAAGCTTCCAGAGATCCGAAGAAGTGTCGGAGGGGGGGCCACCAGGGCCCCACACAAGGGGGCGGCGCGGCCTGGCCCCTGGCCGCGCCACCCCTGTGTGAGAGCCCCTGGCTCCACCTCTGACATCGCCCCTTCGCCTATAAGTACCCCCCGACGAGAAAAACCTAAGGGCCCGATCATTTTTCCAGAATACATCGCGATCCGCCGCCGCCGTCGACCCGAAGATCGGGAGGGTCCAGAAGCTCTTCCCGGCACCCTGCCGGAGAGGGGAATCGCCACCGGAGGTCTTCTTCATCGCCATGCTTGCCTCCGGAGCGATGAGTGAGTAGTCTACCTTGGACTATGGGTCCATAGCAGTAGCTAGATGGTTGTCTTCTCCACCATGTGCTTCATGTTTAGATCTCATGAGCTGTCCTACATGATTGAGATCACCGTTATGTAATTCTATGATGTTGGTTTGTTGGGATCCGATGAATATTGGTGTTTATGATTAAGTTGCTGTACTGAATTATATCTTTTGTTATCTCTATGTTGTTTATGATCTTGCATGCTCTCCGTTGTTAGTAGCTATCTTGGCCGAGTAGTTGCTAGTGACTCCAAGAGGGGGTATTTATGCTCGATAGTGGGTTCATGTCTCTATTTCACCTGGGGGAGTGACAGAAACCTCTAAGGTGGTAGATGTGCTGTTGCTACTAGGGAGAAAACAACATTCATATGCTCAAGGGCATATGCTTTGTTTACATTACACACTTTGCTTAATGCAATTATCTGTTGTTCGCAACTCAATACTTCTAGGGTGTTCGGATGATATCCCCGGGGGTGGATTATTAGTCATAGATGCAGTTGGATGGCGGTCTATGTATTTTGTTGTAATGCCCAGAGTAAATCTCATAGTGATCTTCTTGACATATCACGTTATCTTTATTCTATCAATTGCCCAACTGTAATTTGTTTACCCAGCATGTTATTTCATCTATGGAGAGACACCACTAGTGAACTGTGGACCCCGGTCCTATTTTAATCATATTGCAATCACCTGTTTACTTTTCCCGCATTGTTTACTTTACTCGCATATACTCTACTGTTTTCCACTCGATACGCTCATAACCTTTGTTTCAAGCAAACCGGTGAGATTGACAACCTCATCGCAAGTTGGGAACAAAGTATTTGTTTGTGTGTGTGCAGGTTCCACAACACCTTCAGTCGTCATCGTCTCCCTTCTCCTGTTCGATAAACCTTGGTTTCTTAACTGAGGGAAAACTTGCCGCTACACTCATCATACCTTCCTCTTGGGGTTCCCAACGGGCTGGTCATCACCACGCACAAGGACTTACTGCTCTCACGTCAACTACACACCACCAGCTCTTTTCTGGCGTCATCATCACATGAGTAGCAAGCACCGCGAAGCCCCCGAAGCCGAGGTCGCCGACCTCTGGCTTACCCTCTCCAATGGCCTCCAGGCCATCGAGGACTTGGAGACGTTCTCGGCGATGACTCGCGTAGACAGCGCGAAGGCGGAGACGGTGATGACGATCGTCACCCCTGTCGAAGCAGATCTTGGAGAAAACACACCACCGCCCCCTACCTGGCGCGCCAAATGTCGATGGATTTTGTGTCGCAACAACACGGGGTACCACGCGACGGACCCAAGGATTCGAACGCAGGGGGCTGAACGTGTGAGATCTTGGATCGCAATGAAACACGGTGACGGAAGCCTCGATTGTCGAACGCGCAACGCACTGCAGAGAGAGAGACCGAGCTTTACCCAGGTTCAGGGCCCTCGTGGTGAGGTAAAACCCCTACTTCCTGCCTTCTTGTATTGCAACGCGACACCTCGCGAGGAGTACAAGGCCTTGGTTACAAAGCTCTAGCTGGCCAGAGGTTGAAGAACCTGCGTGCCCAGCTAGCAGCCTGAAGAAGATGAAGATTCGATCCCCCCTAAGGGATGGCCTCCCCCTCCTTTTATAGCGCCAAGGTCCTCCTTCCCCTTATCTTCTTGGGGAAGGGGTTGCCACACACGGCCAAGGAGGGAGGACAGCTGTAGACTACACTCTTCTGTAGACTTGGTCTTCGTAGGGTAGTGGCGCCGGTCCACAGGAGTGGGTGGAGGAAGCTGACGTCCTCCTCTGGCGCCCTGCACCGTCGACGCTATTTTTAGGGGGGTGGCCAATTACCACTGTGCCGCTTTGGGCAGGCACAGAGAAAGCTGGTCTCCTCCCTGTCGGGGGTAGCGTGGGCGGTACGCGGTCTTCTGCCCGTTATCTTCTTGCTCTGCATGCAAACGTGCCGAGCTGATGTGGGCGTACTTCCTCTCCTCACCAGCGGGGGCTCGTGAGGAGGTCCTCTGGTCCTTAGCAGTTTTGGTCGTCGTTCTCCTCACGAGGCGCCTCCTCGTGAGGGTCTTCTCCGCAGCTTGGGTCGTTGATTCCGAAGATGGGCCGATGACGTGGCCCAGGAGCAGGTGGACCGGGATACCCCGGTATCCATAACACCGACAAGATCATCACACACATACCCGTGGATACGTTGACGTACAAGCATTTTTAATTTTTTAAGTCACCTTTCAATGTGTAAATTTAAAATTAAGGCTTCCAAATAGGACAATCGTAACTACTCATTATAATTGTAAGCCAACCTTGATCTACTTGCATGACATTTTTATGTTAGATCCGAAAGAGTGCTAACCGATCGATGTAGAGATTGGACATGACCGTCTTTATTCTTGGTCCATAACTATTAACTAGGAGTATCTTCTTAGAAAAAAAATTCCCTAGGGTTCTCGAGGTTATCAGTAACCGCGGTAACCGGAGAATCCTGACTGGTTATCGAAAAAATTTGAAACTAAATTTTGAATCTGAATTTCTATACATAAGTACTCACATAGGATGCTCGTTTGAATTCAGTTTTTTAGGAAACTAGCATTGTAGCCCTCGCAAATGCGAGGACATAGCCTTTAGCATGTTGTATATGTTCGCAAATTAATTTTGTGGTTATAAAGAATATGCGAACATGAAATTATTAATATAGATTTTTTATATCACGATAAATATAATGATAGGTAAAACATCACATGTACTCTAAATCATTCTAATTTATGGTAATTTACGAAATTTTAAATATAACATGCCAAATATACTAAAATATCATCTATTTTAAAATGCAAGTATTGCTATTTGATATAGTTGTACTGTCTTCCTAGTATCCGGCACTTTATTCTAGGTTCTCTACTCTCTCACTGACGTGTCAATTTTATGTCATGTAACAATGAATACACTGACTTGGATGGCACATATTTCATACAATTCATTTAATTTTAGAAAAGAAACTTGGATAAAAACGTTCTAATCAATCGTCTAGTTCGTGCATGTCCTCTCACCAGTAATTTTTATAACCCCATCTTTCACCGGATTCTCCACAGTTGGGTTATGAACACTCGTCAATCGGTAGCATTATCGTACTACACAATGGTTATTTGATTTATATGAAAAAAAACATAGCAATAAAAAAGTATGATTACATTGACACATACACTTTAAATATGAATACTCATCTGTAATGTTAAACCCAAAGAACGTTATCCTTTCAAATATTAGTGTGATAAAAGATCTTTGTTAGTGGTCTCTTCTCATTGCAATAAAATATATTGGTGTTGGTAGTTCTGCACTAATATCATTGTTATCCCTAATGATCGACAAACGAATCTCCATATCTATGTATACTAGCAAAGTGTCCGTGCGTTGCAACGGCTCTAGAAAAAAAAACTTTATGATCATGGAAAATAACATGTTGGCCTTTACTCACTTTTTGAGAGTGGTTTCATTTCATATTTAGTTATCTTGTTTTAGCACAAATTATGTAGATGAAGAAAAAAAACTTGCCGCCTGCTTTTAAAATAAAAAATACAATTTTAAAGTTTTAAAAAGTTCTATAAATAAATCAAGATGTATACATTGTTGGGTTCTATCAACGTGCAAAGTTTCAAACCCAAATATCGTTTTTGAAAATGCAACTTGAAAATGCCGTTTTTGGATTTTTTTTAAAGCGAGCTACATGTATCTCGAACTACATTTATAGTTTTCGTGGCTACAACTACTACATTTTTTTTCTCTTTTTTTTGAAACTTAGAGATATAAGTGGTGCCCATGCGCATCAAATCTATACGCCCTATACTGATTTCCTTTGTCCTAATGTTTATTATAATTATAGCTGTGGTAATTTGGAGGCAAAATATTAGGGGGTGCTAGGAATCAGATCATTTTTGTCTAAACTGTGCGATCATGACCTAATAAAGCAGCGCATGCATGTATTGCCAGTTTACATGACATGCTTCCTAAAACTACTCCCCCAAATCACGCCTGATTAATTGCTAACGCTAATTAAGTGGAAATTGTTAGGAAACTCTTTCAGAATTTTTAAGGATATTGGTTTCTGTAACTAATTTCATGTACGCATTATGCTTCCTTATGCAAGCAAACTTGTCTTTATTATTCCGTATTGACTCTTCCTGGTTGACTCTCTCTGATTTGCATGATTGCATGTTTCCTTAATTGTATCCCCGTATTGATGTCTCTGTAATATGTAGGGGTATTTTTGTCACTTACATGATATATGTCGAGTGGGTGGCTTCACCACCAACTCGAATCTTATAGGTAAGAAGAAGATCCTATGTTTGATTTCTTTTTCAGTTGACACAAACTATGCCAGTCGGCTACCACCCTACCGTCGAGAAAAAGTCCAATTGAGAACTCATGTATGGTTCATGTTATCTTTTTACATTTTCCCCCATAATATGTTTTCTTGTGCCTATGTGGATGTTTCCGTTGTAGATTTTTTTATTCCTACCCTATTTTTATACATATTCTCCACGGACCGACATCAGACCAGATATTGTTGAATAAAAATACATACCCAAATAATGTTGATAACGAATGCTATACATATGTTGTCATTTTTGGGTACATTAATCAATATTTTGTTCAATGTCACAAAAAATAGATTCATATGGAACATGCACAAAGAACAGAATATCAACTTTTATTTTTGAAAACATCGATAATTAGGGTGCTGGTTCGAGCTCTTGAAGTGTACGACAAAGGGTAAGAAATGAACATGCTTGACTTGGGTCGTTACTGAACTTAATCTTCAGAACATTTCAAGTATCCTGTATCTAGCCTCAAATATTTTATGAAAATAATTATATGGAAAATTTATATTAGGATGTAAGGATAATATCAAATACGACTAAGTAATAATGAGACAGTAATCTGGGTACCCAAAAATACCCGAGATGCTAACGGATAGTATAATTCCATATTTATATGGACAATATATATCAGGGTGTAAGGGTAACGTCAAATACGACCAAGTAATACTCAACAGTTATCCGGGCACTCGAGATTCTAACAAATAACATAAATCAAAATTTAATCCTTGGACCATTTTGTGTGCCATATGAATATAATTATCGGACAATACTATCTAAAAAATATGGATAACATCGAAGTTGTTTAAATGTCACTTAACCAATTATATTTGTATTCATGAGAGGCATGAGATCTATGGACGGATATCAAAGTAATTAACTATCTGACCGTTCAAAAAAAAGTAACTATCTGAGATAATAGTATTTACGGTGCTGGGAACAGATTGCACCCGTTGCGAACTTGAGACAAAATGATAATAAAGTTTAATAAATGTGTTGTTGCACGATGGCATGCATGCGTGACATGCTGAATGTGGGACTCCCGTCGATTAGCAAAGAAACTTCAGGTAATCTACCATTCACCCTTCTAATTTAAACAAATTAGTCCCTCTAATCTATATTAGTTGCCGCTGATGAATTAGAGGGAGTAGCATTGTTTCTTCCCCTACCCGCTAGATAATTCTTCTATAATATACTTCTGAACCCTTCCAACCAAATATTTTTGTATACTCGATAAGCTGCATTTTCTTCTACATCAGATGCTTACAATAGGCTAATCGGCAAATTGATGTCAATCATGGGTTGGTTTTACTCGGGCCAAAATTTTGGGAGGAAACTTGAACACGATTCTGATCTATTAAAAATAATATGAATAGATTTGAATTCGTACATAGCATCTAGGCAACACAATAAAATTACTTCAAATCAAAGAAAGAAACAACAAAAAAACTCAAAAATTGTGGCGTGGCGTGGAGCCGTGGATCGTGTCAACATGTATCTTCAGGTTTGCTCCATAAAAATAATCTTCTTTTGGGGTTAGTGAAGAGCATATTCACGTGATAGCCATTACATTGAGGCGGACGTGGTATGCTAGACGCTTAATAGGCTGGGGGTGTTGCCGTATTAGACGCAGACATCACGAGATCACCGGTTCGTTTTATACCCGCGCACGAAGCTCGTTCTAGCCAATTGTGCCTCTGTCAAATTCTGTGCGTTTTTTTTTCAAAACAACAGACAGATATATTTGGTATACACCGGTGTAAATATACGACGGTCCTGTCACGTGTCTATAATATTACGTAACTCTTAGATCTATTAAATCTTAACTGTTAGCTGTAAAATCAATGGTATATTATTTCTAGCCTATGTGGATTAATATGGTGGCTCTATTTTAGAATCCTGTATTGTGCTTTTAGTATATAGTAGATCTGAGATTTTTGTCCGGTAAACTCATTTACCTGGGTGCCCGGGAAATTCTGTTACTGGCCGGTAGAAGGATTTCCCTACTGGTAACCATAACCGTGAGACAAACCCAAGAAAATTTCGATTCAAGAGCTGAGTGTATTTTGAACATATGCGAACAGGATGCAACCAAAAAGGATCAGTCGCGATGGACCAGCGCCGGAGCATGTAAACCTGGCAATGGGTTCAAAACTAAACCACACCCCAACCACACCCGCAAGAATAATTAACTAGCCAACCCAAACCGAACTGAACCCACTAACTATTTTCCTTGCCCAACTCCAAACCAAACTGTATCACTTTTCCATCCAAATCGAACCAAACTGAAGTCTCACCTTTGGTTTGAGAACCGGTTTGAGAACCAAATCTCTCTCTCTCTCTCAGCAAGGTGGTTCATCATGAAGATCGACCAATTAAACTAGCAAACCTTAACGTACTTGCTTGAAATAGTTTAGGACAGATCCGAAACTGTGCTGATCGATCGATGCAGCGATGTATAGGAGTAGGAAATGGCCGTCTTTCTCTTCTTCCAGCACGGTGCCAAGAAGAATAACGTGCTGCTGCAGGGACTGGTCGGAGAGGAGCAGCGGCGGTACCCGGACGGACGGCGAATCGGTGCCGTTGATTCCGGCCGTCCGACGGTCAGAAACAGAACGACGACAGAGTAAGAGGATGGACCACATGGCCGAGCCGGCGAGCATGTGGTGCTGGTGGGGAGGAGTAAAAGGAACACATGGCCGGCTGGTGTATACGACGGCGATCGAGCAGGAATGATTGATCCTTGATCTGCAAGTTGGCCAGGCCAGCGGCATGCATCCTTGCAATGCTGAGAGCAGATTAATTCTCTCTCTCTCTCTCTCTCTCTCTCTCTCTCTCTCTCTCTCTCTCTCTCTCTCTCTCTCTCTCTCTCTCTCTCTCTCTCTCTCTCTCTCTCTCTCTCTCTCTCTCTCTCTCTCTCTCTCTCTCTCTCAGCAAGGTTGTCCATCATAACGATCGACCAATTAAACTGGAGTAACAAACATTCCACCACGCACCCTCTGTAAACGTAACGATCACGCTCTAGCTAAAACCATGGACAATATATGGGACCCCCAATTCTGGTCAGCTCCCAGATGACTCGATCCCTAATTGATGTTTGTACGTGAGTATATAATTTTTGTCGGTGAACTGGTTAAGCAACTAAGCAAGCTACGGTAGTAGACCTATACTAAGTGGTTGTTGGCCGAGCCTGATGAACGGTGTGGCCAATCAGCTAGCAGACCAGTCGAACAGCGATCAGGCTCCGAATAGGAACAGGATGCGGCCACAGAAGTTGATGCGCGTCGATTACAACTCAGCACAAGTAATATGGTACTCCACTGACTTGCACCTTGCACCTCGTAATATGGAAACATTTCCCTTTCGATCTGCCAAGCGTACATAGTACTCCACTGACCAGTCATGTATAATTCACCACGCGACAGTTTAGCCACCGGGTTGCTATACACCAGTGTGTGATTCTATTTACCCTCAAGTCCACCGCGTGAATCAACTAAATTATTTGTTTATGTTTGTACTCGTTTTCCATAATTCTATTCTAAAACTTAAAGGGCGCTAGTCTACCCGGCCAACCACGCCATCTGCGCTCGCGCACGAATGTGAGACGTTCCTTTTAGCGATTGGACAGTGATTTTACTGCGTGGTCGTTTTCCATCCGTTGGATGAGGTAATTTCGTTTTTCACTTATTAGTTCAATGATAAGGTCCATGACAATTGGGCCCGTCTATGTATGGGACCGACAGTTCATAGAGTCACGCTTCCGCATCCAGAGTGATAGATTCCTAGGCTTCTTGGTCAATGGTATATAAACAGCCCGTGAAAACCTAGATCGAAAATATCTACCCAGCCCCATTCTCTCCTCTCCCGCACGAGCTCCCCTGCGCTCCTCACCGGCCGCCGCCAGCGTCTACACGGCCGTCGCCGCCACCAGCTTCTCCTCCAAGGCCGCCGCCACCGCACCTCCTTCAAGGCTGCCGACGCCACCAACCGCCGCCGCCGCCACCAACCGTCGCCGCCGCCACCAGCTGCCGCCATATCCTCTCGTCCACGTCCGCTGCCAGCCGCTCTAGCGCCTCCACACGACAGAGAGGAGGCAGGAGGAGGAGCTACTTTGCCTCCAACAGAGCAACACGTCTTTTCCCCTTTGGCTTGACCTCCCTGTGCGAATTTCTTCATCTTAATCCTTCATCTCTCATTTAATTTTGATTTTGCAGCAGGATTTGGTGTCCAGATACTCAACGACAATCCTCCTCCTCGTCATCTTCTAAGATTTTTTGTTTGTGCTGCTTAGCTGTAGCCAATAGAAGTGCAGAGCAGATGTTTGATAAAATGCCAGTGTGAAAAATCAAGTTAAGGAAAGGTTATGAGAGCGTGTAGACACCAACTCGAGCGAAATCGAGCTTGTCGGTGGTGGCTCGGGCGATGGCGAGCACCAGTGAGCGCAACATGCAGAGCAGCAGCCTTTCGGCGTAAGTGTCATTCAAGACTAGGAGCATCTTGAGAAGCACATCCGAGACGGGATGGTGAGCTTCTCCCAGTTATTCTCTTTCTATCAGCTGATGCAATGTGCTATGCTTCCTTGTCTTTATCTTGCATTTTATATGTATGCATGGTTTTTATGATTAGGAGTTTCGTGTCTGGCTATTTCTTGGGATTTTCAACTTCTTATGCTTGTGGAGTGCTTTATTGATTTTTTTGCAGGAGGTATTGTATAGATTTGGAGAGCTCGGGGTGCGCCATGGAGGAAGAACTTCTTGCAGTGCCTTTGGCCGACGAGCCTCCGCCGCCGAGCTGTGCCTGCATGGGGATGAGGGGGTTGGGAGGGGCTGCCAAAATAGGGAAAACGAGAGGAGGCACCGCCATAGGGAGTTTGGCCGATTGGGGAGGAAGAGGAGAGTCAGCGGTGGCGAGCGTTGAGAGACGCGCCGTGCTTCAGGCTGCATCTCCTTGAGTGAGTTCCCCCTTCCTATGCCAGTCCATGGTTCCTCCTATGCCAATGTCTTTTTAGTTCTTCAGCAAGGTGATGTTTGTGTGATTGATTTTATGTTTTCGATGGGAAGTCTCTGATAGTGAATTCAAAATTTTATTTAGTGTAGTCAACTTGGTTTACTCTGTTGATGGCTGTTATGGGACTGATGTTTCCTGCAGTTCTTCATTTCACACATTCAGAAGTGACGCAAGGAACTTCAGAGGTTGCTCTTTCAAGGTTCAGTAGTTATATCATGTTTGTGGCACATGTAAGCTAATCTTTATTTCAACTAAGTGGACGGAACAACGGTTTTAGTTTGGCATTGTAAGTGTGGTACGTCCATTGTTTATTCACTGCTGATGATAAGACTATAAATTCTATTATTGGTTTGTCTACGTTAGTTCAATCATAACACAAATCAGAACACTAATTTATTTCAGATACAGTGGTCAGCTATGTTATCGATTGCAGTTCAGGAAATTTTGTTTGAGCAAGATAATTCCCTGCGTTGTTGCAGAGTTATCTGTTAGTTCTCAATTTGAAATTATTTATGGTGGTTCATCCTGGCTAATCATGTATAACTAATCTATATATGTATTGTATTTGCATCCTGCCTTTTCTGAAGACTCCAAATAGTATGCATAAATGTAACACTCCATGCAGTATGATTGTATTTAACGACTTCGAATTAAAATCTCCAAATAGTATTTTCTATTGTATGAAGCTGGTAATGTAATTTGGGCATTTAAGAACAATATGTTTTTATAAATTACTGATGTTCTATTTGTATAGGTTTTAAAAAATTGTATTGTAAAAGCTGCTAATTTGATGTCAGGTCATAACAGCTGATGTTTGTTCATACTTGATAATTACAGAGATACTTAAAGTATCTCTCCCTGGGGGTTAAATATACAGGAAAATAGTGTTGTAGGCCAACTTATTCTTTATTCTTTATTATATTTGTACGGTGTTTTTGCTCTCATATATTTGGTTTGTGTGGGAAAATGACTCCTTCAGCTATTAATTCTTGTTTAGCAATATTTGGTCTGCATATTTCAGGTGGGGCAAACCTACTAGGACAGAACATTTATAGGAGAGGGGAGCATACTTTGAGTTATGTTTGCGTACATATCCCATGGTGCTCTTTTCCTTTGCATCAGGATACTTTGAGTCGGGTTCATGACGAGGCCATGAAGAAAAAGGACATACGTTGAACATGTGTGAACAGATTATCTCTAGGTATCTAAATAGATTGCATATGTGAAAGCCAATTCAGGACCGTAACTATTATCTTTCCATTACATCAGCGGTTTCAAATATTGAACATTTCTCTGTCAGAATTTATGAAGTGTTTTTGATGGAGTAACAATTATAAATTTAGTATGCAATTTTTCCTCTTATGGTGCTTCATCTTCTATATCTAAATACCAACCCCCCAGTACAGGGAATTCTCTGAAATTTTGTGTAGCCACGTCACCCTATAATCTCCCGCTACCCTTTTCTCATCGATTTGGTGCGTAAGTCAGCAGACTGCAGATTACGTTACATGTTTTTCTCATATCTTCACCGCAGGACTGCGTGTCCACCGAGCCAACTGCCTTTCCACCTTTCGTCTCCTCCATCACGACCTCCCTTTTATCTCCTCCACTTATGCATCGCATTTTTCCTCTTCATCTCCTAGAAACAGCAGTAACCGATGGAATAAATATCTCCTCTCCCCTTTAAGCACTGGACCTACGTTGTCTCCATGATCCCCAGTTCCCACCATAGCTAGGACGCGGTGCCCCTGCTCTGATCTGAATGGGGCCCGATCTGAATCCCGACGAGTGAGCCATCTCATTCTTTTTTCTCCAACTTAGGTTTCTGATTTAGAAGATTTTCGCTCCATATGGGACGGATTTGCTGGCCAGTGTCATCCACGCTCATCGCCGAGTGGTAGTCGCGTGCTCAACGAAACTAATCGTGAGCCCTGGCCGGCGCCGGCAATCCACTTTCAACCCGCGGGCCAATTCAGGTTAGTACAGATCTTCTCTCAATCTCTGTCGTCATGGCATAATTAGATTTATATGTTACATGCAAATGAAGAAGTGGAAAACATTACAGTGATCGGCTGGTTCATATTTGAGATAATCGTGTAAACTGCATGTGCTGGTCACCTGGACAATATTAAGACCTTGGACATCGACCTTCTCCCCGGCATATTTTAAGGATGGGCACTATGAAAAAGATTCATGGCATACTTTATTCTCTACTTACTAAATATTGATGTCTTCCAAAACTGATCGGCAAAAGGAGGTCTGAACTATCAATCAGGTGAGACCAGGTACATCACCCCCTCTGTATTACTGAATTTAGCATCCGTCTTAGGTGTATCTTCTGCTACTTTCTTTTGCTTTTTTGTTTTAGTATGATCCATTGTTCATGGATAGAACTGCTAGATGGGAAAGATTTTGATATGTGATCTGAACAGGGTTTTCCTGTATGTCACTCAGGCCTCCTGAATCTCTCTGACCACCATCGTTTTATACTCCTGTAATCACCAACTCAGGCACTAAAGATGCCCACGGCAATAGATTGACATAGTTTGTGCTCTCTAATGACTACGTAATGGGATTAGTTATCTTATTACATTTAGTAAAGCTTTCCGTGAAGATTAAGAACCTGCTGAGATCTTGAGATGGACTCCAAAACTGACAAACAGTAGAGCGAGATTGACTACAAGACCTACGGTAGTTATATTTCTACATGTGGCTTTATTTATTGTGTTTCAGTCTGACCAAACCTCTGCAGTCACCTACACTGAGTGCGACCAGATCTGTTGGTCGCCGCCACAAGCATGATTTAGTAACTAATTAGTTTCGGAGAAAGAGCATGATTCTCGAGTCCACCACTTTCAAACTATGTTAAAAAAGTTGACCGTAAGAATTTCCAATTACCTATGCTCTGTTTCTAATTTTTTCATTCCTCTACTACAGATTCTGTGACTGAATGCCAACCAATGGCAAGATATAATGGAGTTAGTAAATTATCAGGTAAATCAACAGCCAAACTTTATACCTCATGCTTCCGACTTAAAGTTATTCTTTACACATATGTGTACTGTTGTCTTTTTATACTTCTGTAGTCACTAACTCTGGCAGTGAGGATGGCCACGGCAATAGATTGGCATAGTTTGTGCTCTCTAATGTAGTGTTAGTTATATTATTTCATTTAGTAATGCTTTCCATTGCTCCCATCGGTGTTGTTGATCCCCGATAACCATATCTGCCTCTCCCTTTTTTCGCTTGCCAGGATCTTACGGTAGTTATATTTCTATGTGTGGCTTTATTTATTGTGTTTCAGTCTGACCAAACCTCTGCAGTCACCTGCACTGAGTGCGACCAGATCTGTTGGTCGCCGCCACAAGCATGATTTAGTAACTAATTAGTTTCGGAGAAAGAGCATGATTCTCGAGTCCACCACTTTCAAACTATGTTAAAAAAGTTGATCGTAAGAATTTCCAATTACCTATGCTCTGTTTCTAATTTTTTCATTCCTCTACTACAGATTCTGTGACTGAATGCCAACCAATGGCAAGATATAATGGAGTTAGTAAATTATTAGGTAAATCAACAGCCACACTTTATACCTCATGCTTCCGACTTAAAGTTATTCTTTACACATATGTGTACTGTTGTTTTTTTATACTTCTGTAGTCACTAACTCAGGCAGTGAGGATGGCCACGGCAATAGATTGGCATAGTTTGTGCTCTCTAATGTAGTGTTAGTTATATTATTTCATTTAGTAATGCTTTCCATTGCTCCCATCGGTGTTGTTGATCCCCGATAACCATATCTGCCTCTCCCTTTTTTCGCTTGCCAGGATCTTGGTAAAATTGCCGTGTGAACTGACATGCGGTCACGCATCGAAGAATGAAGACTAATGTCCTCATTTGCAAGTGTTTATATATTGGATCTATGAAAAATGCATTGCTGACTTGATGCATGCCTTTCTTCATTTGTTGTTGTTGTAATTTACAGTCGTACGAGCAAATAAAAGGAAGCACTGTTGTGTCCAATTATCTATCGTGGCATTTTTTCATATCTATGTTATTGTGCAAAGTCTGGATCATCAGTCCAAGAATGGTTTTCGTATCCATGTTCCTGCTCAGCTCTAAGTCCGTTTTAATCTGCCTACTTTGATTATTTCTGGATGATAAATGTGAATACGTTCACTATATTTGTTGAAATGCAAATTCCAAGATGTCATGATAATCTACATTCTACTTCAAGCTCACACTTATAATTTATTGTTCAAAATTTCAGATATATTTCACATAGAAAGGAGGCATGGCAGTCAAAGTTTAGCTATTCTTTTGTTTCCATTTGTCATGTGAAGCGAAGAATATTGAAACGTCTTACGTATGGGTATCCTGATTCAAACACTTATGTAAAGTATATGTGTAAACAATATTGTGCAATGTAAATTGCTTAATCTCCTCTAAGTATCCACCTTTGTCTTCTCATTTGAGTATTTTCTTATCCAGAGTCTGTGTATATAATGTTTCTCTACCCACAAGTTATATATAGATGTACCGCTGCAACGCGCGGGGTATCATCTAGTTTAAAAAATAAGCCACACCCTTAGATCTATTTTATGTAAGTGTAATTTTCCATTGGCTGTGTATCATGCTTGCTCTTACTTTTGTTATTGTAGAGCACATCCTTTGACTTCATCTTGCCAATGGGACAAAGAGGTGACGAATAATACACCCTATTAGCACACTTATTTAATGCAAAGTGATTATACAACTAAATAGAACTCCTAAAATACAATGAGTTATTTTGAGTAATTTGCGTTACTGGAAAGATGCAGCTCAGATTTGCTTTCACCCATTAACATGCCTTCTCTATGAAAGAAATTGTTCATTGTCTTTGTACCTAGCCTGCCTTTTCTCGCAATGTTTTACAACATGATCTTATACAATAGTATTTTATATTTGCTTTGCAATACAACATGGTTAGATCTTTCTTTGTAAAATATATTGTTTTCTGCATCTGTAGGAAAATTGAATTTACTTGTTTTTTGTTTCCTTTAACAGAAAAAAGAACAAAGGAGCATTGAGTATAGGCATGCTGGCATGGCGAGTAGATCTGTAATGTGTACCAGTTTTGGTGGAATAGGATAACATGCTTTAAACCTCAAACCCAAATTTGGTGATGTTGTTTTTCATGTGACTCCTGTTACAATAACCATAGTTTAGTGGGTGCGCTTAGATAGAAGCATAAAAGCTAAAAAAAAAGGTGTGGAGTTGTACTAAATCATGTCTTACTGCAGAACCTCGATGAACCTGATATTTTTTGGTGGACTCTTGATACTAAAGTGATTTTGTCAGAATTACTATTTTTATTTGAATTAGAATAATTTATTTTTGTGGCGTCAGTGCCGCTTTGGATTTACCTTTGCGCCAGTGACGCAACGGGTCATCTAGTAGGAATAAAAGACCCTGGTATTGTAATCACACCAATGAGGACAAAAAGAAGGGATCAAAACACTTGTTAGGAATTACTCATCTTCAGTTTTACAGTCAAATCTACTATGCACAATAACTCAGACTAACAGACAAAATAAAAAAACATAGCTAATGGATATCCCGAAGCCTAAGTAATTGTAGTATCCAAGAAAATTTTAGCACTGGAGGATATGTGACGAGCGAGAGGAGTGAGGTGGATCTGCAATTCACATAGATCGGGTTGCATGATCATTCACGATTGCTAGCAACACATAGTGGGGTTGCAACGATGATGGTGCGTAGACCAACGCTAACACATGTATGATGGATAACTGTAATTCCTAATGACTTCCATTCCAAATGGCTACCATAATCACAACACGTCTTTCTGTTCCTCAAAAAGAAAGCAAATACATACGCCGCTCTCTTCTACAATCCCCTCTCGCATGACCTTTCCTGCCGTCTCTCTACATGTATCTTTGTAAGCAAACACAAAGCACTTATATAGGCAGGTTGTACCTGAAGCGAGCCTCTTTACTCACCTGTGGTCAGTCCACTCCTGTTACTGTTCCTGAGCCACCCAACATTAGTCAAGCTTGGTGTACCAATAACAGTACTGGTTGTATCACGTGAGCAAATATTCAGATCATTTTGCTATCCACGTGTTTAAGGCTATTGAGATGTTGGTAACATAAGACCTAATTCCATCCCATAGCCAAGACCGGTGAATTACTTTATAACGTAGATGTACGTTCGAGCTACAGGCTTAATACATAAACAAAACATTAATAACGTGCATATATAGGTGGGCATTCGTGTAAGTATCTATGAGAGTCCATCACTCTCGCATGCTGGCTCAACTTAAAGCAAATACAATAGTAGAGTATAGAGCTGCTCCATATTACAATATAATGAGAAGAAAGGAAGACAAAAATAATGATAATTTTAATTCTCATTGGCCTTTTATTTTCAATGCGATTATAGACAGTCTCGACCTGAGAGAACTAGGTCTCTCGGGTAGACAGTTCACATGGGCTAGTAGGCGTCAAGTTCCCACTTTCGAAAAGCTAGATCGTATCTTGACGAGTGTTGATTGGGAGCAGAAATTTCCGTTAGCATCGGTCCAGGATTTACTACGCTCGGGTTCAGATCATACCCCGTTATTGTTGGGTACAGGGGAGCAAGCCCATATAGGAAATAAAGTCGACTTTTCGTTTGAGCTATCATGGTTAAAACAAGATGGGTTCAGGGAAATAGTGGAGAGGGAATGGAATTCATGCCCTACTGTTGACAATCCCATTATCAATTGGTAAAATAAGATTCGTCATCTTAGACAGTACCTACGGGGTTGGGCGAGAGAGCTTAGTGGAAAATATAAGATTGAGAGGGATTGATTAAACTTCATTATTGATTTCCTTGATAAAAAATCTGAAACTACTATTCTTTGCGACGCTGAGAGAGAAGCTCTCAAAAATGCAAATGATGAGATAGGCACACTTCGAAGGGTCGAGGAGTCAAATGAGCTCAGCGTGCAAAAGTTAAACATATTCAAGAAGGGGGAAATAACACTAAATACTTTCATCTCATTGCTAATGGGAAGCATAGGAGGAAAAAAGTTATCCAACTTGAGCAGGAAGAGGGAACAATTATTGGCCAGGAAAATTTAAAAAATTATATTTCCGAGTATTACAAATCTTTATTTGGGGCGCCTGCTGATTCAAATGTCTCTCTCGTTGAGGATTTTAATGATGACATACCTCAGCTAACTCAGGACAAAAATAATATTTTAACTGCTGCATTTTCGGAAAAGGATGTGCTAGATGCTATTGAGCAAATGGAGAAGAATAAAGCTCCGGGTCCTGATGGAATCCCGGCGGAATTCTATCAAACTTTTTGGGACCTTATAAAAGGAGATTTCATGGGTATGGTGAAAAGTTTTTACAATGGGGAGTTACCTCTGTTTTGGCTTAATTTTGGGATAATAATCCTCCTTCCAAAAAAACAAAACGCGATTCAAATTCAGCAATATAGATCTATCTTATTGTTACATGTAAGCTTCAATTTTTTTACCAAAGTAGCAACAAACAGAATCTCGATAATTGCAGAGAAAGTGGTCAGACCAACGCAAACAGGTTTCATGCCAGGAAGGCATATTCTTGAGGGGGTGGTGATCCTCCATGAAACCATTCATGAACTTCATAGGAAGAAATTGGATGGGTTTCTTCTGAAACTGGATTTTGAAAAGGCAAACGATAAAGTTAAATGGTCTTTTCTTCAACAAACTTTACGTATAAAAGGTTTCGACCCTAAATGGTGCGATTGGATTAAGAATTTTGTTGAAAAGGGAAGCGTTGGTATTCGTGTGAATAATGACATAGGTCATTATTTCCAAACGAGAAAGGGTTTGAGACAGGGGGATCCCTTGTCACCTATACTGTTTAACATCATTGCGGATATGCTTGCGGTTCTAAACGCTAGAGCTAAGGAGGATGGTCAAGTAGATGGACTCATTCCTCACTTAGTTGATGGGGTGTTTCTATTCTACAATACGTACGCTGATGATACCATCATTTTTATGGAACATGATCTTCAGAAGGCGCTTAATATGAAATTAATATTGTGCATTTTTGAACAATTGTCCGGTTTGAAAATTAATTTTCATAAGAGTGAACTATTTTATTTCGGACGGGCCAAGGAGATACAAGATGAATATAAGGTGTTGTTTGGTTGTGAGATAGGTTCACTTCCTTTTTGATATCTTGGTATTCCAATTCATTTTAGAAGACTTAAAAATGGGGAGTGGAAGTTGATTGAAGATCGCTTCGAGAAGAGATTGTGCAGTTGGATAGGCAAGTTGCTTTCGTATGGGGATAGACTAATTGTTATAAACTCGATTCTTACAAGTCTCTCTATGTTTATGTTATCGTTCTTTGAGATTCCAAAGGGGGTTAGGAAAAGACTAGACTTCTTCTGATCTCGCTTCTTTTGGCAAAGTGATGGGCATAAGAAGAAATATAGGCTCACAAAGTGGAACCTGATTTGCCGCCCTAAGGACCAAGGGGGTCTGGGGGTTGAGGTGCTTGAGTTAAAAAACAAATGCTTGTTGAGCAAATGGCTATTCAAGCTGATAAATGAAAATGGTGTATGGCAACAATTACTACATAACAAATACTTGCATTCCAAATCTTTGTCTCAAGTCAATGTAAGACCAGATGACTCTCCTTTCTGGAAAGGTCTAATGCGTGTAAAGGAGGAGTTCTTCGAAAGAGGAGCTTTTATCCTAGGGGACAGAGCTAATATCAGATTTTGGGAGAATAAATGGTTAGGTGATAGACCATTGGCAACTCAATACCCCTCATTATATAATATTGTGCGACATAAGAATCAAACAGTAGCTCATACCTTTGCTTCAACTCCCATTAACATTGAGTTCAGGTGTTCTTTAGTTGGGGGCCGCTGGGATAGGTGGCTACATCTATTGGATAGGCTAATTGATGTACGATTGGAGCCAAAGGAGGATGAGTTTAGATGGAGACTAACTCAGTCCGGAAAATTTACAGTTAAATCAATGTACTTAGATCTGCTGAATGACAACACTGTTTATCTTCGTAAATATCTTTGGAAAATGAAAGTGCCTCTCAAAACCAAAAATATTATGTGGTTTGTTCATCGAAAGGAAATTCTAATGTAGGATAATCTATTAAAAAGAAATTGGCAAGGCTCCACTAAATGTTGCTTTTGTGATCATGATGAGTCAGTTCAACATCTCTTTGTCAAATGCCCTTTTGCTAAAATTATCTGGCAGATTGTCTATATGGCTTTTAGTATAACTCCCCTTCTGGGCATTTCACACATGTTCGGCAATTGGCTTGATGGTGTGGTTAAATCTGAAGAAAAAAATATTAGAGTGGGAGTATGCGCCATTCTCACAGCAATATGGCATGTTCGGAATGAATTTATCTTTAACAAATCATGTTTTCCCACTTTCTTGCAGGTTATACCTTTAGCTATCCACTGGATCAATATGTGGTCTTATCTCCGGCCGGTGGATCAACGCCGGGATATGAATATTGGGTGCAACCGTTTGGAGACGGTAGCATGGGATATCTACAGCCGATTCGGTTGGAGGTTTGATGGTCACCTGACATGTTGATGCATATGGTTGTGTTGAAGAGTTGTATCTTTAGATGATTGATTCATGTATCCACCTTATGTGATCAGTGAGATGTAATACTTGATACTGCTACTATAATAATGTTTTAATAAAAAGTCGTATGCATCAATTGATGCAGAGGCTGGGACTGTTCCCCTTTTCGAAAAAAAGAGCTGCTCCATACTACCCTCTACAACTTCACTCCTTTTCGTCTGACCAAACTTTACTATGACTATTAGTAGGTACTCCATTTGCTCCGATGCTGAGGCGTAATTGTATTTTTAAATTTTCATCAAAATACAAGGTGTGGGTGACATTAGGTGCGAGTTAGTCACTAATCTCCTGAAATTGCACCTCCTCTTGTTCTTGGCTGGTGGGCGAGCGCGACGTCCTTCCCATGCTGCCACATAGTACTTGATAAGAGGAAAGTACCACACATTGCATGCCACGTCTGTCGCGGCTCCCGTATGCCGCTACCTGCATCCGCATGATCAATAGGGGCGTAATTGGTTGTCTGTACGTATTTGAAACAAGCCATGGAGAGCCAAATCAAGGCTGATTGGTTGGTTGGGTTTCCTCCATGTTTTGGCGAGCGTGCACGTCGAAGCACTCTAGGGCCAGGCTCTGGAGGAATGCTCAAATCGGCCATTTTTCGGGGTCGGGCGTGTTGCGTGTTTTTCGTTCTCCAGCGATGCAACATGGTTATGCGCAGTTGATTCCGCTCACATCCCTTAAACGGCTTCTTCTAATCCATTTTAATAAACACAACCATAGTTTGATTGAAAATAAGCTTTAAATAAAAAGGATGCACGTCGACGAGGTGACTCTTTTCTGACTATCGGTTTCGAGTTTTGTTTTGATGTTAACTTCCAATTTCAGGTTCATGTTTGAAGCGTTTTTACCCAAATTTTATAAAATTCTCTGCCGTTTAATTTTTTTGTTGAGGAGTAGCTCCACCTCACTGTTTCATACAACTCTTATGTTGTAAGTTTTTTAGTTTGTGGCTTATAGATGTAGCTGTTTTCATTATGGTGGTGTGAGGTAAGTTCACTATACTCCGCGTCGCCGGCGTGCCCTCCGCCGCCGGAGCCCCTCCTCTGCCACCCCTCCCTTGGCTCTGTCCCTCGGCACCTCCTCCTTCCTCCCACATCCTCGGCGCAGCCGCCTCTGCTGCTGGCTTGGCCTGCTGCTGCCACGGTCGCCCTCTTGGCGGCGGGTGCGGCGCAGGCCGGCGATCCCGATGCCGCGGTCTGCCCTCCGATGTTGGGCCCCGAGACTGCTTCCCTCTGCAATCCTACCAGCGACCTCCCCCGCAAGCCTTCCTCTCCGGCCCAGGGAATCGACGGCGTGCTGTACCTTTCCCCAGGTGCGGCTTTCCTTGACTCTATCCTTTCTACTTTTCACACCATGGTTGCAAGCTCGATGCATGAAATGCCTGGCAAGGCTAGCGTGTTCTGGATTACCCCCGGTAGCCTGTCCCCCCATCTCAATTCCTTCTGCGTGCGCAATGCTCTGAACTACAATCTCACCGCGTTCCCGGATTCCTTCTCTGTTATCGATCATGGCGGCGGCGTTTTCTCTGCTCGGGCGGCTTCCGCCACTGTCGTCGATTTCATCCTGGCACACAAATCAGTCAAGCTGGGGAGGTCGGTGTACTTCCTTCATCGCTCTGCGGCGGGCGTCACTACGGCGGTCTCCTTGCTGCTGCCCCTGCCTGCACCGTCGCTTGGTGCGCTGTCGGGCCGCCTTCCGACTGCTGACCATCGGTCAACTGTCCACGTGGCTTCGGACCTTTGTCCCCCCGTGACGGTGGGCCCCGTGGAGGCTGCCATGCTCCTCCCGCCCCATCCTGTCTCGATCGCCCCGCCTCTGGCCAGGGAGACTGGTCTAAGTCAACCTGGCCACAGCGGCGCCCCCATCTCCTATTCCCTTACCCCTCCGCTTCTCCGCCCCTCTCCTGCACCTATCCCCCAGATTCCCGCTACCGTTTCTCTCCCGATTGTAAAAGAATGGACAGCGGCAGGACCTCCTTTTCCCCGCCTGTGAGTCCCTGCTTCGCCCTCTCACTTCTCCGGCTCCCTCGTTTTCCTCCGCTCCCACGAATCCCGTCGATGCAGAGCCTGCCCGGCATGGGAGCTCTGCCCCCACGCTGCCCGACGATGAGCTTAGTTCCACGCCTTTACCCGTGGGTTCTCGGCCTGGTTCTCCATGCCCGCCTCCCTGCTCTGCTCCTCGATCCTATAAGGAGGCTCTGCTCTCCTCTTCTCCATCCACTCCCCTTCGACGCAAGAGACTCGTTTTCTCTCCCGTTAAAGGTCGCCCGCTCTGCTTCCACTACCTCTCGCCGGAGCACGGTGTGGGAGGCTGCAGGGACCCTCTCCGGTGTGCTGCCTGCGGCCGCTACGGCCACAAGCGCCGGACATGTGAGTTACCCCTCCTCACCTACGCCGCCTCTGCCCCCGATCTTACCTCCCTTTCTAACTCGCTCTCTCCTAGGTTGACTTTCCGCCTCTCCCGGTCTCGGTCCGCCTCTCCGACGTCGCCTCGGTCGAGCCTGCCGCCTGCTGACTGCCTCGACGCCGGGCTTGGGCACCTCCGCATCGACTGTGCGGGGAACCGCTTCCGTCCAGCCATGTTCCGGCCCCCCACCCCTACCCTCGTGGCGGGCCGGCCACGGAGCCCCTTTCTCCAAGCCCACCGATCTTTGCTCCGCGCCTCCTTGCTGCGGCTAGGACCGCCGCCCAAGGCCTGCCGCGGGATGCTGTTGTCTCGCCTCCTCCGCCCCACGCTGCGCCCCCTGCCAACGTCGGGGCGGGCGACCTCCACGCGGCACGCCCGGAGACCGCCCAGATTTTCATGCCCCCCACACACAACGTCTCCGGGGCTCCCCGCTTCGCCTATGCGGTCATCGAGCCAGCATCGGGGTCCCCTGAGTTCCTGCTTCGGCGCACTTTCGAGGAGCGCAGCGACAACCCCTTCATCGGCCTTGCCGCCAGCGACTACGGCGCCCTCATGGTCCTCTTCCCCTCCCCTGCTGCTCGAGAGGAGGCCATGCTCCTCTTCCCGCTCAACTTTGAGGGGCACCTGATCAGGCTGGAGAGGCCGGAGGACGGCCACAACAGGTTCTCCTGGCGCTCTTCCTCCTTTGCCCAGCTCTCGGCCACAGGTTTCCCTATTGAGCATTGGGATGAGGGCGGGATCCGTACGGCCTTCCGCTTGATCGGTACGGTGTGCTGTATCGATCCCCTCTGCCTCAACGAGCTTGACTATTCGGCGGTCAGGCTTGTGATCCGGCTTGAGCACGCTCGGGACGTGCCTCATGTCCTCATGGTGTGCGACTACGACGGCTCCACGGGGACGGAGGTCCGCATCCGTGTTGTCCGGGTCTGCCCCTGCGGCGACAGCCTCTCCTCCACCCATGGGCACTTCGACGACGTCGGTGCGGCGGGGTCTGAGGCCTCCCCAAGCCCTCGTCGCCAGGCGCCACGGATGAGCGACATTGACGACGATTCCCTCCCCGGGGCCCCCCTGGCTGCCCCCCACGTCGGCCCGGAGACCGCCCTCATGAACCTCTGGCGAAGGGTCGTGGAACGGCGCCGAGCGGGCATCTCTGCCTCCTCCTTCAACGACATCGATGCCCCCACCACATTCAGCTTTGCGCCTGGCCGGTCCAGCCCCTCCGAGCTCTGGGACAGGATGCTTGCCCGGCGTTTAGCTGCGCAATTTCCTGAGGAAGGCCTCGACGCTGACCAGGTCCTAACCGACTCCTTCCCCTCCTCCTGCTCTTTCCCTGCTACTTGCCCTGAAATCAAACTCCCCCTTCTTCTGCAGTGGCATGATACCCTTGGCACCCCGGCGACGCCTCTGGTTCCCGATGAGGGCGAAACAGACGCCCCCCGGGCCCCTGTGCCTGCTGCTAGTTTTGCCACCCTGCCGCCTCCCTTAACGCTTCTGGAGAGGAGCACGAGGACGCTGCTCGCAAGCAGCGTGTTCACCGGAAGAGGGCGGTCGACTCCGCCTTCAAAGCCCGTCGGAGCTCCCGCCTGGCCTCCAAGGAGCCCAAATCCTTCGTCAACATGCTCTCCAAGGCCAAAGCGGTCAAGGCATCACGCTTCGATCTCTCTGGTGGCTCTCCTCGGCTCCGTGATGCGGCCCTGGCCGCTGGTTTCGACGGTGCAACCCCCGAGGACATCCCCCTGACGCGCCTCCAGGAGCTGGCGTAGGCTTGTGGTGTTGACCCTGCCACCGTCGCAGGCAACACCGAGGTGCCTTCCGGTTCTGGATGCTGAGGTCCGTGCATCATGATTGATACGTCCAAAACGTATCTACTTTCTCGAACACTTTTGCTATTGTTTCTCCTCTAATTTGTGTGTTTTGAATACAACTAAAACGGACTGACGCTGTTTTTAGCAGAATTGCTCTGGTGTCTTGTTTTTGTGCATAAATTCAACTTCCAGTAAAAATTCGGGAAAAATCATGAAAAATCCTATTTCACCAGAAGACCCACGGAGCCAGAAGACCGGAGGGAGAAGGGGCTCGAGGGGCCGTCACACAGTGGTGGCGCGGCCCAGCCCTGGCCGCGCCACCCCTGCGTGAGGGGGCCCCAGGTCCCCTCTCGACCTCCCCTCTCGCATACATATACCCCCTGATGACATAATATCAGGGAGACGGTGTTTTTCCCAGATAGACTTCCGCTGCGCCGCCGCCATCAGAAACCGCGATTCGGAACCAGAAACTCCGTTCTGGCACCCTGCCGGGATGGGGATTCGGAGGAGATCTTCATCACCATCACCACCGACGCTCCTCCATCGACCATCCATGACTCCCCCATCCATGTGTGAGTAATTCCCCCACTGTAGGTGAGGGGATGGTAGGGATTGGATGAGATTGTTCATGTAATTTGATATGAGATTGATAGGGCATAGTGCCTAGTATCTTTATTTAGTGCCTATGACATTGTTGCAACTTGTTGTGCTTAATGCTTGTCACTTTGGGCCCGAGTGCCATGATTTCAGATCTGAACATGTTATTATTTCTATGATGATACTTGTTGTTTATGGTCTTACCTACAAGTTGTATACACATATTGTTGTCCGGAACCCGAGGCCCCAAAGTGACAGAAATTGGGATAACTGGAGGGGATGGCTATGATGTGAGGATCACATGTGTTCACCGAGTGCTAATGCTTTGCTCCGGTACTTTATCAAAAGGAGTACCTTAATTACCAGTAGTTTCCCTTGAGGCCCTGCTGCAACAGGCTGGTAGGACAAAAGATGTCGTGCAAGTTTCTCCTTGTGAGCACGTACGACTATATACGGAACACATGCCTATGATTGTTTGTACTAGGATGCTTTATCATTATTTATCTGCAATGCCTTTATCTCATTGATTACATGAATTATCTTATCCATGCAACGCCCATAATCCATCCCTATGCCTACAGTACTTGTTCCTACTGTCTACAACCGTTACTATTACTGCTGCTATTTTATTATTGCTGTTACTGTTTCACTACTGTCACCACTATAAAACTGTTGCTACTGATAAACCACTACGAGCAAGACTGTTTCCAGGTGCAACTGAATTGACAACTCATCTGTTAAGGCTTACATATATTCTTTGGCTCCCCTTGTGTCGAATCAATAAATTTGGGTAATACTTCCCTCGAAGACTGTTGCGATCCCCTATACTTGTGGGTCATCAAGACTATTTTCTGGCGCCGTTGCCGGGGAGCATAGCTTTATTTGTAAGTTCACTTGGTATTCATATTGTTCGCTGCAATCCTTTCATCATGGGTAAACCTCGTGATGGAAAAGTTCCTATATTTCCATCCACTACAAGAAGAGGTACGACTCTCAACACCTCTGTTGCTCTTGATTCACCATCTGTTATGAGTAAGTTGCTTACACCACCACACCCACACGTTACTGCTACTACTTCTGCTGAGATTGAAAATGCCACTGATAATTTAGATGATGCTTCTACTGTGCTTGATGAGAGTGGTTCACTAGGTTCCTTTTTAGATGCTACTATTGCTAGAGCTAAGTTGGGAAACACCACTGTTACACCTGTTAGTTCACCTGAGTCTAGGGAGTGTCCTAGTGATGATTATGATGATGATGCTTATATTGAGCTTAATGATGATTTTATTGCAGAAGCACGTGCTGCTCGTAATGCAGGTAATGTTAAAGAACTTCTTGCAAGACGCTCTGTTAGATATAATTTGTCTCCTGATCCTAAGTTTGTTGCTTCTCCTATAAATATTAGAGACAAGGATTATGATTTCTCTTTAGATTTATCTTACATATCTATTGTTGAGAAAACTCCTTTTTGTGGTACTAAAGATGAGAGTGCTATGGAGCACATGAATGAGCTTTCTACTTTGAGTAATTTGTTTTCTGATGATATTAAGCTCCGAACTTATTTTGTTGCTAAGATTTTTCCTTTTTCATTGAAAGATGCTACTAAAATTTGGTTTAATAGCTTGTCTCCTGGATCTCTTACTAGTCCTATTGCTTTGGTTAATGCTTTCTTTCAGAAATATTTTCCCGCTAGTGCTCAACATGTTGCTGTGCAGAAAATCTTTGATTTTGAACAGGGAAAAGGAGAGATATTGCCTGAATCTTGGACAAGGTTTTGTTCTTTAATTAGAGCTTTGCCTAAAGAACCATTGCCTAAAAATGAACTCCTTGATATATTTTATAATGGACTAACGGATGAATCTAAGTCATATTTGGATAGTTGTGCTGGTTGTGTTTTCAGGGAAAGAACTCCGGCTGAAGCTGAAGAACTAATGGCTAAAATAAGCCGGAATCATGATGATTGGACTTTAGTTGAGCCAACACCAGCACCAACCCCTGCGCCATCTATAGAGCCTACGCCGAAGAAGAGAGGGATGATCGAATTAAATGATGAAGTTATGAAGGAAGCTAAGAAATCTCTTAAGGAGAAAGGTATTAAGGCCGAAGATGTGAAGAATTTACCTCCTATTGAAGAATTATGTAAGCCAATCCCTCATTCATCTACTATTGAGGTACACTCTCTCCAAAGCTTTGATGAAAGAGATATTCCTTATACTAAACCTCCTGATCAATGCTTAGATGAATTTGATAATTTTATTGTTAAGCAAGAAAATTTTAATAGAATGGTGCATAATCATTTGTTGGAGAATTCTAGAGCTATTAACAAGTTGCAGGATATTGTGGAGAGAACCGCCAATGATGAAAAGATACTTGCTAAACATTTTTGAAATGGTTCAAACACAAATTGATCAGCTTACCAAGGTGCAAAAAGACTTGCTAGTTAATGTTGCAAGAGAGAAGCAAGCATGTGAAATACGCACAAGAAGTGGTGCTGCTACTCAAGACCCATTATATCCTGAAGGACATCCTAAGAGGGTTGAGCAAGATTCTCAACGCACCTCGAATGATGATATCCCTTCTAAGAAGAAGAAGAAGAAGCATAAAACAACCGCAGAATCCTCTGATGCAGGTAAAGATCCTAACAGTATTTCTATTTCTGATGCTGAAACTGAACCAGGAGATGCTTCCGACAAAGGAGAAGATAAAGAAGAAGTTGAAGAAGAACCAGAGAAGATTGACAAGAATGCAAAGTACACCAAAGAAGACTTCATTGCCAACAAGCATGGTAAAGAGAGAGAACCTTGGGTACAGAAACCAATGCCTTTTCCTAGTAAGAAACACAAGTCCAAGGAAGAAGAACATTACAACAGGTTTTGTGAATGGATGAGACCTTTATTTTTGCAAATTCCTTTGACTGATGCTATTAGAATGCCTCCTTATGCAAAGTATATGAAAGATATTGTCACTAACAAAAGGAAAATTCCTAGTGAGGAAATTTCCACTTTACTTGCTAATTATTCTTTTGATGGTAAAGTTCCAGAGAAGCTTGGAGATCCAGGTATACCAACTATTCATTGCTCCATTAAAAATAACTATGTTAGAACTGCTTTATGTGATTTGGGAGCGGGAGTAAGTGTCATGCCTTTTTCCCTCTATAAGAGACTTGATCTAGAAAAATTGGTATCAACTGATATATCTTTGCAGATGGCTGATAAGTCTACTACTATTCCTATTGGTATATGTGAGAATGTTCCTGTTCAAGTTGCTAACAGTTGTTTAATATTAACTGATTTTGTTGTGTTGGAAATGCCTGAAGATGATAACATGTCTATTATTCTTGGGAGACCTTTTCTAAACACTGCAGGTGCTGTTATTAATTGCAATCAAGGAAAAGTCACTTTTAATGTTAATGATAAAGAGTATACGGTATATTTTCCCAAGAAGATTGATAGGAAGAATGCTCTAAATACAATCAAGCATGTTGAGACCATCAAAGTTGGTCAAATTATTTGTTCAGAGCGAAAGCCCAAGGAAGACTGTCAAATTGTTATGGTTGGGACTATACCTATCAAAGTTGAGGTAACATAAGCATTGAGTGATATGCAAAGTTTCTCCTCATAAAAAGTTAGTTTGGTAACAAGACTTGATCAACCTTGTTAACAAAGTGATTTTATATGAAAGAAATTTCGTTTTCACCGCATCTACTCCACCTCACTTGTATTTACTTTCATCAAACTTTATTCCTTCAGTTAAGTTGCTTGATTAAGAGTATCTCAGAGCTGCTGCATGCTTAGTTTTGATTTGCTTGAAATCTTTTCATTCTCGTTTTTCTGAGTTTCATCAATATGCCAATTTCTGAAAAATCCTCGAAAATAAAGTTTCTCGAAAAATTCCAGAAAATTCTTTATAAATTTTTATGTCAAAAATGGGGCAGAGAGACACCTGGGAGGCACCAGGTGGGGCAGCCACGCCACCTCACACACAGGTGGCCCGGCCCAGCCCTGGCTGCGCCACCCAGGTGTGAGGGGCCCCCACCAGGCACCTCACTCATCTCTTCTTCCCCTGCTCTCTCTCTCTCTCTCTCCCGAAAAACACCGCCCCATTTGCTCAAGCTCGAGTTCTTGCTGTTCTTCACCTAGATTTCTCGATCTCCCTGTTCAGCCCAACATTTCTGCTGAAATTTGGATCATTTGCTCTCCGGTATGTGACTCCTCCACTTGTCCAAGTAGATTTTCTTTTGGTAAAGTATATCTTGAGTATTTTAGCATTGTAGGTGACAGTATAAATGAGTATGCATGCTTGTTCTCTTGCTTAGAATTGATATTTTGATGCATGATAGCTCTCTAGTAACTCACCATAGTAGTTTCCTACACTTGCTTGTCTTCAAATCACCTTTTATGAGTTTGTTGAAAAATTTCAGAGAAGGGAGATGGCAAACTTCACATATGGAGAAGTGTTTGAAAGTGATGCACCAAGGTCATCAAGGCCCTCAAGATCCACTGCTCAATATAGGATATCTTATAATGAGGATCTCATGTCACCAAACCCTGAAGGGGACGATGGAGATGCACATCCATCCTCCTTCCCTTGTTTTAACTTCTTGAGTGATGCAGGGATTCTTGATGACTTCTTGCTTCTTATTAACAGGGTTGGATTGACTGATTACGTGGCAGATGAAAGAGACCAATATGCTTTGCTTACAAAGATTTTCGTTGAAAGTTTTAAATTTATTAACTCTCATTACAACCCTTCCGTTGCATTTAAGATTTATGATAAGTCTATCACCATGTCTTTGGGGAGGTTTTGTTCTATTTTAGGTATTCCCATGTTTGGAACGGCCAAGAAGATACAAAATCACCCCGCTGATTTGTTGGAGCTTTACCGAGAGGTGACCAATGATGACGACCGCAACGCACAGCGTGGCAAGATAAGAAATATTCAGCTCCCAGCTATTAGATATTTTACTTACTATCTTGCAACTAGTGTACTCGGTAGAGAAAACACTAGCAATATCTCCAACTATCATTTAGCTTTTCTAGCTACCGCTCTTGATGTTGGTAGGAAGTATAACCTTGGTGCTGTTATTGCTCGTCGCCTAGCCGCTAGGGGACCTATTTATGGAGGTATTATTGCCGTGTGCATTGTTGCTGAGCTAGGACTTTCTATCGCTCCTAATGATGTATTGTTGGCTCCACAGAGGCTTGATCTTGCTGCTATGAAACTTTATCATTTTGTTACTGCTAACTCTTGTGCAGGGAAATTAGTTTACATGATGTTATTCACTGATGGAGAGGAAAGGGAAATTCCCTTGCCTCAGCCTAACTTGTTCAGCATTCACGTGAAGCCATGGTCGCGCACGAAGGTGGAGTTGGACGATCAGCTTAGGCTGCTTGGTTTCAACATCCAACACGGCGTGGTGGTCCAGGAGGAAGAGGAGGAGCCGCCCTATCATTTCACCACGTACCACTCCGGGGAGTCCTCAAACTCATATCAGGACGATGGTGCTTCTTCGTCACACTATGGAGGCGCCACCTCATGGCCGAGTTGGCCGAGTTGGCCGAGTTGGGATTGATCTCCACTTAGGCCAAAAGCCTAAGCTTGGGGGGAGGTACGATGACGATTCACTCATCTACATATCATATTTTGTCGGATCTTTGTATATCCATGTTTCACCTTTTTTATTGTTCTAAGTTCTTACTTCTGTTTTTCCAAAACACAAAAAGACCAAAAATATTTCAGTTGTTTCTCTCTATTTGGTTCTTTGGTTTGCTATCTTTGGTTTGCTTTACTTGCTATTTTCGGTTTGCTACTTGAAAAACCCAAAAATATTTTGCTTTGTTTGCTATTTCCTTCTGCTTTTGCTTTAAAAATCGAAAACCCCAAAAATATTTGTTCTTCTTCTTCGGTTTTGTAAAGTTTGTTGCAGAGTTCAGACTCCCGTTACTCCATTGGAGCTTGGTATTCACTTTATATTATTCAAGCCACACAAGTGAAGAGCAATAATGACGACATATAACAATCCGAGATGTGGTAAGAGGCTGGTATGAACTCTATTTATTTTCATTTTTGTACATATACTCATCTATGTGGACATGCTTAGTCGTTTCATGTGAGGTATATGTTATCTAATGGATGCTTTGTAGTTCTTGCTTTCATATGATTAGTTTCAATTTACTATTAGCCTGTAGCATGTCATGTAGACGCTTGCATGCATTGTTTCACTCATAGTATGGTATGATATTGTGGTATCCACCTCTGAAAGCTTCATTTGAATCGACTTGGCACATGCTCAAGCATGCATATGACTGAATAAAAAAGTCAATTAAGCCTCGATGATCTAAATTGCCTTAGAGTTCTTGTATCATTTTTATGCCTATATTAATTTTGTTTTGTCGCAAGCATGATTATGATAGTTATTGCTCTCTCGATTGTCGCTTCCCAGTCTTTTGCTAGCCTTCACTTGTACTGAGTATGAGCTCTACTCGTGCATCCAATTACCAAAAACCAAGTCTTCCAAAGAGTCCACTATAAATTCCTATGCATGGTATTTGTAAGCCATTCCAAGTAAATTTTCATGTGCTACCTTTCAAAATTTTCAACTACTTCTCATTTTGTGCCACTGTTTTTAGCTCATGGGGACGTAGTGGTCGGAATTGCTATCTTCCATATTAAATTGAGTATCCCTCGACTAGGCAGCTTCATCTGCTCGTCATTAATTTTGCAAGGGAGCTGGTCAGACCATTATAATCTTAATCCTAAAAGAAAGAAAAAATGCACTCCTCCAAAGGAATGTGAAAGTTGGTGGGCACCCGATGGAATCGGTTAGCCATGGTTTGAGAAAGGAAAAAAGGTGGGGAGGAGTGCCAAAGCTTTATAAAAGAGCACCAATGTGCCAAATTTCAAAGAACTCGGAACCGCTCTCACTTGTTTATTATGGAAGATAGTAAGTCCCCATTGCTAGTCGTTGACATAGAACAACCACCTCTCAAAAGAAACTTTTATCTCTGTTTTACAAATGAAAAGCTCTAGCACATGTTAAATCCCTGCTTCCCTCTGCGAAGGGCCATTCGTTTACTTTTATGTTGTGTCACCATCTTCTAACTTTAAGCACTTCTTGAGAGCATAGCTGTTATTCTTAGTGTAATGTGCTTGTCCCAGAACACGGTTAATTGTGGTATAACTTTGATGCTTGTATCTTTGATATTTCTACTTCTAGTCTTCCCTTGGACTTCAGAGGTGCCTCAGCATTTATATTTTGCTCTACAAATAAAGGCAAGCGGGATACCACTCTTTTATATCATTTATGCATATTACAATCTTGTAGCTTCTCATGCACATGTTACTTGTTATTAGTGCATTGGCACTCTTTCATAGCTTGCTTGACTATGAGGTGACATTAGTTGCATATTTCTTATTATGAATCGCCTGAGTACTTGATTACATAGTTAGTATATATACATCATATGAGCAAATGTGTTTGTGAAAGTTTCTTTTATCGCTCTCAGTTGTTAACTGAATTGCTTGAGGACAAGCAAATAGCTAAGCTTGGGGGGAGTTGATACGTCCAAAACGTATCTACTTTCTCGAACACTTTTGCTATTGTTTCTCCTCTAATTTGTGTGTTTTGAATACAACTAACACGGACTGACGCTGTTTTCAGCAGAATTGCTCTGGTGTCTTGTTTTTGTGCAGAAATTCAACTTCCAGTAAAAATTCGGGAAAAATCATGAAAAATCCTATTTCACCAGAAGACCCACGGAGCCAGAAGACCGGAGGGAGAAGGGGCTCGAGGGGCCGTCACACAGTGGTGGCGCGGCCTAGCCCTGGCCGTGCCACCCCTGCGTGAGGGGGCCCCAGGTCCCCTCTCGACCTCCCCTCTCACGTACATATACCCCCTGACGACATAATATCAGGGAGACGGCGTTTTTCCCAGATAGACTTCCGCTGCGCCGCCGCCATCAGAAACCGCGATTCGGAACCAGAAACTCCGTTCTGGCACCCTGCCGGGACGAGGATTCGGAGGAGATCTTCATCACCATCACCACCGACGCTCCTCCATCGACCATCCATGACTCCCCCATCCATGTGTGAGTAATTCCCCCGCTGTAGGTGAGGGGATGGTAGGGATTGGATGAGATTGTTCATGTAATTTGATATGAGATTGATAGGGCATAGTGCCTAGTATCCTTATTTAGTGCCTATGACATTGTTGCAACTTGTTGTGCTTAATGCTTGTCACTTTGGGCCCGAGTGCCATGATTTCAGATCTGAACATGTTATTATTTCTATGATGATACTTGTTGTTTATGGTCTTACCTACAAGTTGTATACACATATTGTTGTCCGGAACCCGAGGCCCCAAAGTGACAGAAATTGGGATAACCGGAGGGGATGGCTATGATGTGAGGATCACATGTGTTCACCGAGTGCTAATGCTTTGCTCCGGTACTTTATTAAAAGGAGTACCTTAATTACCAGTAGTTTCCCTTGAGGCCCTGCTGCAACAGGCTGGTAGGACAAAAGATGTCGTGCAAGTTTCTCCTTGTGAGCACGTACGACTATATACGGAACACATGCCTATGATTGTTTGTACTAGGATGCTTTATCATTATTTATCTGCAATGCCTTTATCTCATTGATTTCATGAATTATCTTATCCATGCAACGCCCATAATCCATCCGTATGCGTACAGTACTTGTTCCTACTGTCTACAACCGTTACTATTACTGCTGCTATTTTATTATTGTTGTTACTGTTTCACTACTGTCACCACTATAAAACTGTTGCTACTGATAAACCACTGCGAGCAAGACTGTTTCCAGGTGCAGCTGAATTGATAACTCATCTGTTAAGGCTTACATATATTCTTTGGCTCCCCTTGTGTCGAATCAATAAATTTGGGTAATACTTCCCTCGAAGATTGTTGCGATCCCCTATACTTGTGGGTCATCAATGATCTGCTGCTCCAGAGTTACCCTTGTGCGGGTTCTGCTGGGGCTCTCATCGCACCGACCCTCGTCTCGCCTTCCCGCCTTAGCTTGAGCAGCTGGAGCAGCTCTTTCGTGGGCTCGCCCACTAGAGTTCCGCCTTTTTTCATTTATTTCTTTCCTACGTTAGTTGTTGTAATGGCGACTAATCTCCACCTAATCCAAGACTGCTCCCCTTTTGGTTACTTGCCGGTGCCTCTGCATGTTTCCAAATGAGTACCTTCCTTTTTATTATTTGTTCGTGGAATGTTCATGGCCTTGGTGATGATAACAAATGCATCTCGGTGTATGCTGACATCCTGGCGGCCCGGCCCAGCCTCTTGGGCCTGCAAGAAACTAAGCAGGAGCAATTGCTGCCTGCTAAGGCAGCCTCTTTCCTTCCTCCCTCTCTGCGTAGTTTTGTCGCAGTTGATTCCGTGGGGGCCTTCGGTGGGCTTCTTTCGGCTTGGGACCATAATGTTTTTAGCCTTGTTAACTCCCTCCCCACCCAGCACATCCTCTCCCTCGATCTTTCACTCCTCGCTGACGGGTCCATCCTACATTTCACAAACGTTTACGCTCCATGCAACCATGTTGAGAAGGCCGGATTCCTTGCTGATCTTGCTACTCACGAGCCGAACGATGACATTCCCTGGATCCTTGCCGGTGATTTCAATCCCACTAGAGACCCCGCTGATAGGAATAATAGTAACTTCTCTCTGACGGAAGCCTGCATGTTTAACGATTGCATCAATGATTTGGCCCTTATTGAGCTCCCGCTCCGTGATAGGCTTTTTACCTAGTCCAATAGACGAGAAATTCTGACGCTCGTTAGAATTGACCGCGTGCTTGTCAACCACGCGTGGAATGCTACCTTTCCCTCCTCCACTCTCGCCTCTCTTTCGCGCGACACTTCCGACCATGTCCCCCTTATCGCCTCCATTTCGACCACAATCCCCAAGCGTGGCTTTTTCCGCTACGAGCCTTCCTGGGCCCTTCACGATCGTTTTCGTGCCTCTATCGTGGCCTCTTGGAGGTCTGTCGCTCGCCCTGATCCTACCTCCCGTATTGTCGCTCGCTTGCGTCTCTGTCGAGTCGCATGCAAGAGGTGGGCTAAGCGTACCCTTCCTTCCGCTCAGAGAGAGAAGGACTGTCGCATCCTTATCAACCTCCTTGACATTATGGAAGAATCTTGCCCCCTCTCCCGGTACGAAAACAACCTTCGTTCTCTTACTATGGATGCTCTCCACCTCTCCGTTAAAGAACGCTCTATCTACTGGAAAACCCGAGCTAAGATTAGATACGCCCTTGAGGGTGATGAGAACACCAAGTGCTTCCACGCCTCTGCCACCTGCCGTTTGCGCCGCAACTCTATCCCCTCCCTCCTGGTGGACGGAGTCCTGCATTCCTCACACATGGATAAAGCTCTCGTCCTCAAAGAGTTCTACTCTGGGATTTTGGGGTCTGTCGCTGGGTGCGAGTGGCGTTTTCACCTTTCCGACCTCTACCTCGGATCCGCCCCCCTCCCTGGGTCTTTTAGCGCGCCTTTCACCCGGGACGAGATCCGCAAAGCCTTCTGCGACATGAACAAGCTTTCTAGCCCTGGCCCCGATGGTTTTGGCCCCGCTTTCTACTTCGCCTTCTGGGACCTCCTCTCTGAGGATGTCTTCGCAGTTTTTGATGCTTTCTATGAGGGACGGCTGGACCTCACTCGGATTAACAGAGCCTTCCTAGTCCTCCTCCCCAAGACAGATGTTTCCAACCACCCCTCTCTCTTTCGACCCATCTCGCTTCAGAATTGCATCATGAAAGTGATCACGAAAGTGCTTACTACTCGTCTCCAAACTGCCATTCACTCCCTCTTTGATGCTGATCAAACTGGTTTCCTCTCCGGACACCGGATCTCAGAAAACATTGTCTACACTGCTGACCTTGTTAGGTGTTGCCACCTTAAAAAAATGCCTTCTATTGTGCTTAAGCTTGACTTCAAGAAGGCTTTTGACTCGGTTAACTGGGATAGTCTTCTTGATATTCTCAGGGCCCAGGGTTTTGACGCCCGGTGGTGCGGTTGGATCCAGAGTATCCTTTCCACCGGTCACACTGCTATCCTCCTCAATGGGGTGCCCGACGACTGGATTCGTTGCCGCAATGGTCTTCGGCAGGGTGATCCACTCCCCCCTATCTCTTCATCATTGTTGCCGACATCCTAGAACGGCTTATCCGCCATGCCTGGACAAACCACCTAATGCATCACCCGCTTTCCCCCGACCTCCCCTGCCCGGTCCTCCAATATGCCGACGACACCCTCATCCTCTGCAAAGCTGACCCAGCTGCGGTTTCTCACCTCAAAAGGGTCCTTGATGATTTTGCCTCAGCCACTGGGCTGGGAATAAATTTCCACAAATCTTGCTTCATTCCTATGCATGTCCCCCCAGAGGATGCCTCCGCTATGGCCTCTACTCTTGGGTGCCCTATCTCCTCCTTTCCCTAGCCCTACCTAGGTCTTCCGCTTTCCCCGACCAAGCTTCCCATCTCGGCTTACGCCCCTCTCCTTCTCTCCTTTGATAGACGTCTCTCAGGTTGGCGCGCGCTTCTCCTTTCCTCGGGGGGGGGCGGCTAGTGTTGTGTAATGCGGTTCTCAATAACCTTGCTACTTATTTCATGTGCTCGTTTTTGCTTCCTCGTGGTGTGATAGAAAGTATAGATAAAAGGCGCCGCGCTTTCTTTTGGACCGGCAAGGATTCTTGCTCGGGTGCTCGCTGTCTAATCGCTTGGGACAAAGTTTTGTTGTCTAAACAGGAGGGCGGCTTTGGCATCAAGGATCTCCACCGGCAAAACAGGTGCCTGCTGCTCAACTTCATCCACAAACTCCACCAGCCTGAAAGCCTCCCTTGGAAGGAGTGGTTCCACCGACACTCGTCCCGGGACCTCGGGGACCCGGTGTCCTCCCCCTCTTTTCTTGATAAGATTGTCGCAGAATGTCTACCTTTGTACCGTGCTATTACCCGTGTCTCTATCGGCGATGGTGCTTCCACCGCCTTCTGGAAGGACAAGTGGCTGCCCGGGGAATGCCTCGCCGCAAGGTTCCCGACCCTGTTCTCCCACTGCGTGCGCCCGAACATCTCGGTTGCCGCAGCTGTCTCCTCTGGGCTCCACCTGCAGCCGCGGCTGACCGGGGTTGCGTCATCCCAGCTTGAGCTGGTCTCTCGGCTCATCGCTTCCTCAACGCCGCTGGGATCCGGCTCCGACCGTCGCTTCATCGACTCTCCGTCGCGCCCGCCGTTCAGTTCCAAGGCGGCATACCGCATGCTGTCGCCGATGAACCCGGTCGACTCTTCGGCTTCTACTGCTTGGGGCTCGTGCCTCCCCGCCAAGTTGAAGATTTTTACTTACCTGGCGGACATCGATCGGCTGAGTACCCGCGCAAACTTGTTCGCCAAGAACTGCGCGCCCTCTGAGCGCTGCGTCGCCTGCCCGGCGGTGGAGACGGGGCGGCACCTCTTCTTCGACTGTGAGCTTGCCCGCAGCGTCTGGGCCGGGCTCGGCGTCTCCATCCCCGATGGGCCCTTCTCCATCTGGAATCTGCCGCCGCCGTCCGACGTCGCTCCCTCGGCTTGGCGCATGGGCGTCGCCGCGCTGCTCTGGAACCTGTGGAAAGCTCGGAATAACCAGGTCTTCAATGGCGTCTTGACAACCCGGAGTGCGATCACTCGTCGTGCGTGTGATGATATTGCTACCTGGCGTTGGCGGTTCCGGGTTGATGACCGGCCGATGCTAGACTCCCTCCGCTCCCTTCTTCTCTCCCCTACCATGTAATAATGCATTTGTAAAATCCCCCCCCCCCCCCCCCCCCCCCCTTCCCCCTATCCCTCTAGCGCTTCTTGCCGCTGGGCCTCTGGTTACATTGTAACAGCTTGACTGCTAAGTCTACTCGAGAGTAATAAAGAGGTTACAAGCAGTGGGGATCTCGAAAAGAAAGGTGCTTATCTGTGGCCATTTGCCAACGATACGAACCAAATAAAATCAACAACATGACTTATAACTCGTGACAATGCCTCCTATGCGGGGCGCAAAAAAAGGTGCAGACAACCAACGCCCTAGGGGCATGCATGCAGGCAGAGACCCTGCTACCAGCATGTTGCCTTTTTTTCTCGATCACTACAACTAGTTTGATGTTGAACACGACGACGACGCATCCAATTCTCGTTCCTGCCAACCCCGACGCATTTCGATCATTTGTTCTCAAGCTAGGCGCCGGTCCCATTTACACTAAACTCAGCCTGGTAACTCGCGCTCTACTCTGATTTTCTGAAGAACTGAACAAGTTGGTGCCGCGCCGGTGTCACCCTTTCTCACCTCGTCGGCTCGTCTCCTCTTGCTGTATTTGCTGAACTTCAGTCGTCGGCAACACTGTTAATTACTCTCTCTACAAGTTGGCCACCATCTTAAACTTCACACCCATTACACCGTGTTCATTAATCGGCGTCTGTAAGCATTGCTAGTTTTTTAAGCGGCCTTTCACTGCTTAAGTTTAAGATCGAGGCTTACAAAAGACAATCGCCTTGTAAATTTTTAAGCGGCCCTTCACCCACCCTCAAGTTTTTTAAGCGGCCCTTCACCCATCCTCACACTACTCCACCCTCAACACGCTTAACTTCTCTGTTTCATCCGGATGAGTTTTCACAAAGCAAATTATACCTTGTCGATAATACTACCATATCAATCCTATTAACCCTGATACCACTATGTCACATGTCATTGGTTTTAAATTTCCAAACTATATATTAAGTAAATAACAATAAATAAGTAATAAATATATTGAGTTCCAAACTATATAACAAGTAAATAACAATGAATAATTAATAAATATATTGAATAATGTATATCTTTAAATCAGTAAATCGGAATTCGACAAATTATATGTCTAAATCGATAAGAAAAATGAGAGGAATTCAAATAGGACATCCATATGTAATTTTTTATGTTTTATTTAATTTTTGAATTTCTTATGCTCGTTTTTGAATTTCATGTATCATCAGTGATATCTCGAACTAATGAGATTTACATTGAAAAAATCATAAACAATTAAAAAAATCAGAAAAAAGGAAAAACCTTCACACATAGTCTTCTTATGTCAAATACTAAAGAGTCTACTTGATAAACAAGTTCTACATAGTTTTCTTATGCCATATCCCTGTTTTACCCCGTTAACCCTCGCTTTACCCCGTTGATAAATGGCGGGCATGAACCTTCTTAGCTAGGGGTCGGATTTTGCAAAACTCTTTGTGTATCTCTAATAAAATAACATGTTGTGTACCTAAAAGTTATTTTTTCAAAAAATCATGAGGAAGCCACGATGGAGCTGTAGTTTAAATTTACCCCGCTTCCTGCTGAATTGGCAAGAGTTTGTCTTTTTTGTGAAAGGTTACTGCAAAGCTTCACACACACAAACAATTGGTGATATACACATAAAATGTGTCCTAATATTGTTTAAAATTATGGTGGTCTAGTTTTGTAATGTATTTTCAGTACTTCCTTCACAAAAAACCCAATTTTGACACTTAGAAAATGGAAATTGATTTTTTTATGCATAGGAAATGAAAACTCCCAATATGAACTTTGTTTGCCATACCAACATTCACACATGTGCACAATATGGGGTCATTTGAACAAACTATTCTATGATTCGGGTCATGACCTAGCTCATGACCTAGCTCATGTGGCTTGAAAGCCCTGAAACTTCGTATATGATAGGTTATTTCTGAGAAGGGGTTTCTACAATATTTGCAATAGTACAATTTTATTATTTTTCCTCACAACTAGGTAACATAAAATGACACAATGCAAAGGTTTTACATTTTTTTGAATTTTTTTGAACTTCTTATGCTCGATTCAAAATGCGGTCAAAACGGCGGGCATGAACCTTCTTAGTTAGGGGTTAAATTTTGCAAAACTATTTATGGATCTATGATAAAACATCTACTTGTGAACCTGAAAATGGTTTTTTGAAAAAATCATGGGCAAACTATGATACAATTGTAGTTCAAATTTATCTCGCTTCCTACTAAATCGGCAAGAGTTTGTCTTTTTAGTGAAAGATTAATGCAAAGCTTCATACACACACAAAATGGTGATATATACATAAAATGTGTCCTACTATTGTCGAAAATTGGGTTGGTCTAGTTTTGTAATGTATTTTCAGTACTTCCTTCACCAAAAAAACCCAATATTGACACTTAGAAAATGGAAATTGATTTTTTTATGCATAGAAAATGAAAACTCCCAATATGAACTTTGTTTGCCATCCCAATATGCACACATGTGTACAATATGGGGTCATTTGAACAAAGTATTCCATAATTTGGGTCATGACCTAGCTCATCTGGCTTGAAAGCCATGAAACTTCGTACATGATAGGTCATATCCGAGAAGGGGTTTCTACAATATTTGCAATAGTCCATGGTTTATTGTTTTTCCTCATAACTAGGTCACATAACATGACACAATGCGAAGGTTTTATATTTTTTTGAACTTCTTTGAATTTCTTAGGCTCGATTCAAAATGCAGTCGAAACGGCGGGCATGAACCTTCTTAGCTAGGGGTTGAATTTTACAGAACTATTTATGGATCTCTGATAAAACTTCTACTTTTGAACCTGAAAATGATTTTTTAGAAAAATTATGGGTAAATTATGATGCGGCTCTAGTTCAAATTTTCCCGACTTCCAGCCGAATCAAAACCCCAAATCCCTAAACTGAAATCCTAACTAATTAAATTAATTAGTTATAAATTTTGGAAGATTTAGATGAATAGATCTTATTTTTCTGCAAATTTTGATATATTATTTGTATTTTTGTGAATTAGAATGATTTAGTTATGATTTTTCCAAAATTAATGTGGTAAAATGGAAAATAGCTACGCCGAGGACATTGTTGTCGGCGTAGAAAAGGCCATTGGCATAGCTATCTTACGCCGACGGTAGTTCTAAGCCGATGGCCAACTTCGTGGGCTGCCTGGCCCGTGGCCTACGCCGACGGCACCGGCATTTGTCCGTCGGCGTAGACGCTGGCCGTCGGCGTATTGCGTCATTCCCGTAGTGTCTTATTGATCACGCTCTAGCTAAAAGCATGGAGAATATAATGGGACCATCATTCTGGTCAGATCGGAATATTACATTTTTATATCCCTTACCATATTTTTTTTGGTTGATTCTGATCGGAGAGGATAATGGTCAGATGAAGAATTTAATAAGGATTATATCAAATTATGGATCTGGAGCGGACTCCGATCAAAAGTTGATAGTTGAATGGATTACACAGATCAAAGTACAATTTGATTCTTTTATGGAAAGGACGAGAGTAGAAAGCTTGTAACACTATAGTGTAGCCTGTTAGCAATATGACTTTAGGATCATACTCTCGCATTACAACAACGATTAACATCAAAACTTGTGTACCTGAGATGATGGACGATGGCAAGATGCATGCCTACACGATGGCAGGCATAGCAAAGGGGTCAATGGAGACATCAAGCACCTGAACGGTGCAACAGTCGACCAGGGATGCCGCTGGCATGACCCTCTTGGTGCCGGCAATGGAGATGGTCTTGCGATCCTATTAGCGCATCATTAGGATCAAAGCTTACGAGGTGGTCTTAACTCGTACATGTGCCCACACAAGAATAAAAACGATCTACTTCTATTCTGTTACATAGCAATAAGGAGCCAGGGATCGAAACCAACGTTGGGTTTTGGGTGCTCCAATCAGGCACCAATGTGATAAGGGGGTGGTTGGTCATGTCCTCTGATTTCTCTCTTGATTGCTAGCCAAGATATTCCAACATTGCCGAAGCTGCACATTTGTTCGTACAACACATAAGGCTGCATGAAAACCCAACATAACGATACTCCTAAGGCAGCCTGATGATTTATCAATGAGCAATAATAGTACAAGTGTGCAATTAATACTGACAATATCATGACACAATGAAGGGAGTTAGCATGCATAGATGTGCCGATGGAATAAATCGGATTGTCGGATATTTGGAGTTGGCATAATTTTATTGGACATTACTCTTTGAATACCTCAGATAATCCATTGAAATGTGAGATACCATATCATCAATACCATATCTGCTATCGTATCCACCGGATATTCGCTTGAGCACTATCCATATCCACATCCGCATCCGTATCCTGCGAATTTCTAGAAGTGCATACCATATCATCAAAATCTGATGTGCGAATTTGGAGCGAAAATTATCCGTACCATTTGTATTCCTAACGTAGGTGACACTTCTCCATCACTAGCATTTATCGAGGATGACAACGGTCACCTGTCTTGTACACGAGGGCCGGCACGTGTGCATGCTGGATCTAACGGTGATGTTTGATCTTCTGCAGGACCATGTTGAAGCCTTGAAGGGGTCCCCCGCATTTGAGGACGAGAGCTAGGGGTGCGTTTACACGTCCAATGCTGGCGGTGCTCTCTCCCTTCTCAGCAACTCTAGCGACTGCTATCACTAACAATGAGTGGTAGGCTAGCAACACGCACGCAATGGATTTAATCCACTTTCTTTTTATGATTAGCAACATCTTGAAATCGAATCCAGTTTCAACACAAAACCATCACGCCCGGTGGTACGACCCGACGGCTGTGACAGAGATGCCAGATCTGTACTATGGGGGTCCCGAGATCAACCACAATACACATGGGAGTATGGACACCATCTCCACAGTACGCTACGTGCACTGGTAGAGTATCTTCGGTGGATATCATCGTGGCCACAGTGGGCGGCGCTTGGCGGGGACCGAGTACCCGACCACTTCATGGCCACCTCGAAACAGGCTTTCGCCCCGCTATATATTATATAGCAACCAACACCACGATACAACAAGTTACTGAGCCGCAAAACAGACCCAAAGAAACAAAACAAGAGAAATAATAGAGAAACAAATGCCAACACCGGCAGATCGACTAAACGAAAAAGACCCGCAACCGCTGCGCCCTCCGGAGAACTTCCACCACGAGCCTAGCACCCCGAAACGCCGCCTACCAAGCAACACCTTCAAGAAGGAAAGCGACGATGACGACGCTGCTGCCCGGACAAGTCCTAGGGTTTCCCCCGGTACGCGGAGGGGGGTGGGGAAGGGGTACACCCGAGGCCCTTCAAGAAGGAAGGGCGACACCCGCAGGCGTCACCACGTCGGTGCCGGACAAGCCGACAGGGATTTCTCCCGACCCCCAAAAAACCACCACCCCAAGCGATCGGGAGAGCTCCACCCAACTTGCCGCCCACCTGTCTGCGCCACCACGATCTTGGCAATCATCCTCGTCGTCTCACTGCAGTCACCAACACGAGGCCTAGAGTAAAAGGTTGGGACAACGGGAACAGGGGCAGCCACAACGCAGCCGTGCGGGAGAGGACTGCCTCCACCGCGCGCCATCGCGGTAGCCGACCGGACGTGACAACGAAGACACACCAGGCCCAAACTGGCCCGGCCAGGCCCACCAGCCCGTGAAGCCCCCATCGTCATGCTGCAGCACGCCGGCTGCGCGCCGCCACCACCCGAAGACCGCAATCACACAACCATCACCCCAGGAAGCACCGCTGACGCGCGAGGTAGCCGGCCCGCCCTGACCCAGATGGGGCCCAAAAGGGCCCAGATCTGGGCCGAGCGGGCGCCGCCGACCACCCGCACCGCCACGCCTCACAGCCAACGGCCGCGCCGCCACATCGGAGATCACCCAGGTCGCGGGAACCACACCGCCGAGCTGGACCGACACCGGCCGAGCTGCACCGTCGCCATCAGGGACCCCCGCGATCCCCTCCGCGCGCACGGGTAAAGACTGCTCCGCCGCCGCCAGCACCGCGCAGGAAAGGTCCGGCGGGCCACGCCGGCGGCGGCGGCAGGGGAGAGGGTTGGGGAGGAGGCTGGGGGGGAGGAGAGGTTGGGTTCGCCCGTCGCCCGCGGGGGGCGAGCGGAGCGAACGAGGAAGAGTCTTTCTTTCTGGACTTCAGATGCTTTCACCTTCCTCATGGTCACCTCCAAGACCACGATGATGGGGGCGGAATTCATGATCATTCACGATGCCTAGCGAAGCATAAAGAAGTTGGAACATAATGGCTAGGTACATCAACGCTAATACCTCTATGGTTGACAATTGTAATTTCTAATAACTTCCATTCCGAATGGCTACCATAATCACAACACACTTCTCCATCCCTCCAAAAGAAGAAAATACGTATGTCGTTCTCCGCTACAACCCCCCTCCGAGGTCCTTTGCCTGGCATCTCTCTACATTTCGTCTTGTAAGCAAACGTAAAGCACATATATAGGTGGATTGTTCCTGTGGGGAGCTCTTTACCCACGATGTGATCAATCGATCCACTCGATCACTGATCATGAGCCACCTAACATTTAGTCAAGCTTGATGTACGAATAACAATATTGGTTGTATCACGTGAGCGAATATTTGGATCATTTGGCTATCCACACGTTTATGGCAATGTTGCCAATCTAAAACCTAATTCCAACCCATAGCCAAGACTGGTGAGTTACTTTATGGTGTACATGTACTTCGAGCTACATGCTTACTTAAATATAATAGTAATAACATACATATCTATGAGTCCATCACTCCGGTATGTTGATTCAACTTAGAGCAAGTACAGTAGAAGGCTATAAAGCTCCTCCATATTACCCTCTGTAACCCCACTACTTTTTGTCGGATCAAACTTTACTACGACTTTTAGTATGTAATCCCTCCGTTTGGATGGTGATGACGTAATTTTTTTCTTCAAATTTTTGTCAAAATAGAAGGCGCGGGCAACGTTAGGTGCGAGTTATTTCCTCCGGTCTGAAATATAAGGCGTATTTTATTTCTATTGACCAATGCTTTGACAAACTACTAGTCTATTAATGCATAGTTTATGTGACAACAAATTGATATAATTTTATTTCTTTTCAAAAGTACTCCCTTTGTCCCAAAATGTAAGTTGGCTAAGCTTTAGTAAAAAGTCAACATATTTTAAGTTTGATCAAATTTATACGCAAAAATATAAAAATTCACAATACCAAATCAATATCAATAGATTCACTAAAAAGTATAGTTTCTCAAAATATCCATTTAATATCATAGATATTCACTTTTTTGTATAAACTTGGTCAAACATAGACGATGTTGACTTTTGGCTAAAGCTTAGACGCCTTATATTTTGGGATGGAGACTATAATTTCTATCACATTAACACATGTGAAATGAGAATTCTTGATCAAAGCACTGGTCAAAGAAAACAAAATACACCTTACATTATAGAATGGAGGTGGTAGTTGCTAATCTCCTAAAACTGCCCTCCTCTCATTCTTGGTTGATGAGCACGGTGACGGTGTCCTTCCCATGCTACCACATAGTACTTGACAAGAGGAAAGGACCGCACATTGCAAGCCACGTCTCCTGCCGGTACATAGTACTTGACATGTAAATACCCGTGGTCACCGGTATATTCGGTTTTTGGAAATGCCAGTCAAAACTGGAAAATACCGCCGAGATTGTCAAACGAATATATTAATTTGTCCAAAAAATTATAAAATTTCTTTAAATTCAAGCAAATTATGTGAATACAGCTTTGTCCGGTATTAAAAAAATTCGGTGTATAGTGATAACAGGCAAAACCGGTTTTCAGCGAAATTTTGGAAATCTTGGCCTGAAAAAAAATGACACACGTGGGCGCAAAACTATTGGCCGGAGAACTATTTATAGGCAAACAGTGAAGCGACGGCGCGCATGCACGCATGCCCGTCCAGGCATGCATGCGCGTCTATATGTAGTACGTACAGGAAATATATGGTCGACGGAGAGGCTGGCCGCGCGGGTCTGGAATTCTGGATATCATCATCGGTCTCGGTGTTGCAGGAAATTGTGAGGATCGACGTTGACGAAGCACGTACGACGATGATGATGGCAAGGACCAGGAGCGTGCGCGTGGCCACGGCGGTGTGTCTGCTGCTGCTGCTCGCGGCGACGACGCCGTCGTCAGCGAGGGAGGCGGCGCATGTCGAGAGCCGCGACCTGCTGGCCGCAGAAGTCGCCGGGAGCCCGCCGGTGGCGCTCTCCGACGAGAAACCTCCGGACGGTCACCTCAGCTACCGCATCGTCAAAGGAATCCTCGAGAAGTACGTTTGTACTGTATATCCTGCCTGATCGATCATCCACCAGGAACGAACGTTATGTAATCATCGATCGCGTTGATCTGATCTGGGTCTCATTGCAGGGCAAGCGGCAAGAGCTCCCGCATTGACCTGGAGAAACAAAAGGGGGATAAGTTGAAGCCACTTCTGGACATTCCATAGAATTTGGTGTGTCTCTGTATCGCGGGCGATCCCATTGATCGAGAGCTCGAGACGGCCGGAGACGGAGACGACGGCTACGTGCGTACGTACGAGCGGCGACATCAGACCAATCAAAGCTAGGCAACTGAACGCCTGCATCAATTTGCTTTTTTTTTTCTTAATGCTTTCTAGCCATCTTGTAACAAAAGAATGTGTTCCGGAAGAAAAAACTAAGCAGAATTTATCGTGATTCACAGTTTTGTAACTGGATGTTTATTTTTAATATAGGTTGCTTGAATTTCGTTCATGTCTTAATTAGCCGTGTTTTTTTGTTCGTCGATCAGCATTGTGCATTCAACCACCCTTGTTTCCTCGTTCTATGGATCAACCTACAATAAGCCTTATGTGCGGTTAACTTACCCCTATAATTTGTTGTGAAATTACAAATTTCGAGTGAGTGACTACGCGCTATTGTTTATGATTATATGTTGTTGTTTTTTATTTATGATGTGTTATTATTAGGGGCAAGCACTATTTGTTATGAGAATGTGTTGTTTATAATATGATATTGTTCATAAGTACATGTTCATGTTTATGGCGTGCTGCAACTATGGAATCCGCCGTGACATTTAACTAAATTTGGCACACATCTGATATCACATTTGGTTTTATTGATTTTTAACTGGTGGTTATACTTTTCGAAATAGACGCAAAAGTTTTGCAGCGCTATTAATTAAGAGAGGTGTTTGACAAGAAAGAAAAAAAGATTACAACCTGATTACTCTTTATGGGTATGATTTTTCTTAAAAGCGTAGCACATGCATGCGTCCAATGCTTTGCCGCTCTCGATAAAAAAGATGTGTGGCATGACACGCGAATGGGACAGAGGCACCGATAAGGCTCTTGGTGAAGCTAGTGGAATCCAACATGCCAAAACAACATCAAAAGCAGACCTGAAGAGGAATAGGGAAACATGTTACTTAATGTACCCCTGGCGCATGCCGGTGACGTTGCCACATCATTGCAAGACTTTTTACTATATAATGAAGAACAAAAGGTGTCCCTTCAGCTTAAACAACTCAAACTATAACACCCATAGACCACCGTTAGTTAATCATATCCTATCACTCTCAGGAATTTAACCGAGAGATTACAAATTACAAGATAGAAGGAGTACTAATCAAGAGAGACCATTGTAGTTGAAGCCCACGTGAAAATGTAGGCCCAACCCGATGTCACCACACTTTGGGCTGGCTTGTATGCCCAGCTTGCAGGATACACAACCATAGCATACCTCTCGGCAAATCAATTACTATAGAGTCCTTAGCGACATATCGTGACACCCGATTATAGATGGGAACGAACATTTCATGACTTGGCACACGCCAAAACATGGCGCCTCGTTTATAACTGGGTCATGCAATGCCGACACATGGATCTCAAATGGCGGATCCAACACAACACAACATGGTAAACGGCAGGTCCGGCAAGATGCATGCATTCCCCCTTTTGGACTGTTCTTGGGCTTTTTGGGAAATTATGAAGATAAAATTATAAAACAGAAAAGAATAAAAAAATAAACAGGTCTGTTGTATCGGCCTCGATCCTCACATCACGGCGAACGATCACATCATGGTAGCTTGCAGTGGGCCGTCACAATCCGTTCACTGCCCGTGTTGGGCTAGACCCATGATAGTCTGAGCACACATGTTTCTAGGCCAGTGTGATGCCCAATAGGAGACAACTTGCGAATTTTGGCGTGTACGCCATAATACACACGATGTCGATCCATAACGCTCACCATGAACCTTGCGCACATCGGAACATATACGCAAGCAGGTGGATTCGGTAGTAACATTACACAAGTTCACAATAAAATCCACAAAAGACCACTAAATTCAACATTGACTACTCCAAGGTGCCAATAATACAAATACATATTACAAAGATACAATTCACAAAGAAAGCAAAATAGCGCATGAATACGAACAATAGTACAAGTTGTCCTAAGAGTCCTGAAGATAACCAATGGTGTTATTGATGACGCGGTGATGATGATGCCAGAAAACTTGATTATGTTTGATGGTGCCAGTAAACTTGTTGGCTTGTAGTAAATGACCGGCCAGTTGGAAAACCCCAAGAGAAGGTTTTGATGAATATAGCAACAAGTTTTCCCTCAGTTATGAAACCAAGGTTATCAATCCAGGAGGAGAGAGACAAACGACTGAAGGTGATGCCCGCCAGCTTCGCGACAGCTCCGGACAATTTATAGGGCGCCTCGTCAAAGCTTTGCTTTGTGAGCGGCAACATGGAACCTGCACACAACACAACCAAATACTTTGTTCCCAACTTACGATGAGGTTGTCAATCTCACCGGTTTGCTTGAAACAAAGGGTATGAGCGTATCGAGTGGAAAGTGATAGTAGTATGCGAGTAAAGTAAACAGTGCGAGTAAAGTAAACAGGTGATAGCAATATGAAGGAAATAGGACCAGGGTCCACAGTTCACTAGTGGTGTCTCTCCATAAGATAAAATAATACATGCTGGGTAAACAAATTACAGTTGGGCAATTGATAGAATAAAGACAACGTGCATATATCGAGAGGATCACTATGAGATTTACTCTGGGCATTACAACAAGATACATAGACCGCCATCCAACTGCATCAATGACTAATAATCCACTTGTGACGAATCAATCCGAGAAATCCACAAGTATTAAGTTGCGAACAACAGATAACTGCATTAAGCAAAGTGTCTAATGTAAACAAAGCATATGCCCTTGAGCATATGAATGTTGTTTTCCCCCTAGTAGCAACAGCACATCTACAACCTTAGAGGTTTCTATCACTCCCCTAGATTAAATAGAGGCATGAACCCACTATCGAGCATAAATACCCCCTCTTGGAGTCACTAGCAACTACTCGGCCAAGATAGCTACTAACAACGGAGAGCATGCAAGATCATAAAGAATATTGAGATAACAAAAGATAATATCCAGTACTTCAACTCAATCATAACACCAATATTCATTGGATCCCAACAAACCAAATATGTAGAATTACATAACGGTGATCTCCATCATGTAAGGCAGCTCATGAGATCTAAACATGAAGCACATGGTGGAGAAGACAACCATCTATCTACTGCTATGGACCCATAGTCCAAGGTAGACTACTCACTCATCGCTCCGGAGGCAAGCATGGCGATGAAGAAGACCTCCGGTGGCGATTCCCCTCTTCGGCAGGGTGCCGGGAAGAGCTTCTGGACCCTCCCGATCTTTGGGTCGACGGCGGCGGCGGATCGCGATGTGTTCTGGAAAAGTGATCGGGTCTTTAGGTTTTTCCTGTCGGGGGGTCTTTATAGGCGAAGGGGCATCGTCAGGAGTGGGCCGAGGTGCCCTCACACATAGGGGGCGCGACCTACCCCTGGGTCGCGCCGTCCTATTATGTGGGGCCCTCGTGGCCCCACTCCGTCTCCTCTTCGGTTCTCTGGAAGCTTCGGTGAATTTCTGGGCGACTGGCTTTGGTTTCGTCCAATTCCGAGAATATTTCCTGTGTAGCTTTTCTGAAACACAAAAACCGTAGAAAATAGGGAACTGGCACTGTGGCGACTTGTTAATAGGTTAGTTCCAGAAAATGCATAAAAGTGCCACGAAGTGTAACGAAACACTAAGCAAATGGTGTAAAAACAAGCATGGAGCATCAAAAATTATAGATACGTTTGAGACGTATCAGCATCCCCAAGCTTAACTCCTGCTCATCCTCGAGTAGGTAAGTGATAACAAAAGAAATAATTTTTGAGGTAACATGCACCTACACAATCTTGATCATCTATGTAAGCGTTGTGCGCTGGGATCAAAAGAACTTAAAACATGGGCATGAAAGATATAATCTTGATAGAAGAAACTTAGCAACCATGTTGTAACATGAAAATAAACACAAACAAAATATCATGAAAATGAAACAATGAAAGTCAAACGTGTGTTCAAATCATAAGGAAAAACATACAAATGGTTTTCAGCTTGTCCTTCATGGAGACCAAAACATAAATGCATAGGACACCTTCAAGTTTAAGAGGGCGACTACATACAAATAATTTGAGAACAAGTGAAACCAACAATATGAATCAATCAATGAAAACTTTGAGACAATGCACATTATACTCAGAATGACAACTATGCTTTCTTAATGGTGCATAAAGATTGAAGGTGGTGACTCAACATAAAAGTAAAAGAAGGGCCCTTCGCGGAGGGAAGCAGTGATTGCAAGTTTTATAAACCTTCAAGAATTATGGTACTTACCGGCTTTGAGCTCTCATTTCCCCCATCATAAGCATCTTGAATGGTTAAAGTTAATGCGAGAACACTTATGCTGTATATGCTTGACAAATCACAAGTTGAAAACCTCGTGTCCCGTGAATACGAGTACCCAAACCTCATGCTACTTTACTTAGAGTCCCAAGCAAGCTCTTGTCATTGTAACTATACACGTATCATCGAGAACCGCCAACGGGGTACCTCCGTGCCCGATGACATGGAACAAGCCCACATCAAAATGACAGGACAAGCAGACAATGAACACCTCGACATCTCTTTTATTTACCATTTGTATAGCTTTTTATTGTGAGATGCGTCGTTGAATGTCCACTATGGGCATGCTGCAAATTTCCACCATGAATTATGCATGGCTTAGATTGGCGGCCCAGGCATTTCTCTAACACATATACAAACTCTATGATCCCGCAAGATTCCCAATTCATTTCACACCGCGAGTATCCATATACAAAAGATCATGATATCAAATCAAATAAGAAGTGCAATGTTGAAAGCTTGTCCCATGACGGCATGGCTGGGCTAATTCCCAACTTACAACTTGCAAGCATAACTACTCAACATAAGAGACCACAATGTCAAATTTTTTAAGAACGAGAAAAATAAAGTGTGCCATCCGGTTCGTGAGAGCTTTACTGACCAATTTTCGCATAACTCTGATAAGAGTTTAATTTGAAGAGTAGATAAAAGCAAGTCAAATGTACTTTGGAATAGCAAATTGCTAATAGATATGTATGGTGGACACTTTGGCAAACTTGGTTTTTAGGAGTTGGATGCACGAGTAGAGCTCATACTCAGTACAAATGAGGGCCAGCAAAAGACTGGGAGTGACCAACTAAGAGAGCAATAACGGCCATAATCATCAAAGCGATAAAGCGACATTAAAAGAAGCATAAGATGGCATCAAAAGTCAAAAACTAAATGATCATAGAGGCTGTTGGCTACTTTGTATGAGTCTAACATGTGTGAGCATGTGCCAAGTCAACCCAAATAAAGCATCAAAGGAGAAAACCAAAATAATGATTCCAAATAATTAAAACAATGCATGATTTTTTGAGACAAGTCGTGCTACAGCAAAACCACTAAGCATACTATCAAAAAGACATCAAGCACGACATGCAAAAGCCTAGGCCGCAGTCTACACAAGCTCCTTCTTATACCACTTTTTTGCATAAAGCTTTTTCTCTTTTCCAACACTATTCAAATTTTTTATAAACACCTCTTTTAATGAGAACCAATATAGACCAGAGGCAAAAATATGCCTTGATGAAAAGATATAACAAGATCTGAACGCAAATCAAGGCGAAAATCGAAAACTAAACGCAGTTCTAGAAAAAGAAGAACACTCGTTAAAACGAATAGAGTGAAAAACGGAGTGTTCTTGGCAAATGAAAAGCAAGGCAACTTCTCCAAAAGGAATTTGTTGGGGTCCAACCATTTATTGCAGCAAACAAAACTAAACTAAACTGAAAACTAAAAACAACTGACGCTCCAAGAAAAATGCATAATGCATGAACCAATAAAAATATAGTGTCTTGAAAGGTGACCTGATTTTTGACGATGAAGAAGGGGTGTCTCGGGGGTATCCCCAAGCTTTGACGCTTGTACTTCTTGGATATTTCTTAGGGTGATGCATGGGCATCCCCAAGCTTGAGCTTTTTTCCATTCCTCAACTCATCTCATCACTCTCCGATCCCTACACTTGAAAACTTTCTTCATACAAAACTAAACACAAATCTATTAGCAATATTAGTGTAAGCATAACATAGAATCAACCCTTTTTGCTTCATGTTTCAACCTAAAACCACCACATATAAAGCATATACTACTGTAGCAACTTCTCCAAAAGTTTCGTGATCAAAAGAACTCAAAAAGAAAGCGATAAAGCGGCAAACACAAATATTGGCAGAAATCTGTCAAAACAGAACAGCTGACAAAGGTCAAATTTTTTAGGGGTTTTCTGTTGCTCAAATTGAAAAGTGTTCAACTAATGAAAGTTTGGATATAACCTGGGGCATATGCACAAGAAATCGCAGGTCCAAAAGATATACAGAGAATTGTCACGAATGTTTATGGTGCAGCACCAAAAACTATTTCAGGACAGCAACATCCCCAAATCTTACCTCACTCAAATTAGAGGCTTCTCTTGGCACAAAAACGAAATAAAAAGGATAAGGAGAGGTTATTACAGTAGTAATAACTTCCAAGACTCAAATAAAAGAAAAATAACTGAATGTAAAAACATTGGGTTATCTCCCAAGAGTGCTTTTCTTTAACGCCTTTGAGCTAGGCGCAGAAAATGCGAATCAAGTAATATCAAGTGAGGCATTAAGATCAACTGTTTCCTCAAGATCACCACTTACCACACTAGGCACTTTAGAGGTTCCCGAAGATGATTCAACCTGCAAGTCACTCCTAGTCGAACTAAAAGTCTTACCAATCTTAAAAACATGTTGAGGTTTAGGCACAGACACCTTGGGAACATACATAAATTTTTGCTCTTTTCCACCAAAAGCTTTCTCTTTCTTAATCTTAAGAGAAGAGAAAATTGAACTTAAAGTTTCCATGGACTCCTCAAGTTTCCCAATCCTAAGGTTTTGACTATCAAGAGTAGCGCTAGCCTCTAAAATGGTGATTCTCTTACCGATACTCTCTATCAATTCATTAACACGGCTAGCATTATCATGGATATTTGGCAAACTTTTTTCTAAAGAGCTAAGCTTTTCTAAAACTTCCTCCAAGTGACCTCAGTTTTAACAACCTGAATAGGTGGTACCCCCACTAAACTTTCAATTAAAGTGCATGCTTCAAGAGCGGGAGTACCCAGAAAATTTCCTCCTGCAAGAGTATCAAGAACGTACCTATACCAACTAGTTATACCAACATAAAAATTTCTAAGGAGGATCATGGTAGAATGCTTCTTTGTACACCTATGATGAGAATTGCTAATACGGTACCAAGCATCTTTCAAGCTCTCTCCCCCTTGTTGCTTAAAAGTATGAACTTCAACTTCCCGATTACTCATTCTAGCAAAACTAAAAGCAGACAAGTAAAAACAACTACAAAGGATTCTAATTTTTTTGGGTTTTTGATAAAATAATTCATGTAAAAATAAAGTAAAGCAAAACTTAAAACAAAGTAAAGGATGTGCGTTCGAAAACTCCCCTCGTAGAAGTCTTCTTCTTCCTCGTCGGCAACGGCGCCAGAAAACTTGTTGATGGCGCGATGATGATGATGCCAGAAAACTTGATTGTGTTTGATGGTGCCAGTAAACTTGTTGGCTTGTAGTAAATGACCGGCCAGTTGGAAAACCCCAAGAGAAGGTTTTGATGAATATAGCAGTAAGTTTTCCCTCAGTTATGAAACCAAGGTTATCAATCCAGAGGAGAGAGACAAATGACTGAAGGTGATGCCCGCTAGCTTCGCTACAGCTCCGGACAATTTATAGGGTGCCTTGTCCAAGCTTTGCTTTATGAGTGGCAACATGGAACCTGCACACAACACAACCAAATACTTTGTTCCCAACTTACGATGAGGTTGTCAATCTCACCGGTTTGCTTGAAACAAAGGGTATGAGCGTATCGAGTGGAAAGTGATAGTAGTATGCGAGTAAAGTAAACAGTGCGAGTAAAGTAAACAGGTGATAGCAATATGAAGGAAATAGGACCGGGTCCACAGTTCACTAGTGGTGTCTCTCCATAAGATAAAATAATACATTCTGGGTAAACAAATTACAGTTGGGCAATTGATAGAATAAAGACAACGTGCATATGTCGAGAGGATCACTATGAGATTTACTCTGGGAATTACAACAAGATACATAGACCGCCATCCAACTGCATCTATGACTAATAATCCACTTGTGGCGAATCAATCCGAGAACTCCACAAGTATTAAGTTGCGAACAACAGATAACTGCATCTAGCAAAGTGTCTAATGTAAACAAAGCATATGCCCTTGAGCATATGAATGTTGTTTTTCCCCTAGTAGCAACAACACATCTACAACCTTAGAGGTTTCTGTCACTCCCCCAAATTAAATAGAGGCATGAACCCACTATCGAGCATAAATACCCCCTCTTGGAGTCACTAGCAACTACTCGACCAAGATAGCTACTAACAACGGAGAGCATGCAAGATCATAAACAACAAAGAGATAACAAAAGATAATATTCAGTACTTCAACACAATCATAACACCAATATTCATCGGATCCCAACAAACCAAACATGTAGAATTACATAACGGTGATCTCAATCATGTAAGGCAGCTCATGAGTCCTAAACATGAAGCACATGGTGGAGAAGACAACCATCTAGCTACTGCTATGGACCCATAATCCAAGGTAGACTACTCACTCATCGCTCCAGAGGCAAGCATGGCGATGAAGAAGACCTCCGGTGGTGATTCCCCTATCCGGCAGGGTGCCGGGAAGAGCTTCTGGACCCTCCCGATCTTCGGGTCAACGGCGGCGGCAGATCGCGATGTGTTCTGGAAAAGTGATTGGGTCTTTAGGTTTTTCCAGTCGGGTGGTCTTTATAGGCGAAGGGGCATCGTCAAGAGTGGGCCGAGGTGCCCTCACACATAGGGGGCACGGCCTACCCCTGGGCCGCACCGCCCTATTGTGTGGGGCCCTCGTGGCCCCACTCCGTTGCCTCTTCGGTTCTCTAGAAGCTTCGGTGAATTTCTGGGCGACTGGCTTTGGTTTCGTCCAATTCCGAGAATATTTCCTGTGTAGCTTTTCTTAAACACAAAAATAGCAGAAAACAGGAAACTGGCACTGTGGCGACTTGTTAATAGGTTAGTTCCGGAAAATGCATAAAAGTGCCACGAAGTATAACGAAACACTAAGCAAATGGTGTAAAAACAAGCATGGAGCATCAAAAATTATAGATATGTTTGAGACGTATCAGGATCCCCAAGCTTAACTCATGCTCGTCCTCGAGTAGGTAAGTGATAACAAAAGAAATAATTTTTGAGGTGATATGCACCTACACAATCTTGATCATCTATGTAAGCGTTGTGCGCTGGGATCAGAACTTAAAACATGGGCATGAAAGATATAATCTTGATAGAAGAAACTTAGCAACCATGTTGTAACATGAAAATGAACACAAACAAAAGATCATGAAAATGAAACAATGAAAGTCAAATATGTGTTCAAATCATAAGGAAAAACATACAAATGGTTTTCAGCTTGTCCTTCATGGAGAGCAAAACATAAATGCATAGGACACCTTCAAGTTTAAGAGGGCGACTAGATACAAATAATTTGAGAACAAGTGAAACCAACAATATGAATCAATCAATGAAAACTCTGGGACAATGCACATTATACTCAGAATGACAACTATGCTCTCTTAATGGTGCATAAAGATAGAAGGTGGTGACTCAACATAAAAGTAAAAGAAAGGCCCTTCGCGGAGGGAAGCAGTGATTGCAAGTTTTATAAACCTTCAAAAATTATGGTACTTACCGGCTTTGAGCTCTCATTGTCCCCATCATAAGCATCTTGAATGGTTAAAGTTAATGCGATAACACTTATGTTGCATATGCTTGACAAATTATAAGTTGAAAACCTCGTGTCCCGTGAATACGAGTACCCAAACCTCATGCTACTTTACTTAGAGTTCCAAGCAAGCTCTTGTCATTGTAAGTATACACGTATCATCGAGAACCGCCAACGGGGTACCTCCGTGCCCGATAACATGGAACAAGCCCACATCAAAATGACAGGACAAGCAGACAATGAACACCTCGACATCTCTTTTATTTACCATTTGTATAGCTTTTTATTTTGAGATGCGTCGTTGAATGTCCACTATGGGCATGCTGCAAATTTCCTCCATGAATTTTGCATGGCTTAGATTGGCGGCCCAGGCGTTTCTCTAACACATATACAAACTCCATGATCCCGCAAGATTCCCAATTCATTTCACACCACGAGTATCCATAAACAAGAGATTACGATATCAACTCAAATAAGAAGTGCAATGTTGAAAGCTTGCCCCATGACGGCATGGCTGGGCTAATTCCCAACTTACAACTTGCAAACATAAATACTCAACATAAGAGACCACAATGTCAAATTTTTTAAGAACGAAAAAAATAAAGTGTGCCATCCGGTTCGTGAGAGCTTTACTGACCAATTATCGCATAACACTGGTAAGAGTTTAATTTGAAAAGTAGATAAAAGCAAGTCAAATGTACTTTGGAATAACAAATTGCTAATAGGTATGTATGGTGGACACTTTGGCAAACTTGGTTTTTAGGAGTTGGATGCACGAGTAGAGCTCATACTCAGTACAAATGAGGGCTAGCAAAAGATTGGGAGTGACCAACTAAGAGAGCAATAACGGCCATAATCATGCAAAGCGACATTAAAAGAAGCATAAGATGGCATCAACAGTCAAAAACTAAATGATCATAGAGGCTATTGGTGAATTTGTATGAGTCTAACATGTGTGAGCATGCGCCAAGTCAACCCAAATAAAGCATCAAAGGAGAAAACCAAAATAATGCTTCCAAATAATTAAAACAACGCATGATTTTTTCAAAGGCTCATTAAGCAATCTCATTTATTTAAGACAAGTAATGCTACAGCAAAACCACTAAGAATACAATCAAAAAGACATCAAGCACGACATGCAAAAGCCTAGGCCGTAGTCTACACAAGCTCCTTCTTGTACCACTTTTTTGCATAAAGCTTTTTCTCTTTTCCAACACCATTCAAACTTTTTATAAACACCTCTTTTGATGAAAACAAATATATACCAGAGGCAAAAATACTCCTTGATGAAAAGATATAACAAGATCTCAACGCAAATCAAGGCGGAAATCGAAAACTAAACGCAGTTCTAGAAAAAGAAGAACACTCGTTGAAACGAATAGAGTGAAAAACGGAGTGTTCTTGGTAAATAAAAAGCAAGGCAACTTATCCAAAAGGAATTTGTTGGGGTCCAACCATTTATTGCAGCAAACAAAACAAAACTAAACTGAAAACTAAAAACAACTGACGCTCCAAGAAAAACGCATAATGCATGAAGCAATAAAAATATAGTGTCTTGAAAGGTGACCTGATTTTTGCCGATGAAGAAGGGGTGCCTCGGGGGCATCCCCAAGATTTGACGCTTGTACTTGTTGGATATTTCTTAGGGTGATGCATGGGCATCCCCAAGCTTGATCTTTTGTCCATTCCTCAACTCATCTCATCACTCTCCGATCCCTACACTTGAAAACTTCCTTCATACAAAACTAAACACAAATCTATTAGCAACATTAGTGTAAGCATAACATAGAATAAACCCTTTTTGCTTCATGTTTCAACCTAAAACCACCACATATAAAGCATATACTACTGTAGCAACTTCCCCAAAAGTTTCGTGATCAAAAGAACTCAAAAAGAAAGCGATAAAGCGGCAAACACAAATATTGGCAGAAATCTGTCAAAACAGAACAGCTGACAAAGGTCGAATTTTTGAGAGGTTTTCTGTTGCTCAAATCAAAAAGTGTTCAACTAATTAAAGTTTGGATATAACCTGGGGCATATGCACAAGAAATAGCAGATCCAAAAGATACACAGAGAATTTTCACAAATTTTTACGGTGCAGCACCGAAAACTATTTTAGGACAGCAACATCCCCAAATCTTACCTCACTCAAATTAGAGGCTTCTCTTGGCACAAAAACGAAATAAAAAGGATAAGGAAAGGTTATTACAGTAGTAATAACTTCCAAGACTCAAATAAAAGAAAAATAACTGAATGTAAAAACATTGGGTTATCTCCCAAGAGTGCTTTTCTTTAACGCCTTTGAGCTAGGCGCAGAAAATGTGAATCAAGTAATATCAAGTGAAGCATTAAGATCAACTGTTTCCTCAAGATCACCACTTACCACACTAGGCACTTTAGAGGTTCCCGAAGATGATTCAACCTGCAAGTCACTCCTAGTCGAACTAAAAGTCTTACCAATCTTAAAAACATGTTGAGGTTTAGGCACAGACACCTTGGAAACATACATAAATTTTTGCTCTTTTCCACCAAAAGCTTTCTCTTTCTTAAACTTAAGAGAAGAGAAAATTGAACTTAAAGTTTCTATGGACTCCTCAAGTTTCCCAATCCTAATGTTTTGACTATCAAGAGTAGTGCTAGCCTCTAAAACGGTGATTCTCTTACCGATACTCTCTATCAATTCACTAACACGGCTAGCATTATCATGGATTGTAATATCCCAGGATTTGAGGTTATAAAACAGAGGCAACAGATGTGTGCATTGCATTTCATGCATAAAAAATCCGAGTAATTTTCGTGCATTTAAATTAAACATCTCAAAGTGATTGGAGTTTCACTTAAGTTGATGGAATTGAAGTAGTTCATCAACTAGAGCGCGATAAACTTCAATATGACCTTTGTCAAAACCTTGTTTTGGGTAGTGATAGTTACAACATCTAAAAGAGAGCTAAGTAAGGTATAACTAAAATGTTTGACACACCATTTTAGGACCAAATATCTATTCACACCAAGATCATCTTGGTATTCTTTAAACCCTACTTCTTTCATGCTAAAGAAGTCAGCACAAGTCCGATTCTTAAATCAGGAACTATTCTTTATTCTTATGTCCTAATCTAGTGAGTCGAAATATGAGAAGTGGAAAGGTTAACTCAATGCCAGTTTGATTATAAGATTTTCCTTAACTCTAGGTGAGGTAACTTAAGAATATTAGAGCCATTCCTTTAAAGGCCAATTAGGAGACTTTAGACATTACTCCAAGTCTAATTAGGACAAGTCATTTGATATAGGGGAGATCACACCATAAACCCTAATTTGGTCTAGACTAGAATCATACTTAGGAAGTGACCAATACCTAGACTTATAAAGTTATGAAGTGGAGTATCCTATATGAATCACACAAAGGGGAGATTATATCCTTAATCTCAGAAGGTTGGTACAACCAAGAATTAAATCCTTGATAGAGGGAGTTGATGAAGGAAAGAGTATGACCATGTCAAGTACATGATTGTGCTTGCTGATGAGAGAGTTAGGTAATCTATATTACCTAATGTGATAAGCAGATATCATCCGAAGACCAGGGTGGAGTAGGAACTCAACTTGACATATCTCACTCAGGAGATACCCATATTATTGAACCCACATAGGGAACCTTGATGTGTGCACAAGGTTCCATTAAGCACAGTAGGTAGAATTAGGTGGTGGAAACCACAAGCTTAAACTCTAAATTCCTATTTAGGCTAGAGCCTATATCACACTGATCTCATTTTAGGATTATGTATTATTTTCTTGAATGAGGGTAATACAATTGCATTTGAATCCATGTCCTTTTATCCATTTAGTTGGAAGCCCATTACCAAGTATCAATCCAACTTATGTATCCCTTTGTGATCATAAGTAAAGACCTAGAATTATGTATTATCTCTAAATCCAAGAGTGGTGTCCAAATAATGATCTTTCTAATACCAAAACAAATCCACCCTTTAGAGATCAACTAATATGTAAATAGGTGTATCTTGACTCTTATCTCAAATCTTCTTTATTAAGAGGGAGATAAGAAATACCTTGGAAATACACTCAAATTATCCAAGTAAATAATCAAGAATTCATTAATGACCAAGAATTAATCTATAAGACAAATTCCATGTCATTTGAACAATAGGAATATACAAGTTACTTTCTTATATTCTAAACCTAAACTAATGATCTAGTACATCATTATAAAATTATTCAAGTCAATATAAAAGGTTTCCAATCCTAAAATTGTGATGTCAATAGTCAGGTCTATTTAGATCCCTACTTAAATCCTAATCTAATACAAATTCTCATGGGTTCAAGTACACACATAAAATTCTTATAATACTGTAAATTGCACCATAAGGGTGCTAGGTGTGTTCTTGGAAGTTGTCCTAAACTCAAAACCTGAAAAACAAACAAAAACTTAAATAAGTAACACAACTCTGTAAATAGAGAAAAAGAAAAGAAAGCAAACAGAAAAAAAACAATGATGAGAGAAGGACTTACCTGGCCACAGCCCCGCACTCGGCCCATCTCACCAGCCCACCGGAGTCCAGCCCGGGGTGATGAATCGGTATGCTACCGACAGGTGGGACCCACCTGTCGGGAGAAGACCACCGTCTTCTTCTTCCTCCTACATGCTCGACACAGCGTCGCCGGCGAGGCCACCTCGACGAGCCGCCTTCCGTGACCACCTCGTCAGCATTGACTTCCACGTCGCTGTACCTATCCCCTCGAGTCTACTGGCTTGGGTAATGAAGAGATTCGCGCTCGATCATAGCATCGCCGCCATCGCCATATCCCGACCGTCACCGGCGAGGAGATTACGCAAACAACCCCGTCGCCCCCTATAAAATCGTCTAGAGCTTCGCAAGGAAACCCTAGACCGTCTCTGATATTCCCCAATCTCTCATTCCCTCTCTAGTTGTCGGAATCATCCATCTCGCCGGAAGTTGCTGTCGGAGAAATCTCCGGCTAGCCGTCGTTAGAGATCATGTCGAGCTCTGGCGAGTGACCGAGAAGGGGCGCCTTGTCACTTAGGTCCTCCGGGAGGTAGGAATCGAGAAGAGGAGGTCTCCATCGCCGGGAATCGCCCATTCCCTTTCTCAGTACTTCGCCGGAGTTGGAGCTAATTTGTTCACCCCCCCAGCCATATCCGTCTCTGTCGAGCAACCCATCAGAATCAGGGTGAGTTCCTGCATCTTTTGAGCATATTCTCGTGTCCTAGCATTGTGTGTAGCTCGACATGGGGTCCGGTCGTCGTCCGCCGCCGCAGACTATGCTCACCGGAGCAACTCCGGTGACCATTCGGTGGGGGCGCCGCCGCCTTTTGGTTCTCTGTCACGTTCTAGGTCGCACCAACCCACCCGCTTGTCCGCAGGAACCCCGTAGCGCCGCCACCGTTGATCCCCACCTCGCCGGCGTTGAGTCCACGGTCAGTCAAACTTTTTGACTTGGTCCACTCCTGCGTGGCATCTGACCTGGACACTGGCCCACTAGTCAGTGGCATCGGCTAGCAGTAGTATAGGTTAGAAACGTTATTCCCTGTTTGTTTCAAATTCCAGAAAATTGCTGAACCTTGGAAAAATCATATCTAATTCAAATAAAATCAGAAAAATGCAAATAATATATCAAAATGATCCTAAAAATAAGATCTATTTATTTGTGCTGTAATATCATATACTTTTGTATAATAATTTGGAGTGAAACTTTAGAACATGATTAAGTACTATTCTCAAAATAGGAATTTGAACCAAATTTGAAACCTAATAAGTTTTTTAAAATAGCAAATAAATGTTTGTATGTTCAAACAACCAATTGCAAATGCTTTTTCATGAATTTAGAATCTTAACTTGAACCTTGCTATTAGCACCTTAGGACTCTGGGACAACTTTTTTTCATAACTTCAAAGTGCTAAAACCTAGGGAATGTAAATAAATAAATACTAAACCATATTCATATTGGTTCCTAACTTTAAACTATTGTTTAACAATTAGGTACTTTAGAAGTTATATATAATCATATGGGAGTCTAATCACTTGTGAGTAGAAGTCAAATCTTAATAAATAATAGTAAGTTAGAATCATGCTTTACTAGGTAATATAAAGTTTCTAAAGATAAAAGTTGACAAATTAAAATGGATTTCAATACTAATTACTCTTTAAAGAATATGTTCTTCAAAAGTAATTCTTTTGAAGTACATATAACCTAAGCTCTACCATTACTTTTCAGTACTAAAACTAATAATTACCTCAGTATGTTAACCTAGTCATACCTCCTAATTCAACCTTGAGTGGTTAGTTTGACATTCTATTTCAACATAGTATACCTTAGTCCAGTAACTATTTGCAACACCTTTGTTGCAACTTAAAAACTATTACTAACTTCCTGACATCACCTAATCACTATTCCTTTAAGTAACAAAAATAACCAGTAAGGATTGTGTTCTTCAAAAGTAATTCTTTTTAAGAACTAAATCAAATAAATAGCACACCAATGCTTATGCCTTACTACAAATAACTACCTATGCTTGATAAAAATGTTGTGCCAACTATAGAGATAGCTATACATGTTAAACAGCAAGGTCAACTGCTTTGAATAATCTTATCCAAGCAATTTATTCAAGTGCTAAATGGATCTTAGTTTGTTCCCTTGTTATACTCCACCTAATAACTACTGGCTCATGACTAATTATTTGAGTGCCTATACTAATTTAGATTGTTATCAATTATAGAAACAACTATTTATGGTATCAACACTCTAAACTACCTTGAATGGCCATGTTCCACTAAAACCCTCCTAACATTGAATGAAACTTAGCTTGTTCTCTTGGTAAGTTCATCTATTAACTACTCTTTGGTTATGATAGAATCATGCTAAACCTTAGAACACTAAACCTTAGGTGTAGTGCTTCTAATCAATAATAAACTTGTTCTTCAAATGTTATTCTTTCAAAAGACATTGAAAGTAAGTAACCAACTATTCCTTTAAGCTTGAACATATATAACCCTATTTGTGTGTTAAGATTGTTGTCAACCCTAAGATTAACTGGGTATTCTTATCAAATAAGAATTACTTCAGCTTTGCTTGTCCATAACCAACTACTTGTTTGCTAATAACAAGATACCACTTAAAAGTGTTACTTTCAGGTTTTCACTTATTGCTATACTAGTCTTTCGCAATAACTCTTGTATTAAGCTTTATTCTATTACTTAAAAAGTTTGTCAGTCAAACTAAAATCCTTAACAACCTTGTTGTGGAGTGAATCTAAAAGTGCAACTCATTACAATGAAGTCATCACAACCTTATATACTAAACCATTGGGGGTTAGGTTACGCTTAGAACGATGCATAGCATATATGATGCATATCATGCTGCAGTTCTTTTAACATCATCTTTACCAGATGATGGTGCTACTTCAATATTTGGATTTTCTACGTATCGAAGACCTTGACTTGCATAATCTTGCAGTCAAAAGGGCAAGTTTATCTTGCTCATATCTCTTGAATGCACTGGTTTTGAAACTTCTTGCAAAGTGTTGACTTCAAACTCTAACATTTCAAAAGAGATGGAAAACTTATTTTAATAAATGAATATGACTAGTGGTTATCGACCAGTGGTGATAACCTAGGAGGGCTGGCAGGTGGAACCACGGTAAGATTGTGGTGGTGGAGGTTCCACTTGCACGGGAAAGTAAACCTAGGATTAACTACCAATGCCACAGTTATTCTTGTGCCGTAAAAACCGTGTCATCCAAGAGACTTGGAATGGGACGAGAAAGTCAGCTGTATCTTCTCTCGTTCGCATGTCAACGGACACTCAGCTACCGTTCTCCGTATATCTCGAAAGAATACATGCACATGGGTGGGACCCCTTAGTGCCCACGGCCACTGGTGTCTATGATGGTCCGCAAGGGACGCCTAGGTACTTCATCGTTGGGGGTGAATATCAGGGGCACAACCTGCTTGCGTGAATTGGGTGGGCATGCGTTGTGCGGAGAAGGCAGTGATTGGCTTGGATCAATGACTGGTCCCCACACCATGGAAGTGTGGATGGGAATGTACGCCCGGTTGTGCAGCAAGGCTTTGATCTCTTTTGGAAGGACACACCTCTGCAGAGTGTAAAAGATGTGACATGTTACCCCTTGTTCCGGGAAGGAGCTGCGAACGCGGCAGGAAAGGTGCTCTCAAGGCACTACCCCTGTGTTGGCTGTTGGGCATAGTTTTCATAAGTAAAAGCAATCTTTCAAGAAACTTTGATAAAACCTTGCATTGGCTTACGACTCTTTTGGGTCCATGGCTTTAGTTAGTGCATATCACACAACTTCTTTCTAAAGAAACTTGCTGGGTAACGCTCGTTACTCACCCCAATCTCTTAAACCCTTGCTAGACTATGAAGAGTTAGATTGAAGGCAACTCAAGGAGGCAACCTCAAGACATTAAAGATGAAGATGAAGCATTCTACCAACGTCATGATTATCAGCGGAGTCTACAATTGTATGAAGCTTGGAGAAAAACTAGAATAGGGTTAGAAAGGAACCAGTTTTCCTATTCCTAGAACCTAAGTAGCTAGGATATTTCTCTAGCTAACCAACTGCATTAGTTGTAGTTTAGTTTAGTCTTCCTTATTTCTTTCTCGTTTGTAATCGCCAGGGCTAAACCTCTACCTGTTGAGGAGGTTCTAAAGATCTTCTGTATGCGGAAAATTGTAATCCTATAGACATACCGTGGACCTGCGATGTTTCTGTTGTACCACTCTGATGGATGTAATACTAGTGAGGCGGTGTTTAATTAGTGTTATGTCAACGACTTGCATACTACACATGCAGTGGTATGCTGGGTCACCACATGGATATTTGGCAAACTTTTTTCTAAAGAGCTAAGCTTTTCTAAAACTTCCTCCAAAGTGACCTCAGTTTTAACAACCTGAATAGGTGGTACCCCCACTAAACTTTCAATTAAAGTGCATGCTTCAAGAGCGGGAGTACCCAGAAAATTTCCTCCTGCAAGAGTATCAAGAACGTACCTACACCAACTAGTTATACCAACATAAAAATTTCTAAGGAGGATCATGGTAGAATGCTTCTTTGTACACCTATGATGAGAATTGCTAATATGGTACCAAACATCTTTCAAGCTCTCTCCCCCTTGTTGCTTAAAAGTACGAACTTCAACTTCAGGATTACTCATTCTAGCAAAACTAAAAGCAGACAAGTAAAAACAACTACAAAGGATTCTAAATTTTTTTGGGTTTTTGATAAAATGATGCAAGTAAAAATAAAGTAAAGCAAAACTTAAAACAAAGTAAAGGATGTGCGTTCGAAAACTCCCCTCGCAGAAATCTTCTTCTTCCTTCCCGGCAACGGTGCCAGAAAACTTGTTGATAGTGCGGTGATGATGATACCAGAAAACTTGATTGTGTTTGATGGTGCCAGTAAACTTGTTGGCTTGTAGTAAATGACCGGCCAGTTGGAAAACCCCCAGAGAAGGTTTTGATGAATATAGCAGCAAGTTTTCCCTCAGTTATGAAACCAAGGTTATCAATCCAGGAGGAGAGAGACAAACGACTGAAGGTGATGCCCGCTAGCTTCGCGACAGCTCCGAACAATTTATAGGGCGCCTCGTCCAAGCTTTGCATTGCGAGCGGCAACGTGGAACCTGCACACAACACAACCAAATACTTTGTTCCCAACTTATGATGAGGTTGTCAATCTCACCGGTTTGCTTGAAACAAAGGGTATGAGCGTATCGAGTGGAAAGTGATAGTAGTATGAGAGTAAAGTAAACAGTGCGAGTAAAGTAAACAGGTGATAGCAATATGAAGGAAATAGGACCGGGTCCACAGTTCACTAGTGGTGTCTCTCCATAAGATAAAATAATACATGCTGGATAAACAAATTACAGTTGGGCAATTGATAGAATAGAGACAACGTGCATATGTCAAGAGGATCACTATGAGATTTACTCTGGGCATTACAACAAGATACATAGACCGCCATCCAACTGCATCTATGACTAATAATCCACTTGTGGAGAATCAATCCGAGAACTCCACAAGTATTAAGTTGTGAACACCAGATAACTTCATTAAGCAAAGTGTGTAATGTAAACAAAGCATATGTCCTTGAGCATATGAATGTTGTTTTTCCCTCTAGTAGCAACAACACATCTACAACCTTAGAGGTTTCTGTCACTCCCCCAGATTAAATAGAGGCATGAACCCACTATCGAGCATAAATACCCCCTCTTGGAGTCACTAGCAACTACTCGGCCAAGATAGCTACTAACAACGGAGAGCATGCAAGATCATAAACAACATAGAGATAACAAAAGATAATATTCAGTACTTCAACTCAATCATAACACCAATATTCATCGGATCCCAACAAACCAAACATGTAGAATTACATAACGGTGATCTCAATCATGTAAGGCAGCTCATGAGATCTAAACATGAAGAAAATGGTGGAGAAGACAACCATCTAGCTACTGCTATGGACCCATAGTCCAAGGTAGACTACTCACTTATCGCTCCGGAGGCAAGCATGGCGATGAAGAAGACCTCCGGTGGCAATTCCCCTATCCGGCAGGGTGCCAGGAAGAGCTTCTGGACCCTCCCGATCTTCGGGTCAACGACGGCGGCGGATCGCGATGTGTTCTGGAAAAGTGATTGGGTCTTTAGGTTTTTCCCGTCGGGGGGTCTTTATAGGCGAAGGGGCATCGTCAGGAGTGGGCCGAGGTGCCCTCACACATAGAGGGCATGGCCTACCCCTGGGCCGCGCTGCCCTGTTGTGTGGGGCCCTCGTGGCCCCACTCCGTCGCCTCTTCGGTTCTCTGGAAGCTTCAGTGAATTTTTGGGCGACTGGCTTTGGTTTCGTCCAATTCCGAGAATATTTCCTGTGTAGCTTTTCTGAAACACAAAAATAGCAGAAAACAGGAAACTGGCACTGTGGCGACTTATTAATAGGTTAGTTCCAGAAAATGCATAAAAGTGCCACGAAGTGTAACGAAACACTAAGCAAATGGTGTAAAAACAAGCATGGAGCATCAAAAATTATAGATACGTTTGAGACGTATCAGCATCCTCAAGCTTAACTCCTGCTCGTCCTCGAGTAGGTAGGTAATAACAAAATAAATAATTTTTGAGGTGACATGCACTTACACAATCTTGATCATCTATGTAAGCGTTGTGCGCTGGGATCGGAACTTAAAACATGGGCATGAAAGATATAATCTTGATAGAAGAAACTTAGCAACCATGTTGTAACATGAAAATGAACACAAACAAAAGATCATGAAAATGAAACAATGAAAGTCAAACGTGTGTTCAAATCATAAGGAAAAACATACAAATGGTTTTCAGCTTGTCCTTCATGGAGAGCAAAACATAAATGCATAGGACACCTTCAAGTTTAAGAGGGCGACTAGATACAAATAATTTGAGAATAAGTGAAACCAACAATATGAATCAATCAATGAAAAATTTGGAACAATGCACATTATACTCAAAATGAAAACTATGCTCTCTTAATGGTGCATAAAGATAGAAGGTGGTGACTCAACATAAAAGTAAAAGAAAGGCCCTTGGCGGAGGGAAGCAGTGATTGCAAGTTTTATAAACCTTCAAAAATTATGGTACTTACCGGCTTTGAGCTCTCATTGTCCCCATCATAAGCATCTTGAATAGTTAAAGTTAATGCGAGCACACTTATGCTGCATATGCTTGACAAATCATAAGTTGAAAACCTCCTGTCCCGTGAATACGAGTACCCAAACCTCATGCTACTTTACTTAGAGTCCCAAACAAGCTCTTGTCATTGTAAGTATACACGTATCATCGAGAACTGCCAACGGGGTACCTCCGTGCCCGATGACATGGAACAAGCCCACATAAAAATGACAGGACAAGCAGACAATGAACACCTCGACATCTCTTTTATTTACCATTTGTATAGCTTTTTATTTTGAGATGCGTCGTCGAATGTCCACTATGGGCATGCTGCAAATTTCCTCCATAAATTATGCATGGCTTAGATTGGCGGCCCAGACGTTTCTCTAACACATATACAAACTCCATGATCCCACAAGATTCCCAATTCATTTCACACCGCGAGTATCTATAACCAAAAGATTACGATATCAACTCAAATAAGAAGTGCAATGTTGAAAGCTTGCCCCATGACGACATGGCTGGGCTAATTCCCAACTTACAACTTGCAAGCATAACTACTCAACATAAGATACCACAATATCAAATTTTTTAAGAACGAGAAAAATAAAGTGTGCCATCCGGTTCGCGAGAGCTTTACTGACCAATTTTCGCATAACACTGGTAAGAGTTTAATTTGAAGAGTAGATAAAAGCAAGTTAAATGTACTTTGGAATAGCAAATTGCTAATAGGTATGTATGGTGGACACTTTGGCAAACTTGGTTTTTAGGAGTTGGATAGACGAGTAGAGCTCATACTCAGTACAAACGAGGGCTAGCAAAAGACTGGGAGTGACCAACTAAGAGAGCAATAACGGCCATAATCATGCAAAGCGACAAAGCGAAATTAAAAGAGGCATAAGATGGCATCAAAAGTCAAAAACTAAATGATCATAGAGGCTATTGGCGACTTTGTATGAGTGTAACATGTGTGAGCATGCGCCAAGTCAACCCAAATAAAGCATCAAAGGAGAAAACCAAAATAATGCTTCCAAATAATTAAAACAACGCATAATTTTTTCAAAGGCTCATTAAGCAATCTCATTTATTTGAGACAAGTCATGCTACAACAAAACCACTAAGAATACTATCAAAAAGACATCAAGCACGACATGCAAAAGCCTAGGCCGCAGTCTACACAAGCTCCTTCTTGTACCACTTTTTTGCATAAAGCTTTTTCTCTTTTCCAACACCATTCAAACTTTTTATAAACACCTCTTTTGATGAAAACCAATATATACCAGAGGCAAAAATACTCCTTGATGACAAGATATAACAAGATCTGAACGCAAATCAAGGCGAAAATCGAAAACTAAACGCAGTTCTAGAAAAAGAAGAACACTCGTTGAAACGAATAGAGTAAAAAACGGAGTGTTCTTGGCAAATAAAAAGCAAGGCAACTTCTCCAAAAGGAATTTTTTGGGGTCCAACCATTTATTGCAGCAAACAAAACAAAACTAAACTGAAAACAAAAAACAACTGACGCTCCAAGAAAAACGCATAATGCATGAAGCAATAAAAACATAGTGTCTTGAAAGGTGACCTGATTTTTGCCGATGAAGAAGGGGTGCCTCGGGGGCATCCCCAAGCTTTGATGCTTGTACTTCTTGGATATTTCTTGGGGTGATGCATGGGCATCCCCAAGCTTGAGCTTTTTTCCATTTCTCAACTCATCTCATCACTCTCCGATCCCTACACTTGAAAACTTCCTTCATACAAAACTAAACACAAATCTATTAGCAATATTAGTGTAAGCATAACATAGAATCAACCCTTTTTTGCTTCAGGTTTCAACCTAAAACCACCACATATAAAGCATATACTACTGTATCAACTTCCCCAAAAGTTCCGTGATCAAAAGAACTCAAAAAGAAAGCGATAAAGCGGCAAACACAAATATTGGCAGAAATCTGTCAAAACAAAACAGCTGAAAAAGGTCGAATTTTTGAGGAGTTTTCTGTCGCTCAAATAAAAAAGTGTTCAACTAATGAAAGTTTGGATATAATCTGGGGCATATGCACAAGAAATTGCAGGTCCAAAGGATATACCGAGAATTTTCACGAATTTTTACGGTGCAGCACCGAAAACTGTTTCAGGACAGCAACATCCCCAAATCTTACCTCACTCAAATTAGAGGCTTCTCTTGGCACAAAAACGAAATAAAAAGGATAAGAAGAGGTTATTACAGTAGTAATAACTTCCAAGACTCAAATAAAAGAAAAATAACTGAATGTAAAAACATTGGGTTATCTCCCAAGAGTGCTTTTCTTTAACGCCTTTGAGCTAGGCGCAGAAAATGCGAATCAAGTAATATCAAGTGAGGCATTAAGATCAACTGTTTCCTCAAGATCACCACTTAACACACTAGGCACTTTAGAGGTCCCAAAGATGATTCAACCTGCAAGTCACTCCTAGTCAAACTAAAAGTCTTACCAATCTTAAAAACATGTTGAGGTTTAGGCACAGACACCTTGGGAACATACATAAATTTTTGCTCTTTTTCACCAAAAGATTTCTCTTTCTTAAACTTAAGAGAAGAGAAAATTGAACTTAAAGTTTCCATGGACTCCTCAAGTTTCCCAATCCTAAGGTTTTGACTATCAAGAGTAGTGCTAGCCTCTAAAACGGTGATTCTCTTACCGATACTCTCTATCAATTCATTAACACGGCTAGCATTATCATGAATATTTGGCAAACTTTTTTCTAAAGAGCTAAGCTTTTCTAAAACTTCCTCCAAAGTGACCTCAGTTTTAACAACCTGAATAGGTGGTACCCCCACTAAACTTTCAATTAAAGTGCATGCTTCAAGAGCGGGAGTACCCAGAAAATTTCCTCCTGCAAGAGTATCAAGAACGTACCTATACCAACTAGTTATACCAACATAAAAATTTCTAAGGAGGATCATGGTAGAATGCTTCTTTGTACACCTATGATGAAAATTGCTAATACGGTATCAAGCATATTTCAAGCTCTCTCCCCCTTGTTGCTTAAAAGTACAAACTTCCACTTCAGGATTACTCATTGTAGCAAAACTAAAAGCAGACAAGTAAAAACAACTACAAAGGATTCTATTTTTTTTAGGTTTTTGATAAAATGATGCAAGTAAAACTAAAGTAAAGCAAAACTTAAAACTAAGTAAAGGATGTGCATGCAAAAACTCCCCTCGCAGAAGTCTTCTTCTTCCTCCTCGGCAATAGCGCTAGAAAACTTGTTAATTGCGCGATGATGATGATGCCAGAAAACTTGATTGTGTTTGATGGTGCCAGTAAACTTGTTGGCTTGTAGTAAATGACCGGCCAGTTGGAAAACCCCAAGAGAAGGTTTTGATGAATATAGCAGCAAGTTTTCCCTCAGTTATGAAACCAAGGTTATCAATCCAGGAGGGAGAGAGACAAACGACTGAAGGGGATGCCCGCTAGCTTCACGACAGCTCCGGACAATTTATAGGGCGCCTCGTCGAAGCTTTGCTTTGCGAGCGGCAACGTGGAACCTGCACACAACACAACCAAATACTTTGTTCCCAACTTACGATGAGGTTGTCAATCTCACCAGTTTGCTGAGTGAAAAGTGATGATAGTATGCGAGTAAAGTAAACAGGTAATAGCAATATAAAGGAAATAGGACCGGGGTCCATAGTTCACTAGCGGTGTCTCTCCATAGGATAAAATAATACATGCTGGGTAAATAAATTACAGTTGGGCAATTGATAGAATAAAGACAACATGCATATGTCAAGAGGATCACTATGAGATTTACTCTAGGCATTACAACAAGATACATAGACCACCATCCAACTGCATCTATGACTAATAATCCACTTGTGGCGAATCAATCCGAGAACTCCACAAGTATTAAGTTGCGAACAACAGATAACTGCATTAAGCAAAGTGTGTAATGTAAACAAAGCATATGCCCTTGAGCATATGAATGTTGTTTTCCCCCTAGTAGCAACAGCACATCTACAACCTTAGAGGTTTCTGTCACTTCCCCAGATTAAATAGAGGCATGAACCCACTATCGAGCATAAATACCCCCTCTTGGAGTCACTAGCAACTACTCGGCCAAGATAGCTACTAACAACGGAGAGCATGCAAGATCATAAACAACATAGAGATAACAAAAGATAATATTCAGTACTTCAACTCAATCATAACACCAATATTCATCGGATCCCAACAAACCAAACATGTAGAATTACATAACGGTGATCTCAATCATGTAAGGCAGCTCATGAGATCTAAACATGAAGCACATGGTGGAGAAGACAACCATCTAGCTACTGCTATGGACCCATAGTCCAAGGTAGACTACTCACTCATCGCTCCGGAGGCAAGCATGGCGATGAAGAAGACCTCCGGTGACGATTCCCCTCTTCGGCAGGATGCCGGGAAGAGCTTCTGGACCCTCCCGATCTTCGGGTCGACGGCGGCGGCGGATCGCGATGTGTTCTGGAAAAGTGATCGGGTCTTTAGGTTATTCCCGTCGGGGGGTCTTTATAGGCGAAGGGGCATCGTCAGGAGTGGGCCGAGGTGTCCTCACATATAGGGGCGTAGCCTACCCCTGGGCCGCGCCGCCCTGTTGTGTGGGGCCCTTGTGGCCCCGCTCCGTCTCCTCTTTGGTTCTCTGGAAGCTTCGGTGAATTTCTGGGCGACTGGCTTTGGTTTCGTCCAATTCCGAGAATATTTCATGTGTAGCTTTTCTAAAACACAAAAACAGCAGAAAACAGGGAACTGGCACTGTGGCGACTTGTTAATAGGTTAGTTCCGGAAAATGCATAAAAGTGCCACGAAGTGTAACGAAGCACTAAGAAAATGGTGTAAAAACAAGCATGGATCATCAAAAATTACAGATACGTTTGAGACGTATCAGTTATAACCCTACCCAGGCTAAGACTTTATATTCAATGCAGGTTATATCGATTTGGTACATACGTTTTGGGTTATATGCCCACCCCTAATCCGATGTCATCACACGGGCACAACGCCACATAGAGGTGTCCATAACTACTTCCATTGTCGGTTGAGGTGGAGCTGGATGCCGCTACATATCAGGTGTTGTAGTCATATCTAAGGGCCACCATGGTCATCTCCTTGGCCCTCGGTGAGATCCAAGGGCCCCTAATGGCACAGACAGAGGAGGAGTCCTTCGACTACTCATTCTCGTCCATCTCCAGGTTTGAGGTGAGCCCATCTTTTCTGAGGTAAATACTTCATTCTTAGTCTTCTGCAAACCTTATTATTAGTTTATTTTGAACTTTGTGCAAGTGTAATGCTTAGTTTTATATTTAATTGATATGAATATAGAGTATCATGAAGTTAGTTCAATTATGAACTTTGTTCAAGTGTAATTCTTGGTTTCCTATCTAATTGATCATAATATAGAGTCTCGTGGACTTATTTTAATCACTTACTTTATGCTCTAACTTTAATGCTTAGTTTGCTATTTAATTGATCTGAATATAGAGTTTTTAAACTTAGTTTAATTATGATCTTTGTGCAAGTTTAACACTTAGTTTTCTATTTAATTGTTCTAGACATAGAATAATGCGATACTTGAATTATCAACTTTGTAAAAGTGTAATTCTTACTTTCATATGTAATTAATCTAAATGCAAGGTGTTGTGAAGCTATTTAAACTATGAACTTTGTGCAATGTGAAGTTGGTGAGTCTACATTTTGTCTCTGTTTATATGTTTAAGTGGACAAAGGCTTAGTGAATTGTATCTTTTGGATCTCCACATTAGCTAGGGAGGTCAATGTGTACTAAGTGTACACTCTAGATATTTCTATTAGGACTTTTGTGAGACAATACACTTTAGAGCTCCATGCTAAGATTTTAAAGGATAGTAAGAAATGGGCTAGAAACGGACATATACTATATGATTTATCTATAGAGTTATGCATTTTTATTTTTATACTGTCATATCTTGTGAATTCATTTATGAAATATTGTATATAAATATGGAATTAGCAAATTAACTTTCTGTTGCAAAGTGATAACTAAACGTAGTGGAAGTATAGATTTTTAACATAAAAAGTTAGAAATGTATACCAAATAATATTGCATCTTATTATTCATCGACAAGGTACTAACTTTGTTAAGTGTAATATAGAACTATATTACTTATGTTCGTATGTTGATGGATAATTGTGTCATCATATCACATACATTAATGTTATTGTACAATGACTTATCAATTAACATAAATATGATGTCATTGGTTCACGGTCATTTGAAGAACTCTTGTGTATAGAACTCCAATGGTTCTTAACATTATTCGAAACAAAATCAATTTTATAGATCTAAAACAAAACGAGCTGCAAGTCAACTTTTGTTATCTCCACGGATGACTGATATTTATACTCATATCTTCTGTCTAATTTCAAAATGTATTGTTGTATCTCTTTGTTCATTGTAGTGGCAACTTTCTAGATGAGGGAGATCACTTTTACCTTGAGTATGCATTTTATGTAAATTTTTAATTTACCGAATGTTGTATGATTTGGATGGTCTCGCTTTCGGTTTGCATACCTATCTTTCACCTTGAATGGATGTTTACCACCAAAAGAGATGGTATGCTTTTGCATTCTAGAATTGTTGGACATGGAATTAAGATTCCATACCAAGAACACCTCAATCTTCAATGATCATTGCTCTTATGCCAATACTTTGAATATGATGAAAACACTTATGATGAATTTTCATTAAACTGGGAATCACCACAATCGCTAAGTTTAAAATCCCACCAATATTTGGAATTCAATGAAATCTCTGAAGTTTAAACCATCTTATCTCCAAACCATCGAGCCTAGCAGCCTGATAAACAACTTGCTACTTCATTAACCAAAGGACCACCTGTTTGTTAATTCCGACGTTAGTTTATCGCTAGCATGCTTGCACGCATGTGGAAGGAACATGCATCCATGTATAATTTTTCTTGGCAGTAACATGCATCCATGGATGGATTAATTTTGACTTCATTCTCTCTCAAAAAAATATAGAGTTCAGAATTTAGATCATCAGTATTCATTTTTTTTCATATATCATCATTATGGGCTGAGCGCTTGCCAGTAAATGAGAAAATGACAAAAAACTACCACATTTGTGCCGAATGTGTCAGCTAGCTACCACTTTTGGATTTTTTGACACATAAATACCATTTTTGTGGTTCGACCGTGACAAATAGCCCTAATTCGTTCTGTTTAGCATTTTAACAACATTTTTGAGTAGTATGGCCCACATGTCAGGATGATGTGGCAGGTGAAACCCTAATGTCATGTTTTATTTTGCAAAAAAACCCAAAATCTTAATTTTTTACTACACAATGATCCTCTATCTCCTGTTTTGGCGACGGCGCGTTGTGCCGCATCGCTCCTCCGCTGCCGCTCCTACGCGGCCTCCGCCGCCGCTTCTGTGCGCCCGTTGCGACTCCTCCGCGGCCGCGTTGTAGATACAAGACGACGGCGTGCCTGAATAAGGGCGCAACAGCGATAATTGCGGCGTGCCTCAAGATGGGAGCTATGGCTTCCACAACAGGCCCGGTCCAGAAGGGAGCAACGTCGAGCACGACTTCACGTGGGCAGGCACCAGCGGCGTTGATGACGGCAGCGCCCCAGATTCGTTGGGTACAAGAGGAGGTACGGCTCAAAACCTGCCGCAGTATTCGATGTGTTCAGGAAGCTTGAAATTGTTCAGTTTGGTTGCTGCTCTTGGTAGACTGTTTTTATTCGGTTGCTGCTCTTGAAAATGTTCAGTTTGGTCGGTGAGTTCATTACCCAACGATTCTTCTTCAGATGCTGGCTACCAGGCCGGCGAGGAAGGGCAACGCCGAGATGCTGAGCCACCGACGGCGGTGACAACAACGTTCGGAACATCATGCAGCGGCGTGTCCTAGCTCGGCTGAATTGATTCTGTGTGCGTCAGGCCGTCAGCTATTATTCAGGGATTTGTTAGATAGCTGGCCAAATTTGTTGTATACCTGGATTTGCTGGCTTGTATGACTGCTTTTGTAAGTTGTTGAATGAGTAAGATGAAATCAAGATTCGGTGGCTTCGTTGCACTTTTCATACGAACAATTCGTCTGATGTACGCGTATCTGTTATGCAAGTTCCCAGTTTAAGATTAGGACGACCCAGTTTCAGATTCATATCAATACATACTGGGAGGAGTTGATCCATATACAAGACTGGAAATTAGGGTACAAGATGGCTGGATATTGGCTGAAAATCAAACACATCGGAAAGAGATGATGCAAACGACAGTCAGAAATTTTTCGAGACACTTTGCATTGAGTCTGACGACAGAGCTGCCAGGAACTCCATGGCGCCCACTGCTAGAGGTGTGCACGTTCGCGACCGCTACCGGCAGCACATACGCTCGGTTGAGGAGAGGTTAGTGGGGGGTATGGAGGAGGTCGTCGGAGCGGAGCAGACGACGCCATCACCGTGGGGCCGAGGAGCTCATTGGAGCAGGGCGGAGAGGATTGCCGACGCCACCGGAGCTCGCTTTGGTCCTGACGATGCTGTCAACGATGGAGAGCGTATTGTTGGCCTTGTCTGGGACGAGGAGGATGGAGAGCTCCGGCTGTGCGTCGAGCTTGCTGCAATGAGATCGATCTGCGCGCGGGGCCAGCCCGCGCCATCTTGTCCGCGGCCAGGTCCGGGAAGAGCCTGAGCTCGCTGTTGCCGCCGTCGCCAAAACAGGAGATAGAGGATCATTGTGTAGTAAAAAATTAAGATTTTGGGTTTTTTTGCAAAATAAAACATGACATTAGGGTTTCACCTGCCACGTCATCCTGACATGTGGGCCATACTAGTCAGAAATGTTGTTAAAATGCTAAACAGAACGAATTAGGACTATTTGTTACGGTCGAACCACAAAAATGGTATTTATATGTCAAAAAATCCAAAAGTGATAGCTAGCTGACACGTTCGACATAGTTTTTTGTCATTTCCTCCCAGTAAATCCACAGAGAACGTGTGCTCAGCCCACCATCACTTTGCTCCGGGCCGGCCTCTATGCTCAGCCTGCCCCGTAGACCACGAGCCACGTGTCGCGCAGCCGTGGACGCGCCGGCCCCTTCTCCAGTTTCCTCTTCGCAGCACACAGCACAGTCCAGCCACCGGGAACCCGATTCCCCTCTTCCCTCCTCCACCAGCTCCAGCCTCGCCGCTCTCTCCCCTCCTCTCCGGCGCACGCGAACCACCGCTCCCCGGGAAGATGGCGGCCGCGGCTGCAGCGGCGGTGGCGAACGGGGAGGTGCGCGGAGGCGGGGTGCCGCGGCCGACGAACCCGATGGTCACGCCCTTGCTCACCGACCTCTACCAGTTCTCCATGGCCTACGCCTACTGGAAGGCCGGCAAGCACCTCGAACGCGCCGTGTCAGAACCCTAATCCCTAGCTGTACCTTTCCCCGCGCTGTGTCTCTATTCATACGTGTGCTTTTTGCTCTTGAGCTCCGCTGTCGGAGTGATGATTTAGGAGCAGTTGGGGAGGGAAGGATTGGCTCGGGGCCCCGCTCGAACCAGGCCCAATCCCGTGTCGGGTTGGAAGTTTAGGATCTGTCTTCTACAGATTCGTTCTCGGACTTGAGCTCCGAGGAGGAGTTTTCAGGCTGTCGAATGCTAATATTCGGAGCGAGTGTGATGCCTGTCTGTGTAAATTCATCTAACTAGACTGAGGAGGACTTTTCTCTGCCTAGATTGAAATCTGTTTACAAGTTGAAGCTTGGTTAGCAATTTCAAAAGTAACCGATGAAAATCAAATCAAATGTAAACAGGCTACTGTAAGCACATATTGGAAGCGTACTGTTTTTGTAGGGGTTGTATCGGGCATAACTACATTCTTACTTGGAATCGTTTGGGTGAGCCCAGCCATGTGCACTTAGGCCAATAATTCATATCAGTTTCCTACCTGGAAATGCGTTATAGGTTTGCAACATTTTTTACTTACAAGTTACAAGTATGGCCTGATTAACCGATATTATACGATTGTATGGTACTGTTGCAGTTCTTCTATTTGCAAGTCTTCTGGTTGAATCTTAGGCTCTTGTGCTTGTTGATGTTTATTGTGGACCACTGTTTTCAGGTTTGATCTCTACTTCCGGAAAAACCCCTTTGCTGGTGAATTCACCATCTTTGGTGGCCTTGAAGAGTGCATACGGTTTATTGCCAACTTCAAGTTCAAAGAAGAGGAGATCAGATTTTTGCGGGCCGCACTGCCTACATGTGAGGTGGGAATGCCAATCTTCTAGAAAAAATGTGGACCTTTTTACTTTAAATCCTGCGCTTTATACGGATCATGCTCATATTCATGTACAAATGGATTTAACTTAGTAGAATGCTCATAAAAGTGGTACGGTCGTGCGACTAAATGGATCCTTGCAGATGCCCCCTGAACTCATCCACCACCCAAATGCCTATGAGCAAACAAAACCCACAAAATTTGAGTCGTTGCCCTTAAGTACATTGGCCTCTTGTTTAGATAATCATTTTCATCTTTGTTTGCATCTACAAATATATACTTATTTTTTCTTTTGGTAGGATGGTTTCTTTGAGTACCTCAGTTCGATTGACTGCTCAGATGTTGAGGTTTATGCCATCCCTGAAGGTTCTGTTGTGTTCCCTAAGGTTCCATTGATGATAATTGAAGGGCCTGTTGCGGTATGTACCAGGAGCTGGTTAGCAAGTACAATCCATTGTTGTTGTATATTACCTTCTATTAACTTTTGCCTGTTAATTTTTGTGCCAGGTTGTCCAACTACTTGAAACTCCATTTTTAACTCTGGTGAACTATGCTTCATTGGTTACTACAAATGCTGCAAGGCACCGCCTTGTAGCAGGGAAGCAAAAGAATTTACTTGAATTTGGCCTTCGACGAGCTCAAGTGGGTCTTATTTTTTAATATTTTTGTTTTGCTTCTTTTTATCCATTCTCCTTTACGTAGACTTGTAAACATTCATCTGTCAGGGGCCTGATGGAGGAATCAGTGCATCAAGATATTCTTATATGGGAGGATTTGATGCAACAAGGTCGGGTCTGCTCTCACGAGGAGCATTTTGTGTACCTGCACAACTATCTTGTTCATTCGAACAGTTTAATCATTTCTGGGCGCTCATGATTGTCAACGTAGCTTTGAGTTTTTTCTGCTACTGAAGTAAACTATCATTAACTGTCTAGATTAGGATCACATGGTTTGTTTAACTGGACTATCAATTTTAAAACTATGTTAAACCATCATTGATGATTAATCTTTTTAATCAATATTTGAACACATGAACCAACTTTGAGATATACTGAAGGCCTTAAAATGCTCCAAAGGCAGATTTTTCACAATAAGCAATAATCTGACATTCCTACCTGAGCAGCAATGTTGCAGCAGGAAGATTGTTTGGGATACCAATACGTGGGACTCACTCACATGCTTTTGTGAGCTCTTTCCTGGTTAGTATTTACTTTCAGGCCTTGCTGTGAATTACTGGTGTTTGGGACTTATTCAACTTTCCTATTTTAATATTTGAAACATCATTTCTGTCCAGGAAAGAAATATCTGCCTCATGTTCTAATTATTCTGCTTGGATAGGCTTGATATTCTTCCATAATGTATCCAACATATACTTTGTTTACCATCATTCATGTGGCACAACCTTGTTTTTCCCTATTTCCCCTCTTTCCATCTCGTGCACAATTCCAGTTTGAACCAACCATTTGATACTTTGAGAAACGATCCATTCAAATAGAGTGTGTATTTGGGCAAAAAATTTCTAGCCAGTTGCATTGACTGTGTGGATGAACACATATCATTCATCAATCTAGATGATATTAGTCAAGGTCTCCCAAATAGATATTCAAATGTAAAATAGTGAAAGAAAAGTATATCTATCTAGTCAGCGAAGCTAAGCTTATGCTTATCAAATAGAAAACCATCTGGCTAAGTATTTGCAAGTATTTGAGTCGCTTAATTTTCACCCAACTAAGACATGGTAGAGCTAGCCATTTAAAAAGGAAATCCATCAGGTATAGTACAAGATGCAGTATGTTTTACATCATGAACCTTGCAACTATTTCTTTAGTTTATGTTAACCATGAATTTCATTTTTTTTGAAACACCAGATCTGTTTTGTACAAGTGATCTTTTTTAATAAATACTTGGCTGTAGGGTCTTGATGAAATCATTGACAAATCACTTTCTAGTTCTGATGGTTCGAAGAAGTGTGAAGATTTTGTCTCTCTGGTGCAGAGTTGGCTTATTAGGATTCAGGTGTGATAAAACGCCAATTATTTCTGAACTCCTTTGCTCATGTTACAGAATTCTTAGACACTTTTCATCTTGACAGTTCAAACATTGTTTGATGCTTGTGATTGACACTGCCTCTTTAAATGCTTTTTTCTTTACCATAAGTTTAAATGCTCTTTTAGTAAACAAAATTTAGTAACATGTTAAAATTAGAGATTAAGAGGTGCCTAGCTGAAGTTGAGGACTTGAGGTGACTAGTTGTCATTGTCAAAGTACCACTGCAGGCTGTTAAACATAGAAGTGTCGCTTTATTCAGTTTAGATACAAACTATGTATCAGAAATATAGTCTTAATAATCCATTCTGGATATCTTGGCCAAGTTGAAGTACTCCAACCTTCATCCAATACTTTGAGTAACCATACTAATTTTACTGTAATCGTGTCTCCATTATGTCATTTTGCTTTAGCTGGCTAAATAGAATGTATTCATCTTTGTAAGAGCGACTGAATTCTGTTGCTTCATGTTTAAGAATCGGAAAGTATTTGCCACTTCTATTTTTTTAATGATTTGGAAGTGTGCCTGCCCTAAGATGACACATTTTTTATCAACATTTTGCAATGGTCCTGACAATTAGTTTAAACTAACCGTTTCGCCATGCTAGAAGTTGCTTGGACAAATCTTCACTTGCACTTACCCATGAAGTTTCTTTTCCTTGCAAGTTGCAACGTAATTTTTCTGTAACTTGTTCCTATGGAACTTATGGTTAGTAAGTTATGTTGAACTTTTCAAGATCTATCATTGCAATATGTCAGGATGCTAGCTCATTGCGTGGTACCTTTGGCGAAACAAATCAAAGTGAATTGGCTGCATTCACGTCATATGCATTGGCATTTCCAAAAGCCTTCCTGGCCCTGGTGGACACATACGATGTGAGTTAATCTGGCTCTGCAGTATTATACTCGTGCTTTCTGTGCCTACATATTAATCTGTTCAGTGATAGTTTTTTGAAGCTTGCTAATATTGTCGATGCTGTAATAATTATTTGTTAAATAAACAATATACTCCCTCCGACCCATAATACTCTTCCCTAATGTAGATGTATCTAGACACATTTTAGTGGTAGATACATCCATATTAGCGAAGAGTAATATGGGTCGGAGGGAGTAACATATTTTCTATGACATGCTCAAAACGAGTTGTTTCTTTATGCTCATTCTTTTATTCTATGGATTAATTACCAATATTTTTCCCATACATGGTGAAATTACTTTTTATATAACTTTTTAAAATTATTATCCAAGCAAAATTATAATATGTCCCCTTTGACGGTTTGACCTTTAACAAACTATCCTAGATAAATTCAGGACTGGCCTTGACAGAATTAATGCATTAAGTCAGGTTATATATGAGCATGGTTTGATGTTTCAGTATGTATCTTTGCTAGGTCATGAGAAGTGGAGTGCCAAACTTCTGCGCTGTTGCTTTAGCCCTCAATGATATGGGGTATTATTTCCTCAGCTCTTCTTTATACTTCTCTTATTTTCCCAACTTGCTTCTGTTACATGGGAAGTTGTGGCTGATGATAACACAAAACAAATAAAGCTTTCTCCTGGCCTCCTGGGTGTAATTTCGTGCTAATACTTTCTACTTTGTACACACGTATAGTTAGTTTAGTTTGAGATTTTTTTTTCATTCTACATACATAGGTGCATATTTGGACTCACGTGAAGGGAATAGCTATATTTTTCACACATGATGGTTCACTGATTCCTAAATTGTTCGGCTGACAACTCATATCTGTTAAATTTTATGAACCAACCAGTAGAACCAAAAGGATAAACTGATGAAAAGAAGGTGGGCAATCCACATATACTGTAACACCCCCTCTCACGTGGGACTTGATGAGGCCTACATGTGAATAAAATCTCACGTACTCTATAAGGCCTATTCATGGACAGAAAGAGGGCAAGAGCATTTTTTTATTAAGTTACAGAAGCCGAGACTTGAACCCAAGATCTCTGCTCTGATACCATGTTAAGCTTCATGCAGCAAGCGCTAGAACCAAAAGTCCGATATATGTCACAATACCGTGCACATTTGATATGTAACATGCATTATTTTTGAAGTCCCTGCTGAGTATTTTGAACAAGCATCTTGTGGGTAAGCAGGGTCACCAACAGATGCCCCCTCAGTACTTTACTCCAGAAATTTAGGTGTCTTACTTACATAGTTTTACTGTTACTTCAGAAATTTAAATTACATGTCTTGCGGAACTTTAGAAGTAAAGATCTGCATGCACCACGTTAGCTGCTTTGCTATTTGAACAAGCAATGATATAAAAAAAGGTTTTATTTGATAGGTATGTCTAGCAACTATCACATTTAAACACTTCAGCTGAAATTTGGATGTACTGTTGATTCATTAGCCTCATTCTTAAGCATTTACGGAACTTTTTCATCAGATATAAGGCAGGTGGGATTAGGTTAGACTCTGGTGATTTAGCATATCTGTCTATTGAGACGCGCAAGTTCTTCTATGCAATTGAAAAAGAATTTGGGGTTCCTAGCTTTGGGAAAACAAATATTACAGCAAGCAATGATCTCAATGAAGAAACAATTGATGCCTTGAACAAGCAGGTAAGCTCTACTTTAGAAGTTCAGATAGCTTGCTGCTAAACATGTTTGGTGATATGACACCATTCAAGCTATTATTTAAGAGTATATTTCTCTTGTGAAATGTATGGAGTTCATGTTGCATTCAGTTGGTTGCTACTTGCTAGTGGTTTTGGTCATTCAGTTGTTTTGTTATTTGATGGTTTCTGTTAATTTAATGTATCATGATTGTGAGCAAAATAGTATGTCGACAATTGTATAACTAATTTGCAGATAGTAAATATTCGGAGTAAACTTTACCCAGCTGGTCTTGATAAGTCGTAAGTTACTAGAAAGCTAAAGGTTTGCGTCAAAATACTTGGTATCACTTGGTTGCTAAGTTGAAAGCTTTATCTGCTTCGTGAAATTCTTTGCTGTGTTAAATCCAGCGCTTAGTATGTTGGTGCAGAAATCTGGTTCAGATACACAAGCCTGTGATTTGATGGATATGTCTCTGAGGATATCTGTTCTCATCGCTTCACAATGGTTGATAGCTTGTATCATTTTGTGTAGGGCCATGAGGTAGATTCGTTTGGCATTGGCACATACTTAGTTACTTGTTATGCGCAAGCAGCACTTGGTTGTGTATTCAAATTAGTTGAAATTAACAAACAACCTCGCATCAAACTCTCTGAAGATGTCACAAAGGTATATTGTTATCTGCTTAGTATTTAAAAATATATGTAATTTTAGCAACATCTGGTCCATCAGAATGACGTGTAGCTCTCTGCTCCAGGTATCCATACCATGTAAAAAACGATGCTACAGGTTGTATGGAAAAGAAGGTTATCCTTTAGTTGATTTAATGACTGGACAAGATGAGCCAAGCCCAAAGGTAAACGTTATTCATGTTACACATAAGCAGTAAACCAGCATAAAAGAAAGTGTCTGCTTCAAAACTCTGCTGCAAAGTATAAATTTCCTCATAATTAGTAAGCAAATTTGTATATGTTTGTGGGCTTAATCACTGTTGCATTCCTTGATAGGTTGGTGAGAGGATCCTGTGTCGTCATCCTTTCATCGAGTCAAAGAGAGCTCATGTCGTTCCACAGCATGTTGAGGAGTTGTTGAAGTGCTACTGGCCTGGAAATTCATGTATGTGTATCAACTAGACTGTCTTGTACTGTGCTAATGTCTTGAAGTATCCAAGCTGAAAAGGACATTAATGCCACTTTAACCTATTATCATGTGAAGCCACGCAAAGGGAAGAGCTGACGTCCATCAACGAAAACAGGAGCCGGTGCATGCGTGATCTGGACCATATGAGGCCGGACCACTTGAGGAAGCTGAATCCAACACCGTATAAGGTCCAACTACTCTTCAGCTAGATTGTGTACTATATTATGCAGCCTCACATTTTAATCTCACCTTGCTCTCCTGTTGCGTGTGTTGCTCTTGATCAGGTAAGCGTGAGCACCCAGCTGTACGATTTCATCCACTTCCTGTGGCTCAATGAAGCTCCAGTCGGTGAACTGCAATGAAGAATGATAATGGCGATTCTGTCCAGCAACCAAATCGAATAACAAGAAGTTGCTGTTTTTTTCATGAATAACACGGGCGTGGTTTGTCGAACACTTAGGATATGACTATATCTAGTGCTCGAAAACTTGATAACATCACCACAAAAGGTACAGTGTTGAGTTAACAGATGACTTACATGTCTGCAATAATCTGTAACCGTGAGTTTGTGCGCTGAATCTCTTGTATAAAGATATGAAAAACATGATGGTGATAAGCTGAGGTGTAATATATTCTTCTGAGTAACCTCTAACAAACTGCACTCTGGTTGGTATGTACTACTAGTACGGTACGGAGTACTGCTGTGTATCGTACTCCTGTTCCCGTCTGAACCGGACTCGGACAGCGTAACAACTACGGACTCAGCTTCGCCAAACACCATATATGCTGAGCAAAGTTGCCTCTCAGCGCGTACGTCTGTTTCGTTTTGGATCGATCCCATGGAGGCCAGGTGCGGCAACGCGGGTGAGGCGGCCGAGAGGCTCCACAGGCTCGCAGAGCAGCGGTTCATCGCCGGCGATCTCGCCGGAGCGCTTCGGGCCGCGCGGGAGGCCCAGGCACGTGCCAGACGCCGCTACCCGGCCTCGCCCACGCCATCGCCGCCTTCGAGGTCCACGCGGCCGCGGCCATGTCCCGCGCCAGCGGCGGAAACTGGTACGCCGTCCTCAGCGTCGGCGCTCGGACATCGCTGCCGACCGGCGGCGTCGGCATCACGCACGAGGACGTCAAGCGGCGGTACAAGCGGCTGTGCCTCGTCCTGCACCCCGACAAGAACCTCTCCGCCGCCGCCGAGGGCGCGTTCAAGCTGCTCCAGGAGGCCTGGAAGACGCTCTCGGCCCGCCACCCGCCCGCGCCTGCCGGAGCCAAACCGGCGCGCTCTGTCCCGACGCCACCTCGGCCGCCGCCGGCTCCAGCTTCCGCCGCGAGGCCCAGCAGTAACAACACTCCCCGACCACCGCCGCCAGCCGCCAAAGCGCCCAACAAGGAGGCGGATTCTGGAGCTCGTACAACTCCCGCGCCACCGCGCGCGTTCCGGAGCTCCATCTGCGGCCACTGCGCGCGGAAGTTCTACTTCTACGCGGCTGCCGACGGCGACGAGGAGGAGTACTGCATCTCGTGCCGCGAGCGGCAAGGGGACCCGGCACCGGACGACGCGGACAGCGACACGCCCTCGCCGCCGCGCAGGAGAAGCATTAGGTTCCCGTGCCCTGGGCGGTGCGCGCACTGCGGCGCGGGGTACGCGTCGTCGATGGTGTCGGTGGGCATGTGGAACCTCCACTGCGCGGCATGCCACAGGTACGCCAAGGTCCACGTCCGCAGCCCCTCCAGCGCCGAGGTCTGGTGAAGATCGAGGAACCTTAATTTGGAGATTCTGCACTTTTGATGATTGATATTTTACTCTGTGATTTCAGGATGAAGCCGTTGATCATTAGTCCTAACTCTGCCTTTTCACTTCCGTAGCCAGCTATTTTTCTTTTCTTATTATTTTTCTCAGGGAGCATGCGACGATCGTTGTATCAAAGATACCTACGTGCGTTGGTGAAATTCTTGATCGATCGAGGTGACGACCGTGCACTACGTGTGAAATATACCTATATATAACAGGTTAATATCTGCTCTGGAATAATATTTCACTTGTTGTATCAAAGATTTTCCTGCGTCCTAATATTTCAATATTTTTGTATGGGCGATAATATTTGAGAAATTTGGTGTACTCGACATGAGATTTCGAGCAGTGCAAGGAGACGGCGGGCAACTTTCATGTATAAGGATGAACTGACAAGGTGAATTTTAGCCCAACTTATTTCGACATCTACTATCTACTACTACTTATAAAAGTACAAACTTGTTGGGATACAATTAATCTAAGCCATCGAACATCCATAATCTAATGGTCCAGATCGCTGCAATGTTGAGTCAACTCAACACATCCCACCACGCCCCTCGCGTTTTGTTCTTAAATCTCGGCAACAATGTCCTTAATTTACTCCCGATCGCATCTTAGAAAAATCTCAGGATCGGCCCCGACGCCGCTGTTGCCGAGCATACACTGCCGCCGCCGCCGTCGCGCGTATCGCCGCCACGCTCTTCCGAAGCCGCAACCGTCGCTCCACCGCGGTCCTCCGCACGCCTCTGCACTCGACGCCGCCACCAGCTTCCTCACGATAATGTCCTCGCCCCAATTGATGTAGCAGCTGCTGCCTCCTCTTCCACACTGTCGTCCGATGCCATACCCGCCCCTTCCCCTAGCTCAAGGTAGGCTTGCTGTTTACTGACTCTTACCACCGATCTCCTCCATTTCCTTTTGTGTCGGTTGTAAGTGTGCTCGGTATTAGTAGTGTGCTTGTACTTTATGGATATACTGCGATTTAGATAGAATGATTCTCTATGGTTTTTGACACAGTAAATCACATAGCACACATACACTTGCCAATGCACCCTATTTTTTTTTAGAAACGGGTATCCGGCCTCTGCATCAGAGCGATGCATATGGCCAATGCACCCTATTATAGGAATTATAGTATTTTACTGGTCAATTAATGCTGGAGATGATTCCAGTGAGGAAGTACAAACTTCAAACCATGCTTAAGGAAATAGGGCATCAACTTTTATTTTGTACTTTAGCCGGAGGAGATGTCCCATTTCATTTAGCTTGGTTTGAAGCTTGTACTTCCTCACTGGATTGCATGTTTTGATTTGTTCATTTTGAAACATCTGTGGTAAAGCTGCTGGAATTATATCCATAAAGTACAAGCCACGGGGAAAATCAGTGGGTTTGGATCTAATTTTGGGATAGCAATGCCTAACTATATTTGAGATCGGTAAACATCGTTAACCCAATGCTCTTCTCTGTTCACTACAATGTCATTTAGTCCGCCTTCAATTCTGCAACCTGAAGTTATTATACTATACATAAGCCGCTTAGCTTTTTCTCTCTGTATTTCTATGTGCATTCACTTGACAGTTTTTATGCTAATTCACTTCAGAAGATATCTTCTATCAGGAACAAGTAATAGCATTTAGATGTGTTGTGCTTTGTAACGTGAAAGTTTGTAAGTTTTTTCTATTTGAATTTGTTCCCTATCACTAAAGATATCAGGTTGTTTTTTTGCAGAGCCAGTGTACATCTTCATACTATAAAGATTGGACACACATGTTTGCAACCATCGTTAATTTCAGAGGACAAACATGTCATTCCTCAATCTCTTAAACTGATTTGGCAAGCTTCTATATCATTTCGCAGTGATGGTTTTGGTGGCAGTTCTAAATTTCGAATTGAAGTATTTTATGCACTTCCACCCTGAAATGTACTATACAGATCGTGTCATGTCTGCATTAGTGTGCCTACAATCTCCCGAAGCTATATTTTTCGAGAATACACCCCGGCAGGTGTATTAATCATATAGAAGAAGCAACGCCGAAGATCGGCAAGGTGCTACCGACAAGAGGCGGCAGCTCCTCCAGTTTTAGCAAGCCTACTCTCCTCCAATCCACGACACCGGCTCTACAAAGCCAAACGAATCACTACGAAACAACCTAGCTAGTCTCCACCTACTATACTCATCTCTAATCCTAGCCAAAATAACTCCAACGTCAGGCCTCGCACCATTGAAGACCACGTCATTGCGGTGCCGCCAAATGCACCAGAAGATGAGGATGATGGAGGTCCAGAGGTCACGCCGCGTCTCCTTCGGACAAGGTCGGGATGTCCACCAATGGATGAGCTCGGTGTCCGCCAAAGGAAGCCATGCCAGCTTATCCCACTGGTTAAGAGCCCACGTCCAGACCTCACGGGCAACCACGCATCCCAGAAGCAGATGCTGTAACGTCTCCGGTTCCTGGTCACAGAGTGGACACGCTGCAGGCCGAGGGAGCCGTCGTCTCTCTAGCCGATCAGCTGTCCAACAGCGGTCCCTAGACACGATCCACGCAAAGAACTTGCAGCCATACGGGGCCCTCGATCGCCAAACCTGCGACGCCGTGACTGCCAGCGTCCGACCACCAAAGAAAGCATTATAGGCTGACTTCGACGAGTAAAGCCCATGCCCATCACTCGTCCAACACCACCGCAAAGTGTCCTCCTGCCCTGGCATGAGCTGGACCACCGCAAGCACCTGCCATAGCACGAAAAACTCTGCAAGTGCTGGCTCCCCAAGGTTAGGGCCACAGTCACGAAGCCACGTACCAGAGAGCCCCTCCTTGACTGTCCGTGACTTGACCTTGTGCGGCGGGATCTGGGCTGCAATAGTGGGGGCGATGTCGGCCACCTTCACGCCATCCAACCACTTGTCTCGCCAGAACCTTGCCTTCTCACCATCCCCCAACTGGACCACAGTGGCCGCCTCAAAGATGGCCAAAGAAGCGTGAGGAAGTTGTAGATCGAATTCAGCCCACGCCTTGGTGGGGTCCGTCCACTGAAGCCACGCCCATCGGCAGCGAAGCGCAAGGTTAAGAAGGCGGAGGTTGGGTATACCAAGACCCCCAAATCGCTTAGGGGTAGTCACCTCGTCCCACGCCACTAAGCAGTGGCCGCCATTCACCTGACGTCGGCCCTTCCACAAGAAGGCACGACAAACCTTGGTGAAAGCATGGAGCGTCTCCGGCGGTACATCAAGCGACATCAAGGCGTGCACCACCATAGCCGACAACGTAGTTTGGACTAGGATCGTCCTGCCCCCACGGTTCAAGAGCTTGGCACACCACGGTTGCAGTCGTCTGACCGCATTATCCACCACCGACTGAAGTTGGGCCGCCGTGACCTTACGAATGCCCAAAGGCAAACCAAGGTACTTGAACGGTAGGGCGGCCACTTCACAACCCAGAATCCCACGCGCGAGCTCCACTTGATCCGGGGAACACCTGATGGGATGGAGAGAACACTTGGCGAGATTGGTGCACAACCCCGAAGCCTCGCCAAAATCCGCCACAATGGCTGCACATGTATGGAGGTCGAGCGGAGTGGGCCTAAGAAAGGTAACCACGTCATCCGCGTACATCGAGGTGCGGTGCCGCAGCCCAGTAGAGGCTAGCTCCGAAAGCAGGCCGTCAGCCACGGCCCTCTTGATCATCAAGTCCCGAAGCTATATATGTAAATCAAATTTAAGGTTTCTAATTCTTTTTTACAGCATATGCATATGAGCTATGTTTTCTAGCAAATTTTTTCATTGCCTATGTTAGCAAGCTAAGCAGCTACTATGATCTTTTTTTTCTCCGTTTGAATCTGCAGTTTGGTTGCACACCTGGTTTAGAGGTACAAGATACAGGATGAATAGACTGACTTTATTGTGTCTGGTCATGATTCATATAAAGGAGGTGATATTGGACTATTGTCATGGCAGTTCTTATCTTTTTCGTTCGATACATCTACCAGTTCATTTTGTCATCCTGGGAAATTTATTCTCCATATACCTATCAATGCAGGTTACATGATCAGATTCACAAGATTAATTGTTCAAGAGTGGGCTGACATGCTAGAAACATCCCTGTTGCATATATGTAATATCATTGGTTTCACTTTGCATGTGTTCTCTACACTAGTAGAAAAAAGGGCTTCCATTCTCCCCCATTAGTCCCCAACGTGTTTGGTCTGTGGCTAAAGGGTCCATCAGTCCCGGTTCGAATGAAAATGTGGGCCAGGGGGCATTAGTCCCGGTTCAAATGGGCCCTTCGGTCCCCGGTTTCATCCACCAGCCGGGACTAATGCCTTTGGGCCTTTAGTCCCGGCTCGTGGCTCAAACCGGGACTAAAGGATGCCCTTTAGTCCCGGTTCGTGCCACGAACCGGGACTAAATGGCAGTTCAAACGAACCGCCGCTCCCCGCGTATTGTTTCGGAAATCGTTGCGCCATTACGCGCGAGTATCGGTAATATGGAACGACGAACGCATCGGGAGACTGCTTTCAGTAATCAACACCGGCGCCTCTTGATCTTCCATCTCTAGTATATAAGAAACCTTCATTTAGCTTTCTTGATCATCATCTTCCTCCTAATCTCTCCTCAAAACCACCATAGCAATCTAGCTAGCTCTCTCTCACCCGGCCGGCGGCAATCAAGTTCTCTCACCGGCGGCAAGCTCTCCGCCAATCAAGCACTCTCACCGGCGGCAATCAAGGCTCTCTCTCTCTCCATCTCATTTCAATGGAGCCGGCGACGCGGGTGCATAATCTCACCGCCGAAGGGATGGAATTCACCATCACGGAAACCATCCGTGCATCAACGGTGGAGAAGGGGCTCCACGCTGTCAAGGAGCGGTTCCTCGATGCCGCACCGGTCAAATGTGTGGGCTTGGACTGCGAGTTCACCACCCCTCGCGATAAGCCTTATCAGCGTGCCACCCTCCTTCAACTCTCGGTGGCGTCCGAGGTTTTGCTCTTCTAACTATGTCGGGCCGATCATGTGCCGCAGCTGCTCAGGGATTTCTTGGGGGACCCCACCATTAAATTCTGTGGCGCGGCTATCGGCAATGACGTGCGCATGCTGTCTCCATACGGAATTCAAATTGCGTCGGTGCACGACCTCCAAGTGATCATACCGAACCCCACCACGAAACCAACTCCGAGTCTATATGATCTGTCCAATGCTACTATTATCAATAAGTCGCGAGCGCAGTCTTGGAAGCTAGTAGGGAAAGAATGGAGAAGTTAAGCGTGCTAAGGGTGGAGCAGTGTGAGGATGGGTGACCGACCGGGAAGTGAGGACCACAAGTACTTATAATTTGACATCACAATGGAGTGAGGACCATAGTCTTTGAAGCTAGCTAGTAGGGAAAGAATAGAGATGATTAGATAATAGAGAAATAAAGAAAAATAGAGAAATAAAGAAAATACAGAAATTCCGAAAAATAAAATACAAATTTTATTCCGAATGGACTTTTAGTCCCGGTCCGTGTTATGAACCAGGACCAAAGGTCCTCCAGCCGCAGCACATGCCCAGGGCCACGTGGAGGACCATTGGTCCCGGTTCGTAAGCAACCGGGACTAAAGGCTGGAGCTTTTAGTCTCACTTTGTTAGTCCCGGTTGCTATAACCGGGACTAATGGGCGTTACAAACCGGGACCAATGACATTTTTTCCACCAGTGCTACGTCATTTGTTTTTTCATGGTGTAGTTGTGCTGGTAATATATCTCATGTTTCTAAAGTTGTCCAGTTTCATCTTGCTGTACAAGAAGGGATCATTTTGGAGGAAATTTCTCACTAAATATTGCAAGGGGCGTAGGGGCACTGCAGTCACGGCGCGTCTGCATCCTGTAAAAATCAAGCAGCATGTGTCTCCCGCCAAACTGGGGCGTCCTCCGATCCCAGTCTACGATTGTGATGACAAGCACGCCACCTTATCGGTAGGTGGGCTCCGTATACAAGTGCTTGCATGCTCTGTGGACTTGCTCTATTCTGTTAGCTCAGGTCACCACTACCTATTTATTTGCATATTAGAAAAGAAAAGGCTTCGCCAGATCAAGACGGGGTTGTGGGCGATCCCACAGGTGCTAGAGATGCTGGAGAAGATGGAGCTGGTGGACACGTTTAGCAAGTTCTGGTGTAGGTGTATCAGGATGAACGCCTCCCTCTCGCTGTTCGGCACTCCAGCGCTCACCATCTTGCTCCTGGACCATGCGCCGAAGCACCACTGAAAGTATGGCTTCTCCACGTAGCTGCTCAAGGCAGGACAGAGGAATCACGTGTGATTGTGTATGCTGTATTGAAGTGCATGGCTTGTGATTCATCCCTTGTATGCCATGCTTACTACTGATTTTGTATGTATGCTTTAATGATGCATTGTTTGCTGCAGTTCAAAGGAGATCATAATTCAGTTTTGTATTTATCATCTTAAAGCTATTTTTTCTTTTGTTCCTGTTTTCTATGTGTATTTATCAAATTGGAGTTGGAAAAAGAGGAATCTTGCATCCACTATACACATCACACACATGTTTATAATCTCATATTTAAACAAGAAGTTTTTTAGTTCTAATATATGGCTTGTGCAATTAAGCATTTCTACTTCAGTTTTGTAAGATGTAGAGGGCACATAAACGATGCATCTAATCATGTTTCCTTCTTTTTTCTCAAGTAAAGTCATATAGATCCACATCCTTCCAATGAGTTTTTTTTTGCAAGTCGTCCTTCCAATGTGTTTTTTTTTGCAAGACATCATTCCATTGTGTTCTTTATATACTCACAAATTGTACGACTTTATATATTCATGGATGTAATTTTTTGATATCAAGAAACATATGACTTAAGAAGGGACTGTTAGCACGACACATGTTGCAGAAACATGAGACACAGTTTTATTAAGCGATCGTATAGACGTGCGTTGCACGTGCACACTTAGTAGTCTTACCATGTCGCTGAAATTGTGTGTGGAGGCTGTATATCCCCAAATAATTTCACCCAGGACATGGATCAATCCAAGAGCTGAGCCAACACTCTAACAACTATCAGCGAGCACGGAGGCGATAGATCGCAGACGTCGATGGAAAGCGTGCACGGGGGACGAGGATGCAGCAGTGCTAGCTGCCGAAGGCATGGTGACGGCTGCGCGCCCTGACGTAGGTGTCGCCGTGGACGCCGTGTCATGGTCACGGCAGCCAGCCCCGATCAGTCGACCAAGACAGCTCGGCCCGCTTCCCTCCTCTATGGCCGCCCTCGCTGTTATGGATCTGATGCCGCCCGCATCGGCTCCGGCGTCACCACGCTCCATATCCCCCGCCGGCCGCCTCCCTCTATCCGCCACCTCATCTCCCAGGTGAAGTCCTACCATCATCACATTTCACCTATTCAGGTTGCACGTGCACATTTTCAAAATGTCAATACGCTTAACAAACTTCACTGGTTGCTCTTTGGCTCGCGTCCTCGCTGGGAGGTCGAGGAGTGGGGACGTGTTGTGACGAGGCACACAATTGGTTTTTCGTAGAGATGAACTTCAAGGTCGGGAGCAAGCTTATCCTGTTCATACTTGATACTAAAATCAATGCACTAAGTTGTTTTGTAAGCTTAACCTGTTCAGTATTCGATGCTGAAGTATATAGTGCTGTAGTAGTTTCTTTATAAATCTTGGCATGAAGTAGTATGTCACAGCAGGTTATTTATGAAGCTTTGTTATCATGTTTTGTATTGTTTTCAGATATCACATGATGGTCAAGCATCTTGATTCATAATCTTGCTGCACCATGTCGTTAATTGATTACTGACTACAGAAACTGAAACCGCAATTTTCCTCTCCCATGCTTTCCCGCAAGTTTGCTAATAGTGCATAAAAATAGGCATTCTTATTTTTCACACCTGAAGCACCGTGTGTTGTGGATGTGGCCACAGATTTTGAATTGTTGTCTCTAAAGGTTCCTAATTAGGGTTAAATACTACTGCACATTTCATTTTTATTGCATGGCATAGTTAACAATACACTGATCTCCATAATATATTGCTAGCTGCTAAAATAAGAGGCAACTTTTGCTGATATTGCACACATGGTGTACACGCAGTCATTGTTCCTTGCATGTGGAGAGCTAATAATGTACTTACTGCTTGTCCTTGAGGGAAGCTTTTAGATATTACAAGGGGGCTACTGATGCTCTGATGTTCAGGATTTTGTGAAAACCTGATATATCATAGAAAGTGATGTGTCTTACACTAGAAGATTTGTGCCACTTCTAATTTTATGTGCCTTGTTTTTTCTCCAAAGACTCTACAGGTTGTTTAGAATAACTGGTTGTCTAAAGAACCGATGAAGTTTGTTAGGTGTACTTTTGAAGCATCAGGGGAAGATAGTAGTGTATTAGCGAGACGAACTAGCTCTGAAACTTTCAGTTTACGTAAGGAATGTACTGATGGCATTTGCCCCACAAATATTTTTTAAAATTAATGTAAGTATTACCTTCTTGAATTAAATGGTTTAGGTTGTGGAACGTACTTGGTTATATTTTTGTACTTAGAATTAATGTAACCATTTCTTTCTGGTCTTTGTAAAAAATAAGAATGTAACAATAAATTGAGATTGATTAGGGCTCCTAGATATGTGTATTTCAAACTTTAGTGAAATTGATATACAATGGGGGAGAGGGTAATAAATGATGAATATAACACTAAGCTTAATTTCTATACTGCATTGTGATTTTTATTTATTAAATTCAGACGTGCGTTGCACGTGCACACTAACTAGTCTTAATTAAATATGACAAACGCTAGGAATCAGCCGGTTTGCCTTCTACATGCATGGATGATTCTCAGCTCATGATCTCTAACATAACATTTCTTTTGTGTTTGTAGCATTTTCAGAAATCGAGCATTGATATGCAACATTTTTCCCATGAGTATGTAAAAACATGTGAAGGGTAGCAAAAAGTTTTGTAACATTTTAAACACATAAATATAGCAAAAATCAATAGCATATGGAACAAATAATCTTGGTTGTTGGAAAAGTTGTCGTCGTGTGCAACAAAAAACAACAATGCATCCAACAAATATATATATAACGAATCCAACATTATTGAAATATTTTTGCAACATTATTAGAGAATTTTTTTGCAGCATACATCTAAAATATTGTAACTTTTATGAATGAAGTGAGCCTATAACTCACTTGATTAGGGAAGTGGATGAACAACCAAATCATCCATATTCAAATTCTCACAAATGAAGATTTGAGTTTTTATTATTTTTAAAAAGTGTTGTATAGGCTTCCCCTACCACATTCCTGAAAAAAACATTGTAATATTTTACATGTGGACCGCGAATTTTGTTTCAGATTTTTTTGAAACTTTGAAATATAATTTTTATATGTTTATTAAAAATAGAGGGCTACATGTAGCTCGGTCTACGTTTTGAGTTTCCCTTTACATGTGCATACACAAAGAAAAACAGACGAGTTTGTAGCGACTCAAATTCTCTCGCCAAACTTTTTTCAGGAAGGCGCACTCCCTGTGAGCAACTGTTATCTTAGGCGCAATTTTGTCTACTGAATCAATCAATATCAATACATATATAAAAGTCAAGAGTTTTAACAACACCTGAGCCCCTCCACGTAATCTTTTTTTCACTATAGATGTACATTGCTGCACTGTAAATATGTGCAAATGAACAGTGATTCACACCCGTATTATGAACATGTTTGTCCTTCCTTTCGTTCTCTCCCGAAGTCCTGATTTCTCTAGATGATCAGTTAAAACGGTAGATAAAAGTGGTGTTCTCTGGGTCGTTTTGGGCCGGCCCAATAGGTTGCGGTGAGTCAAAGCGGTGCTACACCACCAAGGTGGAAAAATCTAGACAGCCACCGCCTAATCGCCTCCTCATCTTTTTGGTCTGAGAAAAAAAAGATCTTTTTAGTCTGAGAGAGAAGGCGTGAAGAAGCAAGCGGTGCGGCCGGCGGCCAACTTCGAGCAGGAGTTGGAGGTATGTGGCAGCGGGCGACGCTCCTTGGGCAATGCGGAACAGCGGCCTGCTTTGAGGTCAGGCGGAGCTTAGCCGGGGCAAGATGCTGACATGGCGTGACTAGGGTGGTTGCGGCGACCGCCGCGGCACGAGGCACGGTGCTACTTCGGCCTCTCCTATGGCCGGGCTCCTCCTAGCCGACCTCCACAACCGGCGGCCATGATGCGGGCCATGTCCTCTGGGGTCGCGGCCATCAGATGACGTAAATCGGCCCAGCGCCTCTCCTCTTCTTCCCTCCCTCTCTATTTTGCACTTATAGCCGGGCTCCTCCTAATCGAGGACCTCACGAAACCCACAACAACATCACGCAGCTCAAGGTCGACAGATCCCGCATGGAGTGCGCACAATTAACATAAAGTCTGTGACTACATAATCCTTTTTATGTGTGAACTACTTGCAATTAACATAAAGTCTTGATACTAATTGCAGCTAAGTAGTATAAATGTATGGCTTAGAGGAATAAATCGAGTACTCCCTCATTCTCAGTTTATAAGGCCTACGCGTATCCCTAGGTTGCTATTTGACAACTACTCACTCCGTTTCAAAATATAAGATGTTTTAACTTTGTGAAGCAAATGTATTTAGACATCTTTTAGTATGTAGGTTCACTCGAATATACACACTAAAAGCTGTTTAGATACATTTGCTTCACAAATCTAAAACATCTTATATTTTGAAATGGAGGGAGTATAATATAAATTATGTAACAAAAAAATATTATTAGAAAGTAGAACATCTAAAGTTTCTAATGATATATTTTTATAATTTATATATTATATTACATGCATTGGTCAACGACCTAGAAGTACGCACAAGACCTATAAACCAAGAAGGAGGGAGTAGTATAAATGTGAGCGCGCCAGTACTAATTCAGACATGACTTAGAGGAATAAATTGAGTACTAATTGAGTAGTATATGTGGCATGTTACATGGCTTAGAGGAACAGATTGAGAGCAAAAGTCATGGGGACAAATCGATTGCAGGCCTACCGAGGAGTTGCTTGATACTGATTGCAGCTACAGAGCATCACAACATAAGTAGAAGACCACAATATCAGACAATGCAACAAGAAAGAAACAAGAACGTAGAAAGAACATGGAAAAAACAATATGATTTACATCTCGCGACAATACATGCGACTAGAAAGTATAGGAAATTAAATCGAATCATTTGAGGATTGAGAGTAGATTGAATGATTGGCCACAACGCGTAAATCATCTGGCAGTTCGCAGGTTCATCCCCGACCTCGAGCGAGCGAGATCGACATGAACCAAGACAAAGTAATTAAGAAGAGAGGAATGGATGCATGCCTAGTAGAGATCGCCAGTGGGAGGTGATGAATCACCGTCACCGCTCAGCCACAGCACGTCGCCATCGCCTGCCACTGACAGAGCGGTGGGGATCCGAGTAGGGCGGTGACGGTGGTGGGCGGTGGGCTGCTGTGTAGTTCTTCCGTCCTCGTCAGGACGGCTTCCTCCTTTATACACTCTGAAACCTGAAACCGACCCTGTTTCCATCTACGCGTGATTGTATTAGGCACGAGGAGGCAGCCGACAGGTAGGCCCAAAGCGACCGACATGTTTCAATCAACCACAGGCCAATAAAACCAGGGAGCTTGGAGCTCTTAAAGATAGATTCTGGTGTGACCGCATCATACAATCCACAATGACATAATTTACACTCCTTAGTGTCAAACCGAGAAAGCATCATTCATTAATACCCCATTGAATAAGTACATACATATGTGAAGTGAAGCATGAACAATTCCTTTGCCCTCCTCGTCAATTGGCGCCGACCGTGGTCGTGGGTTCGAGTCCCACAGACGGCGCCAATTGACGAGGGGTTAACTCGACAAATGTCCTAGATGAAGGACTTAGGATCGGGGGAAGAGCAACGACTAGAGATTCCGGGACCGAGATTGGCACACGATGTACCCAGGTTCACGTCCCCGCGGTGGAGGATCGCTACATCCTGCTAGCAATCTAGTAGATAATCACAAGGGTGTTTACATGGTGCCGCCGTAGGCGGAGTATTGTATCTAGTCTATGTCTAATCTATCTTGTCTAGTCAAGATATTGCTTGTCTATGATATTCAATGTCTATGAGATATCTTGAGTTCTAAGTTGTCCCTCTAGGGGCGCCCCTGCCTGGCTTTATATATGCAACCGGGCTAAGGTTTTACAAGTGTCCTAGTCGAATACGGATTAGAACCTTCCTTCTTCGTCTCCAAGTCATCTTCGAGTCCTTGTTCTAGTCCACCTCCTTAATGGGCCGGACCCGGTATACTAATACGTGGGTACCCGAAGGGCATATCCATGTCAACACCTCATACACTGAGCACATGGAATATATGATCAAGAAATCGCCCCACCACCATTTGCCGGAGAGGTGAAGGTCGCTGCGCTGACTTTGAATATAATGACCTTGGTGAGCCGCCGGTGCCAATAGTTCACCACTCAGCTTCCTAGGATAAGGAGATCGTTGCCTAGCTCAAGCCTGAAGAATATGGCGAGCACGGCGGTCCCCTTACGACGAGCGGGAGGTTGTCATGCTGCTAAGAGAAGATTGATGAAAAAAATGATTTTCCTATCAACGGTAGAGTAGGTGATCGATCAATAGTACGTAACATTTTATAGTGGACTAATTATTTATTATGTGAGACGACATTTTTGCATACAAAATTAACGGTCTAATTATGATCTTGAAGACCACGGTATGTCGACTTATATTTTCAAAAACAGCGAGCAAATCATATGGTATGGTGTGTCCCTAGTTGTCTTCTTAAACAACTAGGGAGTAACATTTTTTTATTAAAGAACTAGGGAGTAACATTCTGGACAAGAGGAGGTGTAGTATGTTCTTACCGGCAACCATATGGTCCATGCGATGGCTAGATATCCGGAGGGAGAATCCACGCGGTGTAATTGCTATTTATTTCTCTCATGTAGTATCCTACCGACCTAATCCTCTTCACTTCATCGCCCTTGATGACGTCCCTCCTCTCGTTTTCCTTGTAACATGTCTGGCCGTCGTTTTTGTACGACGTTTGCCAGGAGTAGTGTCGGGGGACAAATCCGTAAGGACTGCCGTAATGATCATGGGGAAAGTAGATGCTGTTTCTCTCCACGTCGCCGCGCCTGTTTGCCGGCATGTGCACAGTTGTAGAGAATGTCCGCCCCAAGAACAAGGCATGGTCGCCCAAGCTCACCACCTCCACCCACTTGTGCGTGTAAAGTTGGTTGGCATGGATGTCAACGAGCTCGAACACCTTGAAGAAAGGTTCGAGGTTTGGTGACCATTGTGCCTTCCTCGCCATCGCAAGCTTGCCATGTAGATCAAATATGTAACTCAAATTCTCCTGGGACTGGGAGGAGTGCAAATTGATGGCGGGGTCGTCGATGCTTTTCATGGCTAGCTGGCGCTGGGACATGACCACCGGTGCACCGTCCTTGTTCAGGCATAGAGCTCGCTGCCGTTCTCCGTGAGGGCATAGAGCTCGCTGTTGCTGCGGAACGTGATGTCCACGAACTTGGTAGCCTGACATCTATGTACTGTCCACCCGCTGTTTGGACAGCCGATTCTGCAGAGCCCGACGCGGTGCCCGATACGATCGTGGTGGATGATGGCGGCGATGATGCAATCCGGGGAGGTGGGTGGCTCGGAGAATACGATTTTCGGGATTTTCGAGAAGGCATAAATTTTCAGGAACGAGTCGAGGATATGATCCCCGCAAACTAGCCTCTCCTGCTTCTTACCGAGCTTCACCTTGGCGCCAGATGAGATGTTTACGATTTGGAGCCATGCCGGCTTAAAAGTGGCGATCCAGCCACCGCCGTGGCAGCCGACAAGCTCCCTCTCGTCTGGGACGTTGACGCGCATAAGCTTGGCGGCCCAGCCACCGTCTTGGCAGTCGACGACCCCCCTCTCGCCTGAGAGGTTGACGCGCACGACGGTTCCGTCCTCGGGGCAATACAGGCGCTTCGTCTTGTCCCGCTGCCAGGGCGTGAGGAGTAGCCATGGCAGCGCTTGGGGGGGCGCCGCGCGCGCGGCGGCTCGCCACGATCGGCAGACGGCGAGGAAACTCGCGCGGTCGCGCCGGGAGACGAGCGTGCGGCAGATGACGGCGAGGAGATCGTCGGGGAACATCGACGACCAGCAATGCCGCGCGGCCGTACACGTGAGCGCCGTTGCCGAATCGTCGCCGGCGGCGGCCATCTGCGTTGGCATCGCTAGCAATCTAGGAGTGCTAGATTTATTTGCTCGTTGGGTGATTCATGGGTCGGTTGCAAATCAAGAACATGTCCTACTCGATTACGGCACGGTTACCGCCTCTGCCAAAACCAGCACGACCGATCGATCGTGATTCCACCCGTATGAATCGGGTTCGGACGACGTATATGGTATACCACCAGTATATATCATATATATGTTGGACACGCGCAGGCGCCGGGCGATCGATCGAACGTCGATCGGCGCGCTTGACGATTCCCATGGCGCCGAGTGACAGGACTAGAGGCGACGAGCGGGCGGCGCCGCCCGAGAAGCTACAGAGGCTCGCGGATGAGCGCTTCCTCGCTGGCGACGTCGCCGGCGCGCTCTGGGTGGCGCGGGAAGCACAGAAACGCTGCCGAACGCCGCTCCCTTCCAGCCTCACCCACGCCCTGGCCGCCTACGAGGTCCACAACGCCGCGGCCGCCTTACGCTCCGGTGGAACCAACTGGTACGCCGTCCTCGGCTTTGGTGCCGGTGTCGGACGCACGATATCGCGCGAGGACATCAAGCGCCGGTACCGGCAGCTGTGCCTCGTTCTGCACCCCGATAAGAATAGCTCCGCCGCCGCCGACGGCGCCTTCAAGCTGCTCCAAGAGGCCTGGACCACGCTCTCTGCCCGCCACCCGCCTGCTCCTCCCTCCGCCGAGCGGAAGCCCAGTAATCACAGCCGACCACCACCGGAGGCAGAGAAGCGCCGCGCCAATCCACCGGCTGCGCCGCCGCCGCGGACATTCCGGAGCGTCTACTGCGCCCGATGCCATCAGGAGTTCCGAGCCCCGGAAGACGAGTATGAGCAGTACTGCGGGCGGTGCCAGCAGCGACAGCGGCAGAGGAACCCAAGACGGCATGCTCCCGCCGACCCAGAGCCACCACGCCGCAGAGGAGGATACCGCAGCTTCTCATGCCCGGGGACGTGCCCAGTCCCAGGGTGCCGCGGGCAGTACGTGCCGTGCATGGTGGCCGTCGAGCTGTGGCAACTCCGGTGCACGTCCTGCCGCCACGAGCCGGGGGGTCCACCAATGAGTCGGGAAGATCTATTTGATGTGTATTCAGAGGTCAGCTCAACTCGTTCTACAAGTGCGGGGACATTCTACTACAGTAGCTTCTTGTAAAGATATATTTTTTGAACCGTGTAAAGACGTCACACTAGTATAGATTGGACATTTACACACGGCCGAATCGGCCCATCGTACATGGTTGACCAAATCGTCTACACTAAGGGGTGTGCGATAGGAGAGGATAACGCAGACGGTTAATTAATCCGTGTGCAATAGGGAAACTTCGCCCACATATCTTTTCCAATAATTGTTTGTGATAAATTGGGCTATGACACACGGTTATTTGTATCATTTAATCTGTCATATTTTATGATTACAGACGCTTTTATACAAAAACTGGTATGTATTGATTTGCTATTGCACACGTTTGATTATTAACTGAGCGGTGTGCTAGTTGCGTCGGTCATCTTTATTTTATGATATATTTTTCGCAGATGTATCCCTATAGTGTACAAGTAAAACATGCAATATTTTAACTATATTTGATTTGCACAATTCATACATTGAATGTGTACATGCATTTCACAGTAGATTTAATTTGCACATATACAAATGATTTTTCCTTAGTTATGTCTTCGTCTTCATCCTTGTATCATTTGTTATACTTTATCCCGAAGCCTTGAGCTAAAAGATAATTTGTCAAACAGGATCTTTGGCACTAGTACAACCTGTGTATAAGTAAGGAAGACAATTAGTGATATGATTGAAGAAAATAGATCAGTTACAAGTTTTCAGCAAAGAATCTTACTCTTGGTTAACATGAAAAGGGTCATAACATGGCAAGAGAGACACTTAAGCCTCCCTCGTGACCATGCCATGCTATAAGAAAGCGATACCTTCATCTTTCTGGTGTGTCACAACTTCGATTGCAGGACTTGACGCACTACACGCAAAACTATAAACTGACAAAACAAATTTCTCATATGAAAATACTTACACCAAAAAAGAAAAACCACATAATATAAGTAAAATAGTGCACTAACCCAGGCAGACAAAGGTTGCCTTCAAGAGTCGAAGGTGCGAGGAACTTATTCTAAGCAAATGCTAGAAGTACGACATGGCAGACCTTCCCTCTTGGTTACGTCTTTTCTATTTGTTCTTAGCATGTGCCAACAACACGACATCAGACCGGTAACCTACTCTTCTTATGCAGTGCCATCAAAATCAGATCTGACCTAATTTCAACACAATATAATAGACCTAATTAACACCTTTGTACATTCATCCTAAATATTTAGCATCAGAAAGTACATGTATCACAATATATATATTAGTCCTTAATAACACAATACAGTAGTCCTTATTAACAATCTATACATTCATCCTAAATATTTAGCATCAGAAAGTACATGTATCACAACATAGTAAAGTAGATCTAGAAGTAATATAATAAAATAAACATAAAAATAACAGTAGATCTAGAATTAACAAAGCGAATCTGCATTGCTAGCAGTGCATATGTGAGATCTGTACTACAACACACTTAGGAATCAGGAAAGCTTAGATTGGGAAAGCTAAGAAGTAATCATTTTGGAAGGCGAGTGCTCACAGGCGTCGTTGCTATGCTGGATGGCGAGGTCGAGGCGGCTTGAGAAGAGGTGTTGGAGGCACGTCCGGCCATCGCACCCACATCCAAAACGCCGCCGGGGAGGTCATCGTGTCTCCGGCCAGATGCTTCTTGCCTTTCGCCTGGCCAAACAGGTGAGCTATCCGGGGACCTAAAGAGGAAAGAGGCGGCTGTCGAGTGGAGTTAGATGAAAAGGAAAAAAATGGATCAAGTCTTGTTTAAAATTGATTTCAAGAAGGATTATGACGACAAAGTCAAACGGCGATTCCTGTTACAAGTTATGCGCATGAAAGGCTTTCATCCAAAATGGTATGATTGGATTGAAGACTTTGTGCAAGGAGTGTGTGTGGGAATAATGGTCAATAAGGATTTTAGCCACTATTTCCTAACTAAAATGTGCTAAGAGAGGGAGATCCATTATCTTCTTGCTCTTTAATATTCTTGCAGATATGTTGGCAATTCTCATTGTAAGAGGAGAGGGGAAAATGATAAAATTGGAGGGCTAGTCCCTCATTTAGTCAAGGGAACCTGCGGCTCTTGTGGGTTATCACATGCCCCATTTAAAAAAATGACATGCTTTATGGTTTTATTTATATGTTCCTCTATTTAGATTAGTTCTGTCCGGTTTACATGTTGCTCTTCTTTACATTATATATGTTACCGGTTATTAGTTTGTATATATGTTTAGCTCATGTGCTTCTGCTTAGTTCATATGCATTTCTAGAGAATCTCTTATGTTCATTTCATATGTATTTCTCTTTAGCTCACACTCATTTCTAAAAAATCTTTTTGCATAGTCCATATGCATTTCTATTTAGTTCATATACGCATTTCTGCTTAATTCTTATGCATTTTTATTAGTCATCCTTAGTTGGTATGCATTTCTAGAAATTTAAAGTTTAGTTTCTTATGGATTTCCTTTAGGGCGAGGTGGATGATAGTAGTGCTAGTGACGATTCTGTGATTTTGGGGACATAGGAGGTTGGAATAAGCGCGAAGCGGTTTCTACCGAGGGTGTCATAGCTAGCCTTTTTTTGTATAGTTTGGGAAATGGGTGCTTCTGATTTAACTAATTAGTTATGTAGGTCGCCAAGTAAGGTGACGGTTGTAACGGTTTATGAATTATTTTCTTTGTAGTCTCCACATCAAGAGTGACAAGAATGTGGTCACAGTCCAAAAAAACCTCGATCAATTAGTCTTTTTGAAAGAGCATTTGCCCCCATGTGTGGTTTTGGTAATTAATAACAATCCCTATGGACTAATGTTTGCATTGAGTCATATTTGTAGGACTTGTCCGTAGACAATGCTTGATCCATATGTTGGGTTCAAGGTTGTAAAAAGTTGAATATAAAGAAGATTATGTGATGACCAAGGTGTTATTCAAGGAGTGATCCAAAGATTGGTCATAAGGGAGTTGAGCCTATAGAGTGTGTCTTGAGGAATAAGATAGAGTGAACTCTCATGTGCATTCTCAAGACATCATCATTATGAAAGAAGAAGATGAAGTGCAATGTTGATCAAGTCGAAGCGCAAGATCAAGTTAGGCTTCTAGAAGATATCATTTGCTTGAAGCTCAGTGTCCATTTGGTGGTAATGGACATGTGAAGATATTTCTCTAGTGTCTCTCCCATAGTGCAGTATGGGGGAGCAATCCGCAAGACTTCACCGAGCAAGCGCAATCAAGAAAGGTAGTCCAACTTGAGAAGATCAAGATCGTCACCATCTAGCTCAAGTGGAATGCACAAGGCAAAGATATGTTCTTGATAGGGTTTCTTTCTTACCGGTCTCATAGTGTGGGAGACCGGGTTTAGGATCGATAGCCGTACTATCAAGAGGGGCTCTCGAGTGAGTAACTTATTCGTATCATTCGGAGAGAGCTCAAACCTTTGCATACTTGGCATTATCTTTCTTGGTTCTTATTTGGATTTTATCCATGTGAGATTCTAGAGCTTGTGGTTATTTCCATGGCAAGCTCTAGCTCATCAAAAACGGATTTCGTATGGATCTCTTATTGCATTTTTGGTGTTTGGAGAATTTACCGGTTCCTCATATAGAGACACTTATGTCCTCTAATTTCATAGTAAATTCTCCCTTGCTGGTTCTTAATATTTGGTTTCATCTCATTTGGAGTTTCCTTGCAAAAGTTATTTGGTTTTTGGGCTGTCCATTTTGGCCCCTGGTCCGGCCAGGCCGGGCTCCAGGCCGGACCTTCCGGCGGCAGACCGGACCGTTCCGGCGGTCCAGCCGAACTGTTGTTCTAGCCGCGTTTTCGGCCCAGCGCCAGATCTATCCGGTGGGCCGTCGGACCATCCGGCCCAGATGCCGGCGCCGCCGGACTTACGGCCGAACTGGCCGGCGGGCTGCTTCCAACGGCCAGATTTTCCCCACCTATAAATACCCCTTCTTCCTCCTTGAGCCAACAATGTTTTTGGGCTTCTCTCTCCTCCATTGTTGACCTTCAAAGCTTGCCCTCCCTCCTCACTTCCCTCCATGGTTCTTGCATCTTTTTAAGAGAAAAGAGAGAGGAGATCTAGATCTACATTTCCACAAATCACTTTCTCCTCTAAGTGAGGGGAACCTATTGGATCTAGATCTTGGAGTTCTTTGTGGATTTCCTCCTTGTTCTTCCTCTCATATCCTCCATAGCATTTGTTGCTTTGGTAGGATTTGGGAGAGAAGGATTTGAGCACTTCGTGTGTTCTTGCCATTGCATTTGGTGCATCGGTTTGAGTTCTCCTCGGAGATTCGGTGGTGAAAGCAAGAAGCTTATTTCCTCTTGGGTTCTTGGAACCCTAGACGGCTCAGTGGATTTCTTGGGGACCTCCAATTAAGTTGTGGAGATCTTCCCAAGCTTTGTGGTGCCTCCGTGGCGATTATTGGGAGCCTCCAATTGAGTTGTGGAGTGTGCCCCAATCTTAGTGGCTTTGTGATTTTGGGAGCCTTCAATTAAGTTGTGGAGTAGCCCCAAGCTTTGTGCGGGATCGGTGACCGCCCTCAAGGGTCCCATAGTGGATCGGGTCTTCCATCTTAGTGGGAGGGCTCGAGGAGATTACGGTGAGCCTCCGTGGCATTTGGGGAGTCTTGTGCCTCCACACCGCTCCAACGGAGATTAGTACCCGCAAGGGTGTGAACTTCGGGATACATCGTTGTCTCCGCGTGCCTCGGTTATTTCTATAACCGAGCTCCTTTACTTATGCAATTTACTTTGCGATAGCCTTCGTGCTTGAAGTTATATATATCTTGCTATCACATAGTTGCTCATCTTGTTTAGCATAAGTTGTTGGTGCACATAGGTGAACCTAGTTTATTTAGGTTTTGTAAGCTTGGCAAATTAAACGTTATTTTTATTCCGCATTTGTCAAGCCGCTTGTAAAAGTTTTAAATCGCCTATTCACCCCGCCCCCCTCTAGGCGACATCCGTGTCCTTTCACTTTTCATATGTGTCCTTAGCATGGATACGTATTAGTGTCTCTAGGAAATAATTCTAACGTATGTGTTACTCGCTCCATTTTATTTATATCTTCTGCTCCAATTTGAACTCTTGTTATATTCCCTCCATTTCATATTAGTTTTTACTGATTAGTATAAAGTTTTACTAAATCAACTACAACTAATATGGAACAGAGGGAATACTTAATTAGTTATATTCTCCTTCAATTTAAACTCTTGTTCTTGTGTACTTGAGTAGTACAGTAGGTATCAATGTATCCAGGCACGGAGACAAGGGGGGACGAGCAGGGGCTACGCCCCCCTATGCTTGTGATTTTCATTGGAAGATTAGCCATGTTTTTTTTTAACCATGGCTACGGCGGGCTTACGCCAGCCTGAACCTTCCATAAATCAAGTGACACACGAGTCCATTTACATCAGGGAGAAAGGAGGGAGGGGGAGGGAGGAAGCGAGAGGGGAGGAATACAACGAGAGTATAGCGAGATGTGAGAGACAATTCAGGGGGGGGGGGGGTCGAAGGCAATACACCAATTATAAAGAGAAACAACAGAAGCAGGCTTGGAGCATCTGTAGGTCCAAAGGCGAACATCTTCAATGCAGGGCCGAACGGTCACAGAGAGTGAATCATCCACGTGGTTGAAGATCAAAGTATTTCGCCTTTTCCAGATACTCCAAGCAACGGCCGTGGTAATCGTGGCCTCAGCTTTATCGCGGCAACGAAAGCGAAGGAGGTTGGAGAAGCAGGTCATGTCTTGATCCAGCGGCAGGTGGTTGAAGAAGCTCCAAGTTTCTTGAGCATGGCAGCAGGTCAGGAGGAGCCGAGTCCGCAAGCCCATGCTGAAACCGCCTCGCATTGCTGGGGAGACGACGTCGTTTTGCAAGCCAACAGAAAATTTTACACTTCAAAGGAGCCGCACTCCGCCAAACCGATGGCGCTTGTTCATCAATCGGCAAGTGCCTAAAATTCAAGGAGTAGAAATCTTTATTCGAAAGCATTTTGTTAGAGAGACGGCCAACACGTCTATCCGGGGTATGAGAGCATAGCCCAGAGGATTGAAGCTCGGCAGACAGAGCTTGGAGCTCGGTCGCGGCCAAGTGAGAAAGACGAGGGCCAAGAACATGTCGGATGCCAGAGGAGAGAACAAGGGCCACAAAGGCATTTGGTTTAGATGAGTGAGAAAAGAGGGCGGGGAAGCGATCGGACAGAGGAAGGTGGCCCACCCAAAGATCAAACCAGAAGGCGGTTGACCGGCCATCTCCAATGGTCACCTTGGAAGCAAGGCGAAAGGAGCCGAGGCCGGCCGAGATGGCCTTCCAGATAGGGGTGTTAAGGTAATGAGTGTCACCAAGATCGCGAGCGGAGGACCAGCCATACTGGCGCCTAAACCAACACGCCCAAGGGGCGGAGGAATCAGAATGCATTTTGGTTAGGAATTTGGCAAGCAGCGCCTTATTTTGGGCAGGAATGGAAAGGACACCGAGCCCTCCGTGCTCTTTTGGAACACAGACCTCCTCCCAGGCAACCTTACATTGACCACCGTTGCAGGATTCATCGCCAGCCCAGAGAAAAGCGCGCCTGTGCTTGTCAATTGCAGCGACCACCCCGGGAGGGAGGAGTCCCGTGGCCATGGCATGGGCAATCATAGCAGTGAGGACGAAGTTGACAAGGAGGAGCCGACCACCGATGGGAAGGGACCAGCCGCGCCACCTAGACAGTCGCATGTCACTTTTAGTCATGATAGGAGCGAAGTCAGAGGCACGAAGCTTGTGGGTAGAAAGAGGAAGCCCAAGGTAAGTTTGAGGGAAAGTCGCGACTGCACAGCCAAAGGAGGCAGCCATACCGGTAGAGACATCCGGGTCAACTTTAATCGGGACGAAGGTGCTTTTGTGGTAGTTGATGGAAAGACCCTTGGCAGCAGAGAAGCCATCCAAAATCTGCTTGAGATTAGCAACGTGCTGAGGGATAGCGCGAATGATTATGAGGGTATCATCGGCGTATTGGAGAACAGGGCAAGGGAGGTCGTCCACCAGAGGGTGCAGAAGCAGCCTGCTGCGTGTGGTTAATGTGGGAGCAGACTGTCCTTATGCATGGTGGATAACTAGCCCGTTGGGAACCCCAAGAGGAAGGTATGATGAGTATAGCAGCTAGTTTTCCCTCAGTTAAGAAACCAAGGTTTAATATCGATCTTGGAGAGGAGAGACAAACGACTGAAGGTGATGCGGAACCTGCACACACACAACCAAGTACTTTGTTCCCAACTTGCGATGAGGTTGTCAATCTCACCGGTTTGCTTGAAATAAAGATTATGAGCGTATCGAGTGGAAAACAATATAGTATGCGAGTAAAGTAAACAGTGCGAGTAAAGTAAACAGGTGATAGCAATATGATGTAAATAGGACCGGGGTCCACAGTTCACTAGTGGTGTCTCTCCCACTACAAGAAATGTGTTGACTAGTGACGTTTTCATCATGACCCTAGAGAAAAGTGTCATAAAGTAGTGACGATTGTATACTAGATCGTCATGGGCTATTTGGGGAGGCCACCAGCCCTAAAAATTACGACGATTTGAACCAGAAACGTCATAACCCAGTGGACACAAAATCGTCATAACCTATCTCATGCAGCTTCAAACCTTATCCGGAGTCGCTTACGACGAAAATAGATCGTCATAGTCGCTAATTTAAAATATGTTTGAAATAGTTGGACTGCCACCTCACCGGTTTCACCAACGTGTCGTCCATGTGTCTATTTACGCCTATGTGTAATATCCACGTGTCAATTTAGCTTATATATGGCTGCATTAGACATGAAAATCTGGGACCCACATGTCATATACTCAAATTTTGTGTCTAGCTGATTGACATCTAGGCCCCACCATCCCTACCAGACACATGGGTCCCACCCCACCTGACAATCGGGTCCCACCCACCGCCCCCACCTGACAGTCGGGCCCCACACACCGCCCCCACCTGGACCTACCGCCCGCCCCTGACAGTCGGGCCCCACACACCGCCCCCACCTGGACCTACCGCCCGCCCCCACCGACCTGACAGAGGGGTCCCACACCGCGCCCCCGACGACCTGACAGAGGTGTCCCACATGGGCTGACCAATATATGTGGCAAAATAAAGGGCGCAGGCGGGGGTTCGAACCCGCAACCTCCCCACCCGGGTGTGGTTCCCTTGCCACCAAGCTATACTCAATCTTATGATATATTCACGCGCTATCTTACTTTTAAGTGGAAGTTTTCGGTTAGTTGGGCCTAGGCCGCTGGGGGTGGCAAAATAAATACTGAGCGCGGCAGCCCGGGTTCGAACCCGCAACCTCCTCCTCCCGCCGCAAGCCTCCTTGCCACTAGGGTAGACTATTCCTCTTGCTTATACACCACGTTATGTCCTTTTTATTTGTGAGATTTTGGTTACTTGGGCCTGGGCCGCTGTAGATAAGATTTGGGCTGCTCTGCACAAAGGAGCTAAGTGGTTTTTTTCCTTCTTTCACTTTTCCATTTCTTTTAAGATTATAACACAAAAGATTTGAAGAAGAGATTCAAGACAAGGCTAAGTAAATTCAAACAAACTTTTTAAATTATGTTTATTACATATGTAATAACATTAAATCTTTTTCTCCATAAAATAAATTTAGAAAACAAATTTTAATCACTAAAATGCCATTATGATGTATTTAAAATATGGTCAAAACGGCGGGTATGACCCTTCTTAGCTAGGTATTGAATTCTGCCAAACTCTTTATGGATCTCTGATGAAATAGATGCTTGTGTACCTAAAAATGATTTTTTGAAAAAAACATGAGCAAACTATGAAGCACCTGTAGTTCAAATTTGACCCACTTCCTACTGAATCGGCAGAATTTTGTCAATTTCTTGAGGGGTGTCTAGATAACTATTTCCATGCAAAAAAGTGAAGAATTGTGCATAAAATATCGTATAATATGATTTAAATTTGTGGTGGTCCATTTTTGAAACTTATTTTTGGTAGATGCTTCACAAAATAACCCATATTTAGCATTAAGAAAAAAAATTGTGCAAAGAAAATTAATACTCCCCAAAGCAACTTTGTTTGCCATACCAAGATGCACACATGTGCACAATATGGGGTTATTTGAACAAACTATGCCATGATTATCGCCAGAACTAGCTCATCTCGCTTGAAAGCCATAAAACTTTATATAAGGTAGCTCTTTTTTGTGAACACTTTTTCAAACTGTTTCTAATATTCCAAGTTTGTTATTTTTCCTAGAAACTAGGTCACATAACATGACACAACACGAAGGTTTTGTATTTTTTTGAATTTTTTGAATTTGTTATGCACATTTCAAAATGCGACCAAAACGCCGGGCATGACCATCCCTAGGTCGGGATAGAATCTTGCGAAAATCTTTATGGATCTCTGATGAAATAGATACTTTTGTACCTAAAAATGATTTTTGGAAAAAAACTTGAGCAAACTATAAAGCACCTGTAGTTCAAATTTGACCCGCTTCCAACTGAATCGGCAAAATTTTGTCAATTTCTTGAGGGGTGTCCAGAAAACTTTTTCCATGTAAACAAATGGTTAATTCTGCATAAAATATGGTACAATATCATTTAAAAGTTTATTGGTCCATTTTTGAAACTTATTTTTGGTAGATGCTTCACAAAATAACCCATTTTTAGCATTAAGAAAATGAAAAATGATTTTTTTGTGCAAAGAAAATTAATACTCCCCAAAGCAACTTTGTTTGCCAAACCAAGATGCACACATGTGCACAATATGGGGTTATTTGAACAAACTATGCCATGATTATCGCTAGAACTAGCTCATCTCGCTTGAAAGCCATGAAACTTTGTATAAGGTAGCTCTTTTTTGTGAACACTTTTTCAAAATGTTTCTAATATTCCAAGTTTGTTATTTTTACTAGAAACTAGGTCACATAACATGACACAACGCGAAGGTTTTGTATTTTTTTGAATTTTTTTTGAATTTGTTATGCACATTTCAAAATGCGACCAAAACGCCGGGCATGACCATCCCTAGGTCGGGATAGAATCTTGCGAAAATCTTTATGGATCTCTGATGAAATAGATACTTTTGTACCTAAAAATAATTTTTGGAAAAAAACTTGAGCAAACTATAAAGCACCTGTAGTTCAAATTTGACCCGCTTCCAACTAAATCGGTAAATTTTTGTCAATTTCTTGAGGGGTGTCCAGAAAACTTTTTCCATGCAAACAAATGGTTAATTCTGCATAAAATATGGTACACTATCATTTAAAATTTTATTGGTCCATTTTTGAAACTTATTTTTGGTAGATGCTTCACAAAATAGCCCATTTTTAGCATTAAGAAAATGAAAATTGAATTTTTTGTGCAAAGAAAATTAATACTCCCCAAAGCAACTTTGTTTGCCATACCAAGATGCACACATGTGCACAATATGGGGTTATTTGAACAAACTATGCCATGATTATCACCAGAACTAGCTCATCTCGCTTGAAAGCCATGAAACTTTGTATAAGGTAGCTCTTTTTTGTGAACACTTTTTCAAAATGTTTCTAATATTCCAAGTTTGTTATTTTTTCTAGAAACTAGGTCACATAACATGACACAACGCGAAGGTTTTGTATTTTTTTGAATTTTTTTGAATTTGTTATGCACATTTTAAAATGCGACCAAAGCGCTGGGCGTGACCACTCCTAGGTCGGGATAGATTCTTGCGAAACTCTTGATGGATCTCTGATAAAATAGATAATGGTGTACCTAAAAATGATTTTTTGAAAAAAACATGAGCAAACTATGCAGCACCTGTAGTTCAAATTTGACCTGCTTCGAGCCGAATCGGTAGAATTTTGTCTATTTTTTCGGGGGTGGCTATAAAACCTTTTCCATGCAAACAACTGGTAAATTGTGCATAAAATATGGTATAATATCAATTAAAATTTGGTTGTTCTATTTTTGCAACATATGTTTGGTAGACGCTTCACAAAAAAAACCTATTTTTTGCACTAAGAAAATGAAAAATGGATTTTTTATGCAACGAAAATTAAAACTTCCCAAATCAACATTGTTTGTCATCCCAATATGCACACATGTGCATAATATAGGGTCGTTTGAACAAACTATACCATTTTTACATCACATTTTTGATAGGTGATTTAAAAAACTCATTTTTGATGCTACCCTATCTCCAGCTAATCAAATGATCAGGATATGTATCCCACGGATCAGCCTATCGAACCATCTTAACCGTCGAGCCACACCATCCAACGCCCCTCAATTCTCAGAGAAAACACAAAACAGATCCAGCCTATCAAACCCTAGCCCACCGCATCGCGCCTCCTGAGTCCCGATCCAAACCCTAGCCACTCCCCTCCCCTCTCCCATCTCCTTTCCCTCGCGCCGCCCTCTCCCATCTCCTCTGCGGCTCTTCCTGGGATCTCCGCTGCGCTCCTCCGACGGCACGGTGACTATTTCAGAGACGGCCGTCCTGGCGGGACGCGCGAGGCGGAGGCGGAAGTAAACGGAGTGCGGTCGCGGCCTCTTGTTCTAGGGTTCGTCCTCTCGCCCTCTCCCTCGATTCCGTCCGAATCAACACTAGCGCTGAACCCGATCTGAATGCAGGAGGACGCTCCGGAGATAGCGAGGCGGCTAGGCGGAATGACGATGCCAGGCGGTGGTGGGGAGGGGGACGGGGACGAGCTGCGATTGCCACCTTCTCCGTCCACGCTGAACCGCATCGCCCCGATCCTGCTCATCGCCGCCGAGATCGAGCACGACCGCCCCCGTATGGCCGCATCGCTCACCGTCTCTCCCTCCGTGACCCGCCTCTGCCTCCCACCAGTCCACCACGACGGCCAGATCTAGATCATCGGGCTCTTGTACGGGGAGGAGGAGCCGAGCCAGCAGGCGCCCAGACAGTCGGTGTTGTCGATGTCAAATCCGGTGGCTTCGAGTCCGGGCGCGCTGGATATGGTGGCCGCGAGGCGATACAAGAAGGCATCACGCAGACACGCCACCGTCTCGCCGAGAATCGCCACCAGCCTCTCCAGGCACGTCTGCAGGTACCACCAACTCACAGTGGCGTTTTCCCCTGCTCCGCTCGTTCGGTTCTGATTTGGTGCCGCTACACATAGGCTGGTTCTGGAGGGCGGCAAACCAAAGCTGAGAAGGGGACAACAACGGAGGGAGTGAGAGAGGGAGAAGAGAACATAAACTTTGCCATGAGCGCTCTCAATTTCTGCGGCCAATGGTGAGCGGACAACTCCCTTAGCATTCGTCTCCAATATTTGTTCTCCGATGGATCTAGGTGATTTAATCCAACGTATTTTTGCTGGGATTCTTTTCTTGTAGCGACAACATGCTGTATCCGCAGGACGCAGGGGGACAAGGAGATGCGCACCCTCCACTACGCTTGCTCAGCCTGTGATCCAAGGTTGTTAATTCCCGTGCCACTTCTCCTATGGCGAATTTTGTTGTCTTTGCATTTGAATGCTTGCAAATGCTACCGGTAGGTGCTTGCATGTTTACTGACAGAGCATGTTTGCAAACTTGCACTTACTGTAGTACTCTGAAACTTGCACTAGAGTTCAACCTATGGTTGTCATATTTAGCTCTTCTCAGTCTCTGAAAGTGCATACAGTATATCTGAACATCCTTTCTGAACTGCACATGTAATCATATTCCTTTCCTTGCCCTCACTAGTGAATAAGAGTCGCAAGTGCTCCAACATCATACTGGTAGAATTTCAGATGGAGTATTTTATATTGTATCCTCCTAACAGTAAATAAGACTGGAGTAATATGTTACGTTATCAATTGTTATGCTCTACCCTTCACTACTGTTGCTAATTCACTCCTTTGCTTACTTAGTGGAGTTGTTAACCGAATATTACTGGAACTGATGTATCAAATTCACTTCTTTCAAGCAGTGGTATTTCTCCATGTTGACTTTCTAAAAAAACGCTCTAGTTAGTTTGGTTTGAAAAGGACTGCTGCAATTTGATTTGTTCCTCCAATAATCCAACAGTTCTTTAATTATTCTTTGGTTTTGATGAAGTTACTATCAACTATTAATTCCATATACATGTTAATGAATGATCATGATTTACAAAGCGCATGTGTACTTGCTGGTTCGATACTGATCTGGTGCTTGGGCCCTTTGTTGCATCTGTTTATTCAAGGTTTGGTAAATGTCTCTATATTATATAATGCATGAACTATTTTATCCACCTCTGCTGGTTTCTGTACTACTACTTGCTTATGTATAGCCATATAGGTATACCACTATATAATGATTTGTGTTTCTGTGATCAGTCTGGTAGCCCAGGTCCTTGAGTACTTCAATGTGTTCTTAGCTGTTACCCTTCCATGTGATGCAAAATGCTATTAGATGCTAACAATAAAACATAACAAGTTATATGTTTTCTCATGTTTGCCAGGATAATGTCCTTCTCACAACAGGGCCCCAGGGCAGTCTGCATTATGTCATCTCTGGCAGCATAGGTAAATTTGAGGTATTTTCCTGTGAGTTGTTGTCAAAAGACTGTAATCTGTATGCCTCATGGTCTCTTGCTTATACCACTATATATAATACACGAGTTTTGAATCTGGGTGAGCGAATCCTTGCAATCTGAGCCGTTTCTTTATTCCACCCGATGGATGGTTGACAGGAGGTAGGAACTGGAAGCTGCTAGATTCACAAAGCTATATACACCAGGGTTGAACTGGTACATATAGTACTTGCTGCCTTACTAGCCCATAGTCCAATAGTGCAGTGCTTGTTGCCTTACTAGCCCATAGCTGTTGTTTAAACAAATTAACTTAGCTACCTGTTTTGTTTGCTTTGTATCACACATCCAGGTGGTGCCTCTTTTTCTTAATATCAGACATTTGCATATGAGCAAATGACTATTACTCAAAATCTGTTGTGCATACTAGTACTGGCTGTGAGATAAATCTGCATCATGTATCTGGTATATCCTTTCTGATGCTTACTACATGCTATATTTAATTACTAATACCTACAGTAGCTGCGCATGTTCTTGTCCATAAACACTTGTATCTTAACAGATCTTGTATAAATATGTATCAAAGATGATTTCAATATCCAGATCCGGGATAGGCTAGAGTATATGTGGATTTATGAAGTGTGTAATCTATCTTTCGATGTAGTTCTTCCTGTTGCTCTGTCATGCCTGCTTGTTAGCTTCCCTGTTCTCTGTTCTACTTACTACATGAAATTAATTTGATGCATTTTAATCTATCTGAGGTGCTTCTTATTTTTCTGTGGTACTTTTGCAAACTGTGACAGGCTGCTGGAAGGTACTTTCCCTGTTCGCCAAGGTCGCTGGTAGCAACATCATTTAGGTAAAGGTTTTGGGATTGGTGGTTGCGAGATGGTACATGGATGTATTTTGCTCATTGATGGAGATACTTTCCTGGGAGATACTAGTCTGTAATGTTATAATTGTTATGTCACACTATGTAATACTGTTGCGAGATTGTAAGCTATGCGAATGATGAAAGTTTCATATTTTATTTTGTGATGTTAATAAAATGTTGTGATCCTCTGTTATTTTATTTGGGCTGGATTGTTATTGGTTTTCACTATACTGAAAATAAAGAGGCCAGGGCCCAAACCATTGAAAGGTCATGATACAAATATTAGGAAAAAAGTGTGCAAATTAGAAAATAATAAATTGGCTGAAAGAAAAGCCCAAAAGTAATGGCCTCTAAAAGGCCAAGGCCCAAAATCGAAAAAGGTGGTAAAAAGGCCCAGGCCCAAACAAGAATTGGATAAAAATATATAAACAAGGTTGAGTTATTGGGCTTGGCCCATATAGATCACTGAAATGGACTGGGCTGATTTCGATTTATATGTCTACCACGTGTATGCCGCCTGTATTCCACGTCGGATTGCTGATGTGGCCTCCTGCCACGCGTATGCCATGTTGGATTGCTGATGTGGCCTCCTCAAATTGCCCATGACGATAATGAATCGTCATAAGCGTTATGACGGTCCAATATCGTCATAGACGGTTATGACAATCTCAGTGAATTCGTCATGTTCAATCATCAACGACGCCCCGTTTTTGACGATGATTTTTTCGTCATAAAATCATCACAAATCAACCATTATGACGATTTTATGATGAATTTTGAGCGTCAGTAGTCAACACATTTATTGTAGTATCCATAGATAAAATAACACATGCTGGGTAAACAAATTACAGTTGGGCAATTGATAGAATAAAGATAAATGTGATATGTCAAGAAGATCACTATGAGATTTACTCTGGGCATTACAACAAAATACATAGACCGCAATCCAACTGCATCTATGACTAATAATCCACTCCCGGGGATATCAATCCGAACACCCCAGTAGTATTAAGTTGCGAACAACAGATAATTGCATTAAGCAAAGTGTGTAATGTAAACAAAGCATATGCCCTTGAGCATATGAATGTTGTTTTCTCCCTAGTAGCAACAGCACATCTACAACCTTAGAGGTTTCTGTCACTCCCCCAGATTAAATAGAGGCATGAACCCACTATCGAGCATAAATACCCCCTCTTGGAGTCACTAGCAACTACTCGGCCAAGATAGCTACTAACAACGGAGAGCATGCAAGATCATAAACAACATAGAGATAACAAAAAATAATATTCAGTACAGCAACTTAATCATAAACACCAATATTCATCGGATCCCAACAAACCAAACATGTAGAATTACATAACGGTGATCTCAATCATATAGGGCAGCTCATGAGATCTAAACATGAAGCACATGGTGGAGAAGACAACCATCTAGCTACTGCTATGGACCCATAGTCCAAGGTAGACTACTCACTCATCGCTCCGGAGGCAAGCATGGCGATGAAGAAGACCTCTAGTGGCGATTCCCCTCTCTGGCAGGGTGCCGGGAAGAGCTTCTGGACCCTCCCGATCTTCGGGTCGACGGCGGCGGCGGATCGCGATGTGTTCTGGAAATCTGATCGGGTACTTAGGTTTTTTCCGTCGGGGGGTCTTTATAGGCGAAGGGGCGATGTCAGAGGAGGAGCCAGACGCCCTCACGCGGGGCCCACGCGGCCAGGGGCCTGGCCGTGCCACCCCTGCGTCTGGGGCCCTGGTGGCCCCCCTCCTACTCTCCTTCGGATCTCTGGAAGCTTCCGGGTAAAATAAGACTTCAGGAACTTGTTTTGTCCAATTCCGAGAATATTTCCTGTGTATCACTTCTGAAACACAAAAACAGCAGAAAATAGGAAACTGACACTGTGGCAACTTGTTAATAGGTTAGTTCCGGAAAATGCATAAAAGTGCCACGAAGTGTAACGAAACACTAGGCAAATGGTGTAAAAACAAGCATGGAGCATCAAAAATTATAGATACGTTGGAGCCGTATCAAGCATCCCCAAGCTTAACTCCTGCTCGTCCTCGAGTAGGTAAGTGATAACAAAAAATAATTTTTTGAGGTGACATGCACCTACACAATCTTGATCATATATGTAAGCATTTGTGAGCTGGGATCATAAGAACTTAAAACATGGGCATGAAGATATAATCTTGGCAATAAGAACTTAGCAACCATGTTGTAAACATGTAAATGAACACAAACAAAAGATCATAAAAATGAAACAATGAAAGTCAAACATGTGTTCAAATCATAAGGAAAAACATACAAATGGTTTTCAGCTTGTCCTTCAAAGAGAGCAAAACATAAATGCATAGGACACCTTCAAGTTTAAGAGGGCGACTAGATACAAATAGTTTGAGAGCAAGTGAAACCAACATTATGAATCAATCAATGAACTTTGGGACAATGCATATCACACTAAGAATGACAACTATGCTCTCTTAATGGTGCATAAAGAAAGAAGGTGGTGACTCAACGTAAAAGTAAAAGAAAGGCCCTTCGCAGAGGGAAGCAGTGATTGCAAGTTTTATAACCTTCAAAAATTATGGTACTTACCGGCTTTGAGCTCTCATTGCCCCCATCATAAGCATCTTGAATGGTTAAAGTTAATGCGAGAACAATTATGATGCATATGCTTGACGAATCATAAGTTGAAAGCCTCGTGCCCCGTGAATACGAGTACCCAAACCTCATGCTACTTTACTTAGAGTCCCAAGCAAGGCTCTTGTCATTGTAAGTATATGCGTATCATTGAGAACCGCCAATGGGGTACCTCTGTGCCCGATGACATGGAACAAGCCCACACCAAAATGACAGGACAAGCAGACAATGAACACCTCGACATCTCTTTTATTTGCCTTTTGTTTAGCTTTTTATTGTGAGATGCGTCGTCGAATGTTCATCATGGGTATGCTGCAAATTTCCACCATGAATTATGCATGGCTTAGATTGGCGGCCTGGCGTTTCCCTAACACATATACAAACTCCATGATCCCCACAAGATTCCCAATTCATTTCACACCGCGGGCATCCATAAACAAAAGATCACGATATCAACTCAAATAAGAAGTGCAATGTTGAAAGCTTGCCCCATGACAGCATGGATGGGCTAGAATCCAACTTACAACTTGCAAGCATAACAACTCAACATAAGAGACCACAATGTCAAATTTTTAAGAACAGGAAAAAGTAAAGTGTGCCTTCCGGTTCATGAGAGCTTTACTGACCGAATTTCGCATAACACTGGTAAGAGTTTAATTTGAAGAGAAAATAAAAGCAAGTCAAATTTACTTGGAATAGCAAATTGCTAGTACGTATGTATGGTGGACACTTTGGAAAACTTTGGCTTTTAGGAATTGGATGCACGAGTAGAGCTCATACTCAGTACAAGACGAGGGCTAGCAAAAGACTGGGAGCGACCAACTAAGAGAGCAATAATGGCCATAATCATGCAAAGCGACAAAGCGACATTAAAAGAAGCATAAGATGGCATCAAAAGTCAAAAACTAAATGATCATAAAGGCTATTGGCGACTTTGTAAGAGTCTAACATGTGTGAGCATGCGCCAAGTCAACCCAAATAAAGCATCAAGGAGAAAACCAAAATAATGCTTCCATACAATAAAAACAACGCATGATTTTTTTCAAAGGCTCATTAAGCAATCTCAGTTATTTGAGACAAGTCATGCTACAGCAAAACCACTAAGCATACTATCAAAAAGACATCAAGCATGACATGAAAAAGCCTAAGCCGCAGTCTACACAAGCTCCTTCTTGTACCACTATTTTGTACAAAGCTTTTTCTCTTTTCCAACACCATTTGAAATTTTTATAGACACCTCTTTTGATGAAAACCAATAAAGATCAGAGGCAAAAATACTCCTTGATGAAAAGATATGACAAGGTCTGAATGCAAATCAAGGCGAAAATGAAAACCAAAAGCAGTAGCAGAAAAAGAAGAACGCTTGATTTTTAATAAGAGTGAAAACTAGAGCGTTCTTTGCAAATGAAAACGAGTTCATCTCCTCCAAAAGAAATTTGTTGGGGTCCAACCATTTATTGCAGCAAACAAACAAACTAAACCAACTAAGAAAACTAAAACAACTGACGCTCCAAGAAAAACACATAGTGCATGAAGCAATAAAAATATAGTGTTTTGAAAGGTGACCTGATTTTTGCCGATGAAGAAGGGGTGCCTCGGGGGTATCCCCAAGCTTTGACGCTTGTACTTCTTGGATATTTCTTGGAGTGATGCATGGCATCCCCAAGCTTGAGCTTTTGTCCATTCTTCAACTCATCTCATCATTCTCCAATCCCTACATTTGAAAACTTCCTTCATACAAAACTAAACACAAATCCATTAGCAACATTAGTGTAAGCATAACATATAATCAACCTCTTTTTGCTTCAGGTTTCACCTCAAAACCACCACATATATAGCAAATACTACTGTAGCAACCTCCCAAAAAGTTCCGTGATCAAAAGAACTCAAAAGAAAGCGATAAAGTGGCAAACACAAATATTGGCAGAAATCTGTCAAAACTGAACAGCTGACAAAGGTCGAATTTTTGAGGGATTTTCTGTTGCTCAAATCAAAAAGTGTTCAACTAAAAAAAGTTTGGATATAACCTGGGGCATATGCACAAGAAATCGCAGGTCCAAAAGATGAACAGAGAATTTATACGAATTTTTACGGTGCAGCACTGAAAACAGTTTCAGGACAGCAACATCCCCAAATCTTTACCTCACTCAAATTAGAGGCTTCTCTTGGCACAAAAACAAAATAAACAAGATAAGGAGCGGTCATTACAGTAGTAATGACTTCCAAGACTCAAATAAAAGAAAAAGTACTGAAAAGAAAACATTGGGTTATCTCCCAAGAGTGCTTTTCTTTAACGCCTTTGAGCTAGGCGCAGAAAATTTGCGAATCAAGTAACTTCAGAAGAAGCATTAAGATCAACTGCAGAAGTCTTATCAATAAGGCATTGTATTTCATCCACATAAGTTTTTGAAGACCCTTTGTGATCATGCTTTGGTACACTATTCTCATTAAAAAGATTTTCAGGACAGATCCAGTCAAAATTATTTTCGAAAGTTTCACACAATCCTAAAAGCTTGCAAGGTATAGATATCTCGGCCCCGTCATCATTTATACTAATAACCGTTATAGGTGAACCGAGTTTATTAAAACGTTTAAGAACTTTCCTAGCTTCAATAATGATATCCTTAAATTCTATGCGCAAGGTTTCTAAGATAAAAGCTTTCTTTTTGGGATCCTCAATTTCATGAAGCTTAAGGAACATGTATTGCATAAAAGGATTAAGACTGGCAAACCTAGTTTCCAACATGTGAATCAAATAAGAAGAAGCAACTTCAATACTAGGAGCTAGCTCAACCAAAGATTTTTCCTCAACTTCCTCATGCATACTAATGTGATTAAAGAACTCCTCAATGTTACTTTTGCCAATAATCGAACCACTACCTACTGAGAGGTCCTCCAGAACGTACTTAGGGATCAACATAATAAACTAAAGTAAAGAAATAACAACTACCAAGGATTCTATTTTTTTGGGTTTTTGATATAAAGCAATGCAGGTAAAATAAATAAAGTAAAGCAAAACAATAACAAAGTAAAGGATGTGCGTGCGAAAAACTCCCCTCGCAGAAGTCTTCTCTTCCTCCCCGGCAACGGTGCCAGAAAATTAGCTGCTGCATATGGTTAACGTGGGAGCAGACTGTCCTTGTACGTGGTGGATAACCAGCCCGTTGGGAACCCCAAGAGGAAGGTATGATGAGTATAGCAGCTAGTTTTCCCTCAGTTAAGAAACCAAGGTTTAATATCGATCTTGGAGAGGAGAGACAAACGACTGAAGATGATGCGGAACCTGCACACACACAACCAAGTACTTTGTTCCCAACTTGCGATGAGGTTATCAATCTCACCGGTTTACTTGAAACAAAGATTATGAGCGTATCGAGTGGAAAACAATATAGTATGCGAGTAAAGTAAACAGTGCGAGTAAAGTAAACAGGTGATAGCAATATGATGTAAATAGGACCGGGGTCCACAGTTCACTAGTGGTGTCTCTCCATAGATAAAATAACACATGTTGGGTAAACAAATTACAGTTGGGCAATTGATAGAATAAAGATAAACGTGATATGTCAAGAAGATCACTATGAGATTTACTCTGGGCATTATAACAAAATACATAGACCGCCATCCAACTGCATCTATGACTAATAATCCACTCCCGGGGATATCAATCCGAACACCCCAGTAGTATTAAGTTGCGAACAACAGATAATTGCATTAAGCAAAGTGTGTAATGTAAATAAAGCATATGCCCTTGAGCATATGAATGTTGTTTTCTCCCTAGTAGCAACAGCATATCTACAACCTTAGAGGTTTCTGTCACTCCCCCAGATTAAATAGAGGCATGAACCCACTATCGAGCATAAATACCCCCTCTTGGAGTCACTAGCAACTACTCGGCCAAGATAGCTACTAACAACGGAGAGCATGCAAGATCATAAACAACATAGAGATAACAAAAGATAATATTCAGTACAGCAACTTAATCATAAACACCAATATTCATCGGATCCCAACAAACCAAACATGTAGAATTACATAACGGTGATCTCAATCATGTAGGGCAGCTCATGAGATCTAAACATGAAGCACATGGTGGAGAAGACAACCATCTAGCTACTGCTATGGACCCATAGTCCAAGGTAGACTACTCACTCATCGCTCCGGAGGCAAGCATGGCGATGAAGAAGACCTCCGGTGGCGATTCCCCTCTCCGCAGGGTGCCGGGAAGAGCTTCTGGACCCTCCCGATCTTCGGGTCGACGGCGGCGGCGGATCGCGATGTGTTCTGGAAATCTGATCGGGTACTTAGGTTTTTTCCATCGGGGATCTTTATAGGCGAAGGGGCGATGTCAGAGGAGGAGCCAGGCGCCCTCACGCGGGGCCCGCGCGGCCAGGGGCCTGGCCGCACCACCCCTGCGTGTGGGGCCCTGGTGGCCCCCCTCCTACTCTCCTTCAGATCTCTGGAAGCTTCCGGGTAAAATAAGACTTCAGGAACTTGTTTCGTCCAATTCCGAGAATATTTCCTGTGTATCACTTCTGAAACACAAAAACAGCAGAAAACAGGAAACTGGCACTGTGGCAACTAGTTAATAGGTTAGTTCCGGAAAATGCATAAAAGTGCCACGAAGTGTAATGAAATAGTAGGCAAATGGTGTAAAAACAAGCATGGAGCATCAAAAATTATAGATACGTTGGAGACGTATCACAGCCCCTCATGGGAGGCATGGAGGATCAGCTGCTGGAGAACATCAGCAACAATGTTGAAGAGAAAAGGAGAGAGCGGATCTCCTTGGCGCAGCCCACGGCGGCACTGGATCCACCTACCAGGGACCCCGTTTAGAAGGACCGCAGTCTGGCTAGTCTGATTGAGCATCCTAACCCAGGAACACCAAAGTTCCGGGAATCCCTTAGCCCGGAGGATCCTGTCAAGGGCATCCTAGCTGATGGAGTCAAAGGCCTTGCGGAAGTCCAGTTTGAACACCGCGGCCGGAGCAGAGCGGCGATGACAGGATTGGACGATATCCGCCGCATACACAAAGTTTTCAGCAATGGACCGCCCTGAGATAAACCCATTCTGGTCTGGATGGACAATGAAGGGGATAAGAGGACGGAGACGGAGGGTGAGGCATTTAGAGTGGATTTTAAGACAACACTTGTTTACTACTTATTTAGGCTAATTTAGCTAGCTTAGCCCCCCTTATTGAAATCACACACTTGCTTTGCCCCCTTAACCTTAGTTTCTGGCTCCGCCCCTGAATGTATCATGGGATAACTGTGCTCGCACGGGACACAAAAATGAGAAGTTAAATTTAAATACATGGATCGAGAGAGTGAAAGTCGGAAGAAGCCACCTGGTCACAACCGATCACTCCCCTCGTACTGTCCAATTAAGTCCGTGCATGGCTGCATGCCAGCTGCAGCTCACACTTCTCTGGTGACATACGCATGCATGTCAGCCCACGACCAATACTTGCATCTGCCACAGTCTGCTCCTCTAGGCTCTAATGTACAGTATACGTAGTGGTACAGTATTTTATTCTTTAGACTGAAAAATGCATCGTAATTTCGACGCATTACATTGATCACCACTTGTGTGCATATATGAATCCAGTCTCTGCAGCTATGTGCCGACTAGAGTGGGCAGATCATGCATTGATCACCATATATATATATATATATATATATATATATATATATATATATATATATATATATATATATGCACACATTGGCACAGATCCGTGTATCAGTCCCTGCAGACCTAGCTAGTTGTTCAATGACGAGCATATGCTGTGGTCGAACTGGGTACCCTTAATTGTGTCAATTCTTTCTAGGGATGATAACTGTTGAACGATGAGTACTTACGTCACGGGTTCAAATTTCCAAATATACCAGTGAAAATCACTCAAGTAGTCAAACTAGTTCTATCTATGTCACCTGTCTTTTTTCCTTGAAGCAAATCTGTTATCATGAACTCTGATAACTAACCATATTACTAGAGAGACAAGATCCATATATAGCAGACGACTTGTTATCATGAAAAATAGAGAAAAATTATACTTTCTTCGATCAGAAATAAGTGTGTCAGTAACCTAGTACAACTTCGTACTAAGTTATATTAAATCATCTGACACTTATTTTCAATGTGAGGAAGTAAATTTTAATAAAATATTAATATTATCTGGAAGCACTTCTCAAATATGATTTAGTCAGTGTGACCAAAATAGTTTACACGTAATTCATGGTAAAGATTAAAATTGGACCATCAAAATGTGCTTATGTTTCAAACGAACTTTCACCCGACTTTCCTTGGACCACTTAACACCTGCTACGATTGTAGGCATTTTACCCCTAAGGCCTTGTTTTGATTTAGAGTAAAATTTGTGCTTCCATGTGAATTGAATATTGGTAATCCAATTTTTTTGAATCAATTCCAAATAAGCCCTAATGTTCCTACGAGGGCAAAATCTCGCGCAGAATTCTACGCAATCATACATTCCAGTTACAGAGTGAAGTAAAAGTGTAATTAATGACTATTTGGTACTGGTGCAAAACTAAAAGTGAAATGTTGTTTTTCTAGAAAGGGTTCTGGATTTTCATATTTTTGAGCAAAAAAAATACAAAAAATTACAGATTTAATGTACTATCATATATACATGATCTTTTTTTTTACTTTTCTAGAAATCTTCAACAGTGCTATTTGCTTACTGAAACCGGGCAAAGGGTAGGGTTATTGTATAAGATGTTAAGTGGCCAAGCGACTAAAGAGAAAGCCACACCCATATATCTATTTGTACTCATGGTGAATAAATGATGTTGGAAGTTTCAAGAAAGTAAAGAAGAAATAGTATTTAAAGGAAAAGTTGAAGATTTCACGAAAATAAATAATAAATATTGTTATATCTTGTATGATATGGCCTATAAGTTTACTAGGATAGGACAGCTGGTGTTCTAACCTACCGCTTTTCCAATATTCCTCGTCAGATTGGATGATTTTATCAATCGAACTAACGTGTTTCGGCATAACTGACTTTTCTCTGTGGAACAGACAAAAACGTGGAAAGTTCGGCTCCTGCCATGTATTTCTTGAAACTTGAAATGATATGTATATACGGTCATCAATGACATCTTCCAAGCATAGTCAATTATGTAAAGTTGTATATATACATAGCATATACTTTATTATATAAAGAAAATCGGCCACGTGTGTTAGAATACATACACAACTAGAGATGTACTAGTCTAGAGATCATCTTGTACTCTATGTCTACCTTCTTTCGTATACCTCTATATACACGCAATGAGAGAATCATCACAATAAACACGAAATAAATATTAGGGTTTATCTATTTTCACAACATGAAGTCGTGAAGAGATGGTGTTCTAGACAATTTTACGTAGCCAATCTTGGAATGTAATCGATTGGTTTAATTGCAAATTGAAATCTTGCGTCTGAGCGAACAAACCTACCTGTGAACATTACATACACACGAGACCATTGCTAGTAACAACATGATGTGGAAAGACGTAGGAACCCTAGATTCTAGCTAGAATATGTGCAAAGATGCTTGATGCTTCTGTAGCTAGCTGATATAGGATGTTACGTCCATCCCTGCAAGCAAATTAATGGCCGTGCATGGCAGCAAAATAAATGCATGATTTCCTGATTTGCAATGTAGGACTAGAACAAGAAATTGTTCGATAATGGGCAATTCATTACTTTGAACATATGCGTGCTGAGAGCCTATATTTTGTGCATGGGAAAACCATAAATTTGCATTTAGAAATGTTTCGTTGACATTTAACCTAGTTTTCACATAAAAAGTATGACCACTGGGACCTTGTAAAAATCCTGAAATATGAATTTGTACGGCATAAGCTACGGTTAAATTTAATGAACTTGTGCTATAACATTTCATGATCTTAAGATATATCATAATGGTTATATTTCTGATGGCTTACAGGGGCAAGTTCCAAACCAACATGCCAGTTCCAAAATGGGTTCAATCTTACTGGAGTTCTGTTAATGTAGTATGTCAATTACACCAACAACAGCCATGAAGGATATCAAGAAGAAACCCTAGCCAAAAGCTTATTTTTCTAAGATAATAGGTTTGCAATGTCCATAATGTGGTTATTTTTTAATATGGATCCAACTAATTTCTAACAATAATTTACTCAAAGAGATATAACTAGTTCTAAGAGTATGGGTAATAAAGAATGACATATTTTATGCAATATTATTTCAAATATTCTTTCAATAAATTACACCATTGTAATTTATTTACTAGCCCATGACGTGAAGAGGCACAATATATAATTAATAAACCATTTTTAGTAAACTCGGCAGGAGCTCTCCTTGATCATATTAGAAGGGGAGAAAGCCAAGATAAAAGGTTAGGACTTAGGAGCGGTGTGGTCATGGACATACCCACCTGTAAAAACATTTACAAACCCACTAGATCTTGAAAAGCTTAATTTGAATGCGCCTGAAACATCCACTATCCATTCTCATGTATTTCCTGATGAATCCCGATACATAGAGTCGTAGACCCTTCGACGCTTCATGACATCACATTGTCATTGCATGAATAGCAGCTGATGAATATGCAATGCTTTTTCACCTAGTTTCTACAAAATTCCACTACTTAATAGATATATCAAACAAAGGGAGGGAAGGAGGGAGCAGTCAGGGATGGGAGGGATTGCCCTTGAGGCTCGATTGTGTAGACCTTTGAACATCCTTTGTATAGCCAGTATTCGTGTTCTCTTTTAATGTCAATCAAATCCATCAAAGAGTAGAAGAACTCATGCACATCTATTCGTAGACCACCTAAGTAACTTCATGTGGTTGATTGATGAGTCTTATCGCTTTCTCAAGTCAGTTATGTGCAGCAGAACAAAGGAGCTGGCCATGTTTAATTTGAAAACTACCCATGACTATCCATGTACGCAAGTATTTGTACTTGCTTTGCGTCCACATACGTGAATGTGCATGTATTGTATTTGTACTTGCTTTCCATATCTTTGTGCATTGTTTTCAAGCTACAGAAATGCATGTTCTGGTCTTGACCCAAATTTCATTCTCTTGTTCCCACGGTCCTACATAACTTGGAAATCTTTGACCTTGAATGATATGTGGGGGATACTTTCTCTGGAGTTGGGTAAGAGTCAATGTTATTGAAGTACCAAAATGATGACCCACGATTGTCTGTGTGTTGCCCGATCTAGCTACACTATTTGCCAACCTACCTACCACAAGGCTAGTACATGCATTGCCAAAGGGATAACATGGCATCCTAACAAACTACACATGCTTTTTTCTAGTACCACCCTATATATATCATCCCCATCACCCTCCCCTATACCTTCCCATACACATCCTGTTCCCTCAGCAAAAAAGAGAATCCGACCAGCCAGCTAGAAAGAGAGAAAGAAAAAGATGAGGAACCAGAGGCTAGCTCCTATGAATTGCTCCTCTCCAAAGAGCAGAGACATGCAAGAAGAGCCACATCTCTCAGGGGCTTACATTAGAAGACTTGTGAATCACCTTAGCTCCTCGTCCACAACCAGATCCAAAGACCACAATCACATCACCATGGGCACCAAACCACATAGCCAGCCACAACAACAAGCATCCTCCCAAACAACACCACCATCCAAGAAGCAGGTGAGGAGGAGGCTGCACACGAGCAGGCCGTACCAAGAGAGGCTGCTCAACATGGCAGAGGCCAGGAGAGAGATCGTCACGGCTCTCAAGATACACAGGGCCTCCATGAGACAAGACAAGGAGCAGCAGAAGCAGCAGCAATTGCAACATCAGCAAGACGTTCAGCTAGTGCAAGACCAAATCAAGCAACAAGCGGCTTGGAGCGCACCCATGAGCGCATATGGTCTGTCCTTCTCAGATTTCTTGCACAATAGCTCCCCACCTGCAGAGTTCACGGCAACCGGCAGTAGCTGCTCATATTATTCCTCTCCAATACTCCCTTACCACACACCACTAGTAGCTCCACCCGTCGTTCCCATTGTTGATGCTTTCGATCACTTGCTGCCGCTGCAGGATCAGCAACTAGGTCTCAACCTGAGCTTCCACGGCTTCAATGGTGTTGTTGCTGGAGAGGGTGACAAGAACACCCCCGATGAATCCTTTGATCCTCCTCCGTTTCTCCAGCCATCGCATGCTTCATCATACTCGGTCTACTCCTCTCCACCACCGGCGATGACGATGGCATGTCACGACGTGTCGTCGTCCGCTATCACAGCTGCAGACAACGCTTCTCTGCACTGGGTGCTGGATGACGAGGAGATGGCGGCGGTCTGCTCGACAGGGGAGCGGCACGACATCGAGTGGAGCGACACCGTGAACCTGGTCACCTCAGCGTGGTGGAGCAAGCTCCTCGACAGCGTCGAAGGCGACAATGGCAGCCCGGTGGCGCAGCAGGCAGTGGGCGCCATGGGGATGCATTTGAGTGATGAGTACTACGGTGAAGACGGCTCCCTCCCACGGTAAGCTAGTGATAAGCGAGGCAAATACTATTAACTAGTTTTTTTGAAATAAAAATAAATACTACTATTAACTAGTTGTGGCACAGAAATAAATTCAGGCGGATTTTTTTATGAATTGATTTTTCTTTGTTGATTTTGCAGAATGGACATAGGAGAGATCGAAGGGTGGGACACGGACTGGTTCGTTAATTTTGATTTTTGAGCGAGAATTTTGTCTCGGTTTGATGACATGTATTTCACTGTATCTCGAAAATAATGGAAACTATGCATTCTGATTAAGTAGCAAAAGATTGCAAATATTTCTGTTGATGCTAAATTAATGTTTTATTTGTTGCATTTTATTTTTTGCTTAATATACATCTTATTGACGTTTAATATCATTTATGTAGTGAAAAAATATATTCACGGGGTTTGGGTTCAAGACTATGTTTGCGAAACAAATATATGTCTGCCATATTAAAAAATTATTCATCTCTTAAAAAAATATTTATCATAAAACATAGTTCTATTTGTTTAAAATGTAGACTTGTTCAAAAGCATAAATACAGAGGGTTCGAGAAAATGTTAACAAGTTTAAACAAATACTGGTGAGGTTTAAAATATTGTTCTCGATGGGTGGAAAAACGTTTAGTATTTTTGAACAATTATTCATGGGCCAAAAAATATTAATTTCCCATTATTCAGATAGCCATCAGAATACAGCTTGCCGTTAAATTGGGTGTCGTGCGTGCGCGGTTTACCGGAGGTAGGAGGTCAATTTTCTTTCTTTCCGATTATAAGCTTTAATCGTGGAGAAGAGATATTTAAGGGAGGGTCGGTTGACCTACTGGTATTAATTACCTCCCATCTGCACCTTTGCGTTGCATCCCCTTCCACGCCATGGATTCCGTCCGACTTGGTCTCGCCGCCATCTTCCTCGTCGCCGTTCTCGCCGCCATCTTCCTCGTCGCCGTTCTCGCCGGAGCGAAAGAAGATCCTGCAGCTTACCGCATCTACATCCTATTCCTCTCACCACCGGCCGATGTGGACACCATGAGCCGAAGCGCGCATCGGCAGTGGCATGAGAGCTTTCTGCCAAGCACCCTGACGGAGTCAGGCGAGAAGCGCCTGGTGTGCTCGTACTCGGTGGTCTTCCACGGATTCGCCGCTCGGCTCACCGAAGCTGAGCTCGCGGAGATGGCGAAGCTGCCGGGCTTCCTGCGCGCGCTCCCTGACGGCAAGAAAGAGCTCCTCACCCTTTAAACCTTGTCTCCCTACCTATCTCTGAACTTTTCTGAATTTTAGCTAGGTATCGCCGTCAGTTATCGCCTTATCGGTGTATTCCTTTCTGTTGCGCTTTTAGCTCGCCAGAGGTTGCGATCTGTGCGCCTCAGGCTTAGTAGTAGCTCAGATCGTGGGATGGCACGTTCACTAGTGGAGCACGTTGCTCAGACATGATTTTCCTTTCGATGAATAAAAGTAAGAGAAAAGGAAAGCTGCAGTTTATACGTAGCACAAAACCTCTCTCGTTCCCTCTCGTTCAGAGTTTTGATTATGATCCATTTCGCGAAAATATAGATTGTGCCAAAGATGCAAAATTGTTTTCTTTTTTTCTTTTTATTCTAACTCGAAAAAGAAGAAGAATAAAAAATTGCAATGGATTTAAAACGAAAGCTTACTCTTAAGTATCACTCTGATCGGAAATAAGTGTCGGTGATTTTGTACTAACTTAGTACAAAGTTTGTACTATGCCACCGACAGTTATTTCTGATCGGAGGGAGTAAATCGATTTTCAGGGTAACACTCACTGAGAACATATCGTGTACTCCAAGCCTCCAAGGTGAGTACTAATCCTGCTGCACCGGACAAATTGTAGCCATTGGATGTGTTTACAAGGGACAGGATTGAACTTCCTGTGATGTGCGGCCGCTTCCCTTGCTACTTTTGCAAAACGACCCAGCAAAGTGTCTACCTTTTTTTTTAGCGGAGCAAAGTGTCTACGCAGCCAAAAGTCCTTTGATGCTGGATTCCTCATTCTCTCTCCCCCGTTTAACATTGAAAAACCAAAACAAGATATGTGTGTAAATCTCCTGAGGAGGCGATTAGGGTTTCTGTGCCTCCCGTCGGTGCCGCCGGCGATCTGCCTCGCTCCTGTGGTCTTCGGGCCATGGAGGTAGGATGGATCTTGGCCCCCGTCAGCAGGAGGGCTCCGTTTTTCTGTTTGTAGGATCCAAATTTGGTGGGGCGGCATTCAGGTGGTGGCGGCGTTGTCTTCTTCAATAAAGTCTCTCTGGCTTCAGCCCCTTCTTGATGGCGATGTCGAGAAGCTTGTGGGAGTGGTATGATCATCAAGGACTTCTTCTGGCTGTGAGGATCTTCGGATCGTCAAAGAGCTTCATCGGCGGTTCATCCCTTCTTCTTTGTCTCCGGGACGTATGTGGCCTTTTGGGCCCATTCGGCGACTTTCTGTCCGCATCCAAGAATGTCAGGCCGGCTCTCGGAGGAGCGGCAGCGGCGGCGTGCCGTCGACGCGGTCTGGAGGTTGAAGATGAAGGGCATCTCAAGGATTTCGATAAAATTTTCGTTTTCGTGAGGTGTTTTGTACCGTTTGTTGTTTATTTTAATGTTAAAGTCTTATTCGCAAAAAAATCTCAACTAAAACTGTTACTTTTCTTCGGTCAAGCCGATTTATTTTCATTTTTAGGCAGTTTAAGTGCAAACGAAATGTTGGGATACATTTACTTCATTTCCAGCTCTCCCCGGTACTACATAAAAATAGATTAAGCAAACAGCCAGCTTAACTAACTCAGCAAATTGTAATTCTCGATTAGGGATGCATCCATGATACATTTTTATTCCTGGACCTCGATCTTCAGCTTGGCCTGGCTGCACGTACTGAATCTGCGCTGTATGGGACTAGTTGGAAGTAGGCGGCTCAAGCGGCGGCCTCACGTGCGCCGCCGGCGGATGGCTGAGGACAGAGATGGATTTCTCCTCTCCTGACATGATCCCAAACAAACAAGGTTACAACTAATTAAGCAAGAAACTGATGAGATATTCATATATATGTTGAGCGCCGTTACCTGTCCTGGAGTGGTGAAGAGTGGTGGTTGCTGATGCTCCACTCATGGCATTCATGCTCCTCGCCTGGCCAGGATCACCAGCAGTTGACGACGGGTGCGGCAGAGAGGAAACCGGGGGGCGGCCGCTGATCAGCGTGGCACGGCCATGCTCGCTGCTGGCGAGCAGGAGAAGCACCACTAGCGCTGCGAATGCTTTGGACGCCATTCTTTCTTTCTTTATTTTTTGATGCAGCTCAACGACGCGTGGCTCCATATAAATAGGACAGGAGCGATCAACTGATAGACAGGACTAGTAGTTAGGCGAAGGATTTAATTTAATTGTAAGAAATGGCGGGCATAGATGAGATGAATTTGTAGCGAAGAAATGGAGGAATCGGTATCTTGTAGCATCCTATCTATCTAGCGCTGTGTCTGCTGCGGCTACCAAACTGTACCGATCGAGCCACAATTTTTTCAGTGTATTTAAGTGGCTATGCTAGCCTTAGACGACGTCGAGCAACATCTCGCCTTAAATGGAGCCGGCCCGAGAACCTTCCTAATTCCAGAGTAATTCATTTTTGTTTCATAAGGTTTTGGCCGACCTTTCCCTTTCAAAAACATGGCTTTGTGCATATCCTTCCACTTTCTTGCCTAACTGAAAAGACAGCGATGCTGCAGTTGCTTTTTAGGTATGTAAATGGTAGGGAAGGCAGATGCTAGATCATAGACAACATAAACTTAATTGTAAAAGTGCCAACTTAAGAATGAGACTCTGGATTACTTCCTAGGGGTCGAGGGGGTGATATGAGATGAGTGGGTTTTGGAGGTTATGATTTGGTGGTTGCTCCATGATCAAAAGAGTTATCGGGACGCTCTCTTATCCCCTTTACAAACTCTGAGTAGACCACGCCTTGTGTCATTTTCACAAAGAAAACTTGCTTTCTGCAAAGAGCTACACCAAAAGCCCTTGATGCCTCATCATATAGTGTAGAAGGTCAAGCTTGTTGAGTACCCTCGTACTCACCCTTGTTTAATGTTGTTGTTTCCACAGAAGAGACCGCCGCGAGTAATGAAGGTGGTTTCTATGCCGATATCGACTTCGACGACTAGTTTGGGGTTCCCAGGCAGCAGCCTGAGATCTACGGGTTGGGACGTCGCTTATGTTTAAGGTCTCTTAGGACATTTGCTATCTTGTTATGTAGCATAACATAATTTTCTTTCCGTTGCTTGGTGTAATGTTAGGTTAGTGACCTCTGCTTGTAACAAGTTGGATCTTTACTCTGCTAAGAGTTTGAACTACTACTTTGAGTCGTAGAGTCACTGGTGTTTACCAGTTGTGGTTACCCATCTCGTGCATGATGCGTGTATGGATATAAAGTGTACGAGAGGGGTTTAAGGCTCTCGAGTTCTCTGTTATGCAGTCTTGGTTATGATTAGTTTCACGGCGCTTCGAGATGTGTAGTGCCGATGGTGTTCTGGCCTGCCTGCCGATGGTGTTCTGGCCTGGGAGTGGTAACCCCAGTATCACTCGTTGCTAGCGTGACTAATGCACATAACATCTCTGTATAGCTTAGAACCCGGGGTTCGACACCGTTCGTCACCTCCTTCTTCTTCACTGTCTTCCATTGCAGTATCACTGTATACAAGAAACATTTGATAATAGTTGTCATCATTCTCTTCTTCTTCACCGTCTTCTATCATAACCCCTCTTTCTCCGTGCTTGGTCCAACAATTATACCCGGCCATGAAACCCCACCGAATCAGGTGGAAGTGAATGGTGCTTGAGCAAGAGTAATCCTTCTCATTCCGACAGGCACCGCAAGGACAACACATAAAACCATTTCGCTTGTTTTCCTCAGCCACTTTGAGAAAAGAACGCACGCCTTCAATGAACTCGGTAGAGCGTCGGTCACCGTACATCCATGGATGGCTCATCTGCAATTTATAAGTATATCAAACGCAATCGCGATGCTAAAATTAGTCCAGGTCTAAAATTACTGAAGAGCTTAGTTGCCAACCTCTTGGAACACTTGAATAGATGGGGCGGCGCGAAATCTTGACAAATAGTGGATGAACTCGAGCTCGGTGGTGAAGAATAGAGGAGAAGGAAGCTGGCTGGCTCGGGGCAGGGAAGATCAAATTAGCTCGGTGTCTCCTCTCACCTCATATCATGTATGTTTTGTGTGCCATTATTCACTCACACATTTCATCAAACACCTCTTGTGCATAGAAAGGAAAAAAATTCTAACACACACCTCCCACTCTTCTAGAAGGAAAAAACATGGGAGAGGGCGGCCAGCGGCGGGTGGCATTAAATAGGCCGGGACCATTAGTCCCGGTTGGAGACACCAACCGGGACTAAAAGGGTCTGGCATCAAGCCAGATGTCCGCAGACCCCTTTAGTCCCAGTTGGTGTCTCCAACCGGGACTAATGGTCTCTAACAAACCGGGACTAATTACTGCCGTACTACAACAGCGAATCTGGCTGCCTTGGAGAGACCTTTAGCATCGGTTTAATACACAACCGGTGCTAGAGGTCCTGAACATAAGACCCTTTTTCCACCGGTGAGCCTCGATCGATGTGTTGTCCGAGAAGTATTCGTACCATTTCTCTTAAACATATTGTTTGGTAACTAACTTTATGCAATGCCTTACCATTCCACTTTAAATAAACCTAGTATCTAATTTTGCTATAAAGAAGCATTTCTTCTATTTCAGATAGTTTTCAATTAAAGGTGGATCGCAAATACGATTCTGAAAGGATAAATGGCTAGGTCATGCCACACTCGAGAACAGTATCATGCTTTGTATAATATATTTTATCACAAGATTGATACCATAGATACAGTTATAGCGTGGTCTCCTTCGAATGTGATGTTCATGAGAGATTTAATCTGGCGTAGGCTTGTTGCTTGGAATGTATTACTTCAGCATTTGACTTTAGTTCAATTAACATCGGGACCGATGCATTTCGATGGAACCTGCATGAGAAATAAAAAAATTCTATTGATTCCATGTACAAAGCACTGATCCAGCAAAGATATTACTTGATAATAATAATAATAATTGAAAGATGAAAATACCACTATATCTTCATCAAGGAGTGATCCAAGCCAAAGATAATCTTGCAAAGAGGAATTGACATGAGAGTTGGAAGTGTGTCTTTTATCATCATGATGATACAATTAACACCTATTTTTTAGTGCCGCTTTACAGGATCTATATGTTCAGTCATCAAAATAGCTTCTAACTTATATCCTCCATGTAGTGTCGCCAATATTTTTGGGAGTTGGCATCACCGTGTTGATCGCATATTTAGAATGTTTATTAGGGTGGGTGCGTTTTCCGTTATTTGGTTGCTTTGGCTATGTAAAACGATAGTGTTTACGGATAAACATTCTTCTTTGTTGCAGGTCATATACCGGTGCACCGATATGTTCTATTTATGGTCATCTCTACAACATATGGAGAATTGAGATATATTTACATAGGTATGTGCATGGTTGGACATCAGGGTGAGGGTTACTTTTTCTCAACATTAATCGCCGCATAACCTCCAGACTGGACTACTGTCACCTTTAGGCGATTTGCAATTTCTCAGTGTTGACATGTATTTCTCCTTTCTCTCTTTCGCTACTTTTGGACCACTGTGCGGCTATGTGCATACTATCTATACAGAGGTCGGGTGTAACGCTTAAATCTTTTAAATAATAAACCACCCTTTATATATATAAAACACATTAATTATGAACTTTTTTTAATTAATATCTAAATAATTTTCATGACGTTAAACCTGTCTAACTTTCATGCATGACTGAAATCTCATATGCGTTAAAGAGGTCAAAATCTAGAATCACATAAAGAACCAGGAAGCAAAAGTATGCAAGTCAAGAAGTCACAGTGGAACTTTTAGCATCGCACTTTAGTTAATTAGTTGGACAACTTGGGTACGGCTTCCCTATATCTTACAAAATCATGAGCTACTTCATGCAAGATTAGTTAGGAGAGGGAAAAAAACCGCATCAATATAAAACGCGGGAATATGATGAGATGTAACTTTCGCAAGCTCTTATTTGGAACCTATGAGATAAAAATGCAGGAATTAGTTATTTTGTTGCGGATGAAGCCTGCTACACAGGTGGTGGTTGTACACCCCTTAGAAATGATATTTGGAGCCATATAAACTCATTCTTAACTTATTTTTCTAGTAGAACTTGATCTTTTAACTTTCTCCTAATAATATTAACGTCGCCTCCTACTAGCCTAGGAAGGCCATAGTCTATCTACAAGGCGTTATTGTGTGCAACCTTTATCTCTACCGTTTACTTCTCATGGGGATTAAAGTACATTGTCCCTACCTGCATGCGCATGCGAGGTTAGATTCCTTTCTCCAAATACACTAAGGGCTTAAAATGAAGCTCAACTTCCATACAATATATGCAAATTAAATTCCGTTCACATATTTGACTTACTGACAATGAACTCTTCGAAATGAGTCTAATATTAAATATTTTTAAAATAATTTTTAAACTTTTTACTGTTTGGTTCTATAAAGTTCCTGTGTATTTCTATGGAATTTTTCATAGTATTTTTAAAGAGTACTGACGGGTAAATATAAAGTCCTTCCACTTTTTGTACATAGGACAACTGTAGATGCCCTTTTTGATGAGACATATAGGATACCCGCAGGCTCGAATCTTAAACAAATAAACGGCTGAGATAAAGGCTACGGGCGATAACGCCTTGTAAATCTGCGGGTTGCCTAGGAAGTGGCTCTTGTTGACACATATGGACTAACTCTGATAAAAAACCGGTTTGAGTGAATCTTGGGAAACACCATATATTGGAACCAAGACCCACTCAAAGCCATCTACGACATCTCATTTGAATTTTAACGCAAAAATCTCATGTTTCAATCTTTTGAACTTGGAGGGTGGCCGAAGTAATTCCCACTAGTATACCCCTAGAGCGACCATGCGGTGGTCAACAAAACCACACAAATCCAACCCTCAAGTGAGGTGTTTTAAAAAATAATAATAAATTATACCTCCTAGTTTCCAATAAGGCAATGACGTCTAATCTTTGTTCCCTGATTGTCTCCTGAACAAACAAAATGCTTAGTAGGGTCACGAAAACCCTCACTATTCCACAACATTCCATTTTGTCCTTGCATCTTTTTTTTAAAATTTTAAATCTAGTGCCCCGACGGACATTAGATCCACCATATTGTTTTTTTTTGGCATCCATGATGAATTTTGCAACTTGAACTAAATCATCCAAATGATATTTTTCTTGTTCTGGTGTCACCTCACTAATAAAATCTTCATATAGATTCGATACTTTGAAAACCAACAGATTACTAGGACCATCGTCCTTGTTTATAGTTCTCTCGACACTGATAAAAAGAGAATTTCATCTGGAATGTGTGACTTTGAAAGATTGCACCATTTTTCTCTCTGGCTATGAAGTATGAAGTATTCATTCTTATGTTAGAGGATTAAGGGATGTGGTGAAATAGTTATGCTATGCAGATTAGCTGCTTAATCAACTATACTCTCAACATGATTTGGCATAGCTAGGCAAGTTTTGAACTCAAGCTGTAAAAACAATAAACATGTGTCAAAATGAAAAGAATTGTTCTATTTAGCACATGCCTCCTTGCTGACCTAATGCAACTATTATCACTTTTTTTGATATAGTTAATTTCAGCTGCAGCGGATATAGCTAGTGTTTCATAAAACAAGGCCTACAAATTTGGTCAAAGGTCAAAGCTTGCTAATTTTACCAAACATATACAAAAAATATCAACATTTACAATATTTGGCAAATGCTCTCTAAAAGCATAGTTTGTGGTGGATGTTGATATTGATTTGATATAGTAGATATTCGCTTTTTTAGATACAACCAAATTTGAACATACTTTTTTACTAAATTTATGTGTCCTGTTTTGTGAAGAGGGGGGGGGGGGGGTATTCCTTAGGGTTTGTCTATATCGCAGTTGATTGAGATTTTCTTAAGTCTCAGTCACCTAAGAAAACTGCAACTAAAACAAGTTCCACTTTTCTAATAGAAAATGGCACGTTTTTTGGATGACTCAGTCTTATGAAATTCTCGGTGCAAATACTTATTTCTTCCGCTGATGAGAGGATCTCTACTAGTTTACTACCTCCGTGCAAATTAGCTGCTTCAACAATTATACCCTTGAAATTACATTCCATAGCAAGCTGTGCTTGCAAATTCCAAACCGAAGCAGTGAAAAGTACAAGCTCGTCATTTCTCAGCTATGCAGTATCACACAATGAACTGTTGTATTTAGCACATGCCTCCTTGACGTTTTGGTGCAATGAGCCGAGTCATGAGAAAATTTGTGCTGTCTGAATAATATAAGTAGTGGTGCCTACATTTCTTTCAATGTTTTTTTTTTTAATTTGCTAGAAAGATCCAGAGGTAAACACCAGGCAACTTACAGGACAACCCAAAGAAAAAAGAAAATTACAATCCGGTCCTGCAAAGTCACGAAGACAACGTCGTCGACGAAGGCGTACTGCGGCGCGCCGCCGCCGCTCCTCCACTGAAGCCCTGGAACGGAAGGAGTCCCCTGACGGACGGGAAGTCGACAGAACTCGGCTCGAAAGAACCTCCACCTTGCGCCGTCTTCGTCATCCTCGATCTGGTGTGAACCACCTTCACCTTCACCATCTCCGGCCAGATCCGCCGCCCCGCGGCATCCGGCAATGGGGAAGACGAGCCTAGCAGCTCCGCAGATCTGCATGCCCGCCGGAGGAAGTGGATCGACGCCGGAACCCCAGAGAGCGCCGCCGTCGAGGAGAAGAACCACCCCCCGCAAAACCACTCCGGCCACGCCGCTTCCACCCCGACGCCGCCGGCTGGACACCACACGCACCCCTACGCTATAAACACGGAGCAAGCCGAGGCTCCCCCGTCCTCCCGCCGCCGGAGCGGCCGTCGGAGGGCGAGGGACCCGTCGAATCAGCGCCGGCGAGGTGGGATGCACACGGGATCTCACAAATCGCCTCTCAGTTACTGTGGACGGGGAGAGGAAGAAATCCAGGGTCTTACTGCCCTGTTACATTTCTTTCAATGTTCATCAGTCATACATCTTGATCAACTGAATTCTCCACGCTGGTGTTCTCCAAATCCCTCAGGAACTCTGCAAATGCCGCTTCAGAAGACCCGCCTTGGTCGATCGCGCCCAACGCCATCTTCTTGGCCACCACCAGGATATCCCTAAGCTTCCTCCCTTCCTCCGTCTCCATCACCAGCCTCACCTTCGCCTCCACCTCCTCCGCCTTCACCATTCCTTCCTCGTATCCCTCCAACGCCACGGCGATCTTCATCTCCTCCACCATGAACACCTTGTTCAACGCCTGCTCGGCGTACAGCGGCCAGCATACCATCGGCAGCCCAGACATGATCGCCTCTAGCGTCGAGTTCCACCCGCAGTGCGTCACGAAGGCGCCGACTGCCTCGTGCCGCACCACCTCCGCCTGCGGCACCCAGCTGTTGAGCACCATGCCCCTGCATCTTGTCCTCTCCAGGAACCCCGCCGGAAGCAGCCGCTGAAGGTCCGGCTCGGGGAACTCGTTCTGTTCCTCCGGCGGACTCCTCACTGCCCACAAGAACCTTTGCCCGGAGCTCTCCAGTCCACGAGCGATATCTTTGAGCTGCGCCGCCGAGAACGCGCCCTTGCTGCCAAAGCAGAGGAACACGACGCTCTGCCGCGGCTGCGCGTCCAGCCACGCGAGGCACTCGTGACGCTTCTCGCCGCCCTTCTTGCCGTCGTCCACCAGTGGCCCGATGCAGTAAACCCTGGGCGTCGGCCGGCTGGGCACGCAGACGCCGTCTGCGAGTGCTCTCAGGGCCGTGGGCTCCAGCCAGTCGAAGCTGTTCACCAGCACGCCCCTCCCCTCCGAGATCCGCCTGAACTGGTGCAGCCGGACCTTGGTCGTCTCGCTCTCCTTGTCCTGCACCATGAGCGGCATGTCCACCGCGCGGATCGGCAGCATGCCGGGGCTGTGCACGAGCGTCTCGCCCATGTCCTTGAACGACGACGGCAATTCCGGGTAGCTGTACGGCAGGTTTAGGAGGACGGCGAGGGCGCCGGCCGCGGAGGCGAAGAAGAAGTACGCCGGGACGCCGAGCTCGGCGGCGACGTCGAGCGCGTCGACGCAGAACATGTCGAGCAGGAGGGCGTCGGCGCCGGGGGCGGGCAGGGAGCGCAGGAAGTCACGAAGGACGGGGTTGGAGAGGCGGAGCGTGTCTTGGCTGCGCTTGACCGGGTGCGCGCCGGGGTCCGGGCTGGGCGGGACGGGCAGGAGACGGAAGGCGATGGAAGGGTTGGCCGCGGCGAGGCGTGCCACCGCGTCGGCCGAGACGGCGTCGCTGTCGGGCGGGTCGACGACGGCTATGACGGCGGTGTGGCCGTGGCGGAGCAGGTGCTTAGCCAACTCCACCATGGGATTCAGGTGGCCCACGCCCAGCGACGGGTATAGCACGAACGTCTTTGCCGCCGACATGGCTGAGAAAGATCGGAACGGGACGGCAGAATGGAGTGGGAAGTGCGCGATACTGCTCTAATTGCCGGACGACCACACACAGTCATTTTATACTGGAAATCCAAGTGAGTGTTCAAAATGTCTTCGGCCTACTCCCACGACCATTTTCGTGAGCAGTGACGACAGATAGGCTGACTAACTTAGGAATGGCCGTTTTCTGTGAGAGATAACGTTTTCGTGAGCAAAAAGTCACACATTATTCTCTGAATGGTCTTTTGTGCCTTCAATCAGTATTTTTTTGCTTACTTGAATTTGGGGGTGGGGGTCAAGAAATTAGACATAACTTTGAAGGAAAATGCGGTTTCCATTTAGCAGGTACTACTGCACCGCAAATTTGCAATGATCGGTGTCATAATAATATGGTGCAAACAATTTGCCTGAAATAGCCTTAACTTTGTGTGTACCAATATACCTTCTCTCCTTTGAACATATAATAAAACATAAAAAAGGTGTCCTCAGTCAGGTTTTGCTTAAAATTTTACCAAGTTTATGATAAAAATATTAACATATGTAATATCAAATTGTTATCATTAGATATGCTAGATATGGCATATAAAATAATTTCTAGTGTATTTGTTTGTATTGTAAATATCAATGTTGTTTTCGGTATATCTAGTAACATTAAGAGGTCTGACTCATGACAAAACTTATGTATTGTATTCTACTTGAGTAGCCCTTGAAAAAAGATGTGCTTTTAGTGGTAATATTTAATACTTACTATACATAGACAAACAAGTTCATTGTCATGCGGCTAGCTAACACTTCATTGTCATGTTTGAACATGTTGTACTCACATGCTCTATTAGGTTAATGTTTTCGGAAGAAAGAAACTACAAGTGGTCATCCACATCGATAGTCACCAACTATGCACTTTTTCCTGATATGGTAAGTCAAATCTTCAGGGTGATCTTCGAGCCACAGTCAAAACCTATAACCGAATGGTACAACCAGATTTGTACATCAAAAAGACCAACAAAATTACTGATATATCTATTATTTGTGTAAACTAGCGATACGCTTGTGTGAATTCTCCATCTTCTCTTTAATTTGGAAATATTTCTTTCATGAGCTCGTCACTTTTGTCGAGTCCTGGCTTGATTCCACGAAAATTTCTTAAAATGATTCTAATTTATGTTCACCATGATTTTTTTCAAACACATGAGATTTAAACTCTAAACTTATAAGTTGAGGAAACAACTTTGATCAAAAGGATCAAACAACAAATTTGTATGAATTAAAAGAGATTCTACTGTGCCTGCCATTTCAAGTCAGCAAAGGAAGCTTGCCTCAGGAGTTGCAAAATAAGCATAGCTGAAAAGAGATTCTACTGTGTTGCCTGCCATTTCAATTCATCGGATTTACCTCGTCTGGTTTTTTTTCGTTGTCCCAAGTTTCGTCTTCCTTTTCTTTGTTCTTGTGGAAGCTCCTCTCGTTCTTGCCTTAACGGCCTAGCTGGGTAGGTTTATACTATACTAGGTATTCTATTTTCAGTAGTGACTAGGTTCTTTTGGTATCTTTATTTATGTGTCTGTACTTTCGGGTCAGCGCACACCCATTATGAAAATTCCTCCTGCTCGTGCACGATCAGTCCGAATATTGGGACGGGTTGGCATAACAAGAGGCCCGATCATCACACCCACAAAACAGAGTGAAAAACAGAGTTTGCGAGTTGGCAGGCTATGGCCCGAGCCAGGGACCGTCTCCGATTTGAACCTGGAGTCGGCCACTCTGATCGTTTCGTACTTGGTAGACACGACTCCGTGTGCGTCTCCAAGTCGCACTCCAACCCGCGCGCCAGCATCATATAATGGGGGTGCGCACTGCCATTGAACCTCCCGACCGACACCAGACTCTCCCGATCGAGATCGCCGAGAGCAAGCACATACACATGGCGGAGGCCAACAGGGAGGAGGCCGAGCGGGCCTGCCGGCGCGCGGAGGAGCACTTCCTCGCCGGAAACGTGGCCGCCGCGCGCCGGCTGGCCAGGAAAGCCCAGCGGCTGTTCCCGAAGTTGCCCGGCGTCGCGAACGCTGTCGCCGCCTACGCCGTCCACGCAGCCGCCCCCGACTGGCACGCCGTCCTCGGCGTGGACCGCCCCGCCTCCGCCGACGCCGTGAAGAGGCAGTTCCGGCGCCTGTCCCTCCTCGTCCACCCCGACAAGAACCGCTCCGCCGCAGCCGAGAGCGCCTTCAAGCTGCTCGGCAAGGCCTGCGACGCCCTCTCCTCCGGCGCCGCCCACGGCCCTTACGCGACAGACGCCGCCTCCGCGCAGGAGTGGTTCCGATCGCACCACTCGGCTCCGGCGAAGAAGGAGCCTTCGGCGAAACCGCCAGCACCGGAAAAGCCGGCGGCGGCGCCGGCTGACAAAGCCGAATCGTCGTCCAGGCGAGCGGAGAGGTTCGTCCGCGTCCGCTGTGACTACTGCAAGACGGCGAGGGAGGTCCCGCGCATCGACCTGACAATCGGATTACCACGCTGCCTCCGGTGCAGCAGCGTTCTGCGCGAGCCGAGCACTAGCAAAAGCAGCACGACGTACATGTGGAAGTCGTCGGGCACGTACTACCAGGCGAGCCCGCCGTCGCCGCCGCCCGACTACCAGGTGCCCAAGAAGTGGCCGCCGCCGCCACCGCAGACGAAGAAGAAAGAGCCGCAGGTGCCCACGTTCCGGTGCCCCGCCCGGTGCCCGCGATGCGAGACGCAGTTCGCGTCCATGGTCACCAAGGGCTCATGGCGACTCCAGTGCAAGAATTGCCTCAAGGACGCCATTGTCCACGTGAAAGGCCCCGACGCCGCGAGCTGTACATGAACGTTCCGACGACGCCTTGCCTGTTGAGGATATTCGTTCGTTTTTTGTTTCCAGGGAAGGATGTCATTTAGTAGCTCATTAAGCATGCAGTAGAAGTAATGTACTCTTTTATGTTGTTCAAGCATACATGCGAAAATTATATAACTTGTGCTTGATACATATGGTGCAATTGTGTTCTTACTGAATGTTGTTAATCCAGGTGAAGTTCGCTACAGAATTAACATGCTGCCAAACAGAAACAAGCACGGCCGTCCATCAAAGTGCGACACCATATCGGCCAGAAGTTCAGCATATATACACTTAAGTTTTTTATTTCTTACAATAATATTGTACACTAAATTACTAAAACAAAGGTTCTTACATTTGAAGTATATCATTTTCTCATATGTTTTTGTAGGGAAAATCTATATACGGGTGCCGCATGTCTCCCTTTGTGTGGCGGCCCATGACGTGTCTTTGACGCTTGTCATTTGTCGGATGCAGGACTTTCCCACTTCAGGGAGTTATAATCTGCATGTTGATGATATATTGACCATGCATGCTATAGTATTTTTGCATATCTTTTTCGTAACACACTAAGTTGTAGTAGACACAACCAAGTTGTTTGTCAATGGGTTTTCTGTGTCAAAAAAAATTATTATAGGGCTTTTAACACGCGTCATGCGTGCATGTTTTGTTCCTTATTTGAGCCCATCTCATATTTACTAACGATAATGACTATTTTCAATTTGCCTTTGGATCGCAGTACCATTGTATAGATCAAGGTAGCACAATTGTTAGTTATCTCTAAGCAATTAGTGAAATTTTCACAATAAACTTGATGGATGCATCACAAGACTTTCTTTGTAGTTGTTCTAAACAATCTTGGAGACGCTTTTTAAAAACCTGGTAACCTTGTAAAAAAATCTTGTAATTTAGTCCTAAACAAATTTGTAGCTATACTATAGAATCTAACACATATATTAAAAATCTGCTAGTTGGTCTAAGATAATCTGGTAAGTGTTAGGGAAACTGTGGTAGTTTTTATTTAGATAATCTGATAAGTGTTCAGAAAAAATTTGGTAGTTGTTTTTAGATAATTCGGTACGTGCTTTAACAAAAAAAATGCAAGTTGCTTTTAGGGAAAAAAAAATGTTATTACCTCCATTCCAAATTAAGTGACACGGCTCTGTCTAGATTTCAATGTGTAGATACATCTGTATCTAGACAAAGTTGCGTCAATTAATTTGGAATAAAGTGAATAGTTAACCTTAGATAAGAGATGTATATGGAAATTTTGGTAGTTGATTTTACATATCTGGTAAGTATTAAGTAAAATCTGGTAGTAATTGTTTCTAGTATATATATCTTTAGGGAATATCTAGTACTAGTTATTTTGAAATAATTTTGTAATTGCTTTTGAATGTCCTATAATTATATCACAACAACTTTGTAGTTGCATAGGGAACTTGGTAATCACTTTTTAATAAACCTAGTATGACGTTGTTAGAACATGGTAAGTGTTTCTAAACAACATGGCCGTTATTTATATAATATCTCAAATATTTTTAGAAAGATTGATAGATATTCTAAGCAGCCCAATACTTGAATGGAATGGAAGAACCTCATAGCAATGGCTATACTTGTATTTTCTAAAGGTGTAAGTAGATGACCATATGCCAAAAAGGAGTCAACAAAAGTAACTAACTACTATGGTAAATAATGAAAACATATTCGATGCTCTAGTACTAGTTTAGGTTAATTAGCATCGAGTGGTTTATATCAGACAGAAAGAGATGGACATACATGCGCTACGGCGCTAGCTTATCGTTGTCAATGTCGTGCACTTTTTTTTTCATTTTTTGCTCTAGGCTTGTCAGATAAGGTTGCACACTTTTACTCGAACGAAATGGGTTGATTATCACCCATCACACTATAATACTAGGATGCATTGCCGGGTAGTTCGGGCAATTTGATTTTTTGACGAAAAAGACCACCTTCACCAATGGATTGTCAAAAAAGATCACATGTAAAAAAAATTGTCAAAAAAGACCCCCTCTTGGTGGCGGCATGTCTAGCCAACTGACACGTGGCACATGCCGCCATTGCCAGAGCCGGCATGTACTTGCCGCCTGGGACAGAGCCGGCATGTTGTCTAATATGGGCCATGCCGCCTGAGTCAGATCCGGCATGCTGAGGTGGCAGGTGGACAATCAGATTCAGGCAACGTGCCGGCTCTGGCAATGGCGGCAAGTACATGCCGGCTTTGCCAATGGCGGCATGTGCCACGTGTCAGTTGGCCAGACTTGCCGCCACCGAGAGGGGGTCTTTTTTGACAAATTTTTTTACAGGTGGTCTTTTTTGACAATTCATTGACGGAGGTGGTCTTTTTCGTCAAAAATTCGGGCAATTTTATTATATACCCAATTGAATTCACCATATCTAGATATGTTGTTGGCCGCATATACTTATACCATATATACTTGCAATAATAGTCGTGCTAAACTGAAACCATATTCAACCTTCCAATTTTGTTTGTTCTTTCTTCAAATTTAGTTAAGCCAGTAAAAGAATGATTCATTAAACTGAATCTCCCCCTAAATTCAAGTGGAAGACGAACAAGGTCTTTCACATTCTACGTTGTGATGACACTTAAACAATTAAGACGAGCATATGAGCATAATAAACATACTGATATTTTTCTATGGTTTATGATTGTCTATGCTAGGCTTAAACAATTAAGAATTCTAGATTGTATGGGTTATGACACATCTTTTATCTCCCCTTTGCCCTGGCTTAAAACTTAGTCTATAGCCTCATCTTTTTTCTCTTAAATACTGTAAATTCTAGAGCTGTAGTCTCAAGATTAATTGCCCAATGCTGATGGGTTGCGATGACACTCTAGAGAAAATTGCGCGCTAGAGTTGCTCCACTTAATTAAGGAAACAAACTTCTCTTTCTACGTTCTTTTTCTTCTAGCGAAGTAAAACTGTGGCAAGAATCGCCCCAGTGTGGCAGTGCATGCTCTTACAAACATCGCAAAACTGTTAAGACTAACAGTTTACAAAAGGTACAGACCCGCATACATTGGTTTGCACTTTGCAGTGCATCCGCCGTCAAGGGCGACGCCAGCGCCTTGGTGTCGGATCTGCCCACTGGATGCTAGCTTGCATTGGGGCGTGGTTTGGGTTGTTCATCCAACGACTTGATTCCTAACTATCTGTGTACGGGTGCCCCATCTCACTTGTAAATGTGTGTAGGATGAGTTCTAGACGAGATATATTTTTCTACAAGTTTGGTTAAATTTAAGTTAGTTTTACTTAGAACAAACCCATAATTTCAATAATTTTGAAAGGAGGGGCACAATGTACCGAATCCACCTCGTCTTAGCTACACATTCATCTCCGGCTGATTTTATCCGCCGTTATTAGCACTAGTGCTATCTATCCATCACCCCTTTGTATTCATTCAGAGCCATGCATCGATGAGGGCCACACACTGCAGTGACTGCACCATAGAAAAAATAAACGGAAAGCAGGTCAGGCGAGGAGCGTGAACGCCATGGACGGAGCATCAGCAGCCACGACCCTTTGTGACACCAGGACAGCTGGACAGGTATATAACGGCCTCAACAAATAATCTTGCATAGATCATACCTACAGCGTGGTTCTTTGTTTAATTATGCCGAAGCAAATTGCAAAAGGGCTAATACTAGTTGTACTGATCTTTGGTCATGCACCAAAACACGTAAATCGCATGAGTCAGGCGGCAAAGCTATCCAAATTCCTACAGAACCTACTCCCTCTCTTTCCCCTATGCATCATCTCTGTTCTTCGAAACCACTATCCAGTATCCACAAGTCGATCCTAAAGACGGAGCACATGGTAAGAGCTGCATCAATCCTCGTCGTCAGGGCCAAGAAACGAGGCAAAGGACTTGCGAAGCATGCTGATGGATTTGTCACCCTGTGAAGTGAAACCCAAACACAGAGTTACCACTTGTCTAAGAGAATTACGTGATATTGATACAAACTGAACTTTGTTGAAGCGATACGGTGAGAAGAGCAAAAAGCAGGTCTAGTAAACAGAGCAGGATGTCAACCGTACCTGCTTCATCTTCTTCAGAGATACTTCTGCAGCAGCAATCTTCTCCGCAACGGTTTTCTCGAGCTCAGACAGATTAACTTTCTCCTTCTTCCCTGTGTAACGGATATTTGGGTCAGAGCAAAGATTTTCCAAACAAGGACTGTTTAAATGATATTACAGTCAGAGGGAACATATTTCACACGTAGGTAGTATACCCAGCACTTACTTTGCAGTTCATACTGAACAATCAATTTCTCCTTTTCAACTTCAAACTTTGAGAAGAGATCTGCAGAACATGGCTTGTGGATAAGTAGAGGATAACAGAGACGACCCATTAATCTATGTTGCAGAAGACAAAGAAATCAGGATACTAACTATTCACAATTATTACATGAAGACAGTGGACCATCTTTACAAACAAATGTAGAAGAATTAAGAGTACCCAGTACACATATATACGTGAAGTGAGCACACAATTTGACCAGATTCAAGGATTAACAAGCTCATTTATAAGCAAATATGATAAAATAAACAGGACACAGCCATTGTGCTTCTGTACAACCTAGAATAAAGAAGACCATGTTCTACATACATGTGTTTCATTAACACTTGCAGAATATATGCCATAGACATCAGAAAATGTGGTAGCAGGCGTTCATTTGGCATACCTTTGAAATTCTGTACATGTGCAGCTTTGTCTTTGCAGAACTTGTCATGAGTGGCTTCAAACTTGGTGTACTCGGTCTTCAATGAACCTTCACACTGCATTGTATACAGTCAGCTGTTAACCAAACTATAACCTTATTAGATGATCAGATAAAAACCATTGCATCAATGCAAGTTCAAAACCTCTTTGGATGTCTTCATTAGAGCTTTAAGAAAAGTCTGCCTGCTAATGCAAACAACAAACAGTTGTCAGAATTCAAGGTGCATTTAATAAATATTCACATTTTTTATTGTCAAGAACATGCTTTGGTACATGCATTTGTGTTATAACGATCAGCAAAAGAGCATATCAAATCTTCACCCTACAGAAAGCACAACAGAAGTATGTTCCTGTTCCTACACACAGAAAGCTAAAGGAAAATAAAATAGCTCGGCTGTTCACCTCTCCTTCTCAATTTTGGTCTTGGTGTCCTGTACCATTGACTGAATCTCTGTTGCAACACTGCAAGTTACAAAAACTGTTAGTAACATAAAATTATTAGCAGCTCTGGAGAGATTGCAATAGACCAATAGAAAATAACTCGGGACAATGGGCAGACAGGAAGGGCAGGACATATCAAGCCATTAAACATTCACATTGAGATGTACTCCCTCCGATCGGAAAAGATTGTCGGATAGTATAACTTAGTAGTACAAAGTTGTACTAGCTCACCGACAACCTTTTCCAATCGGAGGGAGTATGTGGTTGTATGAAGCCCTTTTTCATACTGGAATGCTCATGTAGTCATGTACGCTATACTTCCTTCAGTACAGCATACACAGTGTCTACAATGTCTCTTATTAGTGTCGGATTAACTACCGTGAAGTCATAAAAGATACCCCAGAAGACCAAACAAGTACAGATTTCTAGGGTCTAAATCTGATACAGCCAACACAAACAGTAACAAACTGCCAAGAATTTGCATGCCAGGATCAAATGGGAAAGTGGGTGCACATAATCAAGCAACAAAACTAGTTACGCTTTCGCAAACAAGGTGGATACCATCATGTAAACCGACTGGTGCACGCAAGTCATATCTTCACATTGCATTGCTGCAGACGAATAGATCTCTTACGATGAACTACCTAAACATTCAAAAACATCATGCCACTCATAACTGCTAGTTCTCATCCAATCCAATTACGAACTTCTGAGGCCAAAAGTCAGATACATGCATACAGCAAGTTAGAGACACCAATAGCACACTCGTAGCGCCCATATCCTACCAATGCGAACAGCAAATCCTCCCATAAGTGGCGCTGTTAGAGAAATTCAGACACTGCCAGCAGCGAGATCGGTCCAGTAGATAGATGGGGAGGTGAACTGGGAGTGGGACTCACCTGGAGATGGCCTGCTCGGTCTTCTTCAGGCCGTCCTTGTGCGCCTTGTCCTTGATGTGGTGCAGCATCGACACGATCTCCTTGAAGTCACTGCGCCGCAAAATCACCACCGCGTCAGCAGACACCCACAAAATCGTGACCAAAATCAGTTATACCACACTGAAATCCGACACGGAATCGCTCGTGAGAGGAGGAGGAGGAGGGCGCTGCGACGAAACCCTCGCTAGTCGCTCGCTCGCTTCGGCCCGAACTGCATCGCGAGACGGGACGCGCGCAGAACGCGGAGTAGCGGGGGAGAGGGGGAGGGGAGGCGCGACGCGAGGCACCTGTCGATCTCGAGGTCGGAGTCGTCGTCCATGTCGCGGCGCCGCTTGTCGGGCCGGAGCGCCTCGGCGGGGTCCTTTGCCCCGCTGCGCTTGCCGCCGCCGCCGCTCGCCTTCCCCGCCGACGACATCGCCTCCGCTTCGCGCTTCTCTCCCCTCTCTCTGCCTCAGTGGCGTGTTGTGCGTGTGTGTGTGTGGAGAGAGAGGAAGAGGGGGTTTTGCGGTGGGACAGTGGTGGGAGTGGGCTTTGGGCTTGGGCTTGAGCTTGTTGCTGGATCTCTCGGCCCCAAATGGCCCAACAATACCATTTCGCTGTTACAGTATCAGCCTGGAGTTCGAGTGTTTGCCGGGAAAAAAAAAGGAGCTCGATCCGACGACCGGCCGCCGCAGGATCCACGCCTCCCCTGACGGCCTGACCTTGGCACCCGGCCAGGGCGTCTTCAGCATCTCCCTCGTCGCCGATGACGCCGAATCCGGCGCGGGCCTCCGCCGCCGCCCACTCCCTGCTGCGCAGAACAAGGTGCGCCCCACCCCCACTCCGTCCCCTCCTCTCGCTCCGCGGTTTGCTCCAATTGTTCCGCCTCGCCCCATCTCACTCGTTCCACGTCCTCCCGCTCCTCCCCCAAACCAGGTGCTACGCGGCGGCGAATCGGATCCGGCCGACCGCGAGGGGCTTCTCCAGCGCGCCTGCGGGGGCAACCGAGCCGCAGGTACCTTTTTCTCTTTGTGCCCCTCCTAGGGTTTAGGTAACTGACGCTGCGGATTGCGAGATTGATAGAGGGTTCGTTCGTTCCTAATGCGAGTAATTGCTGGTGATTGTGCCCGTCGGCATGTAGGGTGCCCCGGAGAAGGATGCTGGTGTGAAACCTGCTGGGGATGATGAGCTCGACGTTGCTATCGTCGGTGGAGGCATGGTGGGCTTGGCTGTTGCGTGTGCACTGTGTAGGTATTGCTGCCTTTGAGTACTTCTGTTTCTCTGTTTAATTTTATTTAGTAGTTCATGATCTCAGCTTGGAGTGTGTAACCGACTCGTAGGCGGACGATCGATACTTGTAATTATAGGATACAACATTAGTTATAAAAGGAACTTGGCATTATTGGAAGAAAAAAAGTTTAAGGGATTCTCCCTGTCATTTTACTCAGATCAACTTGAAATGTTGCTAATGCTATTGGTAGTGCATTGGAGTTCGATGTCTGGGCAAAAACACCTAGTGTATGAATTGGATAATCATGTGGTTGTTTCAGATTAGAAGTACCAACTTTTATGTATATAATCTCGAGTTTCTCATACGGTTATTTATCCTACATGCAGCTAACATGCCATTGACCAAACACCTGCGAGTTGCCATCATCGACAGCAGTCCTGCATTGAAGTCAAGAGGTTATCTGAAGAAAGAGGGTATACCTGATTCAAGGGTCAGCACTGTCACCCCTGCAACCATATCCTTCTTCCAAGGTAAGATTGTAATTTTAAAATTTATATGAGATTACTTGTTTCAGGCCTGAATTCTGGTGTGTCTGCCATGTACCGATATTTGGAATTAGAGGTGCTTAGTATGTCATTGGTGATAATACAGAAAGGTCGAACCCCTTTTGTTGGGTTTGATAGTAGTTTTTTAGCTGATCTGAAGAACCGTTTATGCTTACACTAGATTGTTCCGACAACCTTAAACCCGTTCGACACTCATAACCTTCTGCTTTGCAATGTTAGCTAACTGCGCCTAGCACTTATCATAATGAAGTATTCAGCGGAGCTGCATTTCTTGTCAAGTTTAGTGAGTGATGACCTGAAACTTCATGTCAAATTAGCACAACCATGTGAGTTCAGCCAACTGTGAGGATCTATGTATGCCCATTACTCCTTTTCTGTTCCCACCAGTTGTGTTTTCGCAGTAGTTGATTAAATTTGCTGCAATAGTTGCATACTTGGATTGAAAATAGGAAAGATGACAACATGTAGTTTGAGAAATTTAACATCTCACACTTTTATATCATGTGTTTGTAGCCACTTCTTGATTAGCCATTAGCGATAATATTGCATAACAGGATATATTTTCATACTTGTACTGTTTCAGCTGTACTATAAATCTATAATATTGCATAATAGGACATATACTATAATGTTGCATAACAGGACATATTTTCATACTTGTACTATGTCATTTGGCAGATATTGGTGCATGGAAGCATATTCAACAGCAAAGACATGCTTTCTTTGGTAAAATGCAGGTGATTACATGCAAATTTGTTTCATATGTTTGTTCATACCTTTTTCTGTACAACGGCTTGTGCTTGATGGGAGGCTGAACAAGTCGCTGATGTTTCTTGTAGTAGGTTTCTTCATTCATGCATTTATTTCAGTGAACCAAGTTGAATAAACTATTGAATCAATCGCAGTACAAATGTTAACATGCAATCTACACTTCGCAGTTCAAAGTATATCCACTTAATTCCAGATGGAAGTATGGAACATAAAATATAGTGAGACAGTGTTGTTACCTTATTCTGCCTGTGTTTTATGTAGCCCATTTCATTTTATGGTTAGAATTGATCACAGAAGCTTAGCTATTGGATGGTACTTATTGTATGGTCTAATTTATGCACAATAGGCTATTGTTCTGTGATGCATTGTACAGAAATAGTCCAACCATATGGGCAGGCATGATTGGCTCCTTTACATATGTGTCATGTCCTTTCTTATTTGTTGCACTTGCAAACGAACAGAGAAACAATTTCTTCTTTATTGGGTGTTCAGCATAAGCACTGATGCATTTGGACGAATTATTACTGCAGGTATGGGATTACACTGGACTAGGATACACAAGGTACAATGCAAGAGATGTGTGCAAAGAAAATCTTGGGTATGTTTTAAAGGAAGCTGCTGTAATTGCCTGAGCCTGATACATTTTCTCCGCGGGTTCATTGATAACATTTTGTTTTGCTTTGGCATGGTTTTAGATGTGTGGTGGAGAACAAGGTGCTTTGCAACTCGCTTTTGTTACGTTTACAGGTTTGTCTCTTTCTTTAAACTTCTGGTGATTTTGATTTCAATCTAGATGTTAGTTCAGATATTTGAACTTGTGTAATACTAGCTCACTCCATAGAAATGGTGTGTTTCTTATTAAACAAACTTTCCGAATATTGTACCACCTTATGGTCCATGTGTTCAAGAGAGCAAAGTAAATCTTACAAAAGAGGTTTATGTATAGCAAACCATTGTACTTGCTTTTGTGCCATCTAATTCGTATGCATCAGATTTTATTGGTTGTACACACTACCTATTACTGACAGTATGCTATTGTTAGAACTAAGCACACTACTTTTTGGTGTGATGTTAATAGTCTTATTCTGTTATTCATAAGGAAAAGTGATTTCAAATATCCTACAAATCTCAAAGAACAGGACTTGTGAAAGTTGACTGTTTTTTGTCTTGTAGCCAGCTGATGTGTTTATGTTATATGCTGACTTCTTTTCCATCAAAATAGTGACCTTATTTTGACACTTTAGATGTTTGCCTTATCAGGAGCAAAAGGAAGACATTGAAAAGATGATCTACCCTACCCGATTGTTATCTCTTGCTTTTCCGTCAAAGAGCAGACAAACAGTACCAGGACTGAAGCCACCATCAACTGAGGTAGATTCCACCGGTCATACTTCAGAGGAATTACGTCGTAGTAATTTGGTTAAACTTGACCTGAGCGATGGCCAGACTTTATATTCAAAGTTGGTGGTAAGTTCCTATATCTGCTTCTCCAGTCATTTGAACTTCTGTATCTCTTCGTTGCCTTCAATCGCCTATGTAACTTATGGTCACAGGTAGGAGCTGATGGTTCCAAGTCCAATGTAAGGCAGACTGCGGGCATAAAAACATCTGGGTGGAATTATCCTCAGAGTGCAATTATATGTACAGTGGAACATACTACAGAGAATGACTGTGCATGGCAGAGGTTTCTCCCTTCTGGTCCAATTGCCCTACTTCCAATAGGTAACAATTTCAGCAATATAGTGTGGACAATGAGCCCAGAGGAGGCATCGCGCCATAAGTCAACCAGCACTGAAGATTTTTTGAAGTCGGTGAACCATGCATTGGATTTTGGTTATGGTCCGCATCCCAACTCGAGTAGTCTTGACCGTTACATGGAAAGGTTATTTTCTGGCATTGGGGATACTGCAGCGTCTACAAAAGAATGCTTTGAAGTACCACCAAAAGCAGTTGCGCTGGTCTCTGAGAGAATGGCTTTTCCACTGTCACTGATGCATTCCCATGATTATGTTTCAAAAGGGCTAGCACTAGTTGGTGATGCTGCCCATACAGTCCACCCCTTGGCTGGCCAAGGTGTCAATTTGGGTTTTGGAGATGCAGCTGCCTTGGCAAACATTATTTCTGAAGGAGTTTCAGTTGGTGCTGACATTGGAGATGTAAGTACCTATTTATTTTTTGAATAACGCTATGTTTTGGTTAGGTTTTTTCAGATACCACTGTTTCGTGAGCATCTATTACTTGTTAGGAAGTAATTAAATGCAATCAATAGTTGTACAGCTAGTCATTCAGCAGCTTTATCTTCTTTTGTGAATCTTGCTTTATTCGGTGCACTGATTACCATACATGTCATAATGTAGCTAGTCTAGTATAAACAACACCATGTTTATCATCCACAGCAAATTTTGTTTTGAGACTCATCCAGAGCAAACTAACAAAACCTTTTCCCACTTGCCAGCTATCTTTGCTAAGTCGGTACGAGAAGGACCGGAAGGCTGCGAATATTGCGATGGCAGCAGTTCTAGATGGCTTCCAGAAGATGTACTCTGTCGATTTCGGACCCCTCAACATCCTAAGAGCCGCTGCATTCCATGGTGCCCAGTACATATCACCACTGAAAAAGAACATAATCTCTTACGCAATGGGTGACAGGAAATCTCCTCTATTTTCATAGGCAGCAGGTCTTGCACACTTCTCTCGCATGTTGACTGTCACTGCAGTTCTGTACTTAAATGCTCAGTTCTAAACTAGTATGATGTTCTGGAGTTTGTATCGAGTATATATCGGGCATAAACATTAGTGGATAGGATATAGCAAGAAAGTAGTACTACTGAATAAAGTCAGATCTGCTGGTGTTGTTACAATGTTCATCGTATTTTTTATTCACTATTACTGGAAGATTGGCTGCTGTTCTTTATCCTGGTAAGTTCTATAGGCAACAAAATGCAGAAGACATGTTCTCTTCTGTAGCGTAATGCTGTTTTTCCTTGTCTAGCGGCTTACAGGCTATATATATGGAGGATATATAGGTCATATGGTGCAGGACACTTTTTTGTGCATTGCTTTAGGGCAAATCTTTGTGAGTCTCATTCTAAAAGAAAATGGAAACTGTCAGCGACTCAGCGTGTTGTGTAGCCCATTTGTAGGCCTAGAATGCAGAATCCACAGCCCGACAGGTGACAGCTCCTCGTGATCTTATTTTTAACGGGCGCTCCTGCTAGCAGTAAACGAGGCAAAAGACGATAAAATGCAGCTCTCCACGTTGCATCTCCATGGTGAAGCGCGAGGCTCCGTCCGTCACCGTCTCCAGCATATCACACCTGTACCTGCGCCACAGTCCACAGATATAGTTGAGGAGAGAGTAAGATGTTGCCTGAAGCCCACCGGTCAGGATGTGAGAAGATAAATTACTCTTGGCGTGGAGTATTGATTATCGAACGACATATGCAATGAAGTGTGTGATTTGTTCAACAAAATCCCTAGCTTGGTTGGATGGACTCAAGGTGAGCCACAACGACGCCGCCTTAGCCATGGACACAGACTTGCCAAATTTTATCGGCGATGGAGAATCCACCGCCGAGACGATGACTATGCTCGAGGATGTTACTTCATTTCGACATGCTCCCACCTTGGCGGCGTAGTATGCTATGCTTGCCAACAACAGCCCACCACTGATCTTGCACCGCTCACCGGTTCCCCTCCACAACATCGACCATGACGACAATCCGTGCCCCCTTCTCGTTTTCTCGTGGCAAAATGATAGTTCGTCGACCGCATAGACTGTGACACGAGATTTTTCAAGTCCATGAATCAGGATTTTGGAGACGAGTGGGAATGGTAGGAACAATTCCTAGGACATGACCACACTAGTGTTCATTGCTGAAATTGATCAACATTTGTCGTAACAAAGCGGTATAAATGGGGAGTCAACGCCGCGTAGGTGCCCTGATCTAGAGGCACCCAAGCCCAACGTTGCTTTTCCTTAACTCCAGCACCCAATACATAAACAAAAAAGTGCTCATACCATGTAAGTTAATGAACACGCGCGGTAATCCATGCCCCTAAACTAACTACTGGTCCTAACAGGGTGTTGAGAGAGGCGAAGGCCGACTACCACCGCTGGCCACCAAGGGGGTAGTGCTGGCGGCACCCCAACTCCATGTTCACACAATTCAGCTCCTGCTACCTTCCTTGAGCACGCCATGGGCTACACCATGCTTGCATTTAGCAGGCATGGCAATTCTTCATCAACTCGTCAGTTGGACCCCCTAACCCACTGTCTAATGATGTTTAGGTGTCCTAGCATGCAATCTCTTGATGTTAATGTCTTCCTAATGTATAATTAATGTCAAAATTGATATGACAGTTGCTACACCGAATCCTCACAAGGGGATAAAAAGGGAATATTGTATATTCCACCCATGATCCTGTGAGATAATTACACGCAAGACTGAGCATTTTTATTACTCAGGGCAGTTCTAGGAATGTAATATAGGGTGGCACTTTCGACATCAGTTATGGCATAAGCCAATTAGATGCATGTTACCACTCATTCAATCATTCCCATAGAATAGTTGTTTTGGCTCCACGATTATCAACTTATAATTCTTAGCATAGTTTTTTGTGTGAATAAAATTCTTTGGTTCTAACTTCGAATCGTATACTTGACTCTAGCAATAGATTAACACATTAGACACCCCCCAATCAATATTGCAACATTGACCTTTGGAACCGTAAAAGGTTTAGAAGTCAGCAAGTCGGCAGAACATATGAAATAATCAAACTCCATATATGTGCGCGGAAATATAAGAACCCACGACATTTTTATGTTCATTGGTGACTAGTGGTAGTATAATCCTTTTATTAGGGGTGGGGGTGCATATGATAAATGACTATATTTTGGGTACCAAATACATAGCATATACACATCATCAACTGATTACAGAACCCACTCGAATAGATAAGACATTTTGGGAAGTAAAATATCAATAAAGAATCATGCCAACAGTTAGAGGCCGACCTCCCCATAAACACACTGTATACTGTGTTGGATAATTAGGCACAATTTCCATTATTAATTCCAGAATATTAAACATGACAATAACAGCTACTACCACATGTAACTCGAACATACTAGATGTACTAAACAACAAGATGAACGAAAACAGGCAGTAGCTAAACATGTACTCGCAGAACATGATGAACAGACGAACAACAGTAGACCGCACGTACCGTTTGCTTGCAGATGTAGTCGTAGCAGCAACGTTGTTGATGACAACGTTGGAGAAGACCGGTCGAAGCAGACGGCGATGAAGACGGCGGTAGGCAGCACCGCCCGACTTGGATGGAAGACGACCCGTGATGAAGAGCTTGAGCAGTCGCGCAGAGCGCTTCCCAAAAACCTAATTCGCCCTCTCCCGTACAGGATCGCAAAGGCGAGTGGTTCCGGAGACCTGCTCTCCCGTTCGCCGGTGCACGCCGGCGCTCGGGATGGAGTAGACTACGGAGGCGGCGCAAGCAGCGAAAGGTGGTAAAACCCTAGATCGGTTACAGGTGTGTACGGCGTGTAGCCAGGCAAGAGTTTATATAGACGCGGACGCACAGCGGAAAAACCCTAGGCAACGCGGGCCACGCCCACGTCGCACGTCCGAGTCGGTTACAGTAGCCCACGATCCGGGAGCGACCCGAACTGGCTAGCTGTGACGCGTCCGTCAAGGACTCGGTCAAACGTTCGGTTTTCCTGTGCAGCAAAAAGATAAGCTCGGCTCCGAGGCTCAATTCCGCAAACCGCGGCGCGCGCGCGTCGTGACGTGTCGTGTCGAGTCGAGTCGAGACGAGACGAGCGAGCGAGGAGGAGGAGGAGGAGCGCGCGTGTGGCACTTCTCTTCTCACTCACTTACCAAGTGGTGCAACACCCCACCTTATATGTTGGTCTACATCTCTCCCAACTTCCCATGTGGGACTAAACTTAGCTCCCACCCCTTGCCTTTGTGCAGCCAAAAACTTGGGCTGCATTCCAAATGGGCTTACACACATGGGCTTTGAGATTTCTAGGAATTTCTGAAATCTACTATGGGCTCATATAAAATGGCCCAATATTTCAACAATCCCCCACCAGATCTCAAATGCCCATTTAGAGATTTGCCAAACCTCACTACTTGTTTATATACCAGTGTTTCAGCAAAGACTGTTAAGTTGAACTTCCGCCTAAAACCTTAAGCTACGTCTATCGGCAACTTGAACAATGGACTACGCCTTGAATTGCAAGTTTTGTGCGTCAAGATTTCACTCAAAGTTATAACCAGTACATGGCTGCCAGTAGCCTACCCCGCGGGTTGGAGCATATGCGTCGTACTCCATGGTCTCTTCATGAGTTTACTAGAGATCACCCAAATCTCATAGACTGCGACGTTTAACAGTCGGACTCATATAGGTGTGTTCTTTCAAGAATGCTCTGTAGGACAGCATCTTTGCTAATCATAGCCAACAGAAACACATTAAGGCATGTTGCCAACCTGCCTTACAGATTTTGAGAGTTTTGCATCTTCACTTAGAGAGGGTTACAGAATACTCTCCTCAGTTAAACCACTAGCTTGTTTTCCCAGGTCCTAATTCACGGGATCTCCGATCACAAAGGTTGGGTTACCGCTATGGCATAACATCTATGGGTCTCAAACCCATCTCCCTCGATGCACTATCTATCACATTGCGTGATAGCCCCTTAGTAAAGGGATCTGCCAGGTTTTTGTCTGTTTGAATATACGTAACAGTTATTACTCCGGAGTTTCGCAATTTCCTGACAGACTTCAAACGTCTTTTAACGTGTCTTGATGACTTCGCGTTATCCTTAGAATTGTTCACTTTGACAATAACTGTTTGGTTGTCACAATTCAAGAGGATGGCCGGCACAGGTTTTTCAACCACCGGCAAGTCCATCAAGAGCTCACGTAGCCATTCTGACTCTACAGTGGCTGTGTCTAAAGCAGTAAGTTCTGCTTCCATAGTTGACCTCGTCAATATGGTTTGCCTACATGATCTCCATGATACGGCGCCACCTCCAAAGGTAAACACATACCCACTAGTGGCTTTGATATCATCTACATCAGAGATCCAATTTGCGTCACTATATCCTTCAAGCACAGCAGGGTGCCCTGAATAGTGAATCCCGTAACTCATTGTACCACATAGATAGCGCATGACCCTTTCAAGTGCATGCCAATGATCAATACCCGGGTTTGACATGAACCTACTCAACTTGCTCACAGCAAAAGAGATGTCAGGTCTTGTCGCGCTCGCTAAGTACATGAGTGAACCAATGATCTGAGAATACCTCAGTTGATCTGTTGGTTCATTCTTGTTCTTACGCAATATCACACTGGGATCATAAGGTGTTGGAGAAGACTTGCCATCAATAAAGCCAAACCGGCTCAAGATCTTCTCAACATAGTGGGATTGCGATAAAGTAATCCCACTCTCGTTCTTATTTAGCTTGATGTTCAGGATCACATCAGCTTCTCCCAGATCTTTCATATCAAAGCACTTTGACAAGAAAGACTTGACCTCATGTATTACTTTCATGTTTGTACCAAAGATGAGAATATCATCAACGTACAAACACAATATAACACCTTCGCCCCCACCATGGCGATAGTAAACGCACTTGTCAGCCTCATTAACGACAAAGCCAACAGAAGTTAAAGTTCTGTCAAACTTCTCATGCCATTGCTTAGGTGCTTGTTTCAGGCCATATAAAGATTTTAGCAACTTGCACACCTTTGTCTCTTCACCTTTTACCACAAATCCATCAGGCTGATCCATATAGATTTCCTCTTCCAACTCTCCATTGAGGAAAGCTGTCTTTACGTCCATTTGATGAACGATAAGACCATAGGAGGCAGCCATGGAAAGTAGTACTCGAATGGTGGTTAGTCTTGCGACAGGTGAATAGGTATCAAAGTAATCTTCGCCTTCTCTCTGTGTGTAGCCTTTCGCTACAAGTCTCGCCTTGTACTTCTCAATAGTACCATCAGGCCTTAGCTTCTTCTTGAACACCCACTTGCAGCCCACAGGCTTACAGCCATGGGGGCGCTCTGATAATTCCCATGTTCCATTAGAAAGAATCGAGTCCATCTCATTCTGGACAGCTTCTTTCCAATCATCTGCATCTGATGATGCATATGCCTCAGCAATGGATTTGGGAGTATCATCCACAAGGTACACAATGAAATCATCACCAAAGGACTTTGCAGTCCTCTGTCTCTTGCTCCTTGTAGGAGCTTCATTGTCATCCTTCTCATGAACGTTCTCAAAAACGTTCTCATGTGGTTGCTCAAAATAATCGTCAGATGCACTAGATTCAGGAATTATCTCAGAAGAAAATCTAGCAGTGCTATGCATATCTTTCATAGGAAACATATTCTCAAAAAATGTTGCATCACGAGATTCCATTATAGTGTCAACATGCATATCAGGTACCTCGGATTTAACTACTAAAAATCTATAGCCAATGCTCCGCTGAGCATAACCTAGAAAGATGCAGTCCACAGTCTTTGGTCCGAGTTTGCGTTTCTTTGGGATGGGAATGTTGACCTTCACCAAGCATCCCCAAGTGCGCAAATACGAAAGTGATGGCTTTCTCCCAACCCACTCCTCATAAGGGGTTTTATCTTTATTCTTGTTAGGAACTCTATTTAGGACATGACATGCAGTCAACAAAGCCTCCCCCCACCATGCCTTTGATAAACCAGCAGTGTCGAGCATGGAATTCACCAAGTCAGACAGAGTGCGGTTTTTCCTCTCGGCCACCCCATTGGATTGGGGCGAGTAGGGAGGCGTCCTCTCATGAATAATACCGTGTTCCTCACAGAATTCGTCAAAGATTTTAGGAAAATACTCTCCACCACGATCCGACCTAAGACGCTTGATCTTTCTCTCTAGTTGATTTTCAACTTCAGCCTTATAAATTTTAAAGTAGTCTAAAGCTTCATCTTTAGTTCGCAACAAGTAAACATAGCAAAATCTAGTCGCATCATCAATCAATGTCATGAAATATCTCTTTTCACCTTTTGTCAACACACCATTCATCTCGCATAGATCAGAATGTATGAGTTCTAGAGGTGCCAAGTTTCTCTCCTCGGCCGCCGTATGAGGCTTACGAGGTTGCTTCGATTGCACACAACTATGGCACTTAGAACCTTTGGCAATAGTGAATTTCGGAATTAAACTCATGCTGGATAACCGAGACATCAAACCAAAATTAATGTGACATAAACGAGAATGCCAAACACTGGTATCATCATTAACACCGCCACAAATATGGTTCACAGATTTATTACAGAAATCTGAAAGTGAAAAGCGGAACAAGCCTCCGCACTCATAGCCTTTTCCAATAAATTGTCCATGCTTGGAAACGACTACCTTATTCGACTCTAACACAACCTTAAACCCATCTCTGCATAGAAGGGAACCGCTAACAAGATTCTTGTTCATAGAAGGGACATGCTGCACGTTCCTCAGCTGCACGATCTTCCCCGAAGTGAACTTCAGATCTACCGTGCCAACACCACGAACAGAGGCATGTGACCCATTGCCCATTAGGACGGAGGAATCCCGTGCGGCTTGGTAAGAAGTGAACATAGAGATGTCAGCACACACATGAACGTTAGCACCCGTATCAATCCACCAAGAGGGAGATTGAAATACCGAAAGAACAGTAAATAGATTACCATACCCATCAGTATTGCTAGCAGTCACGACGTTGACACTCTTGGCCCTTTTCCCTCTGCGGTCTGCGCGTTCTGGGCAGTCCTTGGAAAAGTGGCCGGGCTCTCCACAAGTGAAACAAGTTAGATCACTCCTGTCCCTGTTCGGCTTCTTCTTCTTGAAGGTTGTAGTCTTTACAGGCTTGTTGAAAGAGGGCTTGAAGTTCCCTTTATTCTTGCCTGAGGATTTGCCTTTCTGCTGGACAAAGTTAGCAGTAGCATGACCCTCTCCTTTCTCAGTAGTGTCCTTAGCACGAGCCTTCTCCTCAACATCAAGGGACGCTATCAGATTTTCAACTGATATCTCCTGTCTCTTGTGTTTGAGAGCTGTGGCGAAGTTCCTCCATGAAGGGGGCAACTTAGCAATAATGCAACCCGCCACAAACTTGTCGGGTAAGGCACACTTAAGGAGTTCGAGCTCTTTGGCAATGCACTGTATCTCATGAGCTTGTTGAACCACAGGAAGGTCCTTAGTCATCTTAAAATCATGAAAGCTCTCCATGATGTACAGTTCACTGCCAGCATCTGCAGCACCAAACTTGGCGTCCAGTGCGTCCCAGAGCTCTTTCCCGTCTTTTATGTGCATAAACACATCACACAGACGGTCAGCAAGAATGCTCAGAATGCATCCCACAAAGATAGTATTGGCTTCCTCGAACTTTTTCTGATCATCGTCAGACATAGTTCCTTCAGGTTTGCCTTTACTAATCTGGAACACTTTCATCGTGGTCAGCCAAAGCTCAGCTTTGTACTGCCACCTCTTAAAGTGCACACCGGTAAATTTATCCGGCCTCAGTGCATCGGTAAAACCAGCCATTGATAATTCAGGAAATTGCCTACAATTAGGTTTTTGGATTGTTGGATAATTAGGCACAATTTCCATTATTAATTCCAAAATATTAAACATGACAATAGCAGCTACTACCACATGTAACTCGAACATACTAGATGTACTAAACAACAAGATGAACGGAAACAGGCAGTAGCTAAACATGTACTCGCAGAACATGATGAACAGACGAACAGCAGTAGACCGCACGTACCGTTTGCTTGCAGATGTAGTCGTAGCAGCAACGTTGTTGATGACAACGTTGGAGAAGACCGGTCGAAGCAGACGGCGATGAAGACGGCGGTAGGCAGCACCGCCCGACTTGGATGGAAGACGACCCGTGATGAAGAGCTTGAGCAGTCGCGCAGAGCGCTTCCCAAAAACCTAATTCGCCCTCTCCCGTACAGGATCGCAAAGGCGAGTGGTTCCGGAGACCTGCTCTCCCGTTCGCCGGTGCACGCCGGCGCTCGGGATGGAGTAGACTACGGAGGCGGCGCAAGCAGCGAAAGGTGGTAAAACCCTAGATCGGTTACAGGTGTGTACGGCGTGTAGCCAGGCAAGAGTTTATATAGACGCGGACGCACAGCGGAAAAACCCTAGGCAACGCGGGCCACGCCCACGTCGCACGTCCGAGTCGGTTACAGTAGCCCACGATCCGGGAGCGACCCGAACTGGCTAGCTGTGATGCGTCCGTCAAGGACTCGGTCAAACGTTCGGTTTTCCTGTGCAGCAAAAAGATAAGCTCGGCTCCGAGGCTCAATTCCGCAAATCGCGGCGCGCGCGCGTCGTGACGTGTCGAGTCGAGTCGAGACGAGACGAGACGAGCGAGCGAGGAGGAGGAGGAGGAGCGCGCGTGTGGCACTTCTCTTCTCACTCACTTACCAAGTGGTGCAACACCCCACCTTATATGTTGGTCTACATCTCTCCCAACTTCCCATGTGGGACTAAACTTAGCTCCCACCCCTTGCCTTTGTGCAGCCAAAAACTTGGGCTGCATTCCAAATGGGCTTACACACATGGGCTTTGAGATTTCTAGGAATTTCTAAAATCTACTATGGGCTCATATGAAATGGCCCAATATTTCAACATACTGTAAAGTTTCTGTTCACATTTATCTAATCATAAAATGCAAACCATTATAGAAATTTTATTCAACATATGCATTAGAATATCTATCAATATATTTAAGGATATCTAGATATAAACAAACATAAATATAATCTCTCTCTCTCGCTCTCTTTCTCTCTCTATCACATACAAAATCCATGTTTTTTCATAAAGCAATTCATGGGAGCCATATAATTCATCAATTTGCTCAAAATGAAGGGGTCAAGTTTAAATAGAGTTTCGAGGGATAATCTATCGAAATGGAAATATTGGTGTAACAGTAGTCCAAGATTACATATTAATATTATTTTGAATGATAGACATTTTAGAACAATATAGCGATGAACAATATTACCAATATTTAGCAACATTGTTATGTGGTTAAATGTGCTAACTAAGTAATCCAAAAGGTAATATTTAATGTTGCTTTTTGAAAATAATAATTTCTGAGAAGTATAAAAGTTTAGTATAAGTTAAACTCCTACTTGTTTTTCACCATTGGAACTTGCTAATGGCCTGGAATGGTATACGTGGGGAGGAGGAAGAGGAAGATGAAGAGAAAGGGGGCAGTGGCGCATAGTATATATAATTTTCTTGGATCGGAAGCACTCGGATGAAGATATAGCTCAAAAAATTGCATTGTAAAAAACAACAGAAAAAATAAACGAAGTTCCTTGGATATGACTTTTTTTTCCGAAGCATGTACGACTCAGACGTGGCTTAGTCCGTTCTTTTAATCCCTCTCCTGCTTGGACAAAGAAAGGCGCCAATGCATACCTAATGCATGAGTGAGTACAGGTCTTACACGGATAAAAAAATAATGTATGTGTAACATTGCTCAAAAGCAAAAAATCTGAGATTTAATATGAGCATGTGTGATACGTAGGATTTCAAACATGAATACAAAACTTTATAAGATGAATGTTTTGGCACATTGCATTCTAGAGAAAAAAGTTGAGAGTATATAACTAAAGTTATTTGGTGGAAATAGAGATAACATTCTTTTGAAAATATTAAGTGTTTCATTTGTTTCTAGAAGCAAAAGAATAATTTCATGACATAAAAATCATCGAAAAATTGAGGCAATAGGAAGACTTAACGAGGTTTCATGAAAAGGGCATAGGGAAAAATGTAAGCAACTAAAAATGCTCCATAGTTCATATGAAAATCTTTATAATCAAATCGGGCCACTTAAATGAGGCAAGGGAAAAAATTTCATAAAAATTTGACCTGCCCAATACATGATTCATACCATTATTATATGAAAATATCCAATGATTGAAATCCTTTAAAAAATCCTATAAATCCATGATCCAAATATGGCCTAAGATAAGATAAGAAAAAATTATAATTGACTATTTGGATTTATCAAACTAGATTCTATCATAAATCTATTCTGGAGGGAAAAGACCCGTCACTTAATTCTTTGCCAGAACATATCTTGATGGAGTAAGTTATGTTGAAGTGTATAAGTGGATTATACTAGGCCTTTCTGAAAGGATCGTATGAGCGACTAGAGGGGGGTGAATAGGAGCTACCCAATTTTTTACTTCTTTTCAAGTTAAGGCTAGACAAGAAGGTAAATTCTCTAGATGTGCTACTAAGTGAATTTACCTAGAGTGACAAGCAAGCTAGCAATAACAATATAAGTAAAGGTACAAGCAGTGGCGGACCTTAGTGGAGGCCAAAAGGGGCCATGACCCCCCCCCCCAATTCAATCACAATTTACATAATACTACTTAGTATTTATCATTTTTCACCATGTAAAATGCAAAATTATTTTAATTAGCCCCCTCAACTCCCATCTAGTACCTTTTAGCCCCTCCAACAATTACGGTCAAGGTCCGCCACTGGGTACAAGTAAAGGATAGAGGTAACCGCAATGGAGACACGAAGACACAAGGATGTATTCTCGTAGTTCCTTCCTTGTTATGGGAAGTACGTCTACGTTGGAGAGGTGTGGCGCCACAAAGGCCACCAACGCCACAAAGGCTCACCCTATTCTCCGGTGAACAAGCCACAAAGGCGAGTTCACGCTCCACTAAGCGATGCCCTTGAAGGCGGCACGAGACCTTTACACAAAGTATTGGGGCAAGCTCCACAACTCAATTGGAGGCTCCCAATAGGCCCACCAAGCTCTTACACACAAAGTTAAGCTTGGAGGACAGCTTCTTCCGGCTAGGAATCCGATGAACACAAAGATTACAAGCCCCTCAACAAAACGAGGGGGGAAATCAAATCGCCTTGGTGGAAGTGTAGATCTAGGTCTTCTCCCTCAAATCCCAAAAGGGCTTTGAGTTCTAGTGGCTAGGGAGAGAGATCTAGTGCTTTAAAGCTTAGCAACAATGGAGGAGAGAGAGTGGAAGCCGCGGCCCCTTCTAGAGGTAGAAGAAGGCTTTATATAGTCCTCCACGAAATGTAGCCGTTGCTGGCCGACTAGGGCCGGAGTCTCCGGCCTGGAGGGTCGGAGTCTCCGCCCTAAGTGACTCCAGGGCCGGAGTCTCCGGCCAGAGACAAAAGTCTCCAGCCCAACTCCGGCCTGGCATCTGAATCGTCCGAGCCAATTCGCAAACCAAGACCAGCCAGACAGACCGGAGTCTCCGGCCCCTGGGGACCGGAGTCTCTGGCCCCTGGGGATCGGAGTCTCCGGCCTCAGCCTGCCGACCCGGAGTCTCCGGCCAGAGACCGAAAGTCTCCGGCCCAACTCCGGGAGGGCATCTGAACTGTCCGACTTTGAGGTTTGCCTGGGCGAGTCCCCTAGGCCGGAGTCTCCGGCCACTTGTGCCGGAGTCTCCGCCCTAGAAGAAGCAACAGCAGCACTTCGTGGATCCCCTCTCCACCATTTCCACCTTTGCGAAGCACCCTACAAGACAACTAAGCCCTAACTCCACTACTGGACTACGGGCTTCGATCTTTTCTTCCTTTTTGGGGTGCACCTCCGCGAGATCCTGAATCAACCTAGAAAATCTACAGAACTTTAATAGCATGGTTAATTCACCAAATGTTGTTAACAAACACCAAAATACATTTATTAGGGAAATGCTCTTTCAATCTCCCCCTTTTTTGTGTTTGATGACAACATACGGATTTGCAAGATATAAGCACAATAAAATAAAATATATAGCCAAAGCTCCCCCTACTTGTGTGCACAACACCATTTACATTTGAACATGAGTCCACACAAGTAAGGATCATCACTCCCCCTATATATTTCACAATTATACCAAGTGCACATAATAATATATGAGACTAACCACAAGCATAGAAGTAAGACTAAACAAGATAGCACACACTAATAATAGTCTTACTAGCAATAGAGGAACTTAAGTCTCACAAAAATACCGTACCACACAAACGAGAGTTCAACACTAAGATAAATGAGACACAACATGAAAGTCCATGGAGTTGTGTCTCGACCAAAGCAAATGAAAGGCAAATCCCTAATAAATGTATTTTGGTGTCCGTTAACAACATTTGGTGAATTAACTATGCTATTAAAGTTCTGCAGATTTTCTAGGTTGATTTAGGATCTCGCGGAGGTGCACCCCAAAAAGGAAGAAAAGATCGGAGCCCGTAGTCCAGTAGTGGAGTTAGGGCTTAGTTGTCTTGTAGGGTGCTTCGCGAAGGTGGAAATAGTGGAGAGGGGATCCACGAAGTGCTGCTATTGCTTTTTCTAGGGCGAAGACTCCGGCCCTGGTGGCCGGAGACTCCGGCCTAGGGGACTCGCCTAGGCAAACCTCAAAGTCGGACAGTTCAGATGCCCTCCCGGAGTTGGGCCGGAGACTTTCTGTCTCTGGCCGGAGACTCCGGGTCGGCAGGCTGAGGCCGGAGACTCCAGTCCCCAGGGGCCGGAGACTCCGGTCCCTAGGGGCCGGAGACTCCGGTCTGTCTGGCTGGTCTTGGTTTGCGAATTGGCTCGGACGATTCAGATGCCAGGCCGGAGTTGGGCCGGAGACTTTTGTCTCTGGCCGGAGACTCCGGCCCTGGAGTCACTTAGGGCGGAGACTCCGGCCCTCCAGGCCGGAGACTCCGGCCCTAGTCGGCCAGCAACGGCTACATTTCGTGGAGGACTATATAAAGCCTTCTTCTACCTCTAGAAGGGGCCGCGGCTTCCACTCTCTCTCCTCCATTGTTGCTAAGCTTCAAAGCACTAGATCTCTCTCCCTAGCCACTAGAACTCAAAGCCCTTTTGGGATTTGAGGGAGAAGACCTAGATCTACACTTCCACCAAGGCGATTTGATTTCCTCCCTCGTTTTGTTGAGGGGCTTGTAATCTTTGTGTTCATCGGATTCCTAGCCGGAAGAAGCCGTCCTCCAAGCTTAACTTTGTGTGTAAGAGCTTGGTGGGCCTATTGGGAGCCTCCAATTGAGTTGTGGAGCTTGCCCCAATACTTTGTGTAAAGGTCTCGTGCCGCCTTCAAGGGCATCGCTTAGTGGAGCGTGAACTCACCTTTGTGGCTTGTTCACCGGAGAATAGGGTGAGCCTTTGTGGCGTTGGTGGCCTTTGTAGCGCCACACCTCTCCAACATAGACGTACTTCCCGTAACAAGGAAGGAACTATGGGAATACATCCTTGTGTCTTCGTGTCTCCATTGCGGTTACCTCTATCCTTTACTTGTACCTTTACTTATATTGTTATTGCTAGCTTGCTTGTCACTCTAGGTAAATTCACTTAGTAGCACATCTAGAGAATTTACCTTCTTGTCTAGCCTTAACTTGAAAAGAAGTAAAAAATTGGGTTGCTCCTATTCACCCCCCCCCCCTCTAGTCGCTCATACGATCCTTTCAATTGGTATCAGAGCGTGGTCTCTTATTCGGGCTTAACCGCCTAAGAGTATGAGCGAGACTATGGATGGGGATAAGGGTAAAGAAACTCCTCCCGAAGATACTCCTCCATCTATCTCTTCCTCTTCAATCTCACGTGAGGAGCATTTGGCATCCTTGGACATAATGCAAGCCACTATGAGATTGGAGATGAAGGCTATGTTTGAGGAATATTTTCGAAAGAAACCCTCCGGGCCCACCGACCCAAACACCACACCTAATGTGGAACTCTCCTTGGCTAAGGTGAAGCCACCTAACAATGTCTCCACCTCCGCCGAGAATAAAGGTGCCCCTCCTAAGGAAAATGATGGTCCGGCAAAGGGTGCTTTCATTCCACCCCCTAACACTTACTCCCCTCCGCCGGTCCATTATCCTATGCCACACATTAACAACATGGGATCTCCTCCCAAGCTTGATTCTCGCAATTTTATTAAATGGCAAGGACTAATGAAATCTCATATTTCTAGCTCTTCTACTCATTTGTGGAGGGTCATACAAAATGGCTTTGCACCTCATGATCCTCACAACTTGACCGGAAGGGAAGAAGTTGATGAGCAACTCAATGCCACCGCCAAGCATCTCCTTCAACAAGCCGTGTCGGATACTCATGCGGCACAGATCAACAACTTGAGCACCGCCAAGGAAGTATGGGACTATGTCACTATGCTCTTCATTGGGAATGAGAGTATTCGGTCCTCCAAGTTTGATGAGCTCAAGAGTGAAGAGAGGGATTTCATTATGCGTGACAATGAGACTCCCGATGAGATGTACCAAAGGATCTTGGCTCTTGCAACGGCCTTGACCGGGTTCGGGTGCAAAGACAATGGTGATGACTATGTCAAGCGTATGTTCGTTACCTCCATCAACCCAAGAGAACCCATGCGGTCCGAGATAATCCGTTCAAGACCGGATTTTGGGAGTATGACCTCAAATGAAGTTCTTTGCGAGTTCACCGCTTTGTCTATCTTGAAGAAGAATGCGGAAGAAACTAGAGCTCGTGTTCTTGCCGGACAAGGAGTTCACAATCTTGCTCTCAAGGCCAAGGTGGTGTCCAAGCAAGGTGAAGGAGAAGAAGAAATATATGAAGAAGAGTGTTGGTCTCCGGAAGATCTCAAGTTTGCACTCCATGAACACTTGGCTCTCAATGCAAATGCTTTTTGGGATGCCAACAAGCATAAGACGAAGGGATCCAAGTTCAAGTCTTCTCCAAGGAAGGGTTTTGACCCTAAAGTGAGGCATTGCTACAATTGCGGAGGAATCAAGCACTTCATCGCTGAATGTCCTTATGAGAACAAGGAGGACAATGAAGGCCGGCTCATCCCCAAGCGCCGGTCATCAAAGTTCTACCCATCCAAGAAGCATGGGAACAAGGACAACAAGAAGAAAGAAGAAAGAGTGTTGGTGGTTCATGAGGAGTATGACTCCGGGTCCGATGATGATGACTCCGTAGATGAAGAGAATGGAGAAATGGCCGTCATTGCCATTGTCTCCACTCCACCTACATCCCTCTTCAACTCACAAAATGAGAACACCATTATCACCACCCACAAGTGTCTTATGGCCAAGGCCTCGAAGGTAATATCATCACCTACTCATTCATCATCTCATTCCGATTCTACTTCTATGGATGATGTGAGTAGTCTTAAGATTAAGAAATAACTAGTTTCTTGTGATAAATTTATTGCTAACATGAAGGGGCCAACCAAGATATACGTTGAGACACTAACGTGTGAAATAGGTGATGCCCATGACACTATCAAGAATTTCGAGGAGTTGGAAAGATTAGCCGCCCATGATATTGGCTCTTTATCAATTGAGCTCGAAGAAGAGCAAAACTTGAGAGTCTCTTTAGAGGAGAAATTGTTGGGACTAGAAGAGTCTCATAATCTAAACTTGTCTAAACTCACTAAAGAACATGACCATGCTCTTGCTATGGTCAAGTTGCTTAAAAAGGAGAAAGTTGAATTTGACGTTGGTCATAATGATTTTCATGAGAAGTTTGAGAAGCTTGAAGAAGCCCACAAGGCTTTGGAAAGCAAATTCTCTAATCTCACCAAGATTCGTGAGCAACTTCAAATTCAACTAACTATTGAACAATCTAAAGTCCCACCAATGCAAATTATTGAACTTCCTTGTTCTTCTAACCCCATATGTGATCATAGTGATATCATTGAGGAGAACATTAGGTTGAAGGCCGAACTTGCCAAGGGACTTGCCTCTTGCATTCAAGGAGAAAAGAATCTCAATGATCTCTTGAGTAATCAACGAATGAACAAGGGCAAGGAGGGCCTCAGATTTGTTGCCGAGTCCTCAAAGAAAGGGGATCTTGGTTTGGTGGCCGAGCCCTCAAAGAAGAAGAAGAAGAAGAAGAATAAGAAGAACAAGAAGAAGTCGAAGCCTGCTGCTGCTCCTACTCCTCATGTCCCTTTTGATATTTGTTACACAGAGGAGGAGTGGGAGGAGCTGAATGGAAAGAAGAAGAAAATTGAGGAGACCGGAGTCTCCGGGTCCAAGGGTCCGGAGTCTCCAGCTGGTTCATCTACCCCGGAGTCTCCGGCCCCCAAGGCCAGAGTCTCCGGCCCTACTCACAATGACTTTGCAGGAAAATATAACCCTCATTATGTTCTTCTTAGGGATTATTATGGTGATGTCTATGCTAAATATGTTGGTCCCTATGATGGTTACATTGAATATGCTATTTGGGTACCTAAGATTCTTGTGACTAACAAAAGAGGACCCATCCAAAAATGGGGACCTAAATCCAAGAATTAATCTCTTGTAGGACATTACTTCCAGAGGAGGAAAATGGATCATTGATAGTGGTGCCACAAGCCACATGACCGGAAGCAAAAATATTGTGGAAGATCTAAGGCCAAATACTTCTAATGTCACGGTCTCATATGGTGATAAATCATCCTCTAAGGTACTTGGTTTCGGGAAGGTGGTGATCACTCCGGACGTGTCCCTAGTGAATGTCATGCTTGTCGAAACCATTGGTTATAATTTACTTTCCATTCATCAACTTGCTACTATGGGCTATGCCACATATTTTGATGTTGATATTGTGGTCGTCATGTGGAGTAAGTCTCGCAAGGTTGCCTTTGTTGGGTATGTCGAAAATGGCTTGTATGTGGTGGACTTCTCGGAGAAACCCACTACGGCTGCGATATGCCTAATTGCTAAGGCCGACGTGGGATGGCTTTGGCATCGCCGGTTAGCACACGTCAATATGAGAGCTTTGCAAAATCTCTACACCGGCGGCCACATACTCGGACTAAAGGATGTTTCTTTTGCCAAAGATCGTGTTTGTAGGGCTTGTATTGAAGGGAAGATGCATGAAACAAGCCATCCAAGCAAGACTATTATCTCTTCCAAGAGGTGCTTGGAGCTCCTTCACATGGATCTCTTTGGACCTCCCACTTATGCAAGTCTTGGTGGCAAGAAGTATTTCTTGGTAATTGTCGATGACTATTCAAGATACACTTGAGTTTATTTCTTTGACTTCAAGAGTGAGACCCAACAAACCGTCAAAGACTTTGCCACCAAAGTTGAGCGTGAATTCAATACCACCATATTGACTATAAGAAGTGACAATGGCACCGAGTTCAAGAACTACTCCCTAAATGAGTTTCTTAGTGATGCGGGTATCAAACATCAATATTCCGCTGCATATACCCCGCAACAAAATGGAGTTGCTGAGAGGAAGAACCGGACTCTTATGGATGCGGCAAGAACTATGTTGGCGGAGTTCAAGTCTCCATACAACTTTTGGGCCGAAGCTATTAATACCGCATGCCATGCCACCAACCGGCTTTATCTCCGCAAGAACTTGAACAAGACTCCCTATGAAATACTTACCGGGCAAAAGCCCAACATCAAGTACTTCCAGGTATTTGGTTGTAAATGCTTCAATCACAAGAAAGGTGTTCATTTGTCAAAATTTGATTCTAAAGCTTTAGAGGGTATCTTTGTTGGTTACTCCTCGGACTCACATTCCTATAGGATCTATAGCAAGTCCTCAGGGCATGTTATCGAGTCTTGTAATGTGAGGTTCGATGAAGATAATGGTTCCTTTGTGGGACAAAGTGGTGTTCGTGATGCAGGTGACGAAATTCCTCCCCAAGCCATAAGAAGAATGGGTGTCAGATTCTTCTGGCCCATTGAGGGACACCTTTTGGCCGAAGGAGAAGGACAATGCTCTACACAAGTGGAGCCTTCACCTGCTGAACACTCACAGGACATTGACCAAAGATAAGCTGCGCACCCTCAACCTCAAGATCATCCCACCGAGCAATCTTGCCCGGAGTCTTCGGCCCCTGTGGTCCGGACTCTCTGGCCTATACCGGAGTCTCCGGGTTTGGATACCGGAGTCTCCAGGGGAGATCAAGGCCTTGATGAAGATCCTTCGGAATTTTGTGGCTATGGGCCACTTGATGATCAAGGCAATCCAACTGGTCAAGGCGAGGACCAGAACAACGATCATGAAGATGATCAAGTAGTCTCTCAAGAATTTCCTCTTGAGGCTCGCACTCGCCGTGAGAAGAAGCTTGAGTCCATTCTTCGACGAAGAAGCATATCCTTGGAAAATGTTGTTGGGAGTGTTCGTAAAGGTGTCTCCACTAGGAGGCAACTTTCTAACTTTAGCTCTCATCATGCTTTTGTCTCTTGTGTAGAACCCAAGAAAGTTTATGAGGCGCTTGAGGATCCGGATTGGCTTGATGCCATGCATGATGAACTCAACAACTTCGAGCGCAACAAAGTTTGGACTCTAGTAGAAAGACCCAAAGATTGCCGTAATGTCATTGGGACCAAGTGGATCTTCAAGAACAAGCAAGATGCAAATGGCATTGTCATTCGTAATAAGGCAAGATTGGTGGCTCAAGGTTTTTCCCAAGTTGAGGGTATTGACTTTGGTGAAACTTTCGCTCCTGTTGCCCATCTTGAATCCATTCGCATCTTACTTGCATATGCATCTCATCATAACTTTAAACTTCAACAAATGGATGTTAAAAGTGCATTTCTCAATGGTCCCTTAAATGAATTGGTTTTTGTGAAGCAACCCCCGGGCTTCAAAAACCCTAAGTTTCCTAACCACGTTTACAAACTTGATAAGGCGCTCTATGGCCTCAAACAAGCCCCACGTGCGTGGTACGAGTGCCTTAAAGAGTTGTTGGTTGATCGTGGTTTTGAAATTGGGGTGATCGATCCCACTCTTTTTACTAAGAAGGTCAATGGGGAGCTTTTCATTTGCCAATTATATGTTGATGATATTATATTTGGTTCTACTAACAAAGCTTTCAATGATGAGTTTGCTAAGCTCATGACCAACAAGTTTGAGATGTCTATGATGGGGGAGTTAGAGTTCTTCCTTGGATTTGAAGTCAAACAATTGAAGGGAGGGACTTTTGTGAACCAAGCCAAATATACCCAAGACATGCTCAAGAGGTTCAAGATGATAGGAGTCAAAGGTGCAAAGACTCTCATGCCAACAAAGGTTAATCTTGATCTCGATCCTAATGGTAAAGAAGTGGATCAAAAAATCTATAGATCTATGATTGGTTCCTTGCTTTACCTTTGTGCATCTAGACCAGACATTATGTTAAGTGTGAGAGTTTGTGCATGTTTTCAAGCCGCACCAAAAGAAAGCCACTTAGTGGCGGTCAACAGAATCTTTTGATATTTAGTTAATACCCCTAACTTTGGTCTTTGGTATCCAAAGGGAGCAAGTTTTGATCTTGTAGGTTACTCGGATTCGGATTGGGCGGGAGACAAAGTGGAACGGAAATCAACCTCCGGGGCTTGCCAATTTCTTGGTAGGTCTTTGGTGTGTTGGTCATCTAAGAAACAAAATTGTGTGTCTCTCTCTACCACCGAAGCCGAATATGTAGCCACGGCAAGTTGTTGTGCACAACTCTTATGGATGAGGCAAACTTTGAAGGATTACGGTGTCATTTTTGACAAAGTGCCTCTTTTATGTGATAATGAAAGTGCAATCAAGATCGCTCACAACCCGGTGCAACACAACAAGACGAAGCATATTGAGATTCATCATCATTTCATTCGGGATCATGTCAACCGTGGAGATATTGATCTATCTTATATTGGCACTAATGAGCAACTTGCTGATATATTCACGAAGCCTCTTGATGAAGCAAGATTCCGAGAATTGAGGCATGAACTAAATATCATTGATTCAAGCAATGTGGCTTGAGTTAGGTTCATATACTCCCATACTCTAACGTGTGTTGTGTTCTAGGTGTGGGCATGGAAATAGGGGGAGTGCGGTCCTAATTGATTGGGCTATCCCTCCCCCCATAATGCCAATAGTAAGCGTATTGTTCTATCTTGTCATTTGTGACAATTTTGAGCTTAATCGATGAGTCTAGATTTTGGGCCCAAGATATATCTTTGTGGTGCCATACCTATATACTCATACATGGTGGCCTTTGGCCACCGACCTCCTTCGTGGAGGAGTTTCCCATTCGGTTTTATTGTCTTATTCTTTTTCTATGGGAACATGCTCATGTTTGGTCTTATTTGGTTTTATTTGCATGTTTGCAAACATGAGCATTTTGTACCACACAGTGTCATTGTTTCCATCCCAAGCCTATCTCATCCTCAAACATGCTGAAACTCTCTAACTGACATGTCCTTTTACACCATAAATGCTGATCTTGTAAGGGGGCCGGAGACTCCGGGGTTTACAGCCCGGAGACTCCGGTGGGCCGGAGACTCCGGGGTAAGTACCGGAGACTCCGGCCGGGCAGTTTCGAATCAAATAATTAGGGCACGGGGTGGGGAAGAACGGTTCATTCTTCCCCATCCACCCTCGTGCCCCTGCTCTCCCACTGCCGCCCCCTTGCCATAGATCGCCCCCCGGAGCCTCTCCAAGCTCTGGGATCCGCCGTGCCACCGGCAAATCAAGTTCTTGGAGGTGTGGGATCCATCCCACCGATTGTTTTTGCGCCATGGACTCCGGTAAACTTGCCCTCCATCTCTTCCATCTAGTTCTATCTAGATCTATGAGATGTGCATGTTTCCCTTAGTTTGATATGGTGTACTACCTTCTTGTGGCTATCTTTCATCATCCTAGCAACTTTATTGTGGTTATTTGCCCTTGATTTGATCTTTGGGGTCTCCTAGGCTCGGGCTCCTGGGTCCAACCGGAGACTCCAGCCCTTGTGGCCGGAGACTTCGGCCTGGACACAAAGTCTCCGGTTTCAGTCGGAGACTCCGGTCCGAGCCCCCGGAGACTCTGGCTAGATGAGCTCTGAGTGCACTGGTCACAGCATAGTTGCTTATTTTTTGACTCAAGGACATGCCACCTCAACCTTGCTATCTTCCTCACTCATTCACAGGTGCAGGTGGTTCTCGGAAACCGGCTTTCCACAACAAGGACAAGTTGGTTGTCAATCCCGCCACCGGGGCCATTGCTCAGAAGTTTGTCATTCCTCAGCAAGCTAGGGATGCCAAGAAGCTCAAGACTAGGTTGGCTGAGGAGGAACGTGCCGAGGCTGCTAAGAAGGCCAAGTTCGATAACCTTGTGACTTTGAAAGGGTTGACATCCTCAGAATATGTTGAGATGAGGAAGCGGAACATGTATGCTCTCCCGCACAACTCTCGTGACCGTTGTTTTGTTCGTAAAGAACAAGAGCTGATCATGAAGGAGTTCTATGCTTCTCTCAAGAAGTACCCGGTTTGCCCTCAGACGGTCATGGACTTCTCCCATTTTGCCAAGAACAGTGCATATTTCGCAGAGGCCGTGTGGATCACTCGCAAGCTTGGGCTCCATGCACTCATGAAGACTCAAGAGCATTACAACATCACCTTGGTCCATCGGTTCTTTGCTACTCTGGTGTTTGGGGAGGGTGAGGAGATCCCCATGACTTGGATGACCGGAGAAGAGGTTTGCCACTCCAACTTCATGGATTTTGCTGCTCTCCTTGGGTATGAGTTTCGTGGTGCTACTACTCCTAGTGGCATGAGGATGCATGTGGACGGTGAGTACTATGAGAAGAAAAAGCTTGCTCCTCTTTACACCGGAAATGATAAGAAGATCGTCTTTGGAGGCACCCTTGGGCTATTTCAATGGTCCAACATTTTGCTTCGCATTTTCCGGGCCTCCATTGCCCCTCAAGCCGGTAACTTTGATACTATTCGTGGGGCCTTAGTGAACCTCTTGGCCTACTCTCATGAAGTCTATTGCAAAGGGGAGACCACACATGTGGAGACACTTGATGTGATGGATTTTATTCACAAGGAAATCAATGATTGCATGGTCAACAAGAAGACTCCTCTTTATGCCCCATTTGTCATGAAGCTCATTCGTGCTCAAGAACTCAACCATCCTCTTCTCAAGGCAAATCTTGTAGAACACAAGGTTGTGAAGCTTCAACGCAAGGCTCCCACCGGTCACTCCAAGGAACCATTTGCTCCGGTGAGAGGTGAAGATGATGATGCCTTTGAAGAAGGGGTTTCTACTAGAAGGGGCCCAAGGATGAAGCATGCTAGCAATGCTGACTCTAGCTCCAACAATGAGTTTTGGCAAGAATTCAAGAAGCTCAATTGGTTCCAAAGGAATGTGCTTTGCATGAATGTGGACATCCGTCACAAGCAATATGAGAGCTACATCGCTCAAAAGCACATGAATGTCAATCAACAAGCTCTTCACAAGGTGTTTCGGGCTTCTCAACCGGGCTATGTGGAATCTCCTCCTTCCTCTTCATCATCCGGCACTCACTCCTATGGCAAGTGGAGCAAGGGTCTGACTAACTGGCAAGCCTTTAAGGAGGTCACCTCTGGCACCTCCAATGTGCGGCATGGCAAGAAGCCAATGGCTTCTGAAGATATTGAAGAAGGGGATGAGGACGTCGATGCCGGTTCTGAGGACGAGCCCGAGGATGAAAATGATGAGTGATCTCATGGGCATGTAGCATCGCTCTTTTTCCCTTTTTGGTGTCTCGTTGCCAAAGGGGGACGATACGTCTCAAACGTATCTATAATTTTTGATGCTCCATGCTTATTTTTACACCATTTGCCTATTGTTTCGTTACACTTAGTGGCACTTTTATGCATTTTCCGGAACTAACCTATTAACAAGCGCCACAGTGCCAGTTTCCTGTTTTCTGCTGTTTTTGTGTTTCAGAAGTGATACACAGGAAATATTCTCGGAATTGGACGAAACAAGTTCCTGAAGACTTATTTTTCCCGGAAGCTTCCAGAGATCCGAAGAAGTGTCGGAGGGGGGCCACCAGGGCCCCACACATAGGGCTGGCGTGGCCAGGCCCCTGGCCGCGCCACCCATGTGTGAGAGCCCCTGGCTCCACCTCTGACATCGCCCCTTCGCCTATAAAGACCCCCCGACGGAAAAAACCTAAGTACCCGATCAGATTTCCAGAACACATCGCGATCCGCCGCCGCCGTCGACCCGAAGATCGGGAGGGTCCAGAAGCTCTTCCCGGCACCCTGCCGGAGAGGGGAATCGCCACCGGAGGTCTTCTTCATCGCCATGCTTGCCTCCGGAGCGATGAGTGAGTAGTCTACCTTGGACTATGGGTCCATAGCAGTAGCTAGATGGTTGTCTTCTCCACCATGTGCTTCATGTTTAGATATCATGAGCTGCCCTACATGATTGAGATCACCGTTATGTAATTCTATGATGTTGGTTTGTTGGGATCCGATGAATATTGGTGTTTATGATTAAGTTGTTGTACTGAATTATATCTTTTGTTATCTCTATGTTGTTTATGATCTTGCATGCTCTCCGTTGTTAGTAGCTATCTTGGCCGAGTAGTTGCTAGTGACTCCAAGAGGGGGTATTTATGCTCGATAGTGGGTTCATGCCTCTATTTCACCTGGGGGAGTGACAGAAACCTCTAAGGTGGTAGATGTGCTGTTGCTACTAGGGAGAAAACAACATTCATATGCTCAAGGGCATATGCTTTGTTTACATTACACACTTTGCTTAATGCAATTATCTGTTGTTCGCAACTTAATACTTTTGGGGTGTTCGGATTGATATCCCCGAGGGTGGATTATTAGTCATAGATGCAGTTGGATGGCGGTCTATGTATTTTGTTGTAATGCCCAGAGTAAATCTCATAGTGATCTTCTTGACATATCACGTTTATCTTTATTCTATCAATTGCCCAACTGTAATTTGTTTACCCAGCATGTTATTTTATCTATGGAGAGACACCACTAGTGAACTGTGGACCCCGGTCCTATTTTAATCATATTGCAATCACCTGTTTACTTTCTCGCACTGTTTATTTTATTCGCATACTATTATTGTTTTCCACTCGATACACTCATAACCTTTGTTTCAAGCAAACCGGTGAGATTGACAACCTCATCGCAAGTTGGGAGCAAAGTATTTGTTTGTGTGTGTGCAGGTTCCACGTTGCAGCTAGCAAGCAAAGCTTGGACGAGGCGCCATATATAAATTGTCCGCTGCTGTCGCAAACTAGCAAGCATCACCTTCAGCTGTCATTGTCTGCTTTTCTCCTGATTGATAAACCTTGGTTTCTAACTGAGGGAAAACGAGCTACTATACTCATCACACCTTCCTCTTAGGGTTCCCAACGGGCTGGTCATTCACCACACATCAAGCTCTTTTTCTGGCGCCGTTGCCGGGGAAAAGTGGAAGACTTCTGCGAGGGGAGTTTTCGCACACACATTCTTTACTTTGTTATTGTTTTGCTTTACTTTATTTATTTTACCTGCATTGCTTTTTATCAAAAACCCAAAAAAATTAGAATCCTTGGTAGTTGTTTTTACTTGTTTACTTTCGTTTTGCTGAAATGGGTACTCCTGAAAACACCAAGTTGTGTGACTTTACTAGCACGAACAATAGTGATTTTATCTGCACTCCTATTGCACCACATGTTCCTGCTACCACTTTTTACGAGATTAAGCCTGCTTTGTTGAACCTTGTTATGAAAGAGCAATTTGCTGGTGCTAGTACTGAAGATGCTGCAGCTCATCTCAACAATTTTGTTGAGCTATGTGAGATGCAGAAATATAAGGATGTTGATAGTGATATTATTAAGCTCAAGTTGTTTCCTTTTTCTTTGAGAGGAAAAGCTAAAGATTGGTTGCTGTCTTTGACTAAGAATAGTATTGATTCATGGGCTAAGTGTAAGGATGCTTTTATTGGTAGATATTATCCTCCTGCTAAGATTATATCTCTGCGTAGCAATATTATGAAGTTTACTCAGTTTGATAATGAACATGTTGCTCAAGCTTGGGAAAGAATGAAATCTATGATAAAGAATTGCCCCACTCATGGACTGACTACTTGGATGATTATCCAAACTTTTTATGCAGGACTGAATTTTTCTTCAAGGAACCTACTTGATTCAGCTGCTGGAGGCACTTTTATGTCCCTTACCTTGGGCGCCGCATCAAAGCTACTCGACAACATGATGGTAAATTATTCCGAATGGCACACCGAGAGAGCTCCACAAGGTAAGAAGGTAAATTCTGTTAAGGAAACCTCTTCCTTGAATGATAAGATTGATACCATTATGGCTATGCTTGCTAATGATAGGACTCATGTTGATCCTAATAATGTTCCTTTGGCCTCTTTGGTTGCTCAAGAAGAGCATGTTGATGTGAATTTCATTAGAAACAATAATTTTAATAACAATGCTTATAGGAACAATTTTGCTAGTAACAATTATAGGCCGTATCCTTCTACCAATGGTAATGGTTATGGTAATTCTTATGGTAACTCCTACAACAACACTAGGGCCGCGCCCTCCGAGCTTGAGGTAATGCTCAAGGACTTCATCGGTAAGCAAACTGCTTTTAATAAGTCTGTTGAGGAAAAGTTAGGTAAAATTGATATTCTTGCTTCTAAGGTTGATAGCCTTGCTCATGATGTTAAACTTCTGAAATTAAAAGTGTTTCCCAATGATGTGAAAGAAAACAATGTTTTTGCTACCGCTAATGCTATCCAAGTTGGAATTGATGAAAATATTAGATTGTTAGCGGAATTGCATGCCAGGTGGGAAAGAGAAGATGAGATGGCTAGAGAGATTAAGGTATGTACCATTACTACCTCTAATGATGTTACTCCTACTGGTACCAATCCTCTTACTTTGATTGGTGTAGAGAAAACTCCCACTCCTTGTGTTAAAAAGCCTAAAACTGCCAAAACTTTTTCTCAAAAGAGTGCTGAAATTTTTCGGAGTGTGGGAGATGATAGCTCTATTTGCTTTAATGATTTTGATGTTGATGGCTGCAACATATCTGAAGTTATTTTGTTCTTGCAAAAGCTTGCTTTGACTCCCAATGCTAGTTCTTTAAATATTGCTTTTACTAAGCATATTACCAATGCTCTCATAAAGATTAGGGATGAAAAGTTGAAGCAAAAAGCCTCTGTTCCCAAGAAGTTAGAAGATGGTTGGGAACCCATCATTGATATGCATGTTAATGGTTATGATTGCCATGCTTTATGTGATCTAGGTGCTAGTATTTCTATCATGCCTAGAAAGATTTATGACATGCTTGATTTACCACCGCTTGAAAAGTGTTATTTTGATGTTCCTATTGCTGATATTGCTAAGAAGAAACCTTTGGGAAGGATTAATGATGTTCTTATTGTGGTTAACAATAACCTTGTTCCTGTTGATTTTCTTGTTATGGACGTTGAATGCCATGCTTCATGTCCTATTATTTTGGGAAGACCTTTTCTTCGAACTGTAGGTGACATCATTGATATGAGGGAAGGCACCATCAAATATCAATTCCCACTAAAGAAAGGTATGGAACACTTCCCTAGGAAAAGAAAGAAATTACTTTTTGACTCTATTCTTAGAGCAAATTATGAGCTTGATGCTTCATCTATTGATATTACTTGATTCGCAATTTTCTGCGCCTAGCTCAAAGGCGTTAAAGAAAAGCACTCTTGGGAGATAACCCAATGTTTTCTTTTCAGTACTTTTTCTTTTATTTGAGTCTTGGAAGTCATTACTACTGTAATGACCGCTCCTTATCCTTTTTATTTCGTTTTTGTGCCAAGAGAAGCCTCTAATTTGAGCGAGGTAAAGATTTGGGGATGTTGCTGTCCTGAAACTGTTTTCGGTGCTGCACCGTAAACATTCGTATAAATTCTCTGTTTATCTTTTGGACCTGCGATTTCTTGTGCATATGCCCCAGGTTATATCCAAACTTTTGTTAGTTGAACACTTTTTGATTTGAGCAACAGAAAACCTTTCAAAAATTCGTCCTTTGTCAGCTGTTCAGTTTTGACAGATTTCTGCCAATATTTGTTTTTGCCACTTTATCGCTTTCTTTTGAGTTCTTTTTGATCATGGAACTCTTGTGGAAGTTGCTACAGTAGTATATACTTTATATGTGGTGGTTTTGGGTTGAAACCTGAAGCTAAAAGGGGTTGAATATATTTTATGCTTACACTAATGTTGCTAATAGAATTGTGTTTAGTTTTGTATGAAGGAAGTTTTCAAGTGTAGGGATTGGAGAATGAAGAGATGAGTTGAAGAATGGACAAAAGCTCAAGCTTGGGGATGCCCATGCATCACCCCAAGAAATATCCAAGAAGTACAAGCGTCAAAGCTTGGGGATGCCCCCGAGGCACGCCTTCTTCATCGGCAAAAATCAGGTCACCTTTCAAGACACTATATTTTTATTGCTTCATGCACTATGTGTTTTTCTTGGAGCGTCAGTTGTTTTAGTTTTCTTAGTTTGTTTGTTTGCTGCAATAAATGGTTGGACCCCAACAAATTTCCTTTGGAGGAGATGTACTCGTTTTCATTTGCAAAGAATGCTCTAGTTTTCACTCTTATTAAAAATCGAGCGTTCTTCTTTTTCTGCTACTGCTTTTGGTTTTCGTTTTCGCCTTGATTTGCGTTCAGATCTTGTCATATCTTTTCATCAAGGTGTATTTTTGCCTCTGATCTTTATTGGTTTTCATCAAAAGAGGTATTTATAAAAATTTCAAATGGTGTTGGAGAAGAGAAAAAGCTTTGTGCAAAATAGTGGTACAAGAAGGAGCTTGTGTAGACTGCGGCTTAGGCTGTTTCATGTCATGCTAGATGTCTTTTTGATAGTATGCTTAGTGGTTTTGCTGTAGCATGACTTGTCTCAAATAACTGAGATTGCTTAATGAGCCTTTAAAAAAATCATGCGTTGTTTTTATTGTATGGAAGCATTATTTTGGTTTTCTCCTTGATGCTTTATTTGGGTTGACATGGCGCATGCTCACACATGTTAGACTCTTACAAAGTCGCCATTAGCCTTCATGATCATTTAGTTTTTAACTTTTGATGCCATCTTATGCTTCTTTTAATGTCGCTTTGTCGCTTTGCATGATTATGGCCATTATTGCTCTCTTAGTTGGTCGCTCCCAGTCTTTTGCTAGCCCTCGCCTTGTACTGAGTATGAGCTCTACTCGTGCATCCAACTCCTAAAAGCCAAGGTTTTTCAAAGTGTCCACCATACATACCTACTAGCAATTTGCTATTCCAAGTAAATTTGACTTGCTTTTATATTCTCTTCAAATTAAACTCTTACCAGTGTTATGCGAAATTCGGCCAGTAAAGCTCTCACGAACCGGAAGGCACACTTTACTTTTTCCTGTTCTTAAAAATTTGACATTGTGGTCTCTTATGTTGAGTTGTTATGCTTGCAAGTTGTAAGTTGGATTCTAGCCCAGCCATGCTGTCATGGGGCAAGCTTTCAACATTGCACTTCTTATTTGAGTTCATATCGTGATCTTTTGTTTATGGATGCCCGCAGTGTGAAATGAATTGGGAATCTTGTGAGGATCATGAAGTTTTTATATGTGTTAGGGAAACGCCGGGCCGCCAATCTAAGCCATGCATAATTCATGGTGGAAATTTGCAGCATACCCATAGTGAACATTCGACGACGCATCTCACAATAAAAAGCTAAACAATATAGCAAATAAAAGAGATGTCGAGGTGTTCATTGTCTGCTTGTCCTGTCATTTTGGTGTGGGCTTGTTCCATGTCATCGGGCATGGAGGTACCCCATTGGCGGTTCTCAGTGATATGCATATACTTACAATGACAAGAGCCTTGCTTGGGACTCTAAGTAAAGTAGCATGAGGTTTGGGTACTCGTATTCATGGGGCACGAGGTCTTCAACTTATGATTTGTCAAGCATATGCATCATAATTGTTCTCGCATTAACTTTAACCATTCAAGATGCTTATGATGGGGGCAATGAGAGCTCAAAGCCGGTAAGTACCATAATTTTTGAAGGTTATAAAACTTGCAATCACTGCTTCCCTCTGCGAAGGGCCTTTCTTTTACTTTTATGTTGAGTCACCACCTTCTTTCTTTATGCACCATTAAGAGAGCATAGTTGTCATTCTTAGTGTGATATGCATTGTCCCAAAGTTCATTGATTGATTCATGATGATTGGTTTCACTTGTTCTTAAATTATTTGTATCTAGTCGCCCTCTTAAACTTGAAGGTGTCCTATGCATTTATGTTTTGCTCTCTTTGAAGGACAAGCTGAAAACCTTTTGTATGTTTTCCTTATGATTTGAACACACGTTTGACTTTCATTGTTTCATTATCATGATCTTTTGTTTGTGTTCATTTACATGTTTACAACATGGTTGCTAAGTTCTTATTGTCATGATTATATCTTTCATGCCCATGTTTTAAGTTCTATTGATCCCAGCTCACCAATGCTTACATATATGATCAAGATTGTGTAGGTGCATGTCACCTCAAAAATTATTCTTTGTTATCACTTACCTACTCGAGGACGAGCATGAGTTAAGCTTGGGGATGCTTGATACGTCTCAAACGTATCTATAATTTTTGATGCTCCATGCTTGTTTTTACACCATTTGCCTATTGTTTCGTTACACTTAGTGGCACTTTTATGCATTTTCCGGAACTAACCTATTAACAAGCGCCACAGTGCCAGTTTCCTGTTTTCTGCTGTTTTTGTGTTTCAGAAGTGATACACAGGAAATATTCTCGAAATTGGACGAAACAAGTTCCTGAAGACTTATTTTTCCCGGAAGCTTCCAGAGATCCGAAGAAGTGTCGGAGGGGGCCACCAGGGCCCCACACATAGGGCTGGCGCGGCCAGGCCCCTGGCCGCGCCACCCATGTGTGAGAGCCCCTGGCTCCACCTCTGACATCGCCCCTTCGCCTATAAAGACCCCCCGACGGAAAAAACCTAAGTACCCGATCAGATTTCCAGAACACATCGCGATCCGCCGCCGCCGTCGACCCGAAGATCGGGAGGGTCCAGAAGCTCTTCCCGGCACCCTGCCGGAGAGGGGAATCGCCACCGGAGGTCTTCTTCATCGCCATGCTTGCCTCCGGAGCGATGAGTGAGTAGTCTACCTTGGACTATGGGTCCATAGCAGTAGCTAGATGGTTGTCTTCTCCACCATGTGCTTCATGTTTAGATATCATGAGCTGCCCTACATGATTGAGATCACCGTTATGTAATTCTATGATGTTGGTTTGTTGGGATCCGATGAATATTGGTGTTTATGATTAAGTTGCTGTACTGAATTATATCTTTTGTTATCTCTATGTTGTTTATGATCTTGCATGCTCTCCGTTGTTAGTAGCTATCTTGGCCGAGTAGTTGCTAGTGACTCCAAGAGGGGGTATTTATGCTCGATAGTGGGTTCATGCCTCTATTTCACCTGGGGGAGTGACAGAAACCTCTAAGGTGGTAGATGTGCTGTTGCTACTAGGGAGAAAACAACATTCATATGCTCAAGGGCATATGCTTTGTTTACATTACACACTTTGCTTAATGCAATTATCTGTTGTTCGCAACTTAATACTTTTGGGGTGTTCGGATTGATATCCCCGAGGGTGGATTATTAGTCATAGATGCAGTTGGATGGCGGTCTATGTATTTTGTTGTAATGCCCAGAGTAAATCTCATAGTGATCTTCTTGACATATCACGTTTATCTTTATTCTATCAATTGCCCAACTGTAATTTGTTTACCCAGCATGTTATTTTATCTATGGAGAGACACCACTAGTGAACTGTGGACCCCGGTCCTATTTTAATCATATTGCAATCACCTGTTTACTTTCTCGCACTGTTTATTTTATTCGCATACTATTATTGTTTTCCACTCGATACACTCATAACCTTTGTTTCAAGCAAACCGGTGAGATTGACAACCTCATCGCAAGTTGGGAGCAAAGTATTTGTTTGTGTGTGTGCAGGTTCCACGTTGCAGCTAGCAAGCAAAGCTTGGATGAGGCGCCATATATAAATTGTCCGCTGCTGTCGCAAACTAGCAAGCATCACCTTCAGCTGTCATTGTCTGCTTTTCTCCTGATCGATAAACCTTGGTTTCTAACTGAGGGAAAACGAGCTACTATACTCATCACACCTTCCTCTTGGGGTTCCCAACGGGCTGGTCATTCACCACGCATCAGGGGAGAAGTAGCTCTACTAGGTTGTCTTCGTGGGATTTGCCATGGGATGGGGTTTATTTGGATTTGCCTTTCACTTTCCATTAGTTCAGACTTTTGGTTGCGTTGGCTAGTGCATGAAGCTTGACATGGTATCAGAGCTATAGTTTTTTTTTCACACGCGCAACTCGTGCACTCTCCGATCCAATCCCACAGCGTCGGCGTCATCTCTCTTTTTCCGGCCATCGCTGCTCCTCCCCGTTTCCCACTGGACGGCTGCTTTTTCTGCCGCCCCTGGGCTGATTCCTCCGCCAGCCACTGGATCTACTGCACCGGTTCGATTCCCAGCACCGTCTCTAGTTCCGGTCTTGGCTGCCGTCTCTGATCTGCCGCCCCCCGCGCTGTCCTCTGCCCAGCCGCGCTGCCCTTGGTGCGTGCGTTGTTCAGAGCGGGTTAGCACGATCTGGATCCAATCTCCGGATCCCAACCGCCGACCGACGCCAGCTTCTATCGCATGCATTGATCCTATCTCTGCGTCCGCTCCTCTCGCATGCATTGATGGCTCCTGGTCCTTGCATTCCGGCTGGGTATCTCTAGTTCCAGTAGTCAGGTTTGACCTGTGATTGGTAAAAAAAAATTATTGCCTTCCGGCATGGTTTTCTGCTCCGATGATGTCTCTTCCGCTGCTCCTGTCTTGCACCCATGTCCTCCCTCATTACTTGGTGCTCGTCCGCCGACTCCCTCTTTGTCGGCTTGCGCTCTCCGTCGTTGCGTGCGGCTTCTTCATGTGGTCATAGCCGCCCTTCGCTGACTCCGTTTACGTCGGCTCGCCGCTCTACATCGATTTTCGCGGCCTCTTCACGCGGTTATGGCCGCCCTCCGCCGACGTCATTTATGTCGGCTCGCCGCTCTTCGTCGACCTTCACGGCCTCTTCCCGCTGTTATGGCCGCCCTTCGCCGACTTCGTCTACGTCGGCCTGCCGCTCTACATCGACTTTTGCGGCCTCTTCACGTGGTTATGGCCGCGCTTCGCTGACCCCGTCTACGTCGGCTCGCCGCTCGACATCGACTCTTGCGGCTTCTTCAGGCGGTTGTGGCCGTCTTTCGTCGACTCCGTCTTTCGTCGACTCCGTCTTCATCGGCGTGTTGCTCTCCGTCGCCATATTTGGCGGCCTCTGTGTGTGGGTGACAGCTCCTCGTCGGCACCTGATTGTACCTCGACCTCTCCAGCCTTGCCCCTCTCTGCGCATGAGATAGCGCAGCTTTGATGCCTGCTTGATGCTTGGGATTCTTCACCGACAGGTTCTGCAACTGAGTTTTCTGGCATTGAGCGACCACCTCCTCCTTCTCCAGGTATATCCCCATGGCTTCTTGATACTGGAGCTTCTTTTCATATGACTCCTGATTCTTCCTTATTGCATTCTGTTCGACCCTCCTATTCGTGTTCTTACTGCCGATGGTACCCCCCCTCCCAGTCATTAGTCGAGGCATTCTTAGTACTTCCTCGTTTCATGTTCCTTCTGTTGCGCATGTTCCTCAACTTAACATACAACTATTTTCTGGTAGTCAGATCGTCGACTCTCGTTGTAGCATCACTCTCGACTTTGATTCCTGTTCCGTTCAGGATCGTCGCACCGGCCCTATGCTTGGTGCTGGCCCCCGCCGCCATGATGGCCTCTGGGAGCTTCATTGGCTTCGTCTTCCTTCTGATGCCACCATCGCTAGTTCCTCGACATCTATAGCCGTCGCTACTAGCTCTTTTCAGCAGTGGCATCATCGTCTTGGATATTTATGTGGTTCTCGACTCTCGTCTTTTGTTCATCGCGGTGTTCTGGGGTCTGTCTCCGGAAACGCTTCTTTGGATTGTCAGGGCTGTCGGCTTGGTAAGCAGATTCAGCTACCGTATCCTCACAGTGAGTCTATGTCCGAGCGTCCTTTTGATCTTGTTCACTCCGATGTTTGGGGTCTAGCTCCCTTCCCGTCGAAAGGGGGTCATCGCTACTATGTTCTCTTTATAGATGATTTTTCTCATCACACTTGGATATATTTCATGTCTTCTCGTAGTGAGGTCTTGTCTATCTATAAAAAATTTGCTGCCATGGTTCGTACCCAGTTCTCCACTCCTATTCGTGTATTTCGTGCAGATTCTGCTGGCGAGTATATCTCTCATTCACTGCGCGCTTTCCTTGCTGAGGAGGGTACTCTTGCTCAGTTTTCTTGTCCTGGTGCTCATGCTCAGAATGGTGTGGCTGAGCGCAAGCATCGTCACCTTCTTGAGACGACTCGTGCGTTGATGATTGTCGCTTCTCTTCCGCCTCACTTTTGGGCTGAGGCGGTTTCCACTGCCACCTATCTCATCAATATTCAACCCTCTGCTACTCTGCAGGGTGGTATTCCTCTAGAGCGCCTCTCTGGTCATCCTCCTGATTACTCGGTGCTTCGTTCATTTGGTTGCATTTGTTATGTTCTTCTTGCCCCTCGTGAACACACCAAACTGACCGCTCAGTCTGTTGAGTGTGTCTTTCTTGGATACAGTGATGAGCATAAGGGCTATCGGTGTTGGGACCCCGTTGGTCGTCGGATGCGCATTTCTCGTGATGTCACGTTTGATGAGACGCGTCCTTTCTATCCTCGCCCCACCTCCTCGACCTATCCGATGGAGGATATATCCTTTCTACTTTTTCCTGACACACCTCCCTCTGTTCCTATTGATCCTCCTTCGGGACCTATTATTGCTGATGTCTCACCTTCGACCCTGTTGTCCTCCTCCCCACCTAGTTCTCTTCCTTCTTCTCCTGATCCTCCACCCACCTCACCGTTGTCTCCTTTTCCCTTCCATTATTCTCGTCGCTCTCATGTTCCGGATCCTCCTCCTGATGTCCCTTCTTCTTCTTCCGACATGTCTTCTTCTTCTGACGAGCTTCCCTCTCCTATTCCGGCGACTCATCTTCTTCGTCCACCTGATCGTTACTCCCCTAGTCAGTACGGTCTCTCTGTTGTCCTCGAGCCGACTTCTTATCGGGATGCTGAGCGTCATCCCAAATGGCAGCTTGCCATGGCTGAGGAGATTGCTGCGCTTGAGCGCACTGGCACCTGGGATCTTGTCTCTCCTCCTCCCGGTGTTCGTCCCATCACGTGCAAGTGGGTCTATAAAATTAAGACCCGCTCTGATGGATCTCTTGAGCGCTATAAAGCGCGTCTTGTGGCTCATGGCTTTCAGCAGGAGCACGGCCATGACTATGATGAGACCTTTGCCCCTGTGGCTCATATGACCACTGTGCGCACTCTTCTTGCTGTCGCTTCTGTTCGACACTGGTCTGTGTCTCAGCTTGATGTTCAGAACGCTTTCCTCAATGGAGAATTGAGTGAGGAGGTTTACATGCAGCCTCCTCCTGGGTATTCTGTTCCTGACGGGATGGTTTGTCGTCTTCGGCATTCTCTTTATGGCCTCAAACAGGCCCCTCGTGCCTGGTTTGAGCGCTTTACCTCTGTGGTAACTGCTGCTGGTTTCTCTCCCAGCGCTCATGATCCAGCGCTGTTCGTTCACACTTCTCCTCGTGGACACACTCTTCTCCTTCTCTATGTTGATGATATGATCATTACTGGTGATGATCCTGAGTATATTGCCTTTGTTAAGGCTCGTCTTCGTGATCAGTTTCTTATGACTGATCTTGGTCCTCTCCGCTACTTTCTTGGGATTGAGGTCTTCTCCACTTCTGACGGCTTTTCTATCTCTCAGGAAAAGTATATTCAGGATCTTCTTGCTCGTGCTGCTCTTGGGGATGAGCGCACTATTGAGACTCCTATGGAGCTTAATGTTAAGCTTCGTCCTACTGATGGTGATCCTCTTCCTGACCCGACGCGTTATCGCTATCTTGTTGGGAGTCTTGTTTATCTTGCTGTCACTCGTCCTGAAATATCTTATCCTGTTCATATTCTGAGTCAGTTTGTCTCAGCTCCTACCACTGTTCACTATAGTCATCTTCTCCGTGTTCTTTGCTATCTTCGTGGCATGATCACTCGTCGCCTTTTCTTTCCTTGTTCCTGCTCCCTCCAGCTTCAATGCTACTCGGATGCTACGTGGGCGAGTGATCCTACGGATCGTCGTTCACTTTCTGCTTACTGTGTGTTTCTTGGTGGTTCGCTCATTATTTGGAAGACGAAGAAACAGACAGCGGTTTCCCGTTCGAGTGTTGAGGCTGAGTTGCGAGCTATGGCCTTGTTGACTGCTGAGGTGACCTGGTTACGGTGGTTGCTTGCGGATTTTGGGGTTTCTGTTACGACACCCACTCCAGTTTTGTCTGACAGTACAGGTGCTATTAGTATTGCACGTGATCCGGTAAAGCATGAGCTTACCAAGCATATTGATGTTGATGCTTTTTATACACGTGCTCAGGTGCAGGCTCAGGTTATTGCGCTTCAGTATGTGCCTTCCGAGTTACAGTTGCTGGACTTCTTTACAAAGGCACAGACTAGAGCGCAGCATGATTTCTTACTCTCCAAACTCAGTGTTGTGGATCCACCATGAGTTTGAGGGGGGGGGGGTGTTAAATGTATATATTTGTATATTGTAATTTCTCCATATGTTAGGGGGTTTCCTGCATATTTACACATGTACCTGTATTATATATTGTGGCCTTTGGCCCCCAGGTAATACATGTTGCATATTCCTAACATGGTATCAGAGCCTAGGGTCTTGAGTTCGAGTCCTGGTTTTTGCAATTTATTGTAAAATTGCTGTTGCCCCCCTTTGTGTCCACGTGTTGACTTTCTCTTCTCACGTTTGTGTCCACGTGTTGATTTTCTCCTCTCCTGTCTGTGTCCACGTGTTGACTTTCTCTTCTCCCATCACAAGTGAGTGGGGGTGTTGAAGTGTATAAGTAGATTGTACTAGCTCTTTCCATCAGTTCGGACTTTTGGTTGTGTTGGCTAGTGCATAAAGCTTGACAAGTTAATGGTGGGCAAACATGTTGTACACATTAGGATAGTGGCAGTTAGTACAATATCGCCATAATTCCATACATATAAGTTGTTTATCTTCGCAGAACCAAACTAGTACCATAATATTGATTAGTTTGACATGACATATGTGTACCGTTGCTATTCTAAAGAAATTAAATGACCTATAAGAAATATAATATGTAAGTTAGGTTACACGTGTCAAAATTATATACACATCTTACTTTGAGTTGTCAATTACATCATCAATCGCAGTAAATAAGTTCAACCGAAAGTTTTGGTGCTTTTGGCTATACACATCTCACCAAAAGCAGAACATCGTCCAATGATGGCCTCGGGAGGACACGGAGCCCTTGAGACGGTGCCCGCGCGTTGGGTCGGTAGATTCCCTCCCCATGCCATTTTCACGCACGCTCGCACTGCCCTACATCGTTGAATGCTGGCTTCCACATTTGCTCGCCCCCTCGTGACCGTCCTCAGCTCCATCTGCACTAGGCGCAACTGTTTTGCCGCCGGCACGACTACCACTTTAAATATATGCATTGAATATTGGACAAAACGCTAAGCATTGACTTTCTGTCCAATTTCTTGACCATGGGAATTCTAGAAGAAACAAACACTCTTGATGGGATTATAAATTTAACTAGAGTATGTTCGGGGTTTCCAAGAAAATGTGACCCTCATTATCTCTTTTCTCTTTAATTTCTACACCTTTAATAAGCTAAGTGCATGTAGAAAAATGATAAAATGCTATCGATCTTTAATTTCCGTGCAACGAGGGAGAAATAATTTTACTACTCCCTCCGTCCACTTTTATAAGACCTTGTAGAAATTTTAGTATAGTTTAGATACAAACTAAAATGAGTGAACCTACACATAAAACATGTCTACATACATGCATTTTGGTATGTATCTAGTCCACTTCCTACAAGACCTTATAAAAGTGGACGGAGGGAGTACTTAGAAATGTATTAAAAAGAAAGAAGTACACTTTTTGATAGACCAATTTTAGAGCTAGATCTAGATATACACTTATTTGTGGACGGAGAGAGAAAGTATTCTACTCCTTCCGTTTAAAAATATAAGTTATTTTAGCTTTGTGAAGCTAATGTATCTAGACATCTTTTAGTGTATAGATTTGAACGAAGCTATATGTCTAAATACATTCGCTTCACAAAGCCAAAACATCTTATATTTTCAAATCGAAGAAGTATTACTCCCTCCGACCCATATTACTCTTCACTAATATAGATGTATCTAGACACATTTTAATGGTAGGTACATCCATATTAGCGAAGAGTAATATAGATCGGAGGGAGTAGCTAAATCACAGAAAATGATAAGCATAATCTAGTAAAGAACAATATCAAATCGGGGCCGCTAAGCAAAGTCTTTGCTTCGTGTCGGGTCTAGAACGGTACGATACCGCGTCATCGACGACGGGAAAGGGCAGAACCAAAACGGTTGCCGACGACTCGACCGTGAAAGCGAAAGGAAACAAAAAAAACAAAAAAAAAAAAGCGCGTGACGTGTTCCCGTGCGTGCGTGCGCGAGAGGGAAGGAAGGAAGGAAGGAAACGAAGGGGGATGAGCTTCGCCGCATCCTCGTCGGCGGCGTCGCCGGTGCCGCCGGAGGACGACGTCTGCTCGGTCTGCCACGACCGCTTCCGGATCCCCTGCCAGGCCAACTGCTCCCACTGGTTCTGCGGTTCGTCCCTCCTCCTTCCCCGGATCGATCCCTTTCTTCCTTTCCCCCGAGGAAACTCGCTTCGTTTCTAAGGATCCCGATCAAATTGCCTCCAGCCGCTCCCCTGGGAGCTGCCGAGCGCGAAGTTGTCGCTCCTGAATTAGTTTGCTTCCCTTGGGATACGGGGAGGAGGGGTTTGGATTGGTCGGAGCTGCAGAGGGTTTGTAGATTCGTTCCATCGTTCGGAGCGATTGCGAGTTGCCGAGCCGGATGCCCAGATCGAGAACTGGTCATTGCTCGCTCAGGGTTTGGTTAGGATGTACTTTCTCAATCGATCTGAAATGAGGGTTTAGGGTCTGTGGTTTGCTGGGTGAAACAAAGACAGGTTGGACCTGATGCAGAAACAGAAGCTAGATTTCAGGTTGTTTCTCGTTATCTTGAATAAATAAAATTTACGACTGTTTCGTGCAACTGAAGATGATGAACATCATCCCCTAGACCCCTCGTGCAACCGTTGTAGAAAAATCACCCTCATTGCCCAGCTGATAAGCACCATCTCGGCCCATCCAATGCCCAATCATCATGGGGCTCAAGCAAGAAACTCACATGGGTGCATTAGTTCCCTTGGTAGTAGTAGGATGGTAGTTTTTATTTCTAGGAAATGTGGCGCCAATTTTGCTCACTAGGAATAAACAGTTTGATTACCTTGTGTGTTGTACTAATCCAATAGAAAGTACTATGTGGTGATTTATACTGGAGATGTCTGCTGCACCAGATCTTTATCTTTCTTCCAGTTTCCCATCTAAGATGTTTAGTAACTTTTAGCCGCACATTGTCTATCCAAACCTACTGCTTTGGGCACTATCTTCTTGTATTGATTACTTAGTTAGTACTTCTAAGTTCTACGTTTTTGCAGGAGAGTGCATCATCCGTGTTTGGAATCATGGAGCTGCTGTACAGCCTTGCAAATGTCCCATTTGCCGCCGCCTTATAAATCTGCTGGTACCTGCAAATGTATCAGAGGACCAGAACGATGATCCTCAGCTGCACCGTGTTTTGGGAGAGATTCAGCACTACAATCACATATTCGGTGGAGCACCACGCAGCCTGACTCAGGTTTGTTTAGACACTGGTCAAGAAAGCTGACTTCAGTTATCTCAGATATAGTCTACATAAGAGATTTGGACAAATGATTCAAATTTCCAGCCTTTGCAAAAACATCATCAACTGTTTCCCTGATGCAAATTTAACAATGGACATATAATTGGCCAAGATACCTGAGAGCACTTTAGCAATGCCAAAGGGCAATGTTTTAATCTCCCATGTTTTTATGCGCTAGAAATTCCCACACTAATGATCATAGGGAAAGGAGAAAGATTTGCACCATCAGTTAACATTGCAAAGTGCTTAGGTATTCAAGGTTCATGCTTATCATAGTAAGTGTTAGGGTTCTACAGCGAATTAATTGTATTTTCAACTCAAAGACAAACTCTAGGTATTTACTAATAGCAGATTATGGTAACCGCTAGTTCATTATTTGACCCCCTTCTCTTTTTCAGAGGTTGCAAGACCTACCGTTTTTCATGCGAAGACTGTTCAGAGAACTAATGGATCCCCAGAGGACCCTCCCACTTGTGTTCAGGGCGAGGATGATTCTGATGGTATGTATGTCTTAGGCAATTAAACTATGTTTGCCGTCTTAACATTATCCTGGAAAATCACTAAGATTGGTGGAGCGAATAGGTTCTGCTGTTTGTCACTTCATCCATTCTCGTACCATTCCTTGGTGGCCGGTGCACTGGATGCGAGGCATGAGATCGAGCGTACATAAACATGAACCTGACACACTGCCTGATTCAAACTTTGTAGGTGGCCCTGAGCGCAGTCTATGTCCTGAGCCCAGTCGACATCCTTCCTGAAAGTAAGAGTCAATTTCCTTTTTTCTAACTCTCCAGTGAGATCTGATCCATGAATGAACCAACGTTCCGATGTTTCTGATTGTGCAGGCGTGCTGGGGCTGTTTGGGTTCTTCGACGACTTCCTCATCCTGGTGATCGTGTTCCTCCACCTCGCAGCCGTCTACCGGTCGTTGCTCCTCTACCGCCACGGAGGCCACTGAACCAGAGCCGGTGTGCCGCCATTGCACAGTTCGTAGTTTGTAGCGCGGATGTGGGAGTGGTGATTGAGGTTCAATTTGTGCGGGAAATGTGTACCAGTGTTAATTTTAGCCTTTGCTTGCCCCACGCTTGTCTCATTGTGTTAGTGTAAGTGGGGCGGCTTTGTTTGGTTTGGTTTGCTGGTGGGTGGATCATGGATGGACAGAAGAGCACGTTGTCAGTGTTAGTTTTAAGAAAATAACAAGAGGAAAATGTTATTTGATGCTGTCCCGGTGCTGTTGTGGAATGCGAAATCTCTGTGGGATGTATTGTGTGACCATCTGTGAAATTCAGAGTGGTTTGCCGTGAGCCGACCCCCAAATTTCGAATTAAAAAGCCACTGCTGCTGTTGAAAGACGAACTGTAACTGAAACAAAACTTGTTTATCTTGGCTGTGATGTGGTTCGCTTTGGTGCGTCCCTGTTGCTATCATCAGCCCAGAGGATACCAACACTGAATTTGAAACGAGAAGCTGCACCTGACTGGAGAGTGGAGAAGCTGAACCTGACTGGAGAGTCGTCGTGCAGCCGTAGAGTCCAGGAAGTTTTCATTTGTTTTCTGGTGGCTCTTGCGAAGCCGAGCAGCAACAAGTGGCTGGAAGCGGCTCGGAAGGGCCACGCTGCTCTGCTCTCCTGGTTGGAGACAGACGCCGAGTCCCCTCAGGGCCTCACCTCTCCACCACTCCCTCCGCCGAGGAGCCAGCGGCAGGCACAACGTCGAGCGGCTTCCGTCTCCACGCCGAGCGCCTCGCCGGCCCATGCGTGCGTGCTACTACTCCCTCCTTTCCCCTCTCGTTCTTGGTACTACGCATCCATTCGCTCTCGATTCGTCCCCGTCGGGACGCCTACTCAGGGCGCGTCCGCTGCCGACCCCGGCCAGCCAATCTTACCATTGATGCACGTCCAGCGACTTCCTCGATTGTTCCGTGATGTTTTTTCTGTTCTGTTCTGGTCTTCTACGCATCGGGAAGCAGATACCAGGCTCTGTTTTTTCACGATTTGGAGTCCTCACCGCTCACCATTGGCATGCTAATGCAATTGCAGGATGTTGGCCAGGCTGCCCTTTCTGACGGCCACTGAAAATGCTGCTGCTGCATCGGCCTTCTATCAACCAGTAAGAACAAGATGTACTCCCAACTAAACTAGCTGGCTGTAAACAGTCTGGATTCACCCTATTTGTTTCCCATGTCCGGAGTTTCTCCTGCTGTGACAAACCATGCCAATTTCTGGATTAAATTGAACACCTATGTGGTATACTGCATTTTTCAGTGTAGCGAAATCATACAAATAGCCAAGACATGAAGACAACACTTTCAGTAAGGTGCATACTATCTTTACACTACAAACTAGACCGTATATTCAGATGATATGTAACTATCTGTTTTAGACTTGGGTACTTCAAAAACCATGCACCAAATTGTCTAGAGCAGTTTAACTTAGTCCCTAGACGCCCTTCACATTGATTGGAGTATTTATATGTGAACTTGATTGTTTTCTCTGAATTATTTAACTTAACACTCCCAAATTGTTTTGTTTGCTATTGTGTTTCTTGCAAATGGAGTTTTCAGATTCTAGTTTGCTAACTCTTGACTTGAAGCATCCCAGTGACTAATGAGTAGTTTCTGTTTTGTTTTCTTCCTCCAGTGTGATCTCAGTACTTCACCAAATCTGAATTTTTCGAGGAAGAAACATGTAAGAAGGTTAAATATCCAGCCAAATATTAAAAAATGGCGGGTGCTATCATCTGACCCAGCTCAAGCTGCTGTGGTGGACGCCGGCGACAGCAAAACATGGGAAGAGTGCAAAAATATACTCACTGCATTAAATTTCCCTGCCGAAGATGCTGAAAAAATGCTGAAGAAGGCATACGGATGGATCCATTCGCCATACTGGACCGAGGAGAGAAAGAAGGAGGTTCCAAGCGCCGAGGTGGTAAATGGAGTGTTGAACTATATCAGGGGCCTCGGGCTCTCTGACGACGATCTGTACAAGTTGCTCAAGAAGTTTCCAGAGGTTCTTGGATGTGATCTTGAGAGCGAGGTGAAGCTGAATGTCGGCAAGCTGGACAGTGACTGGAAAATTAACGGGAAAACTCTCCGGAGTGTTCTCTTACGGAATCCAAAAGTTTTAGGCTACAATGTGGATTGCAGAGGGGACTGTGCGGCACAGTGCACCCGCTGTTGGGTTAGGTTTTAATGTTCTGCTCTATGTTACTGCTACAGAACTTGAGAAGTTCGGTTGTTCAAAGCAGACAGATACGTATAGATGGATAAACCTGTTAGTTTTTCCCTACTTATTCGAGAACATCTAACCCATACTGTGTGTAAATGGATTTACAATAAATTATATGAGTTCTTCAACCTATGTTTCTGTCATGGATTGTTGAGTCACAAAGATCACTTCAGTTGTCTTTGACTGTGGTTCTGCATTGTATTTGAAGTATCTTCAGACTTCGGTATCCTTCTGTACTCAAGATAAACTTGAAAGTCCAGAATCTAGTAAGTGCATTTCAATACGCTCATCTTGTTCTGATTATCAGATATGAAGCGATACACCCATCTTGTTCTGATTATCTGATATGCACATATGATTCTGAGCTTCTGAATAACAATGTGTGATTGGCTGCCTTTGTTTCTTCGAGATCAATTGGCTATGTCAATGCCTGCAACTGAAGTAAGTCTCAAAATTATCCAATCCAGCAACTTGGCAGGTTTAGTTATATGCAAAATTTGCCAGTTCCAGCTTAATGCTGTCATCAAATTCAGTTGGTGGATCACTGTGTACCGTTGCATACTTGCATCATTATCTGTCAATTCAGCTCCCAGTTACCCGAGAAATAAAATGAATTAAACAAATAAATCTATACCAATATCATGATATCATATCTCTACTAATAATATTGCTACAGGTATGGTCCGTGGCTGTCGCAAAATACGTTTCTGTCCACCTAAATACGTTTCCTGTGTCTAAGCCGAAACGTTTTCCCGTCACCATACCGGTTTGGTTATTTTCTCCACAGCCCCCGCAACTCTCCTCGCACCCCAACCTTCAGATCCGCAGAGCTCCCGCTGCTACTGATCCTTGGCCGCCACCGCCGCGATCCCCCATGCGCCATGGACTGATAATTCGCCGCTATCCTGCCCTCCTCACCTGTATCCCGAAGAAAAACCTCCCTGTCTTCCCCTGAACCCAAATCAGATGTTCTCGACCAAATCTGTCCCGATTCGCGCAGTCGTTCTAGAGGCGATGTTGCGGCTGGTAGGAGAGGCGGGTCCGGTGGTATGAGTTGGCGCAGAGCTAGGGGAGCTCTAGTCAGAGAGGAGTAACCCGTGCGATGGCCAGTGATGAGCTCGTGCAGCCACGAGCACGCGCGAGTAGAACAGGACCAAAGGGACACGCGGCCTTCTGTGCACTCAGCGGTGGCGGCTCGGCGCACCTTGGGTCCCGGGTCCGCTGGCCGGACGGCCGCACAAGTAACTGCATGCAAGCGACGATGCGGAACACTGGGAGCGTGGACGCTGCGAGGCTGGGCGAGCTAGCGGGAGCGGCTGCTACGGTGACCAGCGTCCGATGGCCGGAGGCCAGTCAAGGAGGATAAGCTCAGGGCCTCAGGCCCGAGGGACCCTATGCTGCCCCCGAGGTACTACTTTTGGTTAACGTTAAGCCTGAATTTCACTTGATTGCAATAGATGACAGATGACAATGATAGTTGGATTCAGTACCAATGTGCCGCGTCCTTCCTCTCGCGCGTGGGCTAGCGGCCATGGCACGGTCCTTGCGAAGCGCAGCCATAGATTGCGCAGTCGCGTTGAGCATCAGCTGCTGCGCCGCAGAGCGGCCGTGGCACACCGATGCCGTCTTCGTAGAGCCGGAGCCAGAGCGGCAGTCGCTCGGCACGAGCGCCTTGATGTGGCGGAGCGTTTGATATCTCCTGCACCTACGTGTTTTACTAAACAATATGCAAATTTCTCATCACATTCAGGCTTAAGGATCTCTAGTCTGGAACTTGGTTACTAAATATCGCGTTGGTACAGACAAGATCCATGTGAAATTTCATTCTGGGGCATGGAGTTGTCCAAGTGCCCATGACAGGAACCACTCGCCTCAAGGAACGGAGTGGCTCTTTGAATTAAAAAGTTACTAATGAATAACTATAGAAAAATTGTCTCGGGAGGATTTAGGACTAAGATTTTGTAAGCTACTAAACTACACTACTGCAATAGCTAACCCTTTCTAAACTTTGGGAAGACGTTCAACGCTTAAAATAGTACTCAATCTTGGAGCGAACATGACGAAGCCTCATGATCGAAAAACTCTGGTGGTTCCTTTTGTCCTACGCGGCAGCGTCTATTTGCAAGGACAGAATACCTGGACATGCATCGAGATATTGGCTGTATAGTGATGGTAGAGCAAAGTCGGGAGCTCGATGAAACGGTTTAATGTGAATATGTTTTTGTTTACAAGTATAAAAATAAATTCTATATTCGTTAGATTAGATCTGCCGTAGCAACGCACGGGTATTGTGCTAGTAAGACATAGAATCAGTAGATATTTTCCCTGCACGCCCATCCAGCAGCCCAGCAACTAGAACTAAGCCGCCTCCCGAAATCTCCAAATCCCCAAATCGAATCTGCTGAAACCCATTTCCGTTTTCCTCGTCTCTCTGTCTGGCGTAACGGCCTCCGCTCCCCAGCCCAACCCAACTCGGCCGCCATGGAGGCGAACTAAGGAGGCGGCCGAATTTTTGACGCAGACCACCTGTGCACCATCGGCATGTGGCCTGCCGCCAGCCCCATTGGCGGCACGTCCTTTTTTTTTTAAGGTTGCTTACCACCTATACCATGGCTTGCTGCATCGGCAGAGGATGGCAGGGTGCCGGCGCTCCCATTGGCGGCAGGGGGCCACGTCATCAGGCCGGCACCGGGACGGACGTGCCGGCAACGGCAACGGCGGCGGCGGCCACGCGCCGGAGAACCAAGGAGGCGGCCACGCGCCGGCGAACGGAGGAGGCGTCCACGCCCTCTACTTGGCCTTCCTCTGCTTGCCGGCCCAGGAGATCGCCCGCTGCCGCGGGGTCTGTAGGCTGTGGCGCGCTATCACCGGCACGGAGGCCTTCCGCCGCGACCACCACCGCCACCGCTGCCGGAGGCCCATGCCGCTCCTCGTGTTCCCGCACCCCGAACCCGCCCGCTGGAGCATCCGCGCCGCCGACACCCGCGACGGCGTGACCCGGCCGGTCATTCGCTTCCCCCTCAACCGCGGGCCAATGCTGATCCACGGCTCCTGCGCCGGCATCCTCCTCCTCTCCTTCGGCAGCAGGCTCTACGCCTGCAACCCTTGCACGCGCCGCTGGGTGCGCCTCCCGCCGCTCCACTCCAACCACCGCATCATCGGCTTCTACGCGACCGGCGTCTACGGCCATCAAGGATTTGGGTGCCAGGTGCTGTACGACGACCGCCAGAAGCCCAATTGCATGTACTGGATCTTCAGAGTGGACGCGCGCAAGGCGGCGAGGTTCATCATTCGTCCGTGCCCCGCCCAGGCGGTCGACCTTGATCTTGTGCTGGCCAACGGGATTGCTCCTTCTTACCTGACGCCGCCCGTCTACTTCAGCGTCTTCCTCTGCTGGCTCACGCGGGCCGCCCGGGGCACCAGCCACAACATACTCATGTTCAACACGGCCACCGAGTCCTTCAGCTTGATCCCTCCTCCAAACACCCAACTGGACGGCGTCGGCGTGAGCGCCCAGCTGCTGGAGATGCACGGGAACCTCGCCGTGGCCATCATCTCGCCAACAAGAGTCGACGTCTGGGTCCGAAGCAACATTACCGGCCTCTGGAGCCGTCTTCACCGCATCGTTCCGCCGCTGGAGATTGTCTTCACCTCAGGCGTGTTCGCCGTCGCCCGAGGGAGAAATGGTCCGCTGCAGTCCCCGCATATCATGCTTGCCGAAAACGGGATCTTCTTCTCCGGGCACACAATCCAAGAAAGCCTCCTTCTACATCCCTCCATTCTCCCGTTCCAGGACACCGATTGTGATGTGGGTGACCCGCCCATCTTCCGGAACCAGTGAACCTGATGCTCAAACTCTCTAGGGGATGATTGAAACTACTCTCTAAACTACTAGTAAATCAAACCATGAAACTCTGAATGATCTTGTCATTTATTTGACTAAGCAATGTTAGGATGCCTTGAATTGCTTGATCAATTTTTATTTCTGTGTCTGTAGTAAACATGCTGCATTTGATTTGAGTGTTCTGCTTTCGCCAGGCCACAGATTTATACATCGTGCTGATATTAGGTGCTTTTGACTTGTGCCTTTTCTATATATAAATATAATGCTGCCCCTCCACGGCTGTTCAACTTGAACAGAACTATTAGCAAGAGATCCACACTTAGGTGCTAAGATAAGGTTTCAGAAAATTGTTCTCTCATCACTACAATTGGCTGCTGAGGAGTAAACGAGCCGCAAGACGGAATCCTTCAATCACATCTCCCCTTGAGGATCAGTACCGGGACACAGTAGGGATTTATCAACGGGAGAAACGGAGCCTCTGGTTTGCACCTACAATGCAAAATTCAGAACCTTCAAAACAGAATCCTTGAACAACATTTGCCCTTGAAGATGAGCATGGGCACAACTGCAGGAATTTAGCAAACGTTCCTAGGCCTGAGCTACACCAATACTTAGCACGAGGTTCCGTTTCCTAATTGCTGTACTCCCTAAAAGCCAGCGCCAACCAATTTGGCTTAGCTTTATGTTTTGTAAGTGTTCATGAATAGTCAGGTTCAGAGAGTTTCAGATATCCTCCGGCATCAATCCAAGTCCATGGAAACCGCTCTGAGTAGGTCATCGAACAGCGGCGTTGGCCTCCTCAGCGAACAGTGAACAGCGTCATCGCTCCTCGGCTGCTCGTGCGCCGCGTTCGACGATGACGGCGACCCCGGCGTGGTCCGCTTCCTCGCCGGTGAGGCCGGAGTTGGCGATGGAGACGAGCTGCAGGATGATGCATCGGAGCTCGGTGGACACGATGGCGTGCTGCTGCCGCGGGGGCGGCGTGGAGTACGTCAGGTAGGAGTACGTCGTCAGCACCGCCGTCGGGTCCGACCGGTCATACTCACACCCCGCTTCTGGGCTGCCGCCGTGCTTCTCCTCCTCGTGACGAGCTTACAAATTACCTGATCGTGATCGCACGCCTCCATGTCCATGATCCCAGCTTGTAAGCTCTGATCAGTGCACTAGAAAAAAAGGGCTTCCATTCACCTCCATTAGTCCCCAAACTGCTCGACCCACGGCTAAAGGGGGCATTAGTCCCGGTTCATTCAAAAATGTAAGTCAGGAAACATTAGTCCCGGTTCAAAGGTGCCCTTTAGTCTCGGTTTTTATCAACAACCGGGGCTAATGGATAGGGGTCTTTAGTCCCGGCTCGTGGAGCAAACCGGGACTAAAGGGCACCATTTAGTCCCGGTTCGTGTCACGAGCTGGGATCAAAGGCCTGTTCAAACGAACCGTCCACTTCCCGCGCCAGTTACGACGCGATGCTTCGGAATCGATCGCCATTACGGCGTCGCTTCGTAATCTCGCCAAACGCTTCGGAATAGGCCTTGATAACACCGCCGGTGGCTGTAGCTTCTTCATCTCCCTCTCTCTACTATATAAGAACACTCATATTTTCATCTTAAGCACATCTCTTCATCCTAATCTTCTCCCAAAACATCTTCACATATCCCACGCATAGCATCTTCACCACCGTCGGCGCCCTCTCTCTCCCTCTCATTCCAATGGTGGAGCTACCTCGATCTCGGTTGTACTATATCACCGTCGAAGAGATGAACTTCACCGTCACGGAAACTCTCCGTGCATCAAGGGTGGAGAAGTGGATCCGCGCCGTCAAGCAACGGTTCCTCGACGCCGCACCGATCAAGTGTGTGGGCTTGGACTGTGAGTTCACCACCCCTCACGATAAGGTCAATCAGCGTGCCGCCGTCCTTCAACTCTCGGTGGCGTCCGAGGTTTTAATCTTCCAGATATGTTGGGCCAATCGCGTGCCGCAACAGCTCAAGGAATTCTTGAAGGACACCACCATCAAATTCTGCGGTGCGGCTATCGCCAATGATGTGTGCATGCTGAGGACATACAAAATTGAAATTCCGTCTGCGTACGATCTCCAAAAGATTATCCCGAACCCCACCGACAAACTAACTCTAAGTCTCTATGATCTGGCCAATGCTACTATTGGGACACATCTTGAGAAGAAGAAGATGATCAAGAAGGACAAGAAGATGGACAAGAAGAAGGGCAAGAAGAAGGAAGAAGAAGAACTAATATTTGGTTGGGCCAAAGTTCCATTGAGCTTCGAGCAAGTGGTATATGCCGCTCTAGACGCTCGCCTGGGCTTCGAGATTGCTAGAAGCTACTGGAAGCTAAAAGGCTACAATAGCCATGTTGATCGTCTCAACATTTATTAGGTGGATGATCGTAGATGTGTGGTTGTGTGAGTCTTCGAGATTTCTCGTGTCTCTTATTGTTATTCTATTGGATGAGTATAATGTTTGGAAAAATGTACTCCCTCTGTTTCGGTTAACAAGTCTATTAATTTTCGAATTTTGGATTTTTCAAGTATTTTGACTTTTTTGAATATTTTAATTATTAAAAATTAATAATTAAATTATGCATAAAGATTATTTGGAATTCATTGGTCCTTATTATTACTTAATCATTGTTGCTTATTTTGTGAATTTATTTGGAATTTAAAAAAGTAATATTATATATTACAATTGGTAGCATACCATTATTAAGAAGTCGCGAGCGCAGTCTTCGAAGCTAGTAGGGAAGGAATGGAGAAGTTAAGCATGCTAAGTGTGAAGCAGTGTGAGGATGGATGACCGACCGGGAAGTGAGGACCACAAGTATGTAATTTGACATGAGAATGGAGTGAGAGCCATAAGTATCTAATTTGATATGAGAATAGAGGTGATTAGATATTAGAGAAATAAAAAAAATAGAGAAATAAAGAAAATAGAGAAATTCCGAAATAGAAAATATAAATTTTATTCCGAATGGATCTTTAGTCCCGATCTGTGTTACGAACTGGGACCAAAGGTCCTCCAGCCGCAACACATAACCCGGGCCACGTGGAGGCCCATTGGTCCCGATTCGTAAACAACCGGGACTAAAGGCTGGAGCCTTTACTCCCGCTTTGTTAGTCCCGGTTGCTATAACCAGAACAAATGGGCTTTATAAACCGGGATTAATGGCCTTTTTTCCACTAGTGGTGACCACTAGGCTGGAACTGGAAGTGGGCGTGATTATTACGAACGGGCAAAAATGATACCCGGAACTGCACATCGTGGATTTCATCACTTGAGCTTAGAGCATCTCCAACAGCCGCGCTAAATTTCGGCGCTGCAAACGGCGCTGCTAGCACGCTGTAAATGTATACCGCGCGTTGGAGCGAATTTTCCCCCACCAGAAGCGCTAAACTGGAGCGAGCTCGCGAGCGTTAAAAACGTTCCTTCACCGGACGCGCCATTATACAGCGCGCAGCGCCAGTGGAAACAACAATCACACCTAACTATGCATCAAAGAAGATCGAACAAACTTTATAAATTCACAAATAAATATACCATACAAATAAACCAATTGTTCACAACAAATACATCAAATTGTTCACAATAAATACAACAAGTTTACGGATCAACATACAACAATACAACATAGTTTTGAAACAATACACCATATAGTTTTCAAACATTATGCAACTATTATTGTCCATGCCAATTCCACCATTCTTCCATGAGATCTTTTTGGAGCTCATCATGTGTGTCGTTGGAGCGAATAGCATGGTATGAGGCAATGAACCGGGCAATCCTATGTGCGGACCTCCTCACTTGCACGGGAACCCCCATCAACTCATAGTGGGTATGATCAACATTTTTTCTACGATCATCCTCTATAATCATGTTATGCATGATGACACAAGCGGTCATGATATACCAAAGGCACTCTTGGTCCCAAAATCTAGCCGCCCCCCTCACAATGGCAAATTGAGCTTGCAAAATCCCAAATGCTCTCTCCACATCTTTCCTAGCCGCCGCTTGTGCACTGTAATATCCCAGGATTAGAGGTCATAAAATAGAGGCAATAGATTTGTGCATTGCATTTCATGCATAGAAAATCCGGGTAATTTTCGCGCATTTAAATAAAACAGATCAAAGTGATTGGAGTTTCACTTGAGTTGATGGAATTGAAGTAGCTCATCAATTGAAGCGCGATAAACTTCAATATGACCTTTGTTAAAATCCTTGTTTTGGGTAGTGATAGTTACAACAACCAAAAGAGAGATTAGTAAGGTAAAACTAAAATGCTTGACACACCATTTCAGGACCAAATATCTATTCACTCAAAGATCATCATGTATTCTTTAAACCCTACTTCTTTCATGCTAAAGAAGTTAACACAAGTCTGATTCTTAAATCATGATCTATTCTATATTCTTGTGTCCTAATCTAGTTAGTCCAAATAAGAGAAGTGGAGAGGTTAACTCATGTCAGTTTGATTATATGATTTACCTTAACTCTAGGTGAGATAACTTAAGAATATTAGAGCTATTCCTATAAAGGCCAACTAGGAGACTTTAGACATTATTCAAATTCTAATTAGGACAAGTTATTTGATATAGGGGAGATCACATCATAAACCCTAATTCTGGTTTAGACTAGAACCATTCTTAGGAAGTGACTAATACCTAGACTTATGAGGTTATGAAGTGGAGTAGATCCTATATGAACCACACAATGGGGAGATTATATTCTTAATCTCAGGAGGTTGATACTGTTAGAATAGAACCTAGCATAAATTCATGATAAAGGGAGTTGATGAAGGAAATAGTATGATCATGTCAAGTACATGAGTATGCTTGCTGATGAAGATTATTAGGTTAGCTTTGAAACCTAATGTGATAAGTAGATATCATCCTCAACCAAGTGGGGAGTAGGAACCCAACTTGGGTATATCTCAATTAGGAGATACCCATCTGATGGAAGCCACATGAGAAACATTGATCCCTGTACAAGTTTCCTTTAAGTAAAGCATTTGGGTATAGGTGGAGGTTAACACAAGACTTAGCCTAAAATCTTATTTACGCTAGAGCCTATATCACATGCATCACATTCTAGGGGTAAGTACTATATTCTTTAAAGAGAGTATAACCATCGATTAAATTGCATGCCTTTTGTTTATTCATCTGGAAATCCATTCCAGGGTATCTACTTTAGTATGTGCATCACTTTGTGATTATAAGCAAAACTTTAGGACTATGTATTGTCTCCAACTTCAAGAATGGTGTTAATCTTTTTAAGTCCAAATTCCATTTATCATATTAAAGATCAATTTATCTTCATGGAACCAAAAACTTTATCTCAAGTAGATCTTTCTTGTGAGACATGAGACATCATTAATTGATCTAATATCTTAATATTATTACTAACATTCCTTGAGGATTTAAAAAGGACATAGGAAATAACTCCAACCCTAAAAAGAAGATACTAAAAATCATGTCCAATAAGACTCATGCTCAAACCCTTACATAATATAAATTATTACATGTGCAAATGAAATATAAACTCCTTAATTACATCATATTGAATCATAAATGTTTGATTTGTATTTCAGAAGAATTCTTAAGTTCAAATTCCTGCAAAACAAATTTGTAAATCAAATTAGAAATCTCTAAACACAAGGCAGAAATAGAAAAGAAAGAATCAGGGAAAAAAATAAGGGAAGCACTTACCAGACTGCAGCCCAACTGTCCAGCCCACGTGAGCCCGGCCCAGATACCTCTTCACCGTCTTCTTCCTCGAGCAGGAAGCAGCTCGGTGGAGCGCTCCCAGGCGCTCGATCCACCGCCGCCCCTCCGACGCTCCCGATGAAGGCCGCCGCCTCCCTGGGGCCTATAAGAAGCCCCGCGCCGTGGAAAAACCCTAGCTTCACCTCAGACTCCCTATTCCTTTCTCTGTCTTCCCCACACCATCCGGAAGAGCTCGCCGGAGTCAATTTTGGAGCCACCGTTTCTGACCACCTCGAGCTCCAAGCAGTGGTTTGGGAGGAGCGCCATGTCTTATAGATGATATATGACGATTCAATCATCAAGGGGAGAGCTAAATCCAGAGTATTTGATTGTTCCCTTTTGACAGAAATGGTCGGAATTCATGACCGGGTGTTCATCTCCGGCCATTAGGGACCTCGTCGACCATCTCAACAGATTCAGGGTGAGTCTCCTCACCTTTAGAGGGTACTCCTGTGTCCTAGCTTTGAGTGTATTTCGATTTCGAGTCTGGCCGCCGTCGGCCATCGCGGTATGGGCTCACCAGAGCAACTCCGCTGACCATCCAGTGGGGTCGCCGCCGCTTGTAGGTTCACCTTGGTCTACTGGTTCTAACGACACCGTCCGCACATCCGGGGAGGGGCTAAATCGCCAACTCCGGCGATCGCCGGCGTCGGGTCAAGCCCAGTCAATGTTTTGACTCGGTCATGCCCTCGTGGTAGTTGACCTGGACTTTGACCCCACCAGTCAGTCTGCATGGCTAGGTTCTAATTCGGTACAGATCCTATTCTAGTGGAATTCCAGAAAATAACTAAATCTTAGAAAAATTATATCTAATTTGTTTTAACTTAGAAAAATACAAATAATATACCAAAATGATCAGAAGAACATAATCTTGCTATCTGTATTATCATTTGATGTGCTTATGTGAAATAATCTTGAACCAAATTTAAAAACTTGATTAAGTAGTATTTGAACTTTGAATTTAAATCCAACTAAAATAATTTAAACAAAATTTTCAAATACCTAATTTTTTTTGACAACTTCAACAAAATTTATTTCAATTAATATTCCATTATTTCAAAAATATAAATCATGTACTTTACTATTAGGATTCCAAACCCTAAAATGATTATTCCTAAATAAATTTAAAATAGTAAAATTTTGGAGAAAACATAAACTTGAATAAGAACTATTCCCTAACTCTAATATTGCTACTTCAACAATTGTTTCATTAAGAGAAAATCTAAAACCCATTTTAAAATCTTTACTCACTTAAAATTCGGATTCCAACCCTGAAAACCTAGGAACATAAATAACCAGGCTTTCTTATTTAGTTCTGAACAAAACTTGAAACCTAAAATGAAATTCTAAAACTAAAACCCAGTAAGGTATATGTTCTTCAAAAGTTATTCTTTTGAAGTACATATAACTTAATCACCTACCATTTCTTTTAGTACTAAAATCAATAACTACCTCAGTGTGCTAGTCTAGCCATACTTCCTAGTTCAACCATGAGTGGCTAGTTTGTTATTCTATTTCAACATGGTATACCTTAGTCAACTAACTATTTGCAACACCTTTGTTGCAACTTAAAAAATGTTACCTTCCTGACATCACCTAAGCACCATTCTGTTTAGTAATAAAAATATCCATTAAGGATTGTGTTCTTCAAAAGTAATTATTTTTAAGAACATATCAAATAAGCATCACCTCAATTCCTATGCCCTAGTAATAACAATGAAAGTTGCTTTGTATAACCATGCCCAACTAATACCACATAAGTAACAAATGAATCTTAAATAGATAACTTGTTAGGTTCCATCTATTAACTACTTTGTGAGTATTAGATAAGTATTATCAATCCTAGAACACTAACTCTTATTTGTAGTACTTCTAATCATTAAGAAACATGTTCTTTAAAAGTTATTCTTTTAAGTTATATAACAAGTTAACATTACAATGCCTCTTGTAAGCTTTAAAAGTAAGTAATTAATTTTGAGGGTGCCCATGTTAAGCAAATATGTGCTACCACATTGTTATGCTTCACCATCCTAGATGAATAACATTTCCTTGCTTCACTAAAACCCTCTTAACAGTGAATGAAACCTAGCTGGTTACCTTGGTTTGTTTATCTATTAACTACTTTTTGGTTATGATAGAATCATGCTAAACCCTAGAACACTAAACCTTAGGTGTAGTGTTTCTAATCAATAGGAAACATGTTCTTCAAATGTTATTCTTTTAAGAAACATTGAAAGTAAGTAACAAACCATTCCATTAAGATTGAACATATATAACTCTATTTGTGTCTTAAGATTGTTGTCAACCCTAATATTAACTGGGTATTCTTATCAAATAAGAAATACTTCAGCTTTGCTTGTCAATACCAAACTACTTGTTTGCTAATAATATGATACCACTTAAAAGTGTTACTTTCAAGTCTTCACCTATTGCTATACCTATGTTTTGCAATGACTCTGGTTTGAAGCTTTACCTTACTGCTTTTGAAGAATTGTCAGATAACCTACAACCCTTAACAACCTTGTGTGCGTCTCTGAACTTAAAAGTGCAACACATCACAAGAATTCACCACAACTCAATATTAGCAAATCATCGGGGTTAGGTTACACTTAGAACGATGCATAGCATACATGATGCATATCATGCTGCAGTTCTTTTAACATCATCTTTACCAGATGATGGAGCTATTTCAGAATTTGGATTCCCTACGTACCGAAGACCTTGACTTGCATAATCTTGCAGTCAAAAAGGCAAGTTTATCTTGCTCATATCTTTTGATTGCACTGGTTTTGAAACTACTTGCAAAGTGTTGACTTCAAACTCTAACATTTCCAAAAAGGATGGAAAATCTATTTTCATAAGTAATATGGCTAGTGGTTATCGACCAGTGGTGATAACCTAGGAAGGCTGGCAGGTGGAACCACGGTAAGATTGTGGTGGTGGAGGTTCCACTTGCACGGGAAAGTAAACCTAGGACTAATTACCAATGCCATAGTTAGTCCGGCGCCGTCAAAACCGTGTCATCCAAGAGACTTGGAATGGGACGGGAAAGTCAGCTGTATCTTCTCTCGTTCGCATGTCAACGGACAGCCAGCTGCCGGTCGCAGTAGGTCTTGCGGGACTACTTGCATATGGGTGGGACACCTAAGTTCTCACGGCCCTGGTGTCTATGATGGTCCGCAAGGGACGCCTAGGTACTTCATCGTTGGGGGTGAATATCAGGGGCACAACCTGCTTGCGTGAATTGGGTGGGCATGCGTTGTGCGGAGAAGGCAGTGATTGGCTTGGATCAATGACTGGGCCCCACACCAAGGAAGTGTGGACAAGCATGCAACTCGGATGTGCAACAAGGCTTTGATCTCTTTTGGAAGGACACACCTCTGCAGAGTGTAAAAGGATGTGACATGTTACCCCTTGCTCCGGGAAGGAGCTGCGAACGCGGCAGGAAAGGTGCTCTCAAGGCACTATACCTGTGTTGGCTGTTGGGCATAGTTTTATAAAGTAAAAACAATCTTTCAAGAAACCCTTGTTAAAACTTTGCGTAGGCCTACGACTCTTTTGGGTCTGTGGCTGTAGTTAGTGCATATCACACAACTTCTTTCTATAGAAACTTGCTGGGTAACGCTCGTTACTCACCCCAATCTCTTAAACCCTTGCTAGACTATGAAGAATTAGATGGAAGGCAACTCAAGAAGGCAACCTCAAGACATTAAAGATGAAGATGAAGCATTCTACCAACGTCATGATTATCAGCGGAGCTTACAATTGCGAAGCTTGGTGGAAAACTAGAATAGGGATAGAAGGGAACCATATTCCTTATTCCTAGAACCTAAGTAGCTAGGTTATTTCTCTAGCTAACCAACTGCATTAGTTTTAGTTTAGGTTAGTATTCCTTGATTCTTTCTCATTTCTAGTCGCCAGGACTAAACCTCTACCTGTTGAGGAGGTTCTGAAGATCTTCTGTATGCTGAAAATTGTAATCCTATATACATACCGTGGACCTGCGATGTTTCTGTTGTACCACTCTGATGGATGTAATACTAGTGAGACGGTGTTTCATTGGTGTTATGTCAACGACTTGCATACTACACATGCAGTGGTATGTTGGGTCACCGCATGCACCGTGAAATTGGGTTTGTTTCTTACCTCGTGGATGACTAATTGGCTTCACAAATCTTTTCCACCTTGGATATATGCCGTCGGTGAGTAAGTAGCCATAGTTGTACTTGTGGCCATTTGCTTCAAACTCCACCGATGGACCTTCTCGCATTGCAAGTCTTGTCATTAGTGGTGACCGTTGAAGAACATTGATGTCATTGCAAGACCCGGGTATTCCAAAAAATGCATGCCATATCCAAGTCTCATGGTCGGCGACCGCTTCAAGGACTATAGTGGGATCCTTTTTGTACCCTTTGAATTGTCCATGCCATGCCGCTGGACAATTCTTCCAACTCCAATGCATACAATCAATAGAGCCAAGCATACCTGGAAATCCTCGGTTGGCGTTCAACTCCAAAAATCTTGCCGTGTCTTGAGCATTGGGGGCTCTCAAGTATGTTGATCCGAAAACATTCACAATTGATACGGCAAAGTGCTTCACACACAAGATAGAAGTGCTCTCTCCCATGGCCAAATGATCGTCAATTAGATCAGCCGGTATACCATATGCCAACATACGCAAGGCGGTGGTCACCTTTTGATATGTGCTTTGACCAAGTTCTTCGACGGCATTTCTCCATTTCTCAAAGAATCGATCATACCTGGTCACCTCCGTTGCAATGTGCTTGAACAAGTCGATGCTCATCCGAAAATGCCGCCGAAAATAGTTTTCGGGAAATATCGGATTCTCATTGAAATATGACCGCATCAACTTCTCATGCCCTTTAATCCTTTCTCTCCACAACTTTTGTCTACCGAACACCGATCCACCTATTTTTGGCTTCTTGACGGCGCGGTATGCTAATAGCATGGATATGTTCTCTTCTTCCTCTTGGTCGTACTCATCATCCGATGTATCGGATGATGAACTCTACAAATATACATATAAAATGACTTCACTACCACTAGCTAGTAGGAAAAAATTGGCTAAAAATGATGGCGGCTGGCGGAAGCACATACCTTGGAAGCAAACCGGCAAGCGTCTTCGCGGCGCCATGTTGACAACAGGCTCGATGCCATGGCGACGGCGGTGCAGAGAGGGGCGGGGAGAAGCAACGGCGGCATCTCAGGCGACGGCGCGGGGCGACAGCGCCGAGATGAGGCACGGGCGAGGTTGATCTACTGCGCGGTGGCGAGCTACAACACGACCGGCGGTGGAATCGACCGGCGGCGGCGAAATCTTGCAGCGGCAGCGCGGGGGGGGGGGGGAATTTCAGCCCATCAAGCATTCGCGCGCGTCCGAAGAGTTGTCGCGCGCTGCAGCCGATGCCTCACATTAGGTGCTCCGGATAGTGCACATGCCCGCGCGCCCCAAAAAAATTGCAGCGCCGCCGCAGATACCGCGCCTGCTGGAGGGCCGATTCCGCCTCCGCGCGCGGTATACTGGCGGTTTTTTTACCGCGTCCGTGTTATAGCGCGTCTATTGGAGATGCTCTTAGCTTATGGATATTGATCGTGCTAAGGTGGGATCCACGGCGGCGCGCGCATGGAAGGAAGGAGCGAGGTGACAGGCAAGGATAGATGGACGGAGCGTTGATTCTTCCTGCTGGGCTCCTGGCCCTTGGGGCACTACCGTCGGCCACGAAATTAAGCGATGTCATCTTGCCCCATTTGAACCACATAATTGCAGTCAAGCGCGCCTCTGGACCGCGAGCTTCGGTGTTTGACTTGCATACTGATCGATCACCGTCCCAAGAGTCCATGAGCATAGTAGCTAATCAGTTGCCAAGTCAGAGCAAATAGACCACATTAGAGCAACTCTAGCAGACCCTCCATCCGCGCGATCTGCAAATCGCAAATGGGGGTCGGTATGGATGGAGGAGGTTTACAGGTTAGGAGGAGATCATGCAGAATAGAAACCGTATTGCAAAATGCAAATTTTAAAAATATGATACGCGCTAGATTTTCTTGCAACATCTTTTTCTCATGATCAACATTGCATATATTTGCATACATTACATAGGCCTGCCGCATGTCTACTACCAAAATTTGCTCCATCACCAGAGACGACAGACGCGGAGGCGGCATCCCTAGCTACCCTACAATTATCCGTTGGTTGTGGTGGTGTCGACGGCGGCCTAGAGATCGTCAGAGGAGGAGATGACGTCGCTGAGGAGCTCCTGCAGCTCTGTCTCTGTCTTCCACTTCGCCGCCAGCTCGGCCTCCCGGCGGCTGCTCTCCTCGATCAGCCCGAGGATGCGGAGGAGCGTCTCTTTGTCGGCGAAGTCCTCGGGGCCAATCTGAGCGCCCGTGGGACGCGGCGGAGAAGGACGTGTTGACCTCCATCGTCGCACAGGACGAACGCGAGGAACAAGCGCCCGGAGCCGAGGACGAGCTCGAAGCCCCCGCATCATAGCGGGAGTGACGTGAAGCCGTCGGCGCCAATGCGGGAGAGCCGGGGAGGGGGCGGCCTTGGTTGGCACGCTGATACGTCTCCAACGTATCTATAATTTTTGATGCTCCATGCTTGTTTTTACACCATTTACCCGATGTTTTGTTACACTTCGTGGCGTTTTTATGCGATTTCCGGAACTAACCTATTGACAAGATGCCACAGTGCCAGTTCCCTGTTTTCTGCTATTTTTGTGTTTCAGAAGTGATACACAGGAAATATTCTCGGAATTGGACGAAACAAGTTCCTGAAGTCTTATTTTACCCGAAAGCTTCCAGAGATCCGAAGGAGAGAAGGAGTGGGGCCACCAGGGCCCCACACATAGGGGTGGCGCGGCCAGGCCCCTGGCCGCGCGAGCCCCATGTGAGGGCGCCTGGCTCCCCCTCTGACGACGCCCCTTCGCCTATATAAAGCCTCGGGACAGAAAACCCTAAGGGAGTCGGCAATTTTCCAGAAAGAGTTCCGCAGTTCCGCCGCCGTCGCCAAATTTCGGGGGACAGAAGTCTCTGTTCCGGCACCCTGCCGGGACAGGGAAGTACCCCCGGAGCCATCTCCATCGGTCTCCATCGCCATCTCCACCGTCTACATCGACCTCACCGCCATCTCCATCAACCTTGCTGTCTCCTATGATGAGGAGGGAGTAGTTCATCCCTAGGGCTGAGGGCTCTACCGGTAGCTATGTGGTTCACCTCTCTCTCCCATGATGTGATCTTTATGTGATCGTGAGCTTTGTATCATGTTGAACAAGTAGATGTTATTATTCAAATATTATGTGTACTCTAGTGGTATTATTAAAGTAATCTATTCCTCCTGCCATGGTGTAACGGTGATAGTGCGTGCATCATGGTGGTACTTGGTTTAGGCTATGATTGTGATCTCTTGTGGATTATGAGAGTAATTATTGCTATGATAGTATTGAAGTGATCTATTCCTCCTTTCATGGTGTAATGTTGACAGTGTGTGCACCGTGTTAGTACTTGGTCTAAGTTGCAATAATATCTATCTTGAGTTGTGCTTTGATTTGGATATCTCTATGAGTGGTGTTTGTCAAGTACTTGATGAACTTTAAGGGGTGCTCCTGTAGCCACTACACAATGATTAGTATTATTCAATAGGAGAGTAATTCAGAGTACCATAGTGGAGAGAAGTTTTTTATTTGTTCAATCATGTTATATTGTTGGGAGTGTGTCCACTAGTGAAAGTATGATCCCTAGGCCTTGTTTCCAAGCATTGCACACCGTTTACTTGTTGTTTTGTTACATGTTTGCTCGCAGCGATATTTATTTCAAATCACATTTGCTACTTATAATCATCACTACTACTTGTATTTCACTATCTCTTCGCCGAACTAGTGCACCTATACATCTGACAAGTGTATTGGGTGTGTTGGGGACATAAGAGACTTTTTGTATCATAATTGCAGGGTTGCTTGAGAGGGATAGCTTTGACCTCTTCCTCCCTGAGTTCGATAAACCTTGGGTGATCCACTTAAGGGAAACTTGCTGTTGTTCTACAAACCTCTGCACTTGGAGGCCCAACAAGTGTCTACAAGAATAGAAGTGCGTAGACATCAAGCTCTTTTCTGGCGCCGTTGCCGGGGAGGTAAGGTAAAAGGTACTCACATCCTCCTGTGTGAGTGCTCGGAGTTATTTCCTTTAGATTCTGCAATTACATCTTTTTGTTTCTTGTTTTTATTTTCACTAGTTAGGCTTAATGGAAAACAAAGAGTTCTGTAGTCTTTTTCCTGAGTTTAGATATGAAGTGTTTGAAGAGAAAATTGAAAAACCTTTGGAGCTTAATTTGCATGCTAATAGTGTTGTTAGTATGAATGCTTTGAACACCGTTGTTGCTAATGCTATAGAAAAGTCTAAGCTTGGGGAAGCTGGTTTTGTTAAGCATGATATTTTTAGTCCCCCAGCTTTAGTGGAGAAAGTTTGCTCTGATGATATTTTATCTCCCCTATGTGATGTTCCTTCTTATGATGATATGTTTGAAGAATATGCTTTGCGACATAGTAGTTCTCTAGCTTGTGATGATGAGTATAATATTTTCAGTTCACCTACTTTTGAGGAGAAAATTAGTTATGATTACAATATGCCTCCTATTTTTGATGATTATGGTGATGAGAATAATTATTCTGTTGAATTTGCTCCTACTACTATTGTTCCTGTGGTGAGTATTAATTCTTTTATGCATGTGGCTCATGATAGGGATGTTTTATGTGATAGTTATATTATTAGTTCTATTCATGATGCTACTAAAAGTTATTATGAGAGAGGGAAACATGGTTTGATGGATCTTGATACGTCCAAAACGTATCTACTTTCCCGAACACTTTTGCTATTGTTTCTCCTCTAATTTGTGTGTTTTGAATACAACTAACACGGACTGACGCTGTTTTCAGCAGAATTGCTCTGGTGTCTCGTTTTTGTGCAGAAATTCAACTTCCAGTAAAAATTCGGGAAAATCACCAAAAATCATATTTCACCAGAAGACCCACGGAGCCAGAAGACCGGAGGGAGAAGTGGCTCGAGGAGCCGTCACAGGGTGGTGGCGCGGCCCAGCCCTGGCCGCGCCACCCCTATGTGAGGAGGCCCCAGGCCCCCTCTCGACCTCCCGTCTCGCGTACATATACCCCCTGACGACTTAAGATCGGGGAGACGGCGTTTTTCCCAGATAGACTTCCGCTGCGCCGCCGCCATCAAAAACCGCGATTCGGAACCAGAAACTCCGTTCTGGCACCCTGCCGGGACGGGGATTCGGAGGAGATCTTCATCACCATCACCACCGACGCTCCTCCATCGACCATCCATGACTCCCCCATCCATGTGTGAGTAATTCCCCCACTGTAGGTGAGGGGATGGTAGGGATTGGATGAGATTGTTCATGTAATTTGATATGAGATTGACAGGGCATAGTGCCTAGTATCTTTATTTAGTGCCTATGACATTGTTGCAACTTGTTGTGCTTAATGCTTGTCACTTTGGGCCCGAGTGCCATGATTTCAGATCTGAACATGTTATTATTTCTATGATGATACTTGTTGTTTATGGTCTTACCTACAAGTTGTATACACATATTGTTGTCTGGAACCCGAGGCCCCAAAGTGACAGAAATTGGGATAACCGGAGGGGATGGCTATGATGTGAGGATCACATGTGTTCACCGAGTGCTAATGCTTTGCTCCGGTACTTTATTAAAAGGAGTACCTTAATTACCAGTAGTTTCCCTTGAGGCCCTGCTGCAACAGGCTGGTAGGACAAAAGATGTCGTGCAAGTTTCTCCTTGTGAGCACGTACGACTATATACGGAACACATGCCTATGATTGTTTGTACTAGGATGCTTTATCATTATTTATCTGCAATGCCCGTATCTCATTGATTTCATGAATTATCTTATCCATGTAACGCCCGTAATCCATCCCTATGCCTACAGTATTTGTTCCTACTGTTTACAACCGTTACTATTACTGCTGCTATTTTACTACTGCTGTTACTGTTTTACTACTGTCACCACTATAAAACTGTTGCTACTGATAAACCACTGCGAGCGAGACTGTTTCCAGGTGCAGCTGAATTGACAACTCATCTGTTAAGGCTTACATATATTCTTTGGCTCCCCTTGTGTCGAATCAATAAATTTGGGTAATACTTCCCTCGAAGACTGTTGCGATCCCCTATACTTGTGGGTCATCAAGACTATTTTCTGGCGCCGTTGCCGGGGAGCATAGCTTTATCTGTAAGTTCACTTGGTATTCATATTGTTCGCTGCAATCCTTTCATCATGGGTAAACCTCGTGATGGAAAAGTTCCTATATTGCCATCCACTACAAGAAGAGGTACGACTCTCAACACCTCTGTTGCTCTTGATTCGCCATCTGTTATGAGTAAGTTGCTTGCACCACCACACCCACACGTTACTGCTACTACTTCTGCTGAGATTGAAAGTGCCACTGATAATTTAGATGATGCTTCTACTGTGCTTGATGAGAGAGGTTCACTAGGTTCCTTTTTAGAGGCTACTATTGCTAGAGCTAAGTTGGGAAACGCTACTGTTACACCTGTTAGTTCACCTGAGTCTAGGGAATGTTCTAGTGATGATTATGATGATGATGCTTACATTGAGCTTAATGATGATTTTATTGCAGAAGCACGTGCTGCTCGTGATGCAGGTAATGTTAAAGAGCTTCTTGCTAGACGTTCTGTTAGATATAATTTGTCTCCTGATCCTAAGTTTGCTGCTTCTCCTATCAATATTAGAGACAAGGATTATGATTTTGCTTTGGATTTATCTTACATATCTATTGTTGAGAAAACTCCCTTTTGTGGTACTAAAGATGAGAGTGCTATGGAGCACATGAATGAGCTTTCTACTTTGAGTAATTTGTTTTCTGATGATATTAAGCTCCGCACTTATTTTGTTGCTAAGATTTTTCCTTTCTCGTTGAAAGATGCTGCTAAAACTTGGTTTAATAGCTTGTCTCCGGGATCTCTTACTAGTCCTATTGCTTTGGTTAATGCTTTCTTTCAGAAATATTTTCCCGCTAGTGCTCAACATGCTGCTGTGCAGAGAATCTTTGATTTTGAACAGGGAAAAGGAGAGAAATTGCCTGAATCTTGGACAAGGTTTTGTTCTTTAATTAGAGCTTTGCCTAAAGAACCATTGCCTAAAAATGAACTCCTTGACATATTTTATAATGGACTAACGGATGAATCTAAGTCATATTTGGATAGTTGTGCTGGTTGTGTTTTCAGGGAAAGAACTCCGGCTGAAGCTGAAGAGTTAATGGCCAAAATAAGCCGGAATCATGATGATTGGATTTTAGTTGAGCCAACACCAGCACCAACTCCTGCGCCATCTACAGAGCCTACACCGAAGAAGAGAGGGATGATTGAATTAAATGATGAAGTTATGAAGGAGGCTAAGAAATCTCTTAAGGAGAAAGGTATTAAGGCCGAAGATGTGAAGAATTTACCTCCTATTGAAGAATTATGTAAGCCAATCCCTCGCTCATCTACTATTGAGGTACACTCTCTCCAACGCTTTGATGAAAGAGATATTCCTTATACTAAACCTCCTGATCAATGCTTAGATGAGTTTGATAATTTTATTGTTAAGCAAGAAAAATTTAATAGAATGGTGCATAATCATCTGTTGGAGAATTCTAGAGTTATTAACAAGATGCAGGATATTGTGGAGAGAACCGCCAATGATGTGAAGATACTTGCTAAACATTTTCAAATGGTTCAAACACAAATTGATCAGCTTACCAAAGTGTAGCAAGACCTGCTAGTTAATGCTGCAAGAGGAAGCAAGCATGTGAAATACGCACAAGAAGTGGTGCTGCTACTCAAGACCCATTATATCCTGAAGGACATCCTAAGAGGGTTGAGCAAGATTCTCAACGCACTTCAAGTGATGATATTCCTCTCAAGAAGAAGAAGAAGCATAAAACAACTGCAGAATCCTCTGATACAGAAGATAAAGAAGAAGTTGAAGAAGAACCGGAAAAGAGTGATAAAAATGCAAAGTACACCAAAGAAGACTTCATTGCCAACAAGCATGGTAAGGAGAGGAAACCTTGGGTACAGAAGCCAATGCCTTTTCCCAGTAAGAAACACAAGTCCAAGGAAGAAGAACACTACAACAGGTTTTGTGAATGGATGAGACCTTTATTTTTGCAAATTTCTTTGACTGATGCTATTAGAATGCCTCGTTATGCAAAGTACATGAAAGATATTGTCACTAACAAAAGGAAAATTCCTAGTGAGGAAATTTCCACTTTGCTTGCTAACTATTCTTTTGATGGTAAAGTTCCAGAGAAGCTTGGAGATCCAGGTATACCGACTATTCCTTGCTCCATTAAAAATAACTATGTTAGAACTGCTTTATGTGATTTGGGAGCTGGAGTTAGTGTAATGCCTTTTTCTCTTTATAAGAGACTTGATTTAGAAAAATTGGTTTCAACTGATATATCCTTGCAGATGGCTGATAAGTCTACTACTATTCCTATTGGTATATGTGAGAATGTTCATGTTCAAGTTGCTAACAGCTGTTTGATATTAACTGATTTTGTGGTGTTGGAAATGCCCGAAGATGACAATATGTCTATTATTCTTGGGAGACCTTTTCTAAACACTGCAGGTGCTGTTATTAATTGCAATCAAGGAAAAGTCACTTTTAATGTTAATGACAAAGAATATATAGTTTATTTTCCCAAGAAGATTGATAGGAGGAATGCTCTAAATTCAATCAAGCATGTTGAGACCATCAAAGTTGGTCAAATTATTTGTTCAGAGCAAAAGCCCAAGGAAGAATGTCAAATTGTTATGGTTGGGACTATACCTATCAAAGTTGAGGTAACATAAGCATTAAGTGATATGCAAAGTTTTGCCTCATACAAAGTTAGTTTGGTAACAAGACTTGATCAACCTTGTTAGCAAAGTGATTTTATATGAACGAAACTTCGTTTTCACCGCATCCACTCCACCTCACTTGTATTTACTTTCATCAAACTTTATTCTTTCAGTTTAGTTGCATGATTAAGAGCATCTCAGAGCTGCTGCATGCTTAGTTTTGATTTGCTTAAAATCTTTTCATCCTCGTTTTTCTTAGTTTTATCGGTATGCCAGTTTCTGAAAAATCCTTGAAAATAAAGTTTCTCGAAAAATTCCAGAAAATTCTTTATAAATTTTTATGTCAAAAATGGGGCAGAGAGACACCTGGGAGGCACCGGGTGGGGCAGCCACGCCACCTCACACACAGGTGGCGCGGCCCAGCCCTGGCCGCGCCACCCATGTGTGAGGGGACCCCACCAGGCCACTCACTGATCTCTTCTTTCCCTGCTCTTTCTCTCTCCCGAAAATACCGACCCATTTGCTCAAGCTCGAGTTCTTGCTGTTCTTCACCTGGATTTCTCGATCTCCTTGTTCAGCCCAACATTTTTGCTGAAACTTAGATCATTTGTTCTCCGGTATGTAACTCCTCCACTTGTCCAAGTAGATTTTCTTTTGGTAAAGTATTTCTTGAGTATTTTAGCATTGTAGGTGACAGTATAAATGAGTATGCATGTTTGTTCTATTGTTTAGAAAGATTATTTTGATGCATGATAGCTCTCTAGTGACCCTCTATAGTAGTTCCTACATTTGCTTGGCCTTAAATCACTTTTTATGAGTTTGTTGAAAAATTTCAGAGGAGGAGCCGCCCTATCATTTCACCACGTACCACTCCGGGGAGTCCTCAAACTCATATCAGGACGATGGTGCTTCTTCATCACACTATGGAGACGCCACCTCATGGCAGAGTTGGCCGAGTTGGGATTGATCTCCACTTAGGCCAAAAGCCCAAGCTTGGGGGGAGGTACGCCGACGATTCACTCATCTACATATCATGTTCTGTCGGACCTTTGTATATTCATGTTTCGCTTTCTTTATTGTTCTAGTTCTTACTTCTGCTTTCCAAAACACAAAAAGACCAAAAATATTTCCGTTGTTTCTCTCTATTTGGTTCTTTAGTTTTCTACCTTTGGTTTGCTTTAGTTGCTATTTTCGGTTTGCTATTTGAAAAATCCAAAAATATTTTGCTTTGTTTGCTATTTCCTTTTGCTTTTGTTTCAAAAATCGAAAACCCAAAAATATTTGTTGCTCTTCTTCGGTTTTGTAAAGTTTGTTGCATAGTTCAGTTTTCCGTTACTCTATTGGAGCTTGGTATTCACTCTATATTGTTCAAGCCACACAAGTGAAGAGCAATAATGACGATATACGACAATTCGAGAGGTGGTAAGAGGCTGGTATGAACTCTATTTGTTTTCATTTTTGTACATATACTCGTCTATGTGGACATGCTTAGTCGGTTCATGTAAGGTATATGTTATCTAATGGATGCTTTGTAGTTCTTGCTTTCATATGATTAGTTTCAATCTACTATTAGCCTGTAGCATGTCATGTAGACGCTTGCATGCATTGTTTTATTCATAGTATGGTATGATATTGTGGTATCCACCTCTGAAAGCTTCAGTTGAATCGACTTGGCACATGCTCAAGCATGCATATGACTGAACAAAAAGTCAATTAAGCCTCGATGATCTAAATTGCCTCAGAGTTCTTGTATCATTTTTTATGCCTATATTAATTTTGTTTTGTCGCAAGCATGATTATGATAGTTTTTGCTCTCTCGATTGTCGCTTCCCAGTCTTCTGCTAGCCTTCACTTGTACTGAGTATGAGCTCTACTCGTGCATCCAATTACCAAAACCAAGTCTTCCAAAGAGTCCACTATAAATTCCTATGCATGGTATTTGTAAGCCATTCCAAGTAAATTTTCATGTGCTACCTTTCAAACTTTCAACTACTTCTCATTTCGTGCCACTGTTTTTAGCTCATGGGGACGTAGTGGTCGGAATTGCTATCTTCCATATTAAATTAAGTACCCCTCGACTAGGCAGCTTCATCTGCTCGTCATTAATTTTGCAAGGGAGCTGGTCAGACCATTATAATCTTAATTCTAAAAGAAAGGAAAAAAAAGGCACTCCTCCAAAGGATTGTGAAAGTTGGTGGGCACCCGATGGAATCGGTTAGCCATGGTTTGAGAAAGGAGAAAGGTGGGGAGGAGTGCCAAAGCTTTATAAAAGAGCACCAATGTGCCAATTTTTCAAAGAACTCGGAACCGCTCTCACTTGTTTATTATGGAAGATAGTAAGTCCCCATTGCTAGTCGTTGACATAGAACAACCACCTCTCAAAATAAATTTTTATCTCTGTTTTACAAATGAAAAGCTCTAGCACATGTTAAATCACTGCTTCCCTCTGCGAAGGGCCATTCGTTTACTTTTATGTTGAGTCACCATCTTCTAACTTTAAGCACTTCTTGAGAGCATAGCTGTTATTCTTAGTGTAATGTGCTTGTCCCAGAACACGGTTAATTGTGGTATAACTTTGATGCTTGTATCTTTGATATTTCTACTTCTAGTCTTCCCTTGGACTTCAGAGGTGCCTCAGCATTTATGTTTTGCTCCACAAATAAAGGCAAGTGGGATACCATTCTCTCATATCATTTATGCATATTACAATCTTGTAGCTTCTCATGCACATGTTACTTGTTATTAGTGCATTGGCACTCTTTCATAGCTTGCTTGACTATGAGGTGACATTAGTTGCATATTTCTTATTATGAATCGCCTGAGTATTTGATCACATAGTTAGTATATATACATCATATGAGCAAATGTGTTCGTGAAAGTTTCTTTTATCGCTCTCAGTTGTTAATGAATTGCTTGAGGACAAGCAAATAGCTAAGCTTGGGGGGAGTTGATACGTCCAAAACGTATCTACTTTCCCGAACACTTTTGCTATTGTTTCTCCTCTAATTTGTGTGTTTTGAATACAACTAACACGGACTGACGCTGTTTTCAGCAGAATTGCTCTGGTGTCTCGTTTTTGTGCAGAAATTCAACTTCCAGTAAAAATTCGGGAAAAATCACCAAAAATCATATTTCACCAGAAGACCCACGGAGCCAGAAGAACGGAGGGAGAAGTGGCTCGAGGAGCCGTCACAGGGTGGTGGCGTGGCCTAGCCCTGGCCGCGCCACCCCTATGTGAGGAGGCCCTAGGCCCCCTCTCGACCTCCCGTCTCGCGTACATTTACCCCCTGACGACTTAAGATTGGGGAGACGGCGTTTTTCCCAGATAGACTTCCGCTGCGCCACCGCCATCAGAAACCGCGATTCGGAACCAGAAACTCCGTTCTGGCACCCTGCCGGGACGGGGATTCAGAGGAGATCTTCATCACCATCACCACCGACGCTCCTCCATCGACCATCCATGACTCCCCCATCCATGTGTGAGTAATTCCCCCGCTGTAGGTGAGGGGATGGTAGGGATTGGATGAGATTGTTCATGTAATTTGATATGAGATTGACATGGCATAGTGCCTAGTATCTTTATTTAGTGCCTATGACATTGTTGCAACTTGTTGTGCTTAATGCTTGTCACTTTGGGCCCGAGTGCCATGATTTCAGATCTGAACATGTTATTATTTCTATGATGATACTTGTTGTTTATGGTCTTACCTACAAGTTGTATACACATATTGTTGTCCGGAACCCGAGGCCCCAAAGTGACAGAAATTGGGATAACCGGAGGGGATGGCTATGATGTGAGGATCACATGTGTTCACCGAGTGCTAATGCTTTGCTCCGGTACTTTATTAAAAGGAGTACCTTAATTACCAGTAGTTTCCCTTGAGGCCCTGCTGCAACAGGCTGGTAGGACAAAAGATGTCGTGCAAGTTTCTCCTTGTGAGCACGTACGACTATATACGGAACACATGCCTATGATTGTTTGTACTAGGATGCTTTATCATTATTTATCTGCAATGCCCGTATCTCATTGATTTCATGAATTATCTTATCCATGCAACGCCCGTAATCCATCCCTATGCCTACAGTATTTGTTCCTACTGTTTACAACCGTTACTATTACTGCTGCTATTTTACTACTGCTGTTACTGTTTCACTACTGTCACCACTATAAAACTGTTGCTACTGATAAACCACTGCGAGCGAGACTGTTTCCAGGTGCAGTTGAATTGACAACTCATCTGTCAAGGCTTACATATATTCTTTGGCTCCCCTTGTGTCGAATCAATAAATTTGGGTAATACTTCCCTCGAAGACTGTTGCGATCCCCTATACTTGTGGGTCATCAGATCTCAACAATATTAAGTTTCCCCTCTTTATGTTGCAAATCTTGAAGTGGCACTTGTTTTATCTATCCATGCTTGCTACTATGTGCCTCGTTGATTTATTTTCTTACAAGATTCCTATGCATAGGAAGTGGTTCAGATATAAATGTCTTTCACATTTACTTTTTGATGCTCTCTATTTCTTTAAGCTCCTATATGGCGCATTTGCCTCAAGCTCGTATATGGCGCTCACATGAGCATCTTTGCAAATTACTGCGCCTAGCTCAAAGGCGTTAAAGAAAAGCACTCTTGGGAGATAATCCATTGTTTTATTTTTAGCACTTTTTCTTTTATTTGAGTCTTGGAAGTTATTACTACTGTAATAACCGCTCCTTATCCTTTTTATTTCGTTTTTGTGCCAAGAGAAGCCTCTAATTTGAGTGAGGTAAGATTTGGGGATATTGCTGTCCTGAAACAATTTTCGGTGCTGCACCGCAAAAATTCGTGAAAATTCTTTGTATATCTTTTGGACCTGCGATTTCTTGTGGATATGCCCCAGGTTATATCCAAACTTTTGTTAGTTGAACACTTTTTGATTTGAGCAAAAGAAAACCCCTCAAAAATTCGACCTTTGTCAGCTGTTTAGTTTTGACAGATTTCTGCCAATATTTGTGTTTGCCGCTTTATCGCTTTCTTTTGAGTTCTTTTGATCACGGAACTTTTGGGGAAGTTGCTACAGTAGTATATACTTTATATGTGGTGGTTTTGGGTTGAAACCTGAAGCAAAAGAGGTTGATTATATGTTATGCTACACTAATGTTGCTAATAGAATTGTGTTTAGTTTTGTATGAAGGAAGTTTTCAAGTGTAGGGATTGGAGAATGATGAGATGAGTTGAAGAATGGACAAAAGCTCAAGCTTGGGGATGCCCATGCATCACCCCAAGAAATATCCAAGAAGTACAAGCGTCAAAGCTTGGGGATGCCCCCGAGGCACCCCTTCTTCATCGGCAAAAATCAGGTCACCTTTCAAGACACTATATTTTTATTGCTTCATGCACTATGCGTTTTTCTTGGAGCGTCAGTTGTTTTAGTTTTCATTATTAGTTTAGTTTTGTTTGCTGCAATAAATGGTTTAATCACATCATGTTGTTTTGGACGGAGATGAACTCCGTTTTTCATTTGCCAAGAACACTCTGTTTTTCACTCTTATCGTTTCAATGAGTGTTCTCTTTTTCCGCTACTGCTTTTGGTTTTCGTTTTTGCCTTGATTTGCGTTTAGATCTTCTTATATTTATTTATCAAGGTGTATTTTTGCCTCTGGACCATGTTGGTTTTCCTCAAAAAGGTTTGAATGGTGTTGGAAAAAAGAAAAAGCTTTATGCAAAAAAGTGGTACAAGAAGGAGCTTGTGTAGACTGCGGCTTAGGCTTTTGCATGTCATGCTTGATGTCTTTTTGATAGTATGCTTAGTGGTTTTGCTGTAGCATGACTTGTCTCAAATGACTGAGATTGCTTAATGAGCCTTTGAAAAAATCATGCGTTGTTTTTATTATTTGGAAGCATTATTTTGGTTTTCTCCTTGATGCTTTATTTGGGTTGACTTGGCGCATGCTTACACCATGTTGACTACAAAAATAAGTCGCCTATAGCCTCTATGATCATTTAGTTTTTGACTTTTGATGCCATCTTATGCTTCTTTTAATGTTGCTTTGTCGCTATGCATGATTATGGCCATTATTGCTCTCTTAGTTGGTCGCTCCCAGTCTTTTGCTAGCCCTCGCCTTGTACTGAGTATGAGCTCTACTCGTGCATCCAACTCCCAAAAACCAAGTTTGCCATTGTGTCCACTATAAATTCCTATGCATGGTATTTGCAAGCCATTCCAAGTAAATTTTCATGTGCTACCTTTCAAAAAACCTTCAAAACACTTCTCGTTTTGTGACACTGTTTTCAGCTCATGGGGACGTAGTGCTCGGATTTGCTATCTTCCATATTGCTTATTCCAAAAAGAAAAAAAAAGAAAAAAAAGAAAGAAAAAAGGCACTCCTCCATGGAATGTGAATGTTGGTGGGCACCCGATGAAATCGGTTAGCCATGGTTTGTGAAAGGAAAAAAAGGTGGGGAGGAGTGCCAAGCTTTATAAAAGAGCACAAAAGTGCCAATCTCTCTCTCAAAAACTTGCTTTATTTTTGTATGGAAGATAGTAAGAACCCCATTGCTAGTCATTGACAAAAGCAACCACCTCTCAAAACTCAAGTTTTATCTCTCTGTTTTACAAATGAAAAGCTCTAGCACATGTTTAATCACTGTTTCCCTCTGCGAAGGGCCTTTCTTTTACTTTTATGTTGAGTCTCCATCTTCTACCTTTATGCACCGTCTAAGAGAGCATAGTTGTCATTCTGAGTATAATGTGCATTGTCCCAAAGTTTATCATTGATTGATTCATGACTATGGTTTCACTTGTTCTTAAATTACTTGTATCTAGTCACCCTCTTAAACTTGAAGGTGTCCTATGCATTTATGTTTTGCTCTCTATGAAGGACAAGCTGAAAACCATTTGTATGTTTTTCCTTATGATTTGAACACACATTTGACTTTCATTGTTTCATTTTCATGATCTTTTGTTTGTGTTCATTTGCATGTTATAACATGGTTGCTAAGTTTTTATTGTCAAGATTATATCTTTCATGCCCATGTTTTAAGTTCTTATGATCCTAGCTCGCAAATGCTTACATATATGATCAAGATTGTGTAGGTGCATGTCACCTCAAAAATTATTCTTTTGTTATCACTTACCTACTCGAGGACGAGCAGGAGTTAAGCTTGGGGATGCTGATACGTCTCCAACGTATCTATAATTTTTGATGCTCCATGCTTGTTTTTACACCATTTACCCGATGTTTCGTTACACTTCGTGGCGTTTTTATGCGATTTCTGGAACTAACCTATTGACAAGATGCCACAGTGCCAGTTCCCTGTTTTCTGCTGTTTTTGTGTTTCAGAAGTGATACACAGGAAATATTCTCGGAATTGGACGAAACAAGTTCCTGAAGTCTTATTTTACCCAGAAGCTTCCAGAGATCCGAAGGAGAGAAGGAGTGGGGCCACCAGGGCCCCACACACAGGGGTGGCGCGGCCAGGCCCCTGGCCGCGCGAGCCCCATGTGAGGGCGCCTGGCTCCCCCTCTGACGACGCCCCTTCGCCTATATAAAGCCTCGGGACAGAAAACCCTAAGGGAGTCGGCAATTTTCCAGAAAGAGTTCCGCAGTTCCGCCGCCGTCGCCAAATTTCGGGGGACAGAAGTCTCTGTTCCGGCACCCTGCCGGGACAGGGAAGTGCCCCCGGAGCCATCTCCATCGGTCTCCATCGCCATCTCCACCGTCTACATCGACCTCACCGCCATCTCCATCAACCTTGCTGTCTCCTATGATGAGGAGGGAGTAGTTCATCCCTAGGGCTGAGGGCTCTACCGGTAGCTATGTGGTTCACCTCTCTCTCCCATGATGTGATCTTTATGTGATCGTGAGCTTTGTATCATGTTGAACAAGTAGATGTTATTATTCAGATATTATGTGTACTCTAGTGGTATTATTAAAGTAATCTATTCCTCCTGCCATGGTGTAACGGTGACAGTGCGTGCATCATGGTGGTACTTGGTTTAGGCTATGATTATGATCTCTTGTGGATTATGAGAGTAATTATTGCTATGATAGTATTGAAGTGATCTATTCCTCCTTTCATGGTGTAATGTTGACAGTGTGTGCACCGTGTTAGTACTTGGTCTAAGTTGCAATAATATCTATCTTGAGTTGTGCTTTGATTTGGATATCTCTATGAGTGGTGTTTGTCAAGTACTTGATGAACTTTAAGGGGTGCTCCTGTAGCCACTACACAATGATTAGTGTTATTCAATAGGAGAGTAATTCAGAGTACCATAGTGGAGAGAAGTTGTTTATTTGTTCAATCATGTTATATTGTTGGGAGTGTGTCCACTAGTGAAACAATGATCCCTAGGCCTTGTTTCCAAGCATTGCACACCGTTTACTTGCTGTTTTGTTACATGTTTGCTCGCAGTGATATTTATTTCAAATCACATTTGCTACTTATAATCATCACTACTACTTGTATTTCACTATCTCTTCGCCGAACTAGTGCACCTATACATTTGACAAGTGTATTGGGTGTGTTGGGGACACAAGAGACTTTCTGTATCGTAATTGCAGGGTTGCTTGAGAGGGATAGCTTTGACCTCTTCCTCCCTGTGTTCGATAAACCTTGGGTGATCCACTTAAGGGAAACTTGCTGCTGTTCTACAAACCTCTGCACTTGGAGGCCCAACAAGTGTCTACAAGAATAGAAGTGCGTAGACATCACACGCGCCTCCCATTTGTTGAAGCTCAGCGGCGGCCAGATGCGGTACTTGGTGAACCTCCGCGACCCATGGAGTTGCGTGGCGTCGGAGCGCCGCTTCTTCGCCTCCTCCTTGTCGTCATCGCCGCGGCCGCGCGATGGGCCACCACGGCCGATTTCACCCCTGCCGCGGCCGATTGAGGAACTCCCTGATATGCTGCTGGCAAGCACGGCTCCGATCTGTGCGCGGCGAGGCTCAGGATTCTAGCCGGCGGCGAGCAATTGCGGCGGTGGGGCAGAGATTCAGAGAGGAAAGCGGTGAGGGCGAGACCAGGTTTGGACACGCATCGACCCCATCGACCGCTATATATCGCTATCGATGCGGGCCAGATAGGGGCGCCTGCATCCGTGATGGGGGCCGGTGGACCGATGGCGTATCTGCTTTGCGCGAAAAAAAAAGGCCCCCAGCCTGCAAATCGGGTCGAGCGGTGCGATGCGGGCCGGGATACGGTGTCTGCTAGAGTTGCTCTTAGACTGCGTAGATCTCCTTCAAAAAAATGCCTCCATGGTCCCGCATGCCTCCCCTAGAGCTTAGAGGATCTCCACTCGCCCCTCCCCCCCAAACGGCGACCGGCGCAAGAGAAATTGAGGCCGTTTTGGGGGAGGGCGCTGATTTTGGTATGGGGGTAGCGGTTTCCCAGCCGTGCACCCCATCCCAAATTTAAATGTAGGCAAAATTTGGTGGATTGAGGCGAAATTTAACTAAATTCATTAAAACTCGGCGGATTTTACAAAGGTAGACAATATTTAACTAAAAACAAAAAAATCAAACTACTGCATGCCCAGGCGCTGGTAGAAGACGTCGTAGTCGCCCCCGCCGTTGTCATCGTCGTCGAACGGCGCTTCGTCCTTCGTCGCCTAGGTGCTGCAGCCCTGGCCGTCGTCACCGCCGTGACACTCGCTCGGGCCGGCGTTGTCGTCGTCCTCCAGGTCCCCGGCTAGACCAGGCGAGGGCGAAGTCCAAGGTCCCCGGCTGGGCCTCGTTGAAATAGGCGAGCTCCGCCGCCTTCAGGCCGGGAAACTCTTCCTGGTCGTCCGGAGCCTGGTACTCCAGCTGAAGCGTGAGGTCTTCAGCGAGACGCCGCGCTTTCTTCGAATAAGGAGGCGCGTCGGGCACCTTCTTGACTAGGGCAAGGGAGCTGCCGCCGGGCTCCTTCTTGATGCGTGTGAAGGAGGCCGGCCTAGCGGGAGCCTCCTTCTTCACCTGGGCACTCTGGATGCGCTTGATGATCCCGGCTCCTTCTTCGGGCTAAGGAGACGGGTGGGCACCGATGGTGTCGACCCGATGACGATGCCGCTGCTCGGCATCAACGACGACGAGCGTGAGGAGGACGACAACGGGCCGTCCATCCTGCGCGGCAACTAGTGCCGCATCGGCATTGTCAGCCGCGGGTAGTTGTGATACGTGTCAAACGTATCTATAATTTTTGATGCTCCATGCTTGTTTATACACCATTTGCTTTGTGTTTTGTTACACTTCGTGGCATTTTTATGCATTTTCCGGAACTAACCTATTAACGAGATGCCATAGTGCCAGTTCCCTATTTTCTGCTGTTTTGTGTTTCAGTAAAGCTACACAGGAAATATTCTCGGAATTGAACGAAATAAAAGCCAAACCTTGTATTTTTCCTGAAGCATCACGAACTCTGAAGATGAGACGGAGGGGAGCCAGGGGCTCGCCACACCCTAGGGTGGCGCGGCCCAGCCCCTGGCCACGCCACCAGGTGGTGAGGCCACCTGGCCCACCTCCTGACGCTGCCATTTTGCCTATATATTCCCCTCGATGAAAAAGCCTAAAGGATGGATCGCTTTTCCTCAAAACATACTGTAAGCCGCCGCCGTCGTCATCGCGAGATCGGGAGGATCCAGGAGCTCTTCCCGGCACCCTGCCGGAGAGTGGAATCCCTGCCAGAGGCCTTCTCCACCACCATGGTCGCCTCCGGAGTGATATTCGAGTAGTCTACCTTGGACTACGGGTCCATAGAAGTAGCTAGATGGTTGTCTGCTCCGCCATGTGCTTCATGTTTAGATCTTGTGAGCTGCCCTACATGATCAAGATCATCTTTATGTAATTATACATGTTGTGTTTGTTGGGATTCGATGAGTATTGGTACTATGTTAAGTTGATGTGCTGAATTATATATCTTATGTTATCTCTATGTTGTTTATGATCTTACATGCTCTCCGTTGCTAGTAGATATCTTGATCGAGTAGATGCTAGTGACTCGAGGGAGTATTTATGCTTGATAGTTGGGTTCATGCCTCTAGTAATCTGGGGGAGTGACAGAAACCTCTAAGGTTGTAGATGTGTTGTTGCCACTAGGGACAAAACAACATTCTTGTGTCCAAGGACATTTACTTTGTTTATATTACGCACTTTTCTTAATGCAATTATCTGTTGTTCGCAACTTAATACTCAAGGGGTACTCGGATGACTCCCTATGAGTGGATTTTTAGTCATAGATGCAGTTGGATGGCGGTCTATGTATTTTATCGTAATGCCCATAGTGAATCTCATAGTGATCCTCATGACATATGTACGCTATCTTTACTCTATCAATTGCCCAGCTATAATTTGTTTACCCAGCATGCTGTTATTTATCTTATGGAGAGACACCACTAGTGAACTGTGGACCCCGGTCCAATTTCCTTTACATTGCTATTACCGTTTACTATTTTACTCGCATTATTTACATTCTTGCATACTATTACCTTTTACCACTCGATACGCTCAATCCTTTATTTACAGCAAACCAGTGAGATTGACAACCTCATCGTAAGTTGGGGACAAAGTTCTTGGTTGTGTTGTGTGCAGGTTCCACATTGCTGCTGGTGAAAAGCTTCACGCCGACAAGTATTCTGCTGGCGCCATTGTCCGGGGTGTCGTGAAGCTAGCAAGCATCGCCTTCTGAAGTTTGGCTTTCTCCTACTGGTTCGATAAACCTTGATTTCACAACTGAGGGAAACTTGTTGTTGTGCTCCTCATACCTTCCTCTTGGGGTTCCCAACTGGGTGCCTTAACACCGCACCATCAAGCATTTTTCTGGTGCCGTTGCCGGGGAGAAAGAAGATTTCTGCAAGGGGAGTCTCTCACGCTCAATCTTTACTTTGTTTTTGTTTTGCTTTATTTTGTTTTTACTTGCATCGTTTTATCAAAAATACAAAAAAAATTAGCTTCCTTTATAGTTGTTACTTCATTACTCTTAGTTCATTATGTTGTTCCCTAAGTATGCTTTGGAGGACCTCTCAGTAGGTAGTGGTTCTATAATTGGGAAAGGTAACATCGATGAGTTCTTTAATCATGTTAGTATGCATAAAGATGTTGAGGATAGATCTTTAGCTGAGCTCGCTCCTAGTTATGAAGTTGCTGCTGCTTATTTAGTTCACATGTTGGAGGCTAGGTTTGTTAACCTTAATCCTTTTATGCAACAAATATTTCTTAAGCTTCATGATATCGAAGACTTCGAAAAGAAAGATTTTATTTTGGAGAATTTGCATAGAGAATTTAGAGATTTTGTTATTGAAGCTAGGAAAGTCTTTGAGCGTTTTAATATGCTTGGCTCGTGTGTAGAGGTTGTTGGTACAAACAATGAAGAAATCAAAGTACCAATACCTTGCAAACTCGTAGGATTGCATGAAGCTTTGGAAAAGAATTTTGATTGGATTTGTCCTGAAAACCCTTTCGATGAAAGTAGTGAACCAAAGAGTGTTTACAAGGGATCTTCGAAAACTCATTTAGATATAATTCAATTCATTGTTGAAAAGACTTCTGCAATTGATCTTAATGCCTCATTTCATATTACTTGATTTGCACTTTCTGCGCCTAGCTCAAAGGTGTTAAAGAAAAGCACTCTTAGGAGATAACCCAATGTTTTCTTTTCAGTACTTTTTCTTTTATTTGAGTCTTGGAAGTTATTACTACTGTAATAACCGCTCCTTATCATTTCTATTTCGTTATTGTGCCAAGAAGAACCTCTAATTTGAGGGAGGTAAGATTTGGGGAAGTTGCTGTCCTGAAACAGATTTCGGTGCTGCACCGTAAAAATTCGTGAAAATTCTCTGAATATCTTTTTTATCTGCGATTTCTTGTGCATATGCCCCAGGTTATATCCAAGATTTCATTAGTTTTGCACTTTTTGATTTGAGTAACAGAATGTCCTCAAAAAAATAGACCTTTTATCAGCTGTTCTGTTTTGACAGATTTCTGCCACTATTTGTGTTTGCCTCTCGATCGCTTTCTTTTTGAGTTTTTTTTATTACGGAACTTTTGAGGAAGTTGCTATAGTAGTATATGCTTTATATGTGGTGTTTTTGAGTTGAAACCTGAACCAAAAGGGTTGATTTACTATTATGTTTATACTAACGTTGCTAATAGAATTGTGTGAAGTTTTGTTTGAAGTAAGTTTTCAAGTGTAGGGATTGGAGAGTGATGAGATGTGATGAAGTATGGACAAAAGCTCAAGCTTGGGGATGCCCATGTCACCCCAAGAAATATCCAAGAGGTACAAGAATCAAAGCTTGGGGATGCCCCCGAGGCACCCCTTCTTCGTCGGTAGAATTCAGGTCACCTTTCAACACACTATATTTTTATTGCTTCATGCACTATGTGTTTTTCTTGGAGCGTCTTTACTTTTTCTTTTGGTTTTCTTTTGTTTTGTTTGCTGCAATAAATGGTTGGACCCCAACAAATTTCTTTTGGAGGAGACGTAATTTGTTTTTCATTTGCCAAGAACACTCTATTTTTTTACTCTTATCATTCTATGAGTGTTCTCTTTTTCTAGAACTGCGTTTAGCTTTCATTTTTTGCCTTGAGTTTTGTTTAGATCTTGTTATATCTTTTCATCAAGGTGTATTTATACCTCTGGTGTATGTTTGTTTTCATCAAAAGAGTTGTCTCAAAAAGGTTTGAATGGTGTTGGAAAAGAGAAAAAGTTTCATGCCAAAAGTGGTACAAAAAGGAGCTTGTTTAAAATGTGGCTTAGACTTTTGTGTGCCATGCTTGATGTTGTTTTGATAGTATGCTTAGTGATTTTTGCTGTAGCAGGACTTGTCTCAAATGACTGAGATTGCTTAATGAGCCTTTGAAAAAATCATGCGTTGTTTTTATTATATGGAAGCATTTATTTGGTTTTCTCCTTTGATGCTTTATTTGGGTTGACTTGGCGCATGCTTACAATATGTTTGACTCTAACAAGTCACCATAAGCCTCTATGATAATTTGGATTTTGACTTGTGATGCCATTTTATACTTCTTTTAATGATGTTTTGTCGCTATGCATGATTATGACCGTTATTGCTCTCTTAGTTGGTCGCTCCTAGTCTTTTGCTAGCCTTCATTTGTACTGAGTATGAACTCTACTCGTGCATCCAACTCCCAAAAACCAAGTTTGCCAATGTGTCCACTATAAGTTCCTATGCATGGTATTTGCAAGCCATTCCAAGTAAATTTTCATGTGCTACCTTTCAAAAAAACCTTCAAAATACTTCTCATTTTGTGACACTGTTTTCAGCTCATGGGGACGTAGTGGTCGGATTTGCTATCTTCCATATTGTTTTATTCCAAAAAGAAAGAAAAAAAGAAAAAAGAAAATAAAAAAGGCACTCCTCCATGGTATGTGAATGTTGGTGGGCACCCGATGGAATCGGTTAGCCATGGTTTGTGAAAGGAAAAAAGGTGGGGAGGAGTGCCAAGCTTTATAAAAGAGCACCAAAGTGCCAATCTTTCTATCAAAAACTTGCTCATTTTTGTATGGAAGATAGTAAGAACCCCATTGCCAGTCGTTGACAAAGATAACCACCTCTCAAAATCAATTTTTATCTCTCTGTTTTACAAATGAAAAGCTCTAGCACATGTTTAATCCCTGCTTCCCTCTACGAAGGGCCCTTTCTTTTACTTTTATGTTGAGTCTCCACCTTCTACCTTTATGCATCGTCTAAGAGAGCATAATTGCCATTCTGAGTTTAATGTGCATAGTCCCAAAGTTTATCATTGATTGATTCATGATTATGGTTTTGCTTGTTCTTAAATTATTTGTATCTAGTCGCCCTCTTAAACTTGAAGGTATCCTATGCATTTATGTTTTGCTATTCCATGAAGGACAAGCTAAAAAACACTTGATATGTTTTTCCATATGGTTGAAACACACACTTGACTTTCATTGTTTCATTATTCATGATCTTTCGTTTGTGTTTCTTTTCATGTTATAACATGGTTGCTAAGTTTTATTGTCAAGATTATGTCTCTTATGCCCATGTTTTAAGTTCTTTGATCCCAGCATTCGATGCTTTACATCGTTGATCAAGATTGTGATGGTGTATGTCACCTCAAAAATTATTCTTTTATATCACTTACCTACTCGAGGACAAGCAGGAGTTAAGCTTGGGGATGCTTGATACGTCTCAAACGTATCTATAATTTTTGATGCTCCATGGCATTTTTATGCATTTTTCGGAATTAACCTATTAACGAGATGCCACAGTGCTAGTTCTCTGTTTTCTGCTGTTTTTGTGTTACAGAAAAGCTACACAGGAAATATTCTCGGAATTGGACAAAACAAAAGCTAGACCTTCTATTTTTCCCGAAGCATCACGAAGTCCAAAGATGAGACGGAGGGGAGCCAGGGGCTCGCCACACCCTAGGGTGGCGCGACCCAGCCCCTGGCCGCGCCACCAGGTGGTGAGGCCGCCTGTCCCACCTCCTAACACTGCCATTTTGCCTATATATCCCCCTCGACGAGAAAAACCTAAAGGACGGATCGCTTTTCCTCGAAACATACTGCAAGCCGCCACCGTCATCGTCGTGAGATCGGGAGGATCCAGGAGCTCTTCCCGGCACCCTGCCGGAGAGGGGAATCCCTGCCGGAGGCCTTCTCCACCACCATGGTCGTCTCCGGAGTGATGTGTTAGTAGTCTACCTTGGACTACGGGTCCATAGCAGTAGCTAGATGGTTGTCTCCTCCACCATGTGCTTCATGTTTAGATCTTGTGAGCTGCCCTACATGATCAAGATCATCTTTATGTAATTCTACATGTTGTGTTTGTTGGGATCCGATGAGTATTGGTACTATGTTAAGTTGATGTGCTGAATTATATATCTTATGTTATCTCTATGTTGTTTATGATCTTGCATGCTCTCCGTTGCTAGTAGATATCTTGGCCGAGTAGATGCTAGTGACTCCAAGAGGGAGTATTTATGCTTGATAGTTGGGTTCATGCCTCTAGTAATCTGGAGGAGTGACAGAAACCTCTAAGGTTGTAGATGTGCTGTTGCCACTAGGGAGAAAACAACATTCTTGTGTCCAAGGATATTTGTTTTGTTTACATTACGCACTTTGCTTAATGCAATTATCTGTTGTTCGCAACTTAATACTCAAGGGGTACTCGGATGACTCCCCGTGAGTGGATTTTTAGTCATAGATGCAGTTAGATGGCAGTCTATGTATTTTGTCGTAATGCCCAGAGTGAATCTCATAGTGATCCTCATGACATATGTACGCTATCTTTACTCTATCAATTGCCCGGCTGTAATTTGTTTACCCAGCATGTTGTTATTTATCTTATGGAGAGACACCACTATTGAACTGTGGACCCCGGTCCAATTTCCTTTACATTGCTATTACCCTTTACTATTTTACTCGCATTATTTACATTCTTGCATACTATTATCTTTTACCACTCGATACGCTCAATCCTTTGTTTATAGCAAACCGGTGAGATTGACAACGTCATCGTAAGTTGGGGACAAAGTTCTTGGTTGTGTTGTGTGCAGGTTCCACGTTGCTGCTGGTGAAAAGCTTCACACCGATAAGTATTCTGCTGGCGCCATTGTCCTGGGTGTCGCGAAGCTAGCAAGCATCGCCTTCTGAAGTTTGGCTTTCTCCTACTGGTTCGATAAATCTTGGTTTCACAACTGAGGGAACTTGCTGATGTGCTCCTCATACCTTCCTCTTGGGGTTCCCAACTGGGTGCCTTAACACCGTACCATCAAGTTGCCCGCGGTGATGTGGTCGAGGACCCAGGCGAGGGTGCGGCCGAGGACGCCCCACCACAGCTTCCTCGCGGTGGCGTTCTTGTTGGCGAGCAGAGGGCCGCTGCCCTTGTAGTGTGCCAGCTCCACGAGACGCCGCTCCGTGAAGAACGTCGTCCAGTGGTCCTCGTTGTCGGGATCCCAGAGGGGATCATTGCGCTCCTTCGGTGTGAGCACCTCCCAGTAGTGCCGGTGGATGGAGGCTTGCCCCGTCGCACTGTGGGACACCGGTGGGATTGGGATCCCGCCGGCGCTCAGTCGCCACGTCCTGGGACACCGAAAGTCGGGCGGCGCCATGTACCACGCCTCGTACAGGGCGCGCCTCCCACTCGTGGAAGTAGCGGCGGCCGAAGTCGTTCGCCTCATGGCCTGCGGGTTCCATCTTGGCGTTATGGGAGAAGGTCGCGAGTGTGGCGAGGGAGAGAAGCTCTGTGCAGCGGCGAGCATGGGAAGTAATGGCGCTGGGGGAAGCTTTTTATAGCCGCGGTGAGCGGTGGACGTTGAACGCATGGCGGGCATTAACGTCGGCCCGTGCTCCAAAGCGACGTCTCACTGTGGCTGGGCAAAGCTACCGCCGGTGCAGTTATTCAGCGCGGAAGGCGAGGAGACGGGCGAGTGGAGATGAAGAAGGGGTGGGGCAGTCGTTGACTGTGGGCTACGCGGCGAGTCACGTGCCCAGCTGCCGCCCCCGCTCCCCCCTCCCATGGGCAGGGTTTGGATCGGGTACGCCGGATTAAAAAAATGTGTCGTGCCAGATGAAATTTTGGTTTAGGAAGCGCGGCTGGGCAGGATTTTCTGTGTCGGCGCCCCCAAAAGCCGTTTGGGGGGCCTTTAGGGGGCGAGTGGAGACGCTCTTAGGTGCTCCACTCCTCCTTGTTTTCATGGTCATGGCCTTTTCTCAACCACGTTGCATCCTCATTCCTATCGAAGGGCCTTCGGCCGAACTTCATTAAGATATAGAAGAAAAAGTTATACAAGGCCAAAATGTAGCCAGCATCGGCTGAGGTAGCCGAATAGTAAAAAAAACACCATGCAAAAAAGGACAGAGCCACAGTTACACAGGAAAACAACCCACTCAAGTCAGAAAGCCTAGATATCCGTAATGCATCCAGCAGCTCACCACGAACGGATGTCTTCCATGATGAGTTCGAACAGGCGATCGACTGTGTTGCTCTCCTGCTGGAAGATGCGGGGGTTTCTTTCTTTCCAGATCCTCCAATGCACAAGAATGGCCACCGTGTCGAAGTCACGTCGCAGGTTCTTGGGCGCCCGCTTCCTGGCCACTATCCACTAGTGTTCAGTGCTCTAGAAAGCAACACCAGGGACGGGGAAGATAGCACCAGAGAAAGCACGTACCCGGCACCATACTTGCTGCGTAAAACGACAGTGCACAAAGAGGTGCATGCAATTCTCACCAATAGACTAACAGAGGGAGCAAACAGGGTTGTGAGGCTAGCCTCTGCGTGCCAGATTATCCATATTTAAGCATCGCTTGTGAACTGCAAGCCACATGAAGAATTTATAGCGCATATGGGCTTTGGACTTCTAGATAGGTTTTGCACATGCAAAATCCGTGTGTTGGCGATGAAGAAGAGCATGTAAGCTGAACTGACAGAGAAGTTTCCATCCTTGGTGCACCGCCACACTGCCTCATCTTGCCTGCCTTCAGTCAGCGCACCGTGCCCGCCACAATGTCCCATAACTGGAGATATTGTGCCAGCGCTGGTGTAGACAGACCCCGGAGATATCCCTGACCCAGCGGTGGTTGTGTAGAGCAGCAGCCACAGAGATGTGTGAGTCGTGGACGAAGGAAAAAAGAATCGGGACCTTGTCCTTTATAGTTCACCCGCCTGGAAGCCAAGCATCACTCCAGAACTTGGCACGCATGCCGTCTCCCAAATGAATACAACATCCAGCCTTGAAAAGGTCGACGTCATCCTGATCGTCGTTTGCTGGGATCAACGCCCAAGGTCGTGACTCCGGGGCCCATCTCAACCACGGCCAGCGGCAGCGCAACGCCGTGCCGAACCAACGTAGATTGAGGACCCCGAGCCCGCTATTCCGAGTTGGTTGGCAGACCCTAGACCATGGCAGTAGACAGTGGCCGCCGTTAACTTCTTCTTCGCCCTTCCATACAAACCCACGACAACGACGGTTGATCATGTCTAATGCCCATTGAGGGAGAGGTAAGACAGATAGCAGATGGAGTGGAAGTGCCATTAGAACTGAGCGGGTAAGAGAGAGATGACCACTAATCCGCAAGAATCTCGGTTTCCAACCTTTCAGTTTCCTAAATATTTATCGATCAGAGGCCAGATATCAGCCCGACGAAGACGACCAGTGGAAAGTGGCAGGCCTAAGTAGTTTGTGGGGAAATTCTTCTTACTGCAGTTGAAGTAATTAGCCTCCCACTGTGCAGTCTCATCATCACAACGAATACATGACACATGGCTCTTATGCATGTTCACTTTCAGGCCTGAGGCATCAGCAAAAGCATCAAGGAGCAAAGAGATGGACTCCATGTCTCCAGGGGTTGGCCTGAAGAAGAGAATAGCATCGTCCACATAGATAGAAACTCTTGGGATATCCTGATTCAGGCCGAGATTGGCGAGCAGGCCATGTTCCGCAGCCCACTGGACAGAAGCTTGCATCCGCATACGGCCTTGGACAGGCCAAATAAATTAGGTTCTTTTAACCTAATTAGTGGTAAGATCTTTCAAGTTTTTTTTTTGCAAATTCAGAGAGCTTTATTGATTATTCGATAGGATTATAACCACTCCTAAGAGAACTGATAAGAAACATGGGTTATAATTAATCGGCACGCATATTCTCCTATCTGAACTAGCTTGTTTAGCACAAAGATAAGCAACATTACTTGCATCGTGCCCAATAGAACTAAGACTTTCTCCAAAAAAGAATAGAACTAAAACTAAAGCTAGAAAAAGCTCTTTTTATACCTCCCGCGGACCATAGTGGGGCCCTTTTCATAGCACGAGTAGGACAAACGACCTTGTACATCTTTTAGGCCTTTTTCCTCCTAATAAAAAAGATCAGGTCATGGCCCTTCAACATTTGAGTGCATACCAATAACATATTACCTTCAAATCCCGATATTCAAACAAACTTCAAATCAAAACGAATTTGTTCAAATTAATCTTAATTTCATTGAATTAACAATGCTGACGGCAATGGTTGTATAATGGAGTTTAGCTTGACTCCGCCAAAGACTGCGGCAGATCTTAACAAGAGTGCGGTGTGCGAATGGGAGAGGTTGAAGAGATGGGTATGAAGCTGATTGTCTCAATCTGTACTATCAATTTTAGCATTCATTTAGGTTATATGCGAAATAAAGTTGAGATGAAGATTGTTTGAAAAGTTATTATGATTTATTTTAAAGCAAACAACTTATATATGATGATCTTCTATAAAGTAAAAAAGTATGTAAACCAGGAAGGTGTTTGTTATGTAGTTTGGTAGAATGAATAATTAGAACATGATGGAGAATGATATGGATAAAATAGCTTACATTGACACGTGTATGCCACTTTACATTGACACATTTATGAATAATTAAGAAGAGTGAATTCCATTTTTTTACTCTATATTTTCCATTAAGTAAAAAAATTCCCCCTTTACCCTATTTAGTGATGTTTGTGCCACATTTTACCCATTTTAAGAGTTAAAACATTCTGTCGGTTGGAGCCTGGTCTATGTATCGTCAGAGACATATTTTACCCTGATGTTCACCACTTGCTGCTCTCTCAAAGCTGCCGGAGTTGCTCCTGGAGCTGATGCACCACCATCATGAATGGGATATTACGATTTTGCAAACTGTATACATTACACATTGCATTTGTAATGGATTGCTTCTTGCCCTAAACATGAGCGTCATGGAGATTACTAAACACATATAATTGTGCAATTATCCATGCGGCAGCATCGTAGGATCAGTCTTTGTTGAAGACAATGTTGCTGATACTGTGGCATTGGAAAAGGTTGATTTGACTGTTGATGATTTTTTTGAAAATAGCTGCCAGTATCCACCATGTCAGAGCTGCTCATGGCAAAGATCATGCCGAGTGTAGAAGCACACATGAAGCGTAGGTGTCCATTTCCGAATGCCAAAGTTACATGCCGTTTTCACTCAAATACACAAATAAAATCTGAGCTTGTACAAGTACCACTAAACACCTTTAGATTAAGGAGCTATCTAGATGTTTTTAGACGTGTGGATCAAAGAAGAGAGAATAAGAAAATACCTCTCTCTGATGTGGCACCCCAAGTGTACCTAACGACTACCCCTCACTCGAAAAAATGCTCTTAAATCTTAAACAGGGTTAGATATGGCACTTCACTAAATAGGGTAACTGAAAGGAATTCTTGTTAAATTGGACAATTGTTGTCACAAATGAAGAAATAGGGGGTAAAAAATGGAATTTACTCAATTAAGAAAGTGATGGAGAATTTTGTAACCAATTTTTTATTTGAAAGTTTCCAAAATGTTGAAAGGTTTGAACCAAGATATGTTGCACCAGGTGTACCATAGAGCCCACTTCCCTAAATATTCTCCTTGGTAGATGTTATTACTTGTGTGACTAATCCTATGATAATATGATTGAGTTTCTAAAATGGGACATCATATGGTCATGGTGTCAGATTTGTGAAAAACATGAACATTGCAGATGCACAGACCGATAGGAAACCCCATTGGATAAACTAGTTGGTCCGTTATCACTGAACAATAGCAGAAATCACGAATGATGGGAGATGTAACCCGTGGAGGTGAAGACCATATGTCTATTTGTTTTCCATACGGATCAACAAATGCTCTGGGTTTCACTATCATGAGATAACATTTTGTTATGTAGTCACGCCCTCAGCCATAATAATAATATAAAATAACCATAAAAAGCAACCAAACTAAAAAAAATGAAATACTCTAAGATGTTCCCGCAGAGGTAAAGACCATACACTTGTTGTTCTTCCATATTTTCCTACTATATTTTTTTTGTTTCGGTGTTACCCATTCTTTTGCTAATCATTTGCAATAGCACATGTCTAACCAGTGACCTAGAGAGTCTTGTTACCGTAAGAGTTCTCATGACAGGGTTCTCATGAAGATTATTCCATGATAAGGCCAGGGCAGCGAGCGAGAATGGTGACTTGAGCAACACTTTAGGTGATTTTTCATGACAACACCATTAACATCATGGACTGAAGAATACGACAATGTGTTGGTCCTTACGGCCTACTTGTCGATGAATAGTGGTGGAAAGTTTTGAGCTTGGAAGAAAGGAGTGGGTAGCAAGTGCGGATTTAACAGAAAGCACTATTGCAGACGTGAAGTTGCAAAAGATAGGGGTGTTAGGGTGAAAAATATGACAACTACGAGTTGACACCATGGACTAGATAGTGGCTGCTTGATTAGGCACAACGTGGTACTAGACTTGATATTAAGCTCCACTAAATTTATCTAGATGAGAGTAAGCTCAGTGTGTAGCATTTCACAATTTAATAACTAACACGACCACAATGATTAAAACTGAAGGTAGGTCTCCTCCACTAAAATTATTCATAATAGGAAAAGTGGAATGTGAGACGTAATACTAGCACATAAAAATGAGTGAGAGAGTGGGGGTGAGAGGCTAAATGACAATTCTATGACATGAGTCGACTCTAGAGTTTAATATTTACGTAACATGTACAACTATAAGCTCTAGAAATATCTATCAAGATATTTATTTGACGTGCACCCTCTAAAATCCACTGTCTATTAAGATGTACTCAATAAGCCTAAGTTTTATATATTAACCTAGAGAGGAACATTACTAAGGGTAGCTTAGTTGAAAATGTAAGGTTCCTCAAATTCATTTCAGTTTAACACTTGCATATTTCTAGTGTTGTAGTGAACTAGTTATTGGATTAGTGGCTAGTGTGGTGGTTGTATTACAAGCCTACCAGAGATAAACTCCAGGATTAACACCATGTGCATCTAGCAAATGAAGATTATTCTTTCTATTGGATGAGATGTTCTATCGATAAGGAGGTCACTGTATATGTGTGATGGTGTAGCTGAGTGTGCGTCCATGTCGGTGCCAGTGTTTCTAATAACAATTACAGCTATAATATTGTATGTGGGAAACATTGCGTTACGATGTTTAATAGCCGATTAGATGGTTCATTCTAAATAATAAAACACATCTAACAAAGATTCTATTTTATAGGTTAAGGTTGAAAACATATATCTAGTGACAAAATTCATTAGAGTAAGTATAAAAGTTTAGTGCAAATGAAACTTGTAAGCTAAATTTAAGCTCATGGGGTTGATGAAGAGCTCCATGAAACAAATCATGACATGTCGTAATCCCAACCCCAATGAGCTTGATGCAATAACTCTGAGGAACAGAGGGACTAGGTTGGAAAGCACTCGCGTATTTCTAGTGATGTAGTGAACAAGTTGTTGGATGTGTGGCTAATGTGGTTGTAGCTAGGCATACTAGATTTTTGCAACTTGTGGTTGGCGCCTGTGTGAACTTCTATTGCTGAACCCGTGATGTAGGAGGATGTAATCTCTAATCCAGAGTAATATATGAGCTTTCCCCCTCAAAAAAATGTGGTTGTATCACAAGCCTAACAGAGATCAATCCCCAGACTTAACAACATGTGTTCGCTAATGAATATTATGCTTTGCATGGGATGAGATGTTCTACAGACAGGAAAGTCACTATATATGTTTGATGGTATAGGTGAGTGGTGTTTCTAAAAACAATTGCAGCTATATGTGTTAGCATAGTATGTAGAAAAAATTGTGTTACGATGGATATATCCTTGGCTCATCCTATCTTGATTTTGTATTTATCCTAGAGTGGTTCGCACTCTACCGACCTGGACGAGTGGGCCTAGGCCAATCGTCCAAGAAGTGGGATTAACTGGCCTTCTACAGAGTGATCCCCTCCTGCCTTGTGGGTCTAACCAGGACACATGACCTATAGTGTTACAGAAAATTTGAGCCTTCTCACTCCAGTGGAAACACAAGGTCTTCGATCGGGTTATGTCGACGCGCGCTAGCGTCGTATCATTGCTGAAGATGGTGGATCGTAACTTGACTTCAAGGATGAAAATCCAGAGATCAACTTATGGTTGGACTCGTCACCATTGGCGCACGTGCGGTGTTTTCCTTCTTGAAGGCTTAGCCTAGGAGTTATGTATTTTTTTGTTCGGTTTCTGTCATATATCTCAAGGTTAGTGGTTGTCGGATGGAGTTAATCGAGTTTGCACACTCTAGTGGAAACACAAGATCTTCGATCGGGATATGTCAACGCGCGCTAGCGTCGTATCCTTGCTGAAGGTGGTGGATCGAAGCTTGACTTCGAGGATGAAAATCCTGAGATCAACTTATGGTTGGACTCGTCGCCATTGGCGCGTGTGCGGCGTTTTCCTTCTGGAAGGCTTAGCCTAGTAGTTGTCTATTATTCGTTCAGTTTCTGTCATGTATCTTAGGGTTAGTGGTTGTCGGATGGAGTTAATGTCGTGAGGCATGCACCCTCAGGTTTTCTTTTCCGAGCCAAACTTGTTTGGCTGCTGGATTTTAATAATACAAGGTTGTCGATGCAGAGGCTGGGGCTTCGTTCCCCATTTCAAAAAAATCCTCATTTCTTGGAGCACTTGAGAGGTAAAATTCGTAATTGAAATAAATGATATACAACTGACTAATCCTTCGGTTTAATTAATTAAATTGGATCCGAGTACTTCTTTTTTAAAGATCCGAGTATCATGATCATGGAATTTGTAACTTAGCAAACAAAAATCGTATTTGTAAGATTTAAAAATTACAGTGAGAAGTCATACATGTACAATATAGATAGAAACACATATAAAATGAGTTTTCATAAAAGAATACTATGTAGTTGTCGTAACCTATAACCCCTCTTACATTAAACTAGTAGTATTGTAAATTATTATACTTCTTCTCAAAAGAAGCTTGATATAGCTCGATGTACACTCTTACTGCACCATATTTTCATACTAAATATTACCTATGCGTCTGTCTAAGTATATCTTGTGTTAATGACGTTTGTTTTCCATAACTGAAACATATAACTATGATTTTTCACTAAAGTAAAAGTTTCTTTTTTTTGCACGGACTAAAATAAAAGTTCCATGATCATAAAATACAAGGATCAAATGTACGAGTATAAAATTCTACGCATGCAAGGATTTGTGGGGCCAAATAACGGGAGTGATGAAGATTTTTAATGGCACATGATTTCACCGAGAGCCTGTACACATCGAAGCCTCATGCTCCACACCCTTAAAGACGCACAAAGACATGCTTAATGGCACATAGTTGCAAGTCATAGTGAGAAATCAATATTACCGACGATATATGGGTCCAACAAAGTATTTTTTTTATTACGGTTTTGCTAGAAAACAGGCATCGATCAGTCACCTGTTTATTTTTTCTTTTACCTTTTTCTCTGGTCCGATTTTCTGCCGTTTCTTTTTATTGATTTTTTTTGTCTTTCTCCTTCTTATCTATAGTGCAATTATATATATGGTGTAGCTAAGTTTTTATCAGTTACAAGTGAATTGCAACTACGATTTACTAGTTGCAAGTGGGTTACAACTGAGTCTTTTTCTAATTGCAAGTGGGTCATAACACTTTTTTTTTTAGTTGCAAGTGGGTTGTAACTGAGTTTTATCTAGTTTGCAAAATGGTATTTAACTGAGATTTTTCAGTTTATAAATGAATTGCAACTGCCATTTAGCAGTTGCAAGTAGGTTGCAACTAAGTTTATTTCTAGTTGCAAGTGGATCGCAACTGAGTTTTTAGTGGCAAGTGTGGTCTTATCTATTTTTGCAAGTGGGTGCCATTGAGATTTTCAAGTTACAAGTGGGTTACAACTATAATTTACTAGGTGCAAGGAGACCATAATTTAATTTTATCTAGTTACAAGTGGATTGCAACTAAGAGTTAACTGTTTGTACATTGATAAAAAAATCAAATTTAAAATCATTCAAATTTTAGAAAAAACATTAAAAAATGATGTTAGGTGACTTATCTCTAGTTAGAGATCAATCGTCTGATCTCTAGATGTTCCCTTTTTATTAAAAGACCATCTTGCCACTCTTAATGAAGAGGCAAGGTCTAATCTTAGCCGTTGATTTCTAATGATTCTTAAGTTGGGCATCAGGTTCAGAGAGTTGCAGATCATCAACCCGGCCTACCCCCTGGTATATCAGAAATCGAAGTCCATCGCAACAGGTTTGAGTAAGTCAAACCCGGCAAAGTCACAAAAGTCAACGCCGATCGGAGAGGAAATGTGCCCTCGGCCATCATCCATGCTCACTTTGCCGCCCGAGCACCTGAAGTCGTCGAACGTGCTGCCGGAGAAGCACTGGTCCATCGCGTTCACCGCTTCGCCACGTGCCGGAGGAAGCTCCGCGGAGCAGGGCACGACGCTGCCAGCGGCAATGGCATCGGCAGTGCTGCAATGGACGGTGGCGTCGTCCTCGAGCGGCGGCAGCGCGCGCGTGTGGCCGTCGAAGAGGGCGACGTGCGCGTAGAGCTTGTCCTTCCTGGAGAACGAGGTGCCGCAGGAGCAGACCCATCGGTCCAGGCCGCAGTGCTTCTCGTGGGTGCGGAGGTCCGCGAGCACGGAGAAGCGCTTGACGCCGCAGCGACGGCAGACGTGGCTCTTGTCGCAGTGGCTCCGGCGGTAGTGGTTCTTGACGCAGACTGGGGTCTTGAGCGGCTGGAAATCTCGGTGCTCCCGGTTGCGCTTGCATCCGGCGTATGGGCACGAGTAGTAGAGCCGCTTGTTCGTGTCCGACGCCGGCGAGGAGTGCCCGGGCTTGGCGAGGGAGGCGGGAATCTTGTACTGCTCGCCGTGGCCGCGCATGTGCATTCGCAGGTTGGCGTCGCGCTTGAAGCCCTTGCCGCAGACCTTGCAGGTGTGGGCGTGCGGCGCCAGGATCTCCTCCTTCTCGATCTGGACCACCTCGTAGGGCCCCGACGCCGGGTGCTCCTCCTCGTCGGCAGCTTCAGCGTGGTCCGAGTCGTCGCTCCCCGGCTGCTCCTGCGCCGTATTCGACAGCGTCGGCGACCACACTGCGGCGTCCGCCTCCTCGCCGGCGCAGCGAGGGGCGTCTGTGCCGGCACCAGTGGCGAGGTCGTTGGCGATGGAGACGAGCTGCACGATGATGCACCGGAGCTCGGCGGACACGATGGCGTGCTGCTGCTGCGGGCGGGGCGTGGAGCAGAGTATGCCGCGGAGGTGCCCGATCTTGTGCTCCAGGAACGTCAGGTACGTGGTGAGCACCGCCCTCGGGTCTGACTCTGACCGACCTTCCCCCGCTCCTTGGCCCTGGCTGCCATGCCTCTCCTCGTGGCGAGCTTGACCAATTCTCTGATCGAGATCCCACGCCTCCATGATTCCAGCTGCTAAGCTCTGATGGTGATCTGGCTGGAGGAACATGTGATTGTTATTACTCGCTAAATGATCGGCAGTGCTACACATGGTGGACTCCGATCTCTTAGCCTGCTTAATTTGTGGTGGTGAAGTGAAGTCGTGGTTGTAGTGGTGCGTGTGGCTTGAGCTTTGGTAGTGGAGCTGGTTATATATGTGCATGGAGATTGCTCGTGCGTGCGTGCTCGCGTGGGTGGGCTCCATGGCGGCGGCAGGCCGGCCGCGTGGAAGGAAGGAGGAAGGAGATGACGGAGGTGTGCGAACGCGCACGATGATTCTTCCACCTGGCCTCCTCTCCTGGCCCGTCCGCCCCTTGGGGCACTGCTTTGGGACAGGAAAGCGACGTCGTCTTTGCCCTTTGGTGTTCTTCCGGTGGAAATATTTGCCCCTTTTGAGCAACACAGGGGCAAAAATGTAAAGCGCGCATTTGGACCGCCAGGCTTCGGGGTCTGACTTGTAGAGTGATATATCCAGTTGCCAAGTCAGAGTAAAAATCGCAAAAAACATGTACTCCCTTAATCCCAAAATTTAAGGCGTTTTTCTATGCACATCTTAGATGAAGTAATAAATTATATGAATTGAAAATGTATAAATTGTATCATTACATCCGTCTTGTAAAATTCTTTCATTTCACATATCTTTATGCTAATTTTGTGGACTTAATGTAATTATAAATCATAGTCAGAGTTGCACGTTGTTAACCAGCAAAATTTAAGAACGCTTTACTTTTTGAGACAGAAGGACTTTATAAAAAAAGATCAAGACAGAAGGAGTAGATTCCGAAAATATAGTCGTCGTGTCTCTCCAGGCCTACCAAGCACTGGCGGGGCATGGCGCAAAACAAAGGGAGGGCCAACTGGATGTAATGCTAGACAATGCTTGTAATGCGGCTAATGGCCGTGATGCCGTATTTGCGGGCATTACGTAGGATCTCGCTCTATAAACTCAATTCCTTTGAGTTATATATGACTGGTTTAGGTGGATGTTGTTCTTCATTTTCAACTCCAGTTCACTTCGGGAGTAAGAGAACCTTCAGCAGTTGTACTTGCATCTTCTCCCTTTTATTTTGCAATATGTCGCCATGGCTTTATCTTAAATAATTGAACCAAAAGTATCTAATGGATTTATACGAAAAGTAGTCGAGCGGTTTATGAAAAGCAAAGCATACAAATTAATGTGTATATACAATCAAATAAGACCTCCAAATGTCACATTTCCCATATACTTCCTCCGTTTAGAAATATAAGATGTTTTAGCTTTGTGAAATGAGTGTATCTAGACATCTTTTAGTGTGTAGATTCAAGTGAACATATACACTAAAAGATGCCTAGATATATTCGTTTCACAAAACTAAAACATCTTATATTTTTAAACGGAGAAAGTAGTAGACAATCAATCAAATGCGCAATCAAGGAACCCTCACCTCCTCGGCTGACCAGGACAAGTAGAAGGATCCCAGCAACCACGTAGATGCAGTCGGCGAGGACCGACTTGGCCTTTATCGTAGATCCTGGGTGAGGCATTGCTTTCTGGCTCGATGCAAAAGGCCTTGATGCGCAACTCCAAAACACCGGCATACCCCGCAACTTTTGAAGCTAGTATTTTAGAGCATCTCCGCCAGTGGCCCTAAAACGTGGTCGGTGCGGAAATTGGACTTAGGGCTAAAAACCGGTCTGTACCGACGCCCCTAAAATCATGCTGGCGCGTAGGCGAGTCTAATAAATGAGCCGACGCTCCCGTGCCAGCCCCTGTGCGGTAGGATCCCATCGGGAGCGCCGGCACCTCGCGGCAGCGCCAATCCGACGCCCGGGGCCCCTTGCCAGCGACACCACCGCTTTTCCGCTGGAATCTCCCGCCAGAAACTTCCCGCCGTTGTTTCCCGCCGAGAAGCCGGCTTCCCGCCGGGCGGCAGCTATAAATAGAGGTGCTGTCGGCGGAGGGGAGACACCAAAAAACAATGGCAGACCATCGAGCGACTTGGGCGAGGCTGAGGGAGGTGGCGCGGCAGCGCTACCCCGACGACGACCGGGCGGCCGAGGCCACGGAGAGGGCACTCTTCGACGCCGAGGAGGCGGCCTCATACGCCGTCGACCTGGACGCGCGAGCGGAGGAGCGGGGCGTCCTCGGCACGGCGCGCCCCGCCACGGCCTCAGGTGCGAGCTCTGAGAGGAACTGCGGGCAGAGGGCTCCGGCGCCGCCGGCACCGAGGAGGAGTACGTGCACCTCGACGATGATGACCTCGATGCCGACGACCTCGCCTACCTCGAGGTCCCCACCGACGAGAAAGTCGTGGAGTACGTTGCCGAGCAGAGGCACTGATGGCGTCATTCGAGATGCAGCGCCGTGACGAGGCTGCCCGGCGTCTCATGGCGGCCGAGAGAAGGGCGGCGGCGGACAACCTAGTAGCGGTGCACCAAAGTGCGCACCAATCGGCATATCTCCATAACTTGGCGGCGGTGGACGAGGCGAGGGCGGTAGCGGCGGCCCCAGGAGGACCACGCGAGGGTTGAGGCGGAACGGTGGCTGCAGTATGAGCGTGCGAGGGCGGCGGAGTTGGCGAGGGTGCACGAACACCAATACCCCTGCCCTCCTACTACGTCGACGCCCGTATCGCAGAAGATGCCCACCGCCACCGGCAGCAGCTGCGGGAAGCACACCTCCGCCATCGCTTGGAGACAGGCAACCATGGTGGCTCCGGCGGTTCCGACACGGGCGGCTCCGGCGCCCAGTAGTAGTAGGTAGTATAATTAGAAGTTCAAGCGGTCTATACTCCGCTTGAATACCAGTTTGGGGTACTTTGGCTCCGAACTTGAATATGTAAAATATGTCTAATTCTGATGAAATCTAGCAAGTTCAATGAAAATTAGCAAATTTAAAATAACAACTTTTTTGGGGCCGGTGTTTTGGAGCCGCCAGTGTGGGAGCCCGACCTCAAAATTTTGGGAGGACCTACCGGCGCCCCCAAAACGGCCCATCCGACATCTTGCCGGGCACTATTTTGGGGGCGCTAGTGGACATGCTCTTATAGACCGGCGACTCCCCAGGAAGAGGTCCTCGGAACCCTAGTTTGGTTGAGGGTTGGGAAGGGGGGAGGGGATGAGTGCTCCTGTTCATGATTACTCCATGGCTTGGTTTGAAGGGCAACACAAGGCAAAAGCCGGCAGCTGCCTTAACTTGCCCTTTCGAGCTACCGTGCACTACTTACGCTACAGTAGGGTCGGAGTAACTAGTCAGGCTTAATTTACCACGTGCTGCTTTATCCTAGCACGTGCCTGGATACTATTCTTAAGGTCCTCTTGTCTCTTCCAAAGTCCAAACCCCAGCCAAGGTGTTTTACAACATACAGTATATACCGAGTAGCATGAGTTGCTTTTTTTGTACAGATGATGACATATCCAGTACTCCGTACTATGATTACTGCCATATATACTCCACGTAGAAAGTTTCTACGGTGCAATTTGTTCTTTTGTGGCGATAAGTTATGCATACGAATGTTCGCTTGTGCGCCTTGATCGATCATTACTAAGACATGATTCCAGCAACCCGATCGAGTACATTTTTTATGCGGAGCCCGGTCCATGGTCTTTGTCATTCGGAATCTGCCGACCTTCACGCCTCATGAGTGACGATAGAGTGGCGCTCGAAGCTCGGTCGTACATAGTTCAGCACAACAGCAAAAGTCTCCGGCCTTCTTTTGTTCGGCAGTTTATGTTACTCAGTAGTGATTATCAACGTCTTGACGCGTTCGTCACGTCTCTATCAGTTCATTCTTGAATATCATAAAGCAGTTGCCTGATAGAGATTAGGGGAGTAGTTAGCATAAGAATATTATATTTATGGTCTAATTCACTTTTTTATCACTTTACTTTTTTATCAATATCTACTCCCTCCGTTTATAAATATAAGATATTTTAGCTTTGTGAAACAAATGTATCTAGACAAGTTTTAGTGAGGGAGTACCACTCTATTGCAATTTTTTTGTAATTCGGCTAATCACATATTTGGAGTCAATTGACAGCAAATTTGATAGGTGGGCCCACATGTCACCTATCACCACCCTCGACTATTGCGCTGTCCCGCCCCGTCCCGCCCCAGGAGGTGGCCGCCGGCTAGGCCGCCGGCCCTCGGCTTCTTGGAACCCCAGAATCCCTGCTCTTGCGCGTGCAGGTCGCCATCCACCATTGTTATCGCTCCATGACTGGGTCCCGTGCTTTCCCTCCTTCCGGTCGCCGTCGGTCCCCTTCTTCCCCTGCTCTGGCGCCGAACCTATCCAGGTCGGCTGGAGCTCCACGACCACGGCCATGGCAAGATCTCGGTGAACCTCGTCCACTCACCCACGACCGATGAGTAAAATGGCAGGAAGAGGTTGTCTCCTTTATCCATCACCCGACATGTGTTCTTCCACTGATTTTTTCACCGACATCGCTCAAAGGACACAGCGGCGGCGCTTGGCTGTGGCCCCGGCGGGCGGGTGGAGGAGGTGTGCACCGATGGTTGAGCTGCCGGTCGAAGCAGACCGACCTCCCTCACGTCACCGCGGCGGCGCCATCCCTCAGATCCGGCCATGGTCAGGCCCCTGAAGCTCGTATTTTGTCGGATTAGGGGGCGGCGCGGGATCCTCGCAAGCGGTAGTGCGCTCCTGGCCGGTGGAGGTGGGGGCTGGCCGGCGGCGGGATGCTAGTTGAATTTTTTAAACCGATGAGAATTTTTATATTTGTAAGTGGACTGACATATGGGAACCAGTCGTAGTCAACAAATAACGTCCAGTTCCTGCCACCTCAGTTCTGACAAGTGGCACGTGTCAGATTCGCTATCATTTGTCTCCAAATCTATGATTTGCCCGAATTGCAGAAATCTTGCAGTATAGTGGTAGATTTTGGTACCAAAACTATAAAGTGATAGATTTTGGTGCCAAATGGTGAATTCGACCACAAGTGTAATTGTTTCATGCTAACTTCTCGAGATTAGGGAGTAGCATCTATTTTTTTCACATATTTTTGAATATAAGAACAAGAATAAGATACCGAACTATACTCGTCCTACGGTGCTCGAACATGCATCAGTGTGTGCTACGGAGGAAGCAACATCCAGTTGGTCGAAGATATTTTTTCTAGGGCATCTAATTGATTTTTGGTAGACAATCAATCTGGAGATGCGAAAAATCGCTTTGGAGCTCAGGCTCCATGCAGCCCTTTATTTTGATTTTTTTTAAATTGACATTTTAAAGTTTTAAAAAAATCTAAAGAAAATATGTGGGTGTAGTCAACTATATACACTACAACTGTGCAAATTTTTAATGTAAAATACCTTATATTATAGCCTCAGTAAAAAAGATAAATTAGACAAAATTTGGAACATTTTCCTAGATCTGAAATCTTGTTCCCAGATCTGGAATTTTGTTATTTTTTCTGAGGCCAGAATACACGATATTTCATAATACAAATTTACACATAGGTAGAATAAATCATAGACTACACTCTGATATTTTTGTTTATTTTTTTCAAAGTTTAAAATTTGAATTTTTTGAAGTTTGAGAAAAAGAGCTCCAGGGAGCTCGTCCGCTGAAATCGACGCTCTCTCTGGAGATGGCGCTTTCCTGTTTGGACTCAAATAGTCTATATGGGCCAAATGTATTGAACACTGGCCAGAGGGCTGAATTTGTTTTCAGAGCGGTCAAAATGAATTAAAAGCGCTGATATATGCTGGACTTCTGGCCTTCTGGAAGCGGCAAACCAGGACATAAAATTGTGGTTTTCCTAGTACTACATGCCAATGTTATTCGGGACAATTCTGCCTGTGCCGGACTAATCCTTTATGATGCCTAGTTTAGGACTTAGGAGGCACGTCCTTCGCGCTTTTTCTTATTTCCTTTTTCTTCTGATGAGGTTTTATGTTTCCCTTTTTCAGATGATTTTATTTTTTAATTTGCATTTTTATATAATAATACCCCTACTGTGTTTTTATTTGCCCTCCATTCCAGGTTTAGTCAAAGTGAAAAAAAATCTAATATAGCCAAATATGTAGAAAAATATCATCATATAAAATATAGTATCATTATTACTAGAATCACCATAAAAATATTTTCATATTATATGAATTTGGTATGTATTGCTTGAGCTTTTTGAGAAATAAAGCGCCTATTATCGAAAAAATATGAATTTGGTATTATGAATGTTGATATTTTTGCTACGTATTTGGTCAAACTATATAAATTTTGACTTTGACTAAACCCAGAACGCAGGGTAAATAAAAATGGAGGAAGTAACCAGATTTTTCATAACAAGATTCTTTAAAAAAAAATACATCCACACATATTTAGCCTTGTGAAAACAATTATTTTGTACTACTTGAACATATACTTCTCCCACATGAATATTTTTTAACCTTGCAAACAACTCTTTGAACTATATGAACATTTTAAAAAATCTTATGAACATTATTTTAAACTAGGAGACATTATTTAAGACATCGTGATTTTTTTTAACTCTATGAATATATTTTCCCTTTTTCTAAGTGGTTCGTTAAAAAATGTTGGCTTCCAATATATGAATTTTGATATATTTAATCTGTAAAGAAGAACAATGATCTTGTAAATGGGAAGCACCAGATGTGGATAATTAGCATACTGCAATGGAAATTGTATGGAGCTCCCTTAAGGAAACAAAACAAAAGAAAACAAACAGTTAACAACCGGACAAACCCGACTACTCATTACAAGCTGCCTAAATTGAGGTCACACTACAAACATCTGATCTAAGACCAGATCATAAAACGACAAAACTCAATGAGGGATTGTACGACCCATAGAGAATCAACTCGTCAATCTTGTTGAAGCTGTAGCCTAGCCCCGAGATCTTGAATACGCTTCACATATACCTATCTTGATCAGCTCCACGCACTCCTTTCCTTTGTCCTTGCCTTTTGTGCAATATCGCCCAATAGTTAATTATGTTACAAAAATGATAAATCACACTTGTTGGATCATTTGGATTTTTTAAAGAGTTATCATTTCTTGTTTCCAAATAGTCCAACAGATGTTGCGCCACCACTTAGCACCACTAAAATGTATATGAATACAATCAGTATTAGTGACAAGTAATAGAGTAACATAGATTATAATCCAGTGAGGCTGACTGAGATTATTGTAGCTATCTTCCTGGATCTGTACTGGGTTGCTAATAACAGGCCCTTACATTGTCATGCTAGGTCTGTTTCGAGGCCCAGAATAGAACAGGCAAGCAAGTCAAAATATTTTTAATATTATAATTTTTGAAAAAATAAAATACTTTTAGTAGGAGACCGTCTACTGTACAAGCAACGTCCAATCATTTTGTATCATCCACAATCAGAAATCCTCAATTCCTCCTACATAGTAACTTACGGAATTTTCAGGCGATTGCGCATTAGCTGTTTAGTTATTCAGTCCCCATCCATGATCCATGTAACCATACACGTAGAAACATGCAGAACAAATGGACAACAGATACACATGCAAAAAATCAGGATCTTTAGCTATTGAGATTACATACATCCTCATTATCGAGATTTATACATCGTCGTCATCATATCGCCCAATCTCCTCTCGTCCACAGAATAGGCAGGAAACACAGACCAAAGACCGATCGTGCCATGTTCAGCTGACGCCGTCGAAGTTGCTGCTCATGAGATGCAACGTGGCGCTCGGCAGCACCCGGTTCACCTGCGGTTGCTCTGAAGGTGCACATGCATCAGCAGCGCAGCGCGCGTGATTAGGCATCAACAGATCGCGAGGTACGCAAATCATAATTACTGAGTACGGTGAATCAAATCGGTGGAAGTAGCTTACTCTTGATGGCCTCGAGCTCAGACGGCGTGACCCTGGCCGAGAACCCATTGACGACGTTCTTGTAGTTGTAGATGATGGCCGCCTTCGCCTTCTCCTCGCTTTTTTCAGTTAATTCACAAACAATGTTAGCACGTACAGGATACACTCTCGCCAATCGATTTTGGCACCAATGGCTAGTCGATCTATCGTACCTGCCGAGGGCGGCGGCGAGGATGCCGAGATGGTACTTCATGCAGGGGACGCCGGGCGGCGTGGGGTCGACGAAGACCAGGTAGACGGCGGGCGGCCCGTCTGTCGCGGCGGCAGCCATGAAGACGGCGCCGGCGAGCGGGAGGAGGACGATGAGGAGGAGGGATGCTGCAGTGGGAGGCTTCATTGCAAGATTGATCGATCGGTCGGGAAGGAAGTAAGGATTTCATGGCCTGCTGCTATATATACGAGGGGGACGACCGACGAGAGGTCCGTGTTGATGATTGCTCCATCGGTTGGAAGGATATCCCGTTGCCATAGTTCTAAAAATAGCACCGTGCGTATGAGCTTGGACAAATGGAGCTCGAGCTCCATATATAGTTCGTTTTCTTGAAAATTCGAAAATATTGTTTGAAAGTTTCGAAAAAATTAGAACAAAAAAATCTTGATGTAGATCTACTAGTGTGCAAAAATTCAATATAAAAGTAATTGTATTTTAGGCTCAATAACAGTGCATAGATTGAAATTTTGCCAGATTTTTTTTCTGAGCCTAAAGTATAATAATTTCTGAATTGATTTTTTGTAAATTAGTAGATCTCATAATTATATACATCAAGATGTTTTGTCCCGGCCTTTTTGAAACTTCAAAGTGTCAATTTGAAACTTCAAAGTGTCAATTTGAAACTTTTCAAAAAAAGGGCTTATTAGCTCCATTGTGAAAACCCAAAGTGTTGCCCGGGCTACAAAAATCTGCTCTCCGTGCGTATGTATGTATGGCAGTGCGTTCAAAATTCAAATGTAGTAACATGCTATCTGGATCGCGCATGATACAATTCTGAGTTGAATATATACTACGTGTTACAAATTTTACAAAGATCTAGAGAGAAGTTTATTTTAGAAGGAGATAGGAACACTGCCTATTTTCATGCTGTAGCAAACCAAAGAAGGAGAAAAAAAATGATTCAGGTTCTAGATGGCCCAGATGGTCCTGTCACTGAAACTAAAGATATGTTAGGAATATCCATGGACTATTATAAAGACCTTTTTGGCTTTGAGGATAGACCAGATATTAGATTAAAGCAAGACTTCTTCTCTAAGGATGAGAGAGTGAAGGTAGATCAGAATGAGATGCTTTCTAGAAGCTTCTCAGAGGAAGAGATTAGAGAGGCTGTTTTCAGCTCCTATGCTGATGGGGCCCCAGGACCAGATGGTTTGTCGTTTATGTTTTATCAAACCTTCTGGGAGGTAGTTAAAAAAGATTTGATGGATATGTTTAATGCTTGGCATGAGGACAAACTAGATTTGTTTAGGCTTAACTTTGCGATGATAACTCTCATTCCAAAGGAGAATGAGGCTAGGTCCATGAGGAAATTTAGGCCTATTAGTCTGCTTAATTGCTCTTTTAAGATTTTTACAAAAGTTCTTACTAATAGATTGGCAAGGATTATTAACAGATTGATCTCTTTTCATCAATCTGCTTTCATTAGAGGTAGATATATATTAGAAAGTGTAGTAACAGCTCATGAAATTATTCATGAGGTGCATAGAAAGAAAGATCAAGGCCTGGTCTTTAAGATAGACTACGAAAAGGCATATGATAAGGTTAATTTAGATTTTCTCTTTGAGGTCTTAGAATTAAGGGGTTTTAGTCCTGTGTTTATTAGAATGATTAAGCAAGTTACCCAAGGTGGTTCAGTAGGTGTTAAAGTAAATGATGAGGAGAGCAATTTCTTCTTAACTGGGAAAGGGCTTAGGCAGGGTGATCCCATTGCCCCCCTCCTCTTTAATTGTGTTGTAGATGTTTTTTCTAGGATGCTGGTTAAAGGGACAGATAGTGGGCTTATTAGAGGCCTTTGTCCAAACTTTATACCTGGAGGGGTAGTTAGTCTCCAATACGCCGATGACACTTTATTATTTCTTGAGAATGATGTCTCGGTGGCTTTTAATTTGAAATGGATTCTAGCTTGTTTTGAGCAAATCTCTGGAATGCGTATTAATTTCCACAAAAGTGAATTGATTCCCATTAATATAGAGGTAGAGGAGCTCCAACCTTTTATTGAAATTTTTCAATGTGAGGTGGGGAGTTTCCCAGTGAAATATTTAGGAATTCCTTTACACTTTCATAAGCTTAGAAGAGAGGATCTGCAGCCTTTGATTGAAAGCATCCTTAGAAGAATCACTGGTTGGAGGGGTAGACTTCTATCCACTGCAGCAAAGAGGGTCTTAATCCAGGCCTGTCTTTCCAGTATTCCCATTTACCTTCTGTCTTTCTTTAGATTCCCTAAATGGGCTCTTAAACTCTTAGATACTCAACTGGCTAACTTTATGTGGAATGATGAGGAAGGAAATCATAAAATCCACCTAGCTAATTGGCCATCAATTTGTATGAAAAAAGAATTTGGAGGAATGGGGATCCCAAACCTTCAAGATCTGAATTTGTGTCTGATAGGGTCTTGGATCAAGAGATATATCCAGGGGGAAGGGGCTCTCTGGAAAAGAGTTATTGATGCTAAATACAATACTAGAAATCCTAATATTCTTGCTTGTCAGGATATTCACCCTTCTATTTTCTGGAAGGGTGTGATGTGGGCTTCTAGAGCTGTAGCTGTAGGGTATAGATGGAACATTGGGAATGGTAGGAGTGTAAAATTCTGGGAGGACATCTGGTTTGGAAATTCTCCCTTGGCAGTGCAGTTTTGGGACATTTAGGAAATGATGGTACAATGGCAGGAACTTTTGGTTATTGCTAATACCATTGTGTTCTCTGATGAGCAAGACCAACTCATTTGGCAGTATGAAACGAATGGGGTGTACTCATCCAGTTCCATGTATAATTTGGTAAACTCCAGGGGGGTTCAACCTATTTTTCTACCCCCAGTTTGGAAATTAAAAATTCCTCCTAGAATTCAGGTCTTTCTGTGGCTTTTTTCTCAGAATAAGATCATGACTAGGGATAACCTCAGAGCTAGAGGCATGCCAAAACCTTTGGAATGCGAGATGTGTAAAGAAATAGAAACTGTTAAACACATTATGTTCGAATGCATTGTTGCTAGGCTACTTTGGGATGAAGTTTTTAAAATCTTTGATATTGTAGTAACTGATTTTGAATCCATTGCTACCAAATGGCTTTGCAACAAAAGATTCTTACATTTCAATTTAGTATCTTCAGCTGTTCTTTGGACGCTGTGGATTAATAGGAATAACCTTGTGTTTAACAAAACGACTTGGTTGAATTCTAAGCAGGTGTGGCGTCTGGCACTCTCCTTCCTGAAGGAGTGGAAAGTGCCATTCAAGGACCTGGAAGGGGGACAAAGCGGGCAGCTCATGGACTTGCTGCTGCTGAAGCTCAGAAGTCCATTGTTGCTGCGAGGAAGCTAACCTGCCAAGACTTCGAGTGGGTGTCTTCCTGGCGTTCCACGTCGTCTACAGCCAAGCATGGTGGGAGGGCATCGCTGGCTTTCCTGTTGGCTAATCCTGATGAGAGCCGCTCCATCCATGTGGTGCTGTAGTTTTGGCAGGTGTGATGTTTCCTCGCTGAGTAACGCGCTGCGTCGCTGATCCCGGCCTTTTGTGGTCCTGTAAATTGCGTTCTTAAGTCTGGTTGGTGTGGAGTTAGACCGCGACTTCGGCCTGGTAGGGTGGTAGACTTCGTTTTCGCTTTTGAACTCGTTTACTTTTGGTTGTAGACCTTGTTGGTTTCTTTCGATATGAATGGAACCGGGGCAGGGGCCCTTTTCGTCTAAAAAACAAATTTTACAAAACGTACGCGAGGTGGAGTATATGCATGAAAAAACGTGACAAACATACGTTGCTTGAACGTATATCATACGGCAAATTAACAGGGGATAGCTAATACTAGGGTCGTAGATCCACATCAGATTAACTTCACTGGTAGTGGAGTGGTCGTTGATCGAGCGAGTCACACAGGCGCGACGGCGGCGCTGGCTCCGTGCTCGGCATCATCCTCACCATGCTTCGTGATGTCATACAGCTCGCCGTCCCCCCACAGCGCGTACGCCTCCTCGCCGTGCACGGCGTCGTCCCCCACCGCGAGCTTCTCCTCGGACATCCTCAGCGGCACGACGAAGCCGATGGCCACGCAGATGATGGACGTCACCACCACGTTCCACCCGATCACGAAGAGCGCCCCGGCGATCTGCTTCCCGAGCTGCGCGCCGCCGGCGGTGCCGCCGTAGAAGGCGCCCTGCGAGTTGGTGACGGGGAGGAAGAGGTTGCAGAGGGTGGGCTCGGCGAAGAGGCCCGTCAGCACACCGCCGAGGAGCCCCGCGACGGCGTGGGTGTGGATCACGCCCAGCGTGTCGTCGACTTGCTGCATGAGCTTGGAGCGCTTGTGGAGGATCATCATGGTGTACCACGGCACGCTGCCGGCTAGCACGCCCATCACCAGCGCCGCCCACCCCTGCACAACACCTGTAAAATCGCCATGGACAAAAATGTCAGACTACTTTGCTTAACTGCCTTGTTTTTTACATAAAGACTAGTATTTTATTCACTTTCTTTTAGACTAGAAAAACCAGCTTTGCTTTACATCGATCGCCGTATGAACATAAGAAACTTCGTTACTAGAAGATGTGATTTGTGTACGAGGAAACTGTGGAAAAGTTAACAAAGTGCGCAGGTTCAGTAGACCTTGACTTGCGATGGTGATTAGCACCGACGTGAGCAGACAGGACAAACTGGCATACCAGAGATTCCTGTGAATCCTGACAAAGTATGCATCAAGATTCCACGCACTTGATCACTACGGTAGTACAGTACTAATTATCTATTAATATTTTATTAATACGATTAATTCTGTAGTAGTACTATCGGACGTGCAGATAAGATTTCTTTGCCCAGGATACACGGATCCCCTCCACTGTTCTGGCAGCGCAGACAATTTTGAATTCAAGGTCAACTTAGACCACGCGCCATGCATGCATGATGATCGACGGCACAGAGACAGATCCAGGAAAAATATGTACCTGCGCCTGGCGTGATGCATACGAGGCCGGTGATGACGGCCTGGACGGCGCCGACGACGGAGGGCTTCTTGAAGAAGACGACGTCGAGGCAGGTCCAGACGATGAGGCTGGCCGCCGTGCAGATGTTTGTGTTGAGCACGGCCATGGACGCGTCCACGTTCGCGGCGTACGGCCCGCCGCCGTTGAAGCCCGCCCACCCCATCCACAGCAGGCCGGCCCCGGTGAGCGCAAACAGGATGTTGTTGGGCGGGAACCTCTCCCTGTCCTTCCTGGTCCGGGGACCGACCCAGTAGGCGGCGGTGAACCCGGCGACACCGGCGGGGATGTGGATGACGTAGCCGCCGCAGTAGTCGATGACGCCCCACTGGAAGAGGAAGCCGCCGCCCCAGACAGAGAAGGCGCCGACGGTGTAGGAGAAGGTGAGCCAGAGCGGCACGAAGAGCATCCACGCCAGGAAGCTCATCCGGCCCAGCAGCGACCCGGCGACGAGGATCACCGTGATGGCTGCGAACACGCACTGGAAGTACACCACGGTGGCCATCGGCATGTACGGCTCGATCATGGCCGTCTCCAGGGTACCGTTGGCGCGGTAGTGCGCCGTGGCGGGCAGCGCAGCGCGGCCGATGAGGTAGGCCTGGTTGAGGGCGGGACCCGCGCGGCCCCAGAGCGGGAGGAGCTTCTCGCCGAAGGACATCTTGTAGGCCCAGGCGACCCAGCAGATCCAGACGGCGGCGAAGGCGTAGAGCGCCATGAAGGCGGAGTTGACCGCCCACTTCTTCTTCACCACGCCGCCGTAGAGGACGACGAGCCCCGGCACGCTCATGAGGCCCACCAGCGTGGACGCCGTCAGCTGCCATGCGTTGTCGCCCTTGTTCAGCCAGTCGGCGATCGCCGCCGACGTGTCCCCCTGGTACGCCACCGGCACCGACATCTTGGCTGGCCGGCCTCGAGAGGGAAGCTAGCTAGCTTAGCTAGATCGAGGTGCGCCGTGTAAGTAGTGCTATAGCTAGGTCGTCTCCTCTCCGTCGTCTATATATAGGGAGTGGGAGAGTACACACGGCCATTGGTGACCGGTGATGACGTGCCGGCCGGCCAGCCGTGCAGGTAAGGGCGATCGTACGATGAGATACGGAGGAATCTCCGCCCATATGGTTCACAATTTTGCTTGAATATTCTGCGGATTCCTTAGCTCATGTACAGCGAACAGAGCCGTTGGCTTTGACAGGTCTATGGTGATCGACGAAACTCAATCTCAGCAGCTGATTCTTCGTCGGTGCAGGTCAACCAGTTTGTTCGCTGCCGTGCAGAACCTGCCTCGAGATCGACGTGCCTAGCTTGTTTTGTTGCCGCCCGCGTCGTTGGAGACCGGAGAGCGTGCATACGTAGTGCGACGTACTCATGGTTTCACCCTGCCCGCCAATTTTTGAATCAGCAAGTTCGTCGAATGTTCATTACTATTCACTGAATATTGTCATATATTTTTACAAAATATTAAGTAAAAGGGAAAATCATTGAATATTAGTAATTATTTAATGAATATTTTTCGAAATTTAAGTGCGTGTGAAATCAATGAATAATCGTACCTATTCACAAGATATTGTCATATTTAAAAAATACTAAGTGAGTGAAAAATCCCTAAATGTTCATAACTATTCACTGAACATTGTCATACTTATTAGTGAATTTTTAAGTGCATGAAAAATCAGTGAATGTACATTACTATTCAACTAAATGGTGTCATATTTGTTTAGTAAATATCAAGTGAGGGGAAATAATTAAATGTTAATTAAAATTCACTAAATTTTTATTTTTACTGACTTTTAAGTGAGGGAAAATTTCTAAATGTTCATTACAGTTCACAAAATATTTTCATTTCTACCGCATTTTAAGTGAGTGAAAACCCTAAAATATCACCAAATGTTGACCACTATTAACTAAATATTGTCATTCTCTACTCGGTATTAGGTGAGTGAAAAAATTATGATTCACATAACCCTATTCGGTCGATAATTTTTTTACCAGTTTAGAAAATAATAATTGTTTTTCATGAATTTTAGAGAGAGTAAATGGTTTTCAAAATAATATATATTTTTGCATGAATTTAAGAGAGATCTAAAACTCGTTTTAAAAATACTACCAATGATTTCATGAATTTTAGAGAGATTTAAAAAATAGCTTTAAAAATACTACCTATTTTTTATGAATTTAAGAGAGATATAAACATACATTCCAAATACTAGCTATATATCCATCAATTCTAAAGTGATCTAATAGATTAAAAATACTAGTCATTTTTCCATGAATTGAAAAGAGATCAAAAAATAATTTCAAAAATATTAGCTAGTTTTCCATGAGCTCACTGAGATCTGAAAATAGTTTCAACAATGTTTTCCCATGAATTTAAGAGAGATGCTAAAAATCAAATATTAGATATTTCCATGAACAAAGATAGATCCAAAAAAGTTTCAGAATTATTGGCAATTTTTTCTTGAATTTAGGGCGATCTAAAAATAATTTCAAAATACTCGCTATTTTCCATGAATTTCATGGTGATCTAAAAATAGCTTTAAAAATACTTGCTATTTTTTCATGAATTTTAGATAGAATAAAAAATAGTTTAAAAAATATCGGCAATTTTTCAATGTACTTTGGAGTGATCCAAAAATTATTAGCAATTTTTTGAAATTTAGAGAGATCTAAAATAGTTTAAAAATACTAGCTATTTTTTCAGGGATTTAAGAAATATCTAAACATAATTTCAAAAACACTACTATTTTTCCTTAAATTTAAAAGAGAGATATAAAAATACTTTTAAAATAGTCGCTAGTTTTCCATGAATTATAGAGATATCAAAATATTGTTTAAAATAAACTAGCTATTTTTCATGAATTTTGGAGAGATCTTCTATTCAAAATTACATGCTATTTTTTATGAATTTAGAGACATCAAAAAATAGATCTAGAATACTGGCTATTTTTCATACGATTTAGATCTAAAATAAAAATATTAACTATTTTCCATGAGTTAAAGAGAGATCTAAAATAGATTACAAAAATATCTAAAAATATTAACTATTTTCCATGAATTAGCTGTTTTTTACTAAACTTAGGGAGATCTAAAAATAGTTTCAAAATACTTGCTATTTTCCATGAATTTCAGAGAGATCTAAAACTATAGCTAAAAATTACTAGCTATTTTTACATGAATTGAAAAGAGATCAAAAAAATAATATAAAAATACTCGCTACTTTTGGATGAGTTTTGGATAGATCTAAAAATATGTTCATAAAGTATAAGCTATTTTTGCATGAATTTTAGATAATTCTAGAAATAGTTACAAAAAATACTACTCCGTCCAACCCAAATTACCTTTTGCAAATACGGATGTATCTAGATACATTTTAGTGCTAGATGCATCTGTATTTCTAAAAGGTAATATGGGTTGGAGGGAGTTGCTATTTTTCCATAGAGTTAATAATTATCTGAACATACTTTCAAATATATTAGCTATTTTTCCATGAATTTAGACATAGCTAAAAATAGTTACAAAATACTAGATATTTTTCCATGAATTACAGAGATATCTATAAAGCTATTTTTTTATGAATTTAGAGAGATCTAAAAATAGTTTAAAAAATACATGCTATTTCTAAAGAATTTAGAGACATCCAAAAATAGATTTAAAATAGTGAATATTTTTCAATGAATTAAGACAGATCTGAAAATAGTTTCAATGTGGATATTTTTCCATGAATTCTAGAGAGATCTAAAAATATTTCAAAAAGTACCATTCATTTTCCATGAACTTTAGAGAGGCCTAAAAATAGATTAAAACATATTAGCAATTTTGTCATGAATTTTGGAGAGATCTAGAAATAGTTTAAAAATACTACTATTTCTCTAGGGATTTAAGAAATATATATACATAATTTAAATAGTGCTAGTAATTTTTCTTTGAATTTTAGAGAGATCTAAAAAATAGTTTCTAAAAAACTAGATATTTTTCCATGAATTATAGAGATATCTAAAATGAGTATCGAAAATACTAGCTATTTTTTGTATTTTAGATAGATCTATAAAGTTTGAAAATGCATGCTATTTTTTATGAATTTAGAGAGGTCTGAAAATAGATAAAAAATACTGGCTATTTTTCTATGACATTAAGATAGATCTAAAAATAGGCTTAAAAAACTAGATATTTTTCCATGAATTTTAGGGAGGTCTAAAAATAGTTTTAAAAAACTAGCCATTTTCCCATGAATTTTAGAAATGTCTAAAAGTAGTTTCAAAAATATGAGCTATTTTTGCATGAATTTTAGACAGATCTAGAAATAGTTACAAAAATACTAAATATTTTTCCATGTGAACAATTGCTCAACTTTATTCCAATCAAAATATTCATGTCTTACATATAAAATTCAGCAGTCACACAAATACCCTAACACAGACTGCACACACAACATTTATAATGCATACGCCAAACAAAAAAATGCACTAATATTTAGTGTTGTGTGTCAGTGAATCGAATTCAGTAAAACCAAAGATTTCACTACATCCTCTGCATTTAGTAGACTATCTTAACTTCACTCTCGATTAGACTAGTCACAATGGGAGGTATCATATACTAGTATCATGCATACGATACTAGTTTATAATATCACCTCCATAATGCATAGTATCATCTTGTAGTATTATAGCTTCATTGTATTTAATGTTTTGTAGAATCTCAATATAAATATGTGGACATAATGTACTATTAAAGTTTTTAGTTTTATGTACTATAATATTGTATCATATTATGATACCACTCTCATCTCTTTCTTCATTAATTGATGCGTCATATTAGATTTTGACCAATATAACATACATGATACAGCTTATGATACTGTATTGGGGGTTAGTCTTACAAGTCTAGTAGGCCACGCCGGTCACCTCAGTACTAGAATGCTCGAAACAATTAGATTTTTCTAATACTCGTAAATATCCAAAAGTACATGGCATAGATACACTCATGCTTGGACAAAGCATGCACTCTGCAAATTGGCATCTTTGCTTCTCTTTGTGCGTTGGTCAAATTTGCATCTCACAAATCCACGCCGTGCCTTTGATTTCCCATTTCGTCACACACTAACTAATTATTGAAAAACATCGTTTTCACCTGCAAAACTACGGCGCTAATGACATAAGCATGACAATGCGTATATGCACGGACCAACCTCGTTGATGTGATATGTACGCGCAAACGTCGATGTCACCTGCAACTGCAAAAAAAGCCCCTTACTTTACCTAAGCACACGAGTACACAACCTATTTGATTATTTATTTATCTATCACAATCGTAATCCAGTGTCATCAGCTCTGTCACAAGAGAAGCTGAGTCAAGCAGGCTTTCCGGCCGGTTTGCCGTGGTGAACCTGGCAAAACACTCCACATCAACAAAGTCAGATTCATACCTTAATTTGTTTGCTGTGACACGAAAGTCAGGCTCAAATTTACCGCTTTGTTTTCTTCTAACTTGTGTGTGGCCAGGTCTGCTTGATTCGTAAGGTTTGTTTTTTCTAATTACTACAGAGGGATACAGCTGTGTATGTATGTTGGAAAATTTGAGGAAAGCTGGGGAGAGAAGATTCCTACGACTGCACCTAGAAAGAGATAGTGGTCGACAGAACCAAACTCTGGAAATTTTACACCAACAGAATCTACGCACTAGATTAAAAAACACAGCAGTTATAGCTTACTGAGAAAGAAGATCGTCCGATCTCTAGTTATAAACTCACTGAGAAACTTTACCATGATCTGCACAATCTATGATTGGTCATCTAATGTAATTAGGTAGCTGAACCTAAAGCTACTCAAAGAGTTTTATGCAAGTCCTCTTGATCTGCAGTTGGTCGATTTAGAACGATACTTTCTCGGAAATGTCAAATCGGCCCAAAAAAATTCAAAGTGTAGTTTTGCTGGCATCGTTTGCACTTATCTAAAGGCGACTATTTATTGTTATCCTTTTTTCACCGCAAACTATAGAGAAGTTCTACACAATCTGTGGGATGTTATCGTAATACTTTCTCTACACAGGTACAACTTTAATAATCCCCAAAAAATGGTAGATCAATGATTGGAAAATTAAACAAACTTATTTTTCGGCGTGCTGCCCATGTAGCGTGTACATATTATGTATCAGTGGTTGAAGATAGTTTATTATCCTCGCAAAAAAAAGTTTATTAGAGTAGTGAGCTCCAGGACACTAGCTGCTTATTGTCTAACCTGAAACCAAGGAGAACACGCTCTCCACAGCCGTTGACATCGCAACGGTCCCTGAACCTGAACTCCTGCAGCATCGTACGGGCGTTAGTATAACAAAAACAAGGTCAGCGTCTCAGCGAGTTGGTGTTGTGTGGAATGTGTAAACTGACCGACGAATCTGGATATGTACTAGAGTAAGCTAGCTTAGGGATCTGGACAACTGGAAACGTATCAGGCAACAACTTTGAGTTGGTCGCATGTGTTTGTTTAGAGCAAGCACATATAATTTTTACATCTAGTAGAAGACAAAAACGTATGAAGTCAACAGGGTGATCCAACCGAAAGATAGGATAAAAGAATGCATAAGGGCACGTACAATGGGGTGACGTCAGACTTCCCTTAGAGGTGACACCTAAGATTTTTGCTTAGTTGGAGGAGAGAGAAATAAGAAAAGAAATATTGTCTTCCCTTAACTAAGGGATGATCCCTTAGAAAATAAGAGAAGGCTATTTATATATTGTACCATCTGTCTTCCCTTAGCTAATTAATTTCTTACTAAAAATAACTATTTTGCATTAATTGTTAGGGATAACAACAAGTGATAATGCATTGTATAAGTTATATCTTATGTTTTCTCTAGATGATGTAGAGAGCTAAGAAAAGGCATGCCTTCCCTACCATTGTATATACCCTAACAAAGGAATGGGAAAAAGTAGAGGTATTGAAAGGAATCTAGTTGCAAAACTTAGGATTTGATAACAAAGGTTCCGCAGGAAGATTTCCATCTAGTCCGAGTGGATGTTTTGTTTCATGTGAAATTTCTCCAAAACCACATGTAGTTGGGCCCATCTATATCTCCCGCGTAAATCCGGAGAATGGAGCGTGTATTTTGTGTAACTAGTGCCCGACCATGCTCTATGTCTGCTTTTTTCTGATTTTCCAAAAAACATGAAATAATTCCTAGTTGTTAGTAATGACACGGCATGTGCACTTGCAAAAATGCTTCTAAAAATATGATCATACATGACCTAGACAAAAATGACAAAGTGCTCGAGTTAAATAGCATGCACATAATATATTGTTTTTATACATGTCATAGTAAGTAGTATGAGTTTTTACAGATGCGCATTATATAGTATGACTTACGTCTATGAATCATTTCACAATTTTGAAAACTTGGAATATGCAGGATAAGGAGGGAGAAAACATGGAATGAACGACTATCTATCCTTCCCCTCAAAAAATAATGATCCATCTGCTCTATCCGTGCAATAGCGGCACATGATTCCTGGTTCAACGATGATCTATCTTTTCTAGGTCATCATCGTTGAAGTATAAATGCATTGCCTAGTCTCTTCCATCAGATCAGTCTTTTGGTCGCATTGGCTAGAGCATGCAGTTCTACATGGTATCAGAGCCAAGAGGTCTTGAGTTTAAGACCCGGCTAGCGCAATATAAGTAAAAAATATTACAGCCCACTTTTGGTCCACGTTTAGGCCTGAGAAAGCCACACGTGAGGAGGAGTGTTGAAGTATAAATACATTGTCTAGTCTCTTCCATCAGATAGGTCTTTTGGTCGCATTGGCTAGAGCATGCAGTTCTACAATCATTCTCCAAGTTTGCAACAACGGCAAGAAGGAACGCTTTTTTATATGCGGTTGATTATCCATCTCATTGTCAAAGTGCATGGATACAGCAGTTGGACTAACTGCTATGTATGTTTACATCGATCAATGCTGAGAGGAGAGGTGCAACCATTTATGGAAAAAAATGACGTTGATTCTTACACTCAATCGTTTTGAATTTTACTGCAAAAGATTAGTTTTGAACGTCGGTAAGGTAGCTCACACATGTTATATTGCTCTATGTGCTACCCGCAAAAAAATTCCTCACTAATTAGCATATATTAATAGAAATACAACAATCAAGCAAAAATGACAAGGAAACAATGGCAAATATTGAGTAGCAAATTGTGGAAACATGCCCGAGTGGTATACTATGAAATTTGCGAATTAACAAAACTCCTCGTAATTTTAAGTTCATACTTGCAGTGTATAATTTTTAAAAAATCGAGTTGTGTATTAATTAAGAGATTGAGTGTTCATCACTACAATCTCGCGTGTGACCAGATCCGAAACGCAGTTCGACGCTCAATCTTGCATCACACCAGAATATACCTAGGCATAATTTCGGGCCAGGCCGGGCCAGTAAAAATCCTGACACAAAAATCGGCTGCCCAGGCCCGGCCCGGCTCGACCGTCGGGCCGTTTTTCTCAGCCCAGGCCCGACCCATTGGGCCAAAAAATAGTCGGGTCATCGGGCCGAGCCTTCGGAAAAATGAGCAAATCTTCGGCCCAGGACCAGCCCGACAACACGTTCTAGCCCAACGGGCCAGACCATTTTTGGGCCGGGCCGGGCTGCCCATGCTCAGGTGTAACACCTCACTTTTTGTTGACCAAAAATAAAACCTTGTTAAGTACCTTATTTTGGGTGAATTAAAAACTTTTGCTGAGCAATGTGCTTGTGTGCTATGATCCATGATTTCATGTGTGTGATGGTGTATGATTTCATGTGAATGTGTGTGTGTGAAAATATGCCTTGAACTTTTTTTTTCAACACATGGGTTTTATGAACTAGAAAGAGTGCTATGATCTTATGCATCAAATGTTGACCCTAGCTTATGCTTGTGTGCACCAAAAACCCTAGCATGAACCCTTTGTTTGATCACCCTCTCTTTTCTTTTCTTTTCTTTTTCTTTTATTTTTGATCTTAAATCCGAAATTGGAGGCATCTCCAAAACCCTAATTTAGCAAGATCAAAAATCTTCAAACTTTGGCTTTGATCTCCTAAGCATGTTTAAAACCTCTGGAGACTATTCTTGTGAATTTTCAAAACTAGTTTGAGTAATTCAAATTTTGAATTCGAATTCAGCCAAGTGCACCCTAGTCTTACCTTTTCTCTTCTCTCTCTTTTCCCTTCCTTTGCAAGCCGACCAAGGAGGGAAAGAGATCTGCTGGGGATCTTCCTCTCTGGTGTCAAGGGATCTAGCAAACTTCCTTCTGTTTGTCCTATTCCGTTTAGCATCGAGGGGGGAAGGGAGCCCGAGGCAAACCCTGCCCAAAACCATCTCCCTCTCCTTTGCTTCGACCACCAACGCCGTCGTCGACCCCCAATGTTTGGGCGCCGTCCTGCTGACACCCTAAACCGACCCCACCTCGTAGAGACGCTGCACGATCACCCCACGCCTGCCCAGACTTCGCCATGGCCGCCGTGGACGCCCGATCGGGGCAGAGAGCCACCGACCACCTCCTGCTCCGTCACTTCGCCATCAGCCCCGTGCTGACCCCCGTGAACAATTCCCCGAGCCACCCCTGCCCTAGGCCTAGCGTGCGCGACGCCCCGTCCATGCCAACGTGGCGCGAGCTGGCCGCCCAGCGCGTCCAGAGCAAGCAGTGCGTTCCCGTGCGCCCGCGCCCCATCTAGCCCCGCTCTGCACCAGCACCTGCACGGCAACGTGCCACCGACGCGACGACGCCCTCGCCTTGCACTGTGATGCACCCAGCTGACCGGCCGCACACCGTTTCGCTTGCACATGCTCTGAAACCGCCTCCACTGCGACCGAACCGGCCAGCCACCGACACCACTCACCCGACCCCTGGACTCAGCCTACGGTGCCGCCCAGAGAGCCGCCCACAGTGCCGAACCGTTTCCGACGAGGTGCACCCTGCACCGGGTCTACCTCGGCAGTATAAAACCCGAGGCCCCCTCTCGAAGCCTTCCCTGTCGCTCATTTGCCCTCCCCCCACTCTCTCTCACCTGCCGAAACCTTTTCCCCATGGTGCCGCTCCGTTTCTCTCGCCGCTGAGCCCGCCGGTTGAGGGTAGATCACCGGCAGGAACGGTGAAGGTTTACGCCACTGCGAGCTCGCCATCACTCTCTCCTCTGCACCCTCGTGTTTCCCTTCCTCTCCTCGAGCTCACCTGCAGTTTTCCCTGGCCAGATAGTTCGGGATTCGACGTCGCCACCGCCATTGCTGGGAGGATCTCTGACGAGCTCGGCAACCGCCTCGCCTTCATAGCCCCTGCATGCAAGACGCTTGGACCCGGAACTCCTCCTGAACACCTCCGCCAGCAAGCTAGTCGCCGCCGACCGCCGGAGCACCCTCGGTGAGCCCCATCCCCGCAAAACCCTAGCCGAGGCAGCCTCGTCGCCTGCATGCAAAGGACGGCGAGGACGACAGCGATCTGCCGTCGCCTGCCTCCTAATCGGACGGCCGAGGCGCCGCGTACCAATTCGGCCACCGCCTGGGCTGGCCGGCGAGCCGGCTGGGCCGATCTGGCCCAGATCTGGCGAGGCCCGGCCAGATCCGGCCTTTTCTATTTTTTTTCCATGTGCTTATTCTGTCTAGTTAATAACTGCTGCAAATAAAATTGTCTAGAAAATCTTTTAAACCTCAGAAAATTGTGATTCAAATTTCTATGTGCTCCTGAAGATAATATCTACCTGGATGTACTGCATGCATGATTTTTAGGAGCTTAGATATTATCTGTGAATTAATATTGTTATATCTATTGATTTTCACTCTTATCTGCAAATCTGTTGTTCTGTGTAATTAAAATTGGTGATTCCAATTTTCAGTGATGCATTGCTGTTTTGTTGAATTATAGAAATTGGATTTACTATTTTAGGAGCTGTGCATTGCATGTGGTAATTATTTTAGTGATATTAGTTTTCTGCCTTGATTTAATTGTTGTGCACAATATAATAATTATTTTTGGACGATTCCACTTCTGGTGTGTTGTGCATTGCATTAGCTTTCCATAATGGTCTCTGGTAGAATTTTAGGACTTACAAAAAGTTTTAGAGAATTATTTTGCTATTCTAGTGATTCATAGAATTAGGAAATTTATATTAATTCACCTTTTTAATCTTTTAGTTTGATTCCAATTGTGTTGGTCCTGTAATGTTGTTAGCTACCTGTAAGAGTGCTGGATGTCATGTTTTGATTAACCATGATACCTGCAAGTTGTTTGTTTGTGAATAGGTATTACTATAGAAATAGAAATTTCTTGCTATTATTTTGGTAGATTATTCTTTGGTAAATTAGATATTGGTTCAGATATCTGAACATGTTTGCTTTTGATACTCAATGCTTGAGTTGTGTGGTGCTTATCTTGGGAATGATCCATGTATGCATGAATGCTTATTGTGTGTGGGTTGTTGTTTCTTTTCCGGCGATAGAATCGAACGACGATTGTGCGGAGGAAGGGGAGGTATTTGAGTATCAAGAGGAAGGAGATCAGGGACAAGCCAACCAAGGCAAGCCATCTACTTGTTGCATATCTGAATCCTATTAAGTCACTATGCATTGTTCTACTCTTGCTTTTCTTACTATGCATTGTTTTTCTTATATTGCTATTACTCCCTATATAGCAATAGTTGACGACTTAGCTCCACGAGTCGATTTGTTATCATCCTTTGAGATGACCCCTCTTGTGACCTACTCAATACTCCTATTGTTAGAGACTTGATGGTTAGCATCAAAGTCCTTGGAAAACTTGTAGTGGAGCCAAAAACTCTAGGATTGGGAATACTCTCTGGAAAGATTTCGAAAATGTTTTCGAAAACCTTGGAGTAGTTGCTACTCCATTGAGATGTTTACAAATGGTTTATAAATATGGAGTTGGACATGGGAGGTGAAGGAGTTGGGGGATTTCTGAAAAGTGGCATTGTGTATAAGTGTTTGCCAAACCAATTACTCATGTGCAACCACATTACCCCGGTATGGGACGGGGCTTAGTTTGAAGTTTATTTGCTTTAGTGCGGGGAGCCTCACAACTATATAAGGGTCTATAGGACCCCAGAATCCGGGTTGACGCCAAAAGAGGGTCAACACATATCACGGCATATCCCGAGCCACTGGAAGACACTTGGGTTCTCCCGCCGTGGCGCCGGAGTTACGCTCTGGAGGAGGTACTGCCGGGACGTGCCGGGGAGGTAAACTCCACAGGGTATGCACCCGTACTAAGGTAGATAGATGGAGGGCTTTGATCGATTATCTGAACCCCGCATACTTGTGTATGACGGTCCGTGGTGGTATCCCGGCGGATTTATTGGATGGTGTGGGTAAAGTGTGCAACCTCTGCAGAGTGTAATCTATTCGAATAGCCGAGTCCTCGGTCATGGACGGTTGGAATGGCCATACTTAACCTGTGTCGGGTTTTGGTTCACAAAAGTGTTTTCCGAAAACTGGAGTTGGTACCGGACGGAGTACTCGGAGGGTACTTCCGTGGTACGAGGATGGGTCGGAGTACTTGGAGGGTACTCCCGACGACTTAAGGTGGTCATGTCTGATTGACTACCGATTTATCTTGAAAATGAGTTTCCCCCTTTCCTAGAGATTTTACTAAAGAGTCTTTATAAAAGTCTTCTTTAATAAGGATATAGAAATGTCGTAAGACATGCTATGTCCACGCAGAAAACTTGCTAGTTTTATAGTTTCGTTAAAGCCAAGCCAACCCTTGCTACAGCCATATAGCATGTAAATATTTCTCTTCTAGATGGTTTGCGAGTACAATTCCAAAATGTACTCACGGCTTTGTCCCTGGCTATTAACTTTGCCAGACTTTGGCGATGACTATGAGGAGGACGATGAGGAGTATGACGACGCCGGTGCGAATTAGGAATCGTTTCCCGGTCAGTCGCCTGTAGGATAGTAGGCCTGACTTGGGTCGACTACGCTGCATGTATCCGCTGCTACTTCATGAATAAGTGTGTCAGTTGAACTTGCCCTGCGTGGCATTTGTATTCAGCCAAGCGGCTTATGTAAGACTTTAACACTCGTTATGTAATGGATGATGTAATCTGCAATGCCAACTCTGTTATGTGGATTCATGACGGTCTCCTGGGATCGTGAATTGTATGCATAACGGGAATTCCGGGTGGTAAGCCGGGGTCCCCACAGAGTTGGTATCAGAGCTATCCTGACCTTAGGAAACCCTAGTTTAGCATGGGCGTTAGATCGGACCAAAAGTTACTTTCTAAAAAAATTAAAAGAGATGGCTATATATATCAAAGGTAAATATATATTGCTCTTATCTCTTCCCTTATTCTTTAAGCATTTTTAATTACTTGCATTTTAATTCAAGTTTTTACTTATGTATAAATTCTGCACACTTGGGTAAGTCATTAATAAACTCTACTCTAAAATTTGTGTAGATGGACGCTCCTACTGCACACCGACAGATCGGCACCCACGAGGACGTGCTGGTCTTCGAGCACGACTTGGTTGAGTTGGTCGCGCGCCTTGGACGCCCGCGTCCCGAGGTGCGAGGTTATCGCTTGTTCGAGGAGGGTACCCTGGAGCTGGCTATCCGTGTGGTTTGCCAGGTCCGTGGGAAGGAGGTCCCGCCTACCTCACCGGAGTTCACCTTCGAGGTGATCGAGTGCAACTGGGGCGATGGCCTGATGCGCATTCTGCGTCACGCCATCTCGCGCCTCGTCCACCTCCACTACGACGAGCTACTTGGTACCCGCTACGAGCACTACGGGAGGGTCGACGCCGATGGCCTTCCCTACCAGGTGGCCGCGCACACCCCCTTCAGCCACCACTTCTGCCACACCGAGGCTCTTCTGCACCACACGCAGGAGCATCTGGACCACGTCCGGATGGTCACCGACGAGAGAGGGCTAGAGCTAGCCGTTCTTCGTGAGGACCTCCAGGAGTCTATCTTCTCACGTCACCATCTCCTCTCTGCCAAGAGGAAGATCATGAAGAAGAACAAGGCTCTTAGGAGGCGCGTCCGCGAGTTGGAGGACCACTTGGCTTCTCTGGAGAGCCACGTGTCCGAGCTGGAGGAGGAGACTGCCGAGCTCCGCAAGGAGAACGAGGCGGTACTCGGCCGCGACGACGACCACCAGGAGGCCTTCGACGAGGAGCCCGCTAGCACCGACGACGACGACGACCGTGGTAGCGAGAGTGGTGATGACCGCAACGCTATCCTTGACTTCTACGCTCCTGAGACTCCTAGTGAGGAGGACCCCGAGGAGTTAGTCCCCCACGTTAGCGGCAACGAGTAGATTCCACCACTCTACCTCTCACGTAGGCTGCCGCGTAGTTGTTAGTTTACTCCCTTTTGCGTATCTGTGCTGTATGGTCGATCTAGAACCATTTGCTATGTGTGATGTATGAGACTATGTGCTATGTGTGTGCCTGGACATGTTGGCACTCTTTTGCTTGTATATATTATGTATGCCTGGACTTGTTATGCATGGTTGTTGTTGAAGGATGTTATGTATGGTTGCCATGGATGTTATGTTATGCATGAGTTTAGTTCTTTTTATATTGAAGCATGCCTAAGTTTCCTTGTTATGAATCTCACCAAACCACTTCTCTCCAGAATGGCTCCGGAAGCGCGAGGCCAAGCTGGAGGCAATCCGCCACCACCCCCTGAGCCAAGCATGGAGCAGCTGCTGCGGCTCATGCTTGAAGACCGCGAAGCTGCGCGAGCTGAGCGCCAAGCCAACCTTGCAACCCTACAGCACCTTGCACAAATTACCACCCACCACAACAACCATGGTGGCAATGACGACGAGGAACCCCGCAACAAGCTTAGGGATTTCCAAAACTCCAACCCTCCAACATTCACCAAGTCCACCGAACCCTTGGACGCCGATGATTGGCTCTGCACCATCGAGAACAAGCTCGAATATGCAGGAGTTGGAGAGAACGAGAAGGTGCTTAACGCCACTCACTTCCTAGCTAGAGCAGCGGGTGCATGGTGGGAAAACGTTCATGCCATGCTGACCGAGGGCCAAGTTATGACTTGGAAAGCTTTCAAGACCAAGTTCCGCAAGGCTCATATTCCCTCTGGACTTATCAAGATCATGCGCGACAAGTTTCTTAACCTCAAGCAAGGTGGTATGAGTATCACCGAGTACCTCGACAAGTTCACCACTTGGGAGAGGTATGCCCCTAATGACATAGACACCGACGAGAAGAAGAGGGAACGCTTCATGAATGGACTTCCGGAAGACCTGCAACCCTATCTGGTCGCCGTGCCTTACAATGACCTGGAAGCCCTGGTAGATGCTGCTATCATTGTTGAGGACAAAAACAAAGCTGCCCGCGAAAGCCGGAAGAGAAGGATGATGAGTCAAGGTGGACCGAGCAGTCAAAGGTCCCGCAGCATGCCCCCATCAAGATCTGCGCCACCCCCTCAGAGGTTCGCCTCTCAAGCTCCCAGGCCCAATAACCCCAACCGCCAATACCCCAACAACCGCCCTACCAGCGGGAATCCTTCTGGAGGAAACCGCAACACCTTCAACCCCACCAACCGCAGCCAAGGAAGTGGCTGCTATACTTGTGGCCAGCCAGGGCATTTCTCTAAGGAGTGCCCCCTGAAGAAACCTTCTGCGCCGAGCCTCAGCGCGCCACGGCCCAATCAGGGTCAAGGCCGTGGACCCCCTGGAAGGAACCCGAAGAGTCAAGCCAATGTTGCTCGAGGCCGCCTGAACCATGTCAATGCAGTTGAAGCTGAAGAGGCACCCGATGTTGTGCTTGGTACGTTTCTCGTCAACTCCGTGCCTGCAAAAATTCTATTCGATTCTGGCGCATCACATTCGTTTGTCACGGAGAACTTCGTGGATAAGGGTAGATTGAAACCTAGTCGCAGGGATAGACTCATGATAGTACAAATCCCTGGGTCATCGGTCAAGACCCAGCTGTCCTGCAGAGACGTCCCAGTAGAACTCTATGGTGAGAAGTTCCAAGCGGATCTGATTGTTCTAGGCACGAAAGGTTTGGATGTGGTACTTGGAATGGACTGGATGTCCAAGTACCAGGGGCACATTGATTGTGCTCGAAAGGCCATAACCGTGACCAGCAGTAGTGGGGTTCAGATTGAGCACATAGCAACCATGCCATCCCGCAAAGCCTACTACAAGAAGTCTGTCTCTGGGCCGACTCTTTATCAAGTTCCGGTGGTATGTGAGTACCCCGATGTCTTCCCTGAGGAGTTGCCAGGTATGCCCCCTGACCGGGATATCGAGTTCGTGATTGAGTTGATTCCCGGAACAGCTCCCATTGCTCAGCGCCCCTATCGTATGAACCCCCAAGAACTTGAGGAGTTAAAGAAGCAACTTGCTGACATGATCAGCAAAGGCCTTATCCATCCTAGCGCTTCACCTTGGGGATCGTATGTTCTGTTTGTGGACAAGCGAGATGGTACCATACGCCTGTGTGTGGATTACCGTAAACTCAATGAGGTGACCATCAAGAATAAATACCCACTCCCGAAGATTGAAGACCTGTTCGATCAGCTGAATGGAGCCAAAGTATTCTCCAAGATTGATCTCCGCACTGGATATCATCAGCTGAAGGTCCGAGAGTTCGATATTCCCAAGACCGCTTTCACCACTCGCTACGGCCTATTCGAGTACACCGTCATGTCCTTTGGCCTAACCAATGCCCCTGCCTATTTCATGAATCTCATGAATAAGGTGTTCATGAAGTTCCTTGACAAGTTCGTGGTGGTCTTCATCGATGACATCTTGGTCTATTCAAAGACCGAGGAAGAGCACGCAGAACATCTGCGGCTAGTTTTGGGAACCTTGCGCGAACACCAGCTTTACGCCAAGTTCAGCAAATGCGAGTTTTGGCTGAAAGAAGTTGGATTCCTAGGCCACGTACTCTCAGCTGGTGGAGTATCCGTTGACCCCTCAAAAATCACCTCCATCATGGAGAGAAAAGCCCCAACCAACCCCACTAAAGTCCGAGCATTTCTTGGATTAGCCGGGTACTACCGGAAGTTTGTAGAAGGGTTCTCCATCATTGCTCGCCCATTGACTCAGCTGCTCAAGAAAGATAAGAAGTTTGAGTGGACCGAGAAGTGCGAGCAGAGTTTCCAAGAGCTCAAGAAGAGACTAGTGACAGCTCCCATTCTAACCATGCCCGACATTACCAAGAGCTTCGATGTCTACTGCGATGCATCCAAGCTTGGTCTTGGAAGTGTCTTGACGCAAGACGGCAAAGTTATCGCCTACCTATCCCGTCAACTGCGCCCTCACGAGCTGAATTACCCTACCCATGACCTTGAGCTTGCCGCTGTTGTCCATGCCCTCAAAACATGGCGACACTACCTTATGGGGAATCGTTGTGAGATCTACACCGACCACAAGAGCCTGAAGTACATCTTCTCCCAGAAAGAGTTGAACATGAGACAAAGGAGATGGATTGAACTTATTAAAGACTATGACCTAGGCATTCATTACCATCCCGGTAAAGCGAATGTGGTCGCCGATGCCCTCAGTTGAGAGCCATGTTCCCTAAATGCCATGCTGAAGACCAGCCAACCAACCCTATGCGAGGAGTTCGAGAAGTTCGGACTTGAGCTAGTAAGCCATGGTTTCTTGGCAAACCTTGAAGTCCGACCCACTCTCTTTGACCAGATCAAGGAAGCTCAGAAGGGTCATGAGAGTATCGAAGGTATTAAACGTAGGATGGGACGAGAGGAAGTACCTGGGTTTTCAATCGACCAGGAAGGTGTGCTTTGGTATAATGGCCGCCTATGCGTTCCTAGCATCGAGGAGTTGAAGCAATTCATTCTGAAGGAGGCTCATGATACTCCATATTCTATTCATCCCGGAGGCACCAAGATGTACCAAGACTTGAAGGAACGGTTTTGGTGGCATAGTATGAAGAGAGAAATAGCCTCCTATATTGCCCGGTGCCACGTCTGTCAGCGCGTCAAGGCCGAGCATCAAAGGCCCGCGGGTTTATTGCAGCCCTTGAAAGTGCCTCTATGGAAGTGGGAAGAAGTCGGAATGGATTTTATTACTGGGCTACCGACATCCAATTGGGGACACGACTCTATATGGGTCATTGTGGACCGCCTCACCAAGGTCGCCCACTTTATTCCCGTCAAGACCACTGACCATGGGAACCGTTTAGCCGAGTTGTATATCTCCCACATCGTCAGTCTTCATGGTGTTCCCAAGACCATAGTCTCAGACCGAGGCCCTCAGTTCACTTCACGATTTTGGGCAAAACTCCAGGAAGCTTTAGGCACCAAGCTATCCTTCAGCACTGCTTATCACCCGCAAACTGGAGGACAAACCGAGTGAGTAAACCAAATCCTTGAAGATATGTTGCGAGCTTGTGTTCTATCTTATGGAACCAAGTGGGAAGACTGTCTGCCATTTGCGGAGTTTTCCTACAATAATAGTTACCAACCTAGTTTGCAAATGGCCCCTTTTGAAGCTCTCTACGGACGCAAGTGCCGTACCCCTCTCAACTGGTCCGAAACGGGAGAAAGCCAAATCTTTGGCCCTGATATCATTAAGGAGGCCGAGGAGCAAGTCCAGCTCATTCAGAATCGTTTGAAGGCAGCCCAATCCAGGCAGAAAAGTTATGCCGACTCTAAGAGAAGACCTGTAACCTTCAACGTGGGATATTTTGTCTACCTTCGAGTGACACCACTCAAGGGTATGCAACGCTTCCATGTTAAGGGTAAGCTTGCACCCCGCTACATTGGTCCCTTCAAGATCCTAGAATGCCGTGGGGAGATGTCCTACAAGCTCAAACTGCCCCCAAAGCTATCTGAGTTCCATGATGTCTTCCATGTGTCGCAACTCCGCAAATGTCTCCAAGTCCCTAATAAGCCCGAGACCTTCAAGGAGATCGATCACAACTCCATTGATTTAAACCACGACCTCACTTATCAGGAGAGACCCATTCGCATTCTTGAAGAAGACGTCCGTCTTACTCATAGACGCAAGATCAAGATGTATAAGGTGCAATGGAGTAACCATACCGAAGACGAAGCTACTTGGGAACGTGAGGATTATCTTCGATGAGAGTTTCCCGGACTACTTCACGCTTAGCTACCGAATCTCAGGACGAGATTCTTTTTAAGGGGGGAAGGTCTGTAACACCTCACTTTTTGTTGACCAAAAATAAAACCTTGTTAAGTACCTTATTTTGGGTGAATTAAAAACTTTTGCTAAGCAATGTGCTTGTGTGCTATGATCCATGATTTCATGTGTGTGATGGTGTATGATTTCATGTGAATGTGTGTGTGTGAAAATATGCCTTGAACTTTTTTTTCAACACATGGGTTTTATGAACTAGAAAGAGTGCTACGATCTTATGCATCAAATGTTGACCCTAGCTTATGCTTGTGTGCACCAAAAACCCTAGCATGAACCCTTTGTTTGATCACCCTCTCTTTTCTTTTCTTTTTCTTTTATTTTTGATCTTAAATCTGAAATTGGAGGCATCTCCAAAACCCTAATTTAGCATGATCAAAAATCTTCAAACTTTGGCTTCTCTCTCTTTTCCCTTCCTTTGCAAGCCGACCAAGAAGGGAAAGAGATCTGCTGGGGATCTTCCTCTCTGGTGTCAAGGGATCTAGCAAACTTCCTTCTGTTTGTCCTATTCCGTTTGGCATCGAGGGAGGAAGGGAGCCCGAGGCAAACCCTGCCCAAAACCATCTCCCTCTCCTTTGCTTCGACCACCAACGCCGTCGTCGACCCCCAATGTTTGGGCGCCGTCCTGCTGACACCCTAAACCGACCCCACCTCACAGAGACGCTGCACGATCACCCCACGCCCGCCCAGACTTCGCCATGGCCGCCGTGGATGCCTGATCAGGGCAGAGAGCCACCGACCACCTCCTGCTCCGTCACTTCGCCACCAGCCCCGTGCCGACCCCCGTGAACAATTCCCCGAGCCACTCCTGCCCTAGGCCTAGCGTGCGCGACGCCCCGTCCATGCCAATGTGGCGCGAGCTGGCCGCCCAGCGCTTCTAGAGCAAGCAGTGCGTTCCCGTGCACCCGCGCCCCATCTAGCCCCGCTCTGCACCAGCACCTGCATGGCAACGTGCCACCGACGCGACGACGCCCTCGCCTTGCACTGTGATGCACCCAGCTGACTGCGTCGCACACCGTTTCGCCTGCACATGCTCTGAAACCGCCTCCACTGCGACCGAACCGGCCAGCCACCGACGCCACTCACCTGACCCCTGGACTCAGCCTATGGTGCCACCCCAGAGAGCCGCCCACGGTGCCCAACCATTTCCGATGAGGTGCACCCTGCACCGGGTCTACCTCGGCAGTATAAAACCCGAGGCCCCCTCTCGAAGCCTTCCCTGTCGCTCATTTGCCCTCTCCCCACTCTCTCTCACCTGCCGAAACCTTTTCCCCATGGCGCCGCTCTGTTTCTCTCGCCGCTGAGCCCGCCGGTTGAGGGTAGATCACCGGCAGGAACGGTGAAGGTTTACATCACTGCGAGCTCGCCATCACTCTCTCCTCTGCACCCTCGTGTTTCCCTTCCTCTCCTCGAGCTCACCTGCAGTTTTCCCTGGCCAGATAGTTCGGGATTCGACGCCGCCACCGTCGTTGCTGGGAGGATCTCCGACGAGCTCAGCAACCGTCTCGCCTTCATAGCCCCTGCATACAAGACGCTTGGACCCAGAACTCCTCCTAAACACCTCCGCCACCAAGCTAGTCGCCGCCGACCGCCGGAGCACCCTCGGTGAGCCCCATCCCCGCGAAACCCTAGCCAAGGCAGCCTCGTCGCCTGCATGCAAAGGACGGCGACGGTGATCTGCCGTCGCCTGCCTCCTAATCGGACGGCCGAGGCGCCCCGTACCGATTCGGCCACTGCCTGGGCTGGCCGGCGAGCCGGCTGGGCCGATCTGGCCCAGATCTGGCGAGGCCCGGTCAGATCCGGCCTTTTCTATTTTTTCCCTGTGCTTATTCTGTTTAGTTAATAACTTTAGCAAATAAAATTGTTTAGAAAATCTTTTAGACCTCAGAAAATTGTGATTCAAATTTCTATGTGCTCCTGAAGATAATATCTACCTGGATGTACTGCATGCATGATTTTTAGGAGCTTAGATATTATCTATGAATTAATATTGGTATATCTATTGATTTTCACTCTTATCTGCAAATCTGTTGTTCTATGTAATTAAAATTGGTGATTCCAATTTTCAGTGATGCATTGCTATTTTGTTGAATTATAGAAATTGGATTTACTATTTTAGGAGCTGTGCATTGCCTGTGGTAATTATTTTAGTGATATTAGTTTTCTGCCTTGATTTAAATATATTGATTATTTTTGGATGATTCCACTTCTGGTGTGTTGTTCATTGCATTAGCTTTCCAGAATGGTCTCTGGTAGAATTTTAGGACTTACAAAAAGTTTTAGAGAATTATTTTGCTATTCTAGTGATTCATAGAATTAGGAAATTCATATTAATTCACCTTTTTAATCTTTTAGTTTGATTCCAATTGTGTTGGTCCTGTAATGTTGTTAGCTACCTGTAAGAGTGCTGGATGTCATGTTTTGATTAACCATGATACCTGCAAGTTGTTTGTTTGTGAATAGGTATTACTATGCAAATAGAAATTTCTTGCTATTATTTTGGTAGATTATTCTTTGGTAAATTAGATATTGGTTCAGATATCTGAACATGTTTGCTTCTGATACTCAATGCTTGAGTTGTGTGGTGCTTATCTTGGGAATGATCCATGTATGCATGAATGCTTATTGTGTGTGGGTTGTTGTTCCTTTTCCGGCGATAGAATCGAACGACGATTGTGCGGAGGAAGGGGAGGTATTTGAGTATCAAGAGGAAGGAGATCAGGGACAAGCCAACCAAGGCAAGCCATCTACTTGTTGCATATCTGAATCCTATTAAGTCACTATGCATTGTTCTACTCTTGCTTTTCTTACTATGCATTGTTTTTCTTATATTGCTATTACTCCCTATATAGCAATAGTTGACGACTTAGCTCCACGAGTCGATTTGTTATCATCCTTTGAGATGACCCCTCTTGTGACCTACTCAATACTCCTATTGTTAGAGACTTGATGGTTAGCATCAAAGTCCTTGGAAAATTTGTAGTGGAGCCAAAAACTCTAGGATTGGGACTACTCTCTGGAAAGATTTCGAAAATGTTTTCGAAAACCATGGAGTAGTTGCTACTCCATTGAGATGTTTACAAATGGTTTATAAATATGGAGTTGGACATGGGAGGTGAAGGAGTTGGGGGATTTCTGAAAAGTGGCATTGTGTATAAGTGTTCGCCAAACCAATTACTTCTGTGCAACCACATTACCCCGGTATGGGATGGGGCTTAGTTTGAAGTTTATTTGCTTTAGTGCAGGGAGCTTCACAACTATATAAGGGTATGTAGGACCCCGGAATCCGGGTTGACGCCAAAAGAGGGTCAACACATATCACGGCATATCCCGAGCCGCCGGAAGACACTTGGGTTCTCCCGCCGTGGCGCCGGAGTTACGCTCTGGAGGAGGTACTGCCGGGACGTGCCGGGGAGGTAAACTCCACAGGGTATGCACCCATACTAAGGTAGATAGATGGAGAGCTTTGATCGATTATCCGAACCCCGCATACTTGTGTATGACGGTCCGAGGTGGTATCCCTGCGGATTTATCGGATGGTGTGGGTAAAGTGTACAACCTCTGCAGAGTGTAGTCTATTTGAATAGCCGAGTCCTCGGTCATGGACGGTTGGAATGGCCATACTTAACCTGTGTCGGGTTTTGGTTCACAAAAGTGTTTTCTGAAAACTGGAGTTGGTACCGGACGGAGTACTCGGAGGGTACTGCCGTGGTACGAGGATGGGTCAGAGTACTTGGAGGGTACTGCCGATGACTTAAGGTGGTCATGTCTGATTGACTACCGATTTATCTTGAAAATGAGTTTCCCCCTTTCCTAGAGATTTTACTAAAGAGTCTTTATAAAAGTCTTCTTTAATAAGGATATAGAAATGTCGTAAGACATGCTATGTCCACGCAGAAAACTTGCTAGTTTTATAGTTTCTTTAGAGCCAAGCCAACCCTTGCTACAGCCATATAGCATGTAAATATTTCTCTTCTAGATGGTTTGCGAGTACAATTCCAAAATGTACTCACGGCTTTATCCCTGGCTATTAACTTGGCCAGACTTTGGCGATGACTATGAGGAGGACGATGAGGAGTATGACGACGCCGGTGCGAATTAGGAATCGTTTCCCGGTCAGTCGCCTGTAGGGTAGTAGGCCTGACTTGGGTCGACTACGCTGCATGTATCCGATGCTACTTCATGAATAAGTGTGTCAGTTAAACTTGCCCTGCGTGGCATTTGTATTCAGCCAAGCGGCTTATGTAAGACTTTAACACTCGTTATGTAATGGATGATATAATCTGCAATGCCAACTCTGTTATGTGGATTCACGACGGTCTCCTGGGATCGTGAATTGTATGCATAACGGGAATTTCGGGTGGTAAGCCGGGGTCCCCACATCAGGTATACACCAGAACATGACTCACTAGTCACTAAGGGCATGTACAATGGGAGACTCTTAAGTGAGGTGCTTAAGCAAATTAAAATAAATCCAAAAATCTAATTAGCAACTTAGCGCCCCTATCTCCATCGGTGATCGCTTAAGCAGGCGCTATTATTGTCATTAGCGTCTCCTCCAAGCGCTCATATGTCCAACGCAAAATCACTAGCGCCTGGCCCCTACCACACCCACCGCTCTCTCGGCTCACCCCAATCCCTCATCTTCCAGGACTCTAGATTCTCCATGCATCCATCTCCGATACGAGGAGCAGCTCAAGGCCCGGACGCACGACCGCTCCCCAACCCCGTCCAGCGTTAGGACGGCGGCCGATCCTCCTCCAGGCATCGAAGCGCCACTCTAGAAGGGCGGCAAAGGAGACTCCTCCAGGCAAAGGACGAGCTGGAAGCTGGGGTGAGGACGGGCCAGCAGAAGAGGGATTGGGGGCGGAGAAGGATGGAGGAAGAGGAAGGGCTCATCGAAACTCCGGGACCTGGCGAGGAAGGACTAATTTGACTCTCCTTTTCTCTAGCGCCTGGGCTAGCACCGGCCGCTCCTAGATACAGATCGCGTGGGGAAAAAATGTAAGCGCCCGACTCAACACTTTGCGCCGACGCCAGCCTAAATCCTGAAATCGATCAGAAATTGAGTAAAACGGCCAGAAAAAAGAGTCTAGCGCCCGCTCTAAGCGTCCCCATTGTAGATAAGTCAATACGGCCATATCAAGCCAACGCATGCGCAACTCCATTGTACCCGCGGTGGATCTTCGTGGGCTGAGACGACAACGAAGGCCTAATTTAGCTGTGGCCCGGAAGGGAGAGAACAAATCTGACCCATTACATACAAAGCGGATAAAACAGTTGCTCACTGAAATTCTAAAAAAAAACAGTTGCTCACTGAAACAGAGTAAGCGATTGCGCGCTCAAAAAGGAACAGAAAAAAGTGAGCGACTGTCTTATCTGTAGTTCACAGTTGTAAAACTCTCGCAAATAAAATTCCCATAAATGTTTACCGTAAAGTAAAATCCCCTAAAAATGTAAGCCGAGCTGAAAGCCTGAAACAAGAGTGAATCAGTGTCAAAGTTTTGCACGCATTGATGTAACTAGTGGAGTCTGAATGTTGTGTATTCCACTAGATTGAAGTCCTTGAAGTACTCCACTACTACTAATCGATCCTTGTCTGAAGTGAAGCAGAAATTCATATCGATCGACGACAAATCTTTCGCCCCGTTTATAATTTCGTATACATATACAAGATTGGTCAATCACCCAAGTAAGCTCTAATTGCAAGCTAGCTAGGTGAAGTGTGTGAAGAAGGAGGGGCCGTTGGTGATGAAGTTGTAGTTGAGCTCGCCGGGCCTGGCGGTGCGCTGCCACATCTGGTCGTCGATCATCTCGTCGGTGAGACCGAACTCCCTGAGCTCGTCGGCGGAGTGGTGCACGAGGAGGCTGTACCTCCCTCCTTCCCCGGTCTGCATGACGAGCGCGCCGCCGTTGTCGAGGTTTGCTAGGCCCTCGAACTGCCGCACCGTCCACTTGTACCACCGCATCAAGAACACCCGCAGAGTGAGGCCGTGAGACACCAGCACAAGGTTCATCTCCGGGGCCGCGGGGGCGCCGGGCGGGGACGGCGGCTGGAAGCGGCCGATGTCGATGTCGGCGCGCAGGGTCTCCCGGAACCCCGTGATGCGGTCGTACACGTCCGCCGCCGACTCGCCGTCCGGGAACCGGTAGAAGAAGCGGCCGTACCTCCGCCGCACCTCCTTCTCCGCCCGCATCTTCTCCCGGTCCTGGAAGTTCCCTGCTCGCCGACCGACAAACACGTGGGCAGGCAAACCGATGTCAGTGATCATGCCACGTAGTGTAGGAGAGATAAGGCATATCCGTTTTGCATCCACAGCTGGGCTCGGCTCGGCTCTTACCGAAGTCCTGCTCGCGGATGCGGGGCTCCTCCCGGACGCCGGCGATGCGGCCGGCGTCGAAGGCGACGCCGATGCCGCGGAGCGTCTCGAGGGTGCGCCGGTATGGGGACACGTAGAAGTAGACCTTCCAGTCGTCCTCCTTGTTGCCGTCCTCGGAGAAGAGGCGGTGCAGGCGGCGGCCGCAGTCCTCGGCGTCGCGGCGGCCCTTGGGTGTGAGGCCGATGAGCGGGTCGGGGACGCGCGTGTAGGCGCCCTCGTCCACGTTCCCCTCGCTCTGCCCGTGCCGCACCAGCACGATGCGCCGCGGCCGGGGAGGGGGCGCCGGGTACGGCAGCGGCCGGAGCTCAGGGAAGTGGAGCTGGTCCCGCGACGCGGGCGCATTGCCTTCGTGTGCCGGCGCACGACGGCGCGGGACGCCCAGTGTGTCCTCGCAGCAGCGGCAGCGCAGCCGGCGCCGCCGGGACCGGGGCCACGCCGACGCGGGCGCCGGGGCGAACCCGGTCGCCGCCGCCATCCGCGCGTTGGCTAGTAGCTTGGGCGATTGCCCTGGCCGTCAAGAAGCGCGCCGATGATCGCCGGTGGCCGGTGGGGGACACTGAGGATATGCGTATGCGCAGAAATTTTTTGTTCTCCAGTGCGCGTGCGTGATTGCTACGTGTACGAGCGAAGAACGCCTAGAAATCCACGTGTGCTTCGTCTGAAAGGACAAGACCATTCTGTATGTCGATGCTAGATAAAACAGTAGATGCGGAAACTGGCCGAGCTACACGTAGCTCTTTACTTTTTATATTTAAGAAGTATACTTGTAAATTATTAAAAAATGTAAATACATATTTTAGATGAAGTCAATGAAGTTACTTTACAATATCTTTATATTTTTACATTTTTAAACTTAAATATAACTTTAAATATTTAAAAATAAAAGTTATGTGTAGCTCGACCTTCATTGTCCACCCCTAGAAGATTGGCCTTGTCTTAAGATCTTGTAACCGAGTCCCGACTGGTCAGTCTGATTCTTGCCACCAACGAAGCCATGAGCTACGAAAAAAATGAAAGACAAAAGGCATTCACTCATTTTGAAAATTTATAACCATTAGCCATGAGCTTCGACTGCTGTCCTATCTTTATTAGTACAAAAAAAACCCAGAAACCATACTGTTAATATACTTATTGAGAAAAGGCTATTTGAAACAAAGTAAAAAAAAAAGTTAGTGAAATTTATTGATCGTCGAAGTTTTAACTTTGAGGGTTAAGCTTGCGTGGTGTGGACACCCTGAGCTAATGCCACATTATACTTTGCATAACCGGAAAGACATACCTATCATAATTTCTTGAGTATTATTCAGACTGGATATTCAAACTGGTTTCTTACTATTATTCAGACTGGTTATTCAAACTGGTTGGGTGGTACACTGGTACTACAATATCGTATCAATACATGAAAAATGATGAACCAAAAACAATACAAAATTCTTGGAGAACAAAAGGAATGCAGAATAATGGTAACAAAAGGAATGCAGAATAATGGTAACTCTATATGGTGTGTGTGTTTTTTTTTTTGCAATGAACAGGGAATTGTAGGGTACATGTAAGCTTATAACCACGTTGACCTTAAGGGCGGAAGGTTTTCAAACCATTTTGCTATTGCGAGCTTTCCAAATATTCCAAGCCCCAGGGTGATAATTTCTGCAAGCAGAGGCCCGGCAAAGGCATTTTTGGCGTCAGCCATCCTCTGGTCCAGAGCTCCGTGTTCGAGACTATGTACAGAAACACCCTAAAAATAAGGACTATGCACAGGACAGCCCAGCAATCAGCACTGAATTCGCTGTTAAAAAGAACAGTTGGTTACGGGTTTCAGACTTTCCGTCCTCGACGATCGGTAAGGTCACACGCCTGCGCAGTGTTGTCGCTGGTATTGAGCCTGTCCATCACCATGGTTTTCCCGATCGCCGGCAGATCGTTTGGACTGAATATTTCTGAAGAAATGCCTGCAGTAATCTCTCGGTCTGAACTTTTAGTCCCCCAGACAAACGACCAGCTATCTTCTTTGTCCTGCTCCAGGGTGAGCTCTCCCACACTGGCCTGGAGATTAGCGAGTTCTTGGCAGGCTTCCAAGGACAGAGGGAGTTGAAAGTGGTCACCAGGGGTTGGGTTCTGTAGAACCGAGATGTCCTCAGAGCCTTGTGAACCAACGATTCAGGTCTTGATAATGACGTTCCCAGACGATCTGAATCCATGGGATGTCGAGCTTTTGGTAGAGCTTACTCACGAATTTCAGAAGTAAACCTGTGTTCTGATGACCCCTTTGTCCTTGGGAGATTTAAAGCAGCCAAAAGGCCATGCATCGCTCGACTCAATAATTTCATCTGGGAATTTGACTCTACACACAGCAAAGATCACAAGCGTAGCCGAGGCAGCATCAACTCTCGTCAGAGTCAGACAACCACCGTAGGTTAACCAAGAAGCTGTGTTCTGAGCATAGGCTTGCAGGATCGCGTGCAGGTTGGTGAGTTGTAAATAATTATCTATATGGTAATTATTTAGACCTGACTGAAATAATGTAGTACTAGCTAAGTATCTTCAGGCGAATGGTCACTTGATCAGCTTCCACAAAACTAATTATGTGTGCTGCGACGCTGTGCACAACATGGGCTCATACTTTTGAGCGTCAAGAGAAATAAACAAGATGAATTATATCTTGTGTTTTAGAAGAACCCTTTAAGCAAATTCCATGCGGTGATTCAGACAATATATCGTATTCAGGCATGACAAATGATGAATCGAAGACTGCGTCTTTCTGTTGCATTGCACTGAACGCAGATTCGGTGTGTACATGTAAGCTTTTCACTCAGTATGTCGGCCTACTACATAGTATCGTGCAGGTATCGTGCTGTCAAACAGCCTCTCCGGTCAAAATTGAGCTTATCTTCTACGCTTGGATCCTTTTCTCGCCTCCGCCATGTGCCTCTCCATGTTGGCCTTTTCCCAGAGGCGCTTCATCACAAGATCCTCCTTGGTAAACTCATCTGGAACACAAGATATATGATCATCTGTCAATGCTAATGAATTCAAGTCTTCCTTACTCAGTGAGAAAGCAAAGAGCATGCAAGTAGGGAAAGAACAACGGCAGTAACCTAACAGCTGCCCCTATGAATTACTACTGCATGGTTCAACCTGCAACTCCCTAGTTCAACCAGTGGGACATTGGAATTAAACATGGCCGTGCATTGAGTTATGTTAACTACACTTGACAGACTACAATGAATCAACTGTGTTACTGATGAACATCGGATTGGACATGCTAGCACAGCTCTTGTACAAGTCTGAAAGGCACATTAGATGTAGCTAACATGCCCAAATTAATATGTATCTAACATGCTCTTGTACAAGTCTGTTGTGCCATATGGACAAAAGGCTTAATATTTATTGAAGTCTAAATTTGGAATATGGGGTGTGGTTGTAACCAGCCTGCTCGTGGTTTTAAATAACTTTTTCTTTTATCAATACAACGACAAGCAAAGCTTTCACATTTTCTCAGAAAAAAGAAAAGATATACTTTTTTTCAAAAATCAACCATTTTAAGTACTTGGTGTACATCTTGCTTGGATTAGTTGGTATCACAACTTACACAAATATCCAGGAGAATATATTAGCGCTCATATCGGAAGTAATCTGATAAAATACACAATGATGATTGGAAAGGAAAGAGTACAGTATTTAAGAACCCCAAGAGAGCGGACCAAAAGGTACTATGGTATGAGAACACATAAAAAAAATGGAAGTGGTAATTACCGATATTTTGCCATGTGTTATCAGGTATTCTAAGGGATGTCCGAGTCAAATAGCATGCATCCTCCCATGCATATGGCAATTTCTTTACCCGGTATCTCCAAAACCAACAAATTTGCCAAGTAAGCAGCTGCCAAAAAATACAATTAATTCAGCATTCTTCCAGTAAATTCTCAAATCCCATGCAAGTATTTACAAAGAGTTGAACTTAGGTGTGTCAAATATATACAATCTTACAAGAGATAAACTGACCTTCCCAATGAAGTAAGGCAGAAGTATAAGCTGGACACCATAGAGACTCCACACAGAAGGTTTCTTCACTCCCTGAATTTGCAAGTCTACTTCACCTCTAAGCTCATTTTCAACATTTCTACATGAGAAACAACGGAATTATAACCAGTCATAGTAAATTAATGCAAGTGATATGTGAAAGACTGATTCACTAGGAAATATCCTTGATATCATCAAAGCATTGTATCATTAATAGTATCGGAAAAGGAAAGCTTTTTGTATACTCATAACACAATGTATCTTTCTAAACCACTAAACCATGCAGTTTCTGAAAGGAAAAACTACCTAAACGGCCAACGAATCTATCAAGGTTGCTCAAATGTTTCCAACAGCATTTAGACAATACACATGTCCTTAAACTTTAAGCTCTGAGTTGGATGCAAATAACAGACCGAACTTTGCAGTGCAAACAAAGGCAGACTTCAAATTCTCATGGAAAATTCAGCGCAAAAATCAAACTTATTAGATGTCATTCTTACTTATCCATCTGCTTGTGACCCTTTTTTTTGCTTGAAATTCCTCCTGTTCGCTCAAACTCCAATGCTTTCAACCTATTTCTGTAAGCAGGAGTTTGCTTCACACTTTCAATGGCCTGTAGCAAGAGCATTACACTTTCAATGAGTGGTGCTGTTAAAAAATAAAATCTCTTGTTATGCTGAAACACACAATTGTCTTTGTATCACTCAAATGGAGAAAAGAACACATGATCTTATGTTTATGATGAACATTTGGGTCATAAACATCCAGTCAGAACAGCGACAATAATCCCCACAGCCTTTCTGCCTTTCTGTTCCATACCCATACCTGACTATACGTTGTCAACTGGTTTATGTATTGGAATACTGACACAATTAAAAGAAGGCCAATAAGCACAGCACGAGGATCCTATCACAAACAGGAGGAGATATTAGCTTCAGTAGTATAGGAATGATGCAGAACATTGCTATAAACATCTCAGTCATTCATAGAAAAAACTAACCGTTTTATATCCGTAGTACGCCCTGTAGTATTGAGCAGTGTTGTAGAAGAACTGAAATGAGGTAAATAAATAGCACCCAAAGTTGGAATCAGTATTTGGCAGTGTTGAATGGAAAAGAGAAGCTCATAAGGAGAAAGTTGACTAGGAGGCCCAAAGAATGGCTTTTACCTTAACATACAATATATAATATGGAAAACTTGTCCAGATCTATCAAACAAGCTACTATGAATAGACATTGTGCGGCATCAGACCGAGCAATAGAGCATATTTGTATTAATGTATTCTTTGCAATGTTAGTCTATGTTACCATCATGCTCAGATGTACAACTTTTGTTACATGTGCGTTGCATTTTCCCATCTAAGCTCTGCCTAACCAAACAAGCGGACTTTCTAACAGTAAACAAGAAGGCTAAAGGTAAATTTTGCAGCCGCCCACCAAAAAGAATGTAAGAATATATGTTTCACACTGTAGATGCCTCCTGATTAGTATCTATCTGTCAGGTTACATACGCTTTGACCTTGATCATTATGGATTGGTACCAAGATCAAGTCAGAATCGATGGACGTGCCAGGCAAGGAATCTCTTCAACTGTTTTCTCTTTACGATAATTATCTTATTAAACAAAACTAGCCTATCCGGTTGGTTTGTCTCTGAAAAGGTTAGAAATAGTGGCAGCTATTTATCATGTGTAAGTACCATACTCATTCTTTATCCACATTCCAAAACTGAAGGTAGAATGTCAACCATGTATTTAGTTTCATTTTTATATTTATTCTTGGATATCAGAAACAACTTCCAATTCCCATGTAGGGGAACCAAAAATGTGGGCTGGTCCAAAAATCAAATCAATAAGTATTCACTATGTCTCTTCAAATAATTTGGTGCTTAGGCAGCCCTATGTACAGATATATTATACATACCTAATGACTAATGGCTGGGAAGCCAAGTATAACAGATATAGAAACTACTTGGATCTGGCACATAATTTATGTAAGAACCACGCAATATGGAAAGGCGGATAGACTTCCACAAGTCAAAAAGTGTAATATATTTATATAAAAACAGAAAAGCATATTGGCATGCTGAAGCCATAGAATTGGCATTTTGTTTGATACGAAGGATTAAGTAAATGAATGTTTACCTCCTCTGGATGTGCAACAGCATAGTCATACTGCTCCCTAGTTGTTTCATCTTTTAGTATCTGATAAATAAAAATGTAGACTGAGTCAAGAACCCAAAAGCAAATGGAAGCAGCATATTAGGAAAACAGCTGTCATGTCAAACAGGGCAGGTGAAAATGGTAGTCAACACGGCATCAATGTGCTTACATAGCCTAATGATGAAATAGCTCAACATGCAAGACCAATAATTCAACGCAAACTGCAAATTCCATACGAGAATTGCAAGCTTCAAAGTGGAACTACCAATCAGAGAGCACGATTAATTACAAAAACATTGCATAGCCTAAATGATAAAATAGAATATATCAAAATGTTTCTTCCGAAAGAGGTGGTACTCACTGTACTAAATTGTGCAGCATTAATTGATGAAATCTGTAATATACTGGTGAAGTGGTCAAGGCACGAAAATATCATGCAGAATACGCGCCACATGGAATTTAACAACAGATATTCATGTTGAAATAACTTCGCAAAAGAAGCTTTTTATACGTTCCATAGCCTAAATGATGAAATAGCTCGATTTCGTCATGCAGGACTTATAATTGGATGCATACTGTGAATTCCACATGAGAATTGCAAGCTTCAAAGTGGAACTACCAATCAGAGGGCACAATTGAACAAGAGAAATGTTCGCGCCAAAAATTTCAGTGAGCTCCAACAACACGTTTGATAACCTTGACCTAACAAGTGTATACGACCACGCTGTCACATGTCAGACAGCCGCTAGAGCAGCTAGTGTTATAGCGGTAACCGTATCAAACTGTTTCTTCCAAGAGAGGTGATAGCCACTGTGCTGAATTGTTCAACATTACTGGATGAAATTTGTAAATAGGGTTAATTGGATAGATGCCACTGCAATTTCCGCGTATTTGAGAAACACCATTGCAATTTTCAACTTTGGAAAAACACCACTCCAATTCTGTGTACGTTTGAGAAACGCCACTTACCCAACATATACTGGTCAATATACGCCGTATTACCAGCTGTATATACATACACATGGTGGGGTCCACTAGAATCAGCCAAAAAAATTAAGTTGGTGACAATATAAAAATATGGAGATCACAAGCATGCATTTGAATAAAATTTTCGCGGAAATCTGTTATCTATCTTACATGTGCATGCATGGGTCTGGCTGAAATCTGTTATCTATTTTATTCAAATGCATGTGTGCGATCTCCATATTTTTATATTGTCATCGACTAATTTTTTTTGGCTGATTCTGGTGGATCCCACCATGTGTATGCATATACAGCTGGTAATACGGCGTATATTGACCGGTATATATCGGGTAAGTGGGTGTAATGGCATTTCTCAAACGTACAAAGAATTGGAGTGGCATTTTTCCAAAGTTGAAAGTTGCAATGGCGTTTCTCAAATACGCGGAAATTGCATTGGCATCTATCCAATTAACCCTTGTAAATATACTGGCGGGCAAACAAAGAGATCATGCGCAGTACATGAAAACTAACAACAGGTCTTGGGGCACATAAGCAGTTAAGCCATTAGAAGCATGAGATGCAAAACATTTTAAGCAATAATAAGAGAGGGTCCAGGCAGGCCAAACCTCGTAGGCGTTGGCGACCTTGACGAAGAGCTTTTTCGACTCCGGATCGGGGTTCTTGTCCGGGTGGCTGCACAGCACAACATGTTCAGAGAAATAGGGTTTGCATTGGATGAGTAATGTGGGGGCAAGAACCGAGAGAGGGAAGGCAGGCTGGCAGGGAGGGGAGGGGAGGAACTCACTGTTTGAGGGAGAGCTTGTAGTAGGCCTTCTTGATCTCCGACGCGTTGGCATCCTGCTTGACCCTGCGGAATTCGCAAGCATCCGTGAGAAGGCGAGCGGGTTCAGTAAGAACGGAGGGGGGGAGGGGATGGTTACCCGAGGAGGTCGTAGCAGTCGTCCTCGTCGCAGTAGATGGCGTTGGAGGCTGGGAGGAGGAGGGCGACGAGGAGGAGGAGGAGGAAGACGGGGAGGGGAGTAACGGCAGCCATGGTCTCAGGCGGATCTGCCTTGCTGTTGTTCTCCCCTGCGCGGCACTGCTGCCGGCGAGCTGCTCCTGACGCCTGAGGGTGGGTGAGAGGGGCAGGAGCCGGGTATGAGGTGTGGAGTGAGGGGCAGGAGCTCGCCGCCGGCTCGCCGCCTCCGCCGTCTAGATCAAGGGGGAGGGATCCGGCTCCTCTGGTTCTGACCAGTGGACGCACGAATGAATGGGCCAGCACAAGACCTGAAGCCCATGTAGCCAGCCAGGCTTAATGCAAACTGAAGCTGATTGATGTCAGCTGAGGGTACAGGAGGAAGTTGACACTGAAGACTGAAGTGAACTCTTCCGGAAATTAAAGCGAGCTCGAGTTACTTCTACTACTATAGCAGATATACTCCTAAATCTTACTTCTCCCGTTCCATAATTCTTACCGTAGTTTTACTTCAAATTGGAACTAGTAAAACCAATGGAACGGAGGGAACTCTTTAGCCAAGTGGACTCTGAAGTTTAGCAGGGTGAATGCATGGATGCACATGTTATTTTCATTTTTCGATAAGGACATGTTATTTTCATGAGAACTGAATTAACTGACCAGCAACAACACCGGCCCAATGTTTAGGATTCACCACTCTGCGAGTCCTCTCATGATTCACCTACATTTCTTGGACGATGGAAACCCTGCATCGTGTGTCCAATGGTTTGGCAAGGAGGTACATTAGTTGTGAGAGACGACTGGCATTTCTAATGGTTTGACTGTCTATTGAAAAACGATTTGTGGGAACGGTGTACCTCTCCGAGGCACCGGTTGCGTGTTATATAACAAGGAACAGCCCCTTGTGTGGCTTGTACAAGAAGTTGGTGTCCGTATACGATTGGTGTACTACACCATATCATATACGACTATAACTCATCATCTAACACACCCCCTTAATCTAAACCTTGAGAAAGGTTAAGATTACGCTTAAATTCATCTAACTGTTTTACAGGCAAGGCCTTGGTGAATCCATCTGCAACTTGGTCTTTACTGGAAATGAATCTGATAGCTAACTCATTCTGAGAAACTCGTTCTCTCACAAAATGAAAATCAATCTCAATATGCTTAGTACGAGCTCTAAAAACTGGATTTGCAGACAAATAGGTTGCTCCTATGTTATCACACCAAAGACATGGTTTCTGTTTTAGCCTGATACCCAGTTCCTTGAGAAGAGCTTCAAGCCATATTATTTCAGCAGTGGCATTAGCAAGTGCTTTGTATTCTGCCTCGGTACTAGATCGTGAAACAGTAGCCTGTTTTCTAGAGCTCCAGGAAACCAAATTTGATCCAACAAATATAGCAAAGCCACTTGTAGATCTTCTATCATCAATACATCCAGCCCAGTCTGCATCTGAAAAACCACTAAGAAAAGTGGAGGAAGTCTTGGAGAAGGTGATACCAAGCTTCAAAGTGGCCTGCACATATCGAAGAATACGTTTTGTGGCTGTCTAATGTTCAGTAGTTGGAGCATGAAGAAACTGACAGACTTTATTAACTGAGTATGCAAGATCTGGCCGTGTCAAAGTTAAGTATTGCAAAGCTCCAACTATGCTTCTGTATTGAGTACTATCTTCAAGGCCAAGCGGTGTACCATTATGAAGAGACAACTGATCGGAAGAAGACAATGGTGTAGGAGTTGTCTTACACTTAGTCATTCCAACCTTTTCAAGCAATTCAGTAGCATACTTTTCTTGTGTCAAAAGAAGACCATTTGAAATCCGCTTTACCTCTATACCAAGGAAGAAATGCAAATCCCCTAAATCTTTTATAGCAAAGTTCTCATTAAGATCTCGAAGAAGAGCAGTAATCGCATTATCTGAGGAACTTGTCACAATAATATCATCTACATAAATCAGCACATAAACCGTGATACCTGATCGATTGTAGAGAAATAATGAGGTGTCAGCCCTGGAGGGTATAAAACCAAGTTCACATAATTTGGAGCTCAGTCTGGAGTACCATGCTCTGGGAGCCTGCTTCAGTCCATATATAGCCTTATCAAGTTTGCATATGTAGTGCGGAGCGTGAGGATGTTCAAAACCAGGTGGTTGTCTCATATAAACCTCCTCTTCCAGAACACCATGCAAAAACGCGTTCTTGACATCTAGCTGTCGCAAACTCCATCCACGAGAGACAGAAATAGCCAATACTGTCCTGATAGTAGCAATTTTAACAACTGGACTGAAGGTATCCTCATAATCAATGCCATACCTTTGCTTGAAACCTTTTGCAACCAACCTTGCCTTGTATCTATCTATAGTTCCATCAGCTCTTTTCTTAATACGATACACCCATTTGCAATCAATAATGTTCTTATTGGGACTTGGAGGAACAAGACGCCAAGTTTTATTCTGTATTAGTGCATCATATTCCTCCTCCATTGCTTTGCACCAATGCTGATCATCAAGTGCTTCCTTCAAGTTGCATGGTTCACCTGTTGAAGAAAGCATACCATATCGAACAGTGCCATCAGTATATTTTTTTGGTTTGCTTATACCTTGTCGAAGACGAGTGCGAGGAGGAGACGGAGGTTGTATAACAGGAGGAGAAGCAACATGATCATCATTGTCACTATTTTTAGTATCATTTGCTGCAGGATCCGACGGCATAGAAGATCCGGGGGAGCTGGGACCCGCAGAATCAGCATTTTCCCGCTCAGGGGAGCGATGCCCAACCCGGCCACCCCGCGTGGCAGGCGGAGAGGCAGACCGCACACGGTCCGAGGGCGGGGTCGACGCGCGTGGCGAGGAGGGCGGGGTTGGCACGCGTGGCGAGGACAGGGGGTCCCGGCCAGATCCGCCTCGGGATCAGGAGGCGCGCGTGGCGAGGCCAGATCCACCTCGGGATCAGGAAGATCCACCTCGGGATCAGAAAGAAAGGAATGTTCCTCCTCGGATTCAGCGCCAGCTTCATGATTTTCTGCATTATTTTCAGCAGCATGTTCTTCATTATTTTCACCGCGATTTTCTTCAGCTAAATCAACAACCTGCACCGCATCAGATATAGGTACAATAGGAGACATATGATCAACAGTATTTTGTGCATCCACATGTGATGAAGATGGTAAAAGAAGGATGTCCTCTTTGAGTCGACGACCAGCATTAGGATGAAGATCAGAAAAAGGAAAAAGATTTTCATCTAAGACAACATCTCTAGAAATATAGACTCGTCCTGTAGAAACATCAAGGCACTTGACGCCTTTATGCATGGGACTATAACCCAGAAAGACACATTTTTTTGAGCGAAAGGCAAGCTTGCGCTTATTGTAAGGACGAAGATTGGGCCAACAAGCACACCCAAAAGTGCGAAGGGCATCATAGTTTGGTTTGATGTGAAGAAGACGTTCAGTGGGAGTTTCATGGTTTATCACCTTGCTGGGGAGTAGGTTAATGAGAAAAGTTGCTGTGAGAAAAGCTTCATCCTAAAATTTCAAAGGCATTGAAGCGTTGGCAAGAAGAGATAGACCAACTTCTACGATATGTCGATGCTTTCTCTCAGCTGACCCATTTTGTTGGTGAGCATGAGGGCAAGAAACATGATGAGTAATGCCAACTTTCTGAAAGAAACTATTTAATTTCTCATACTCACCCCCCAGTCAGTTTGCATAGTAACAATTTTCCTATCAAACTTGCGCTCAACATATTGTTGAAAATTAAGAAAAATTTGATAGACATCTGAATGCTTCTTTAACAAGTAGATCCACGTAAATTTGCTAAAATCATCAATAAAGCTTACATAGTATGCATGTTTGCCAACAGAAAGAGGAGCAGGGCCCCATACATCAGAGAAAACCTGTTCCAAAGGAACAGTGGATACACTAGTGGATATGGGGTATGGCAACTGGTGACTTTTGGCAAGCTGACAAGAGTCACATACATAAGGATTTATTTCTGGAGAATAAGCTAAATTATTTTTGCGAAGAACTTGTTGAACCACAAAGGAAGAGGGATGTCCTAAGCGACGATGCCATGTAGAGGAGGACGGCTTAATGGTGATGAAGGCGTGCTTGGAGGATGTAGTAGAAATAGGCACCAAGGGGTAGAGTCCACCATGACAAGGACCTTTAAACAGAATCCTTCTTGTTGCTTGGTCCTTGATCAAAAAGAAGAAGGGATGGAACTCAATAAAGATATTGTTATCAAGGGTGAGTCTATGAACGGATAATAAATTTTTGGATGCATTGGGAACATGTAAAATTTTATTGAGATGAAAGGAACTATGTGGAGTGCGCAAAATAGAGTGACCAATATGACTAATATGCATACCATTGCCTTCAGCGGTATGAACACGATCATGGCCTTGATACTTATCATGTGTAGAGAGCTTCTGAAGATGTCCAGTAATATGATCTGTGGTGCCAGTGTCAGTATACCAATTTGAGTCAACACCATATGAAGCAAGATGAGCACTTTTATCTCTATGATCAGCATCATCATCACTATCATTATCATGACGCCACCAACAATCAGCAGTAGAGTGTCCATGGATCTTGCAAATCTGACAAGTCACATCAACATATGGTGTAGGAGGACGTCCATGGATCTTGCGTCTGCCCTGGCGACGATCATTACTGGCACCATTGCGGCGGTCAGCACCATCACCATTGCGGCGATCACCACTATCATTGCGACGGTCACCACGGTCACCACCATCATTGCGACGATCACATCGATCACAGCGATCACGCCAATCACCATCACGTCCATCACGACGGTCACGCCAGTCACCATCATGGCCATCACGGCGATCACGCCAGTCACCATCACGACGGCGGTATTCACCACCACGATACTCCTGGCGACCATTATCAGAAAAGCGACCAGGAGGACGAGTATCTCTATCATCACGACGAGCAACGTTCACAGAGGAGATAAACGTGCCATCACCAGCATCACCAGAATTTGTGTTGCGAGCATCATAGGAGCGTAGCTGTCCAAGAAAATCATCAATGGTGGTAGCTGGATTACCTTCAACAGAGGTGACCAGTGCATTGTATGTGCCATCAAGACCATGAAGGAGATATCCCATGAATTCATCATCTTCAAGTGCTTTGCCAGCAGCAGCAAGTTTAGCAGCAAAACCCTTCATCTTGGTGAAGTATTCATCAGCACTGAGATTGAGTTTCTTGGTATCATTAAGAGCAGACCACAGGTACTGAACTTGCGATCGAGACGCCGAGGAGCACATACGAAGAATAGCGGCCCAAACCTCGGCAGTAGATTCTAGTCCAAGCATATGAGACAATATTTCAGGTGACAAGGAATTCAGGAGAAAACGAAGTACCACTTGATCACGTGCAAGCCAGGCTGTGTACGCAGGATTCGGCACAACAGACTTCTTCTTGTCAGAATCTTTGACCTCCAGAGTCTTGTTGGGAGGCTGGTCGGTGCCAACAACCAGACCAACGACATCAGCACTTCGGAAGGTGGGGAAGATCAGAGCCTTCCAGAGGAGAAAATTGCCCCTAGTCAGGGGCTGCGATGGCGGCGATCCCAGGGTGGCGGCCAGCGAAACCGTCGACGAAGAGGATGACGACGAGCTCATGACGATGATCTTGAGACGACGCTAGGGCTTTGTGAGTATTGGTATTGATATGTATATTGGAGCGGCGACAGCACTAAGGGCGGCGGCGGTAGTATTTGTATTGAGCGGCGGCGGCTAGACAGCGGTGGCGGCAGAGTATTGCGGCGACGGTAGAAAACACGATCGGCGATGGCTAGGGTTTTAGATGTGATATCGTATTGGGGCGGCAGCGGCGGCAAGAAAAGCAGCGGCAGCAGCAAGGTATTGGGGGGGCGGCAGCACTAAGGGCGGTGGCGGCTAGGTTATTGGAGGCGGCGGCAGCCGGTTTGTGGCGGCGGCGATATCGAGGGCGACGGCTAGGTCAGGGAAGGGAGGGGCTCTGATACCATGAAAAACGATTTGTGGGAACTGAAAGGATCGTATGAGCGACTAGAGGGGGGGTGAATAGGAGCTACCCAAATTTTTACTTCTTTTCAAGTTAAGGCTAGACAAGAAGGTAAATTCTCTAGATGTGCTACTAAGTGAATTTACCTAGAGTGACAAGCAAGCTAGCAATAACAATATAAGTAAAGGTACGAGTAAAGGATAGAGGTAACCGCAATGGAGACACGAAGACACAAGGATGTATTCCCGTAGTTCCTTCCTTGTTACGGGAAGTACGTCTACGTTGGAGAGGTGTGGTGCCACAAAGGCCACCAACGCCACAAAGGCTCACCCTATTCTCCGGTGAACAAGCCACAAAGGCGAGTTCACGCTCCACTAAGCGATGCCCTTGAAGGCGGCACGACACCTTTACACAAAGTATTGGGGCAAGCTCCACAACTCAATTGGAGGCTCCCAATAGGCCCACCAAGCTCTTACACACAAAGTTAAGCTTGGAGGACGGCTTCTTCCGGCTAAGAATCCGATGAATCACACAAGTTACAAGCCCCTCAACAAAGAGAGGGAGGAAATCAAATCGCCTTGGTGGAGATGTAGATCTAGGTCTTCTCCCTCAAATCCCAAAAGGGCTTTGAGTTCTATTGGCTAGGGAGAGAGATCTAGTGCTTTGAAGCTTTGGAACAATGGAGGAGAGAGAGTGGAAGCCGCAGCCAGCTCTTGAGGTAGAAGAAGGCTTTATATAGTCCTCCACGAAATGTAGCCGTTGCTGGACGACTAGGGCCGGAGTCTCCGGCCAGGAGGGCCGGAGTCTCCGCCCTAAGTGACTCCAGGGCCGGAGTCTCCGGCCAGAGACAAAAGTCTCTGGCCCAACTCCGGCCTGGTCTCTGAAGCGTCCGAGCCTTTAGCAAACCCTAGCCCAACCAGACAGACCGGAGTCTCCGGCCCCTGGGGACTGGAGTCTCCGGCCTCAGCATGCCAGCCCGGAGTCTCCGGCCAGAGACAGAAAGTCTCCGGCCCAACTCCGGACGGGCATCTGAAGCGTCCGACTCTGGGGGTTGCCTGGGCGAGTCCCCTAGGCCAGAGTCTCCGGCCACCAGGGCCGGAGTCTCCGCCCTAGAAGAAGCAACAGCAGCACTTCGTGGATCCCCTCTCCACCATTTCCACCTTCGCGAAGCACCATACAAGACAACTAAGCCCTAACTCCACTACTGGACTACGGGCTCCGATCTTTTCAACCTTTTTGGGGTGCGCCTCCGCGAGATCCTGAAATAACCTAGAAAATCTGCAGAACTTTAATAGCATGGTTAAATCACCAAATGTTGTTAACAAACACCGAAATACATTTATTAGGGAAATGCTCTTTCAATCTCCCCCTTTTTGGTGTTTGATGACAACATACGGATTTGCAAGATATAAGCACAATAAAATAAAATATATAGCCAAAGCTCCCCCTACTTGTGTGCACAACACAATTTGCATTTGAACATGAGCCACACAAGTAAGGATCATCACTCCCCCTATATATTTCACAATTATACCAAGAGCAAGTAATAATACATGAGACTAACCATAAGCATATAAGTAAGACTAACAAGATAGCACACATTAATAATAGTCTTACTAGCAATATAGGAAATTAAGTCTCACAATAATACCGTACCACACACACGATAGTTCAACACTAAGATAGATGAGACACAACATGAAAGTCCATGAAGTTGTGTCTCGACCAAAGCAAAGGCAAATCCAAATTCAAATAAACCAACCCATGGCAAATCCCAACGATGACATCCTAATAGAGCTACTTCTCCCCCTTTGGCATCGAGACACCAAAAAGGGAAAAGAGCGATGCTACACGCCCATGGGATCACTCATCGTCTTCATCCTCGGGCTTGTCCTCGGAACCGGCATTGAAGTCCTCATCTCCTTCTTCAATATCATCAGAAGCCATGGGCTTCTTGCCATGATGCACATTGGAGGTGCCAGAGGTGACCTCCTCAAAGGCTTGCCAGTCAGTCAGACCCTTGCTCCACTTGCCATAGGAGTGAGTGTCGGATGAAGAAGAGGAAGGAGGTGATTCCACATAGTCCGGTTGAGACTTCCGAAAAGCCTTGTGAAGAACTTGTTGATTGTCATTCAAATGCTTTTGGGCAATGTAGCTCTCATATTGCTTGTGACGGATGTCCACATTCATGCAAAGCACATTCCATTGGAACCAATTGAGCTTCTTGAATTCTTGCCCAAACTCATTGTTGGAGCTAGAGCCGGCATTGCTAGCATGCTTCATCCTTGGGCCCCTTCTAGTTGACACTCCCTCGGCAAAGGCATCATCATCTTCACCTCTCACTGGAGCAAATGGTTCCTTGGAGTGACCGGTGGGTTCTTTGCGTTGAAGCTTCACAACCTTGTGATTCACAAGGTTTGCCGTGAGAAGAGGAAGGTTGAGTTGTTGAGCATGGATGAGCTTCATGACAAAGGGGGCATAAAGAGGAGTCTTCTTGTTAAGAATGCAATCATTGATCTCCTTGTGAATGAAATCCATTGATACGTCCAATTTGCATCACTATTTTGTATCATAATTTACTGCTATTCATTGATATATTTCATATTTAGATATGATACTTATGTTATTTCCTTTGTTTTCACATGTTTGATGATCATCGGAGGAGTTGCTGTCAGAGTCAGGATTCTGCTAGAAAAAGGACCATCAGGAGACCATATTTTGAAGATCAGGAAAATTCCAGAAAAATACCCAGAAATTATATTTTCCCAGAAGACTCACGAAGCCAGAAGGAGGAGTTGAGAGGAGCCAGGGGGGCCCACACGCCAGGGTGGCGCGGCCAGCCCCCTGGCCGCACAGGCCCCACGTGAGGCCACCCTGGCCCACCTCTGGTCTCGCCCCTTCGCGTACATCATCATCCCCGAAAACCTAAGTGAGAGGAAGGCTCAGAATTAGACACAACCGCCTCTGCGGGGCGGAGAACACAGAGAGAGAAAAGCTCTCCGGCAGAGAGGAATTTGCCGGGGAAATTCCTTCCTGGAGAGGGGAGATCGTCGCCATCGTCATCACCATCGCACTGGACTTCATCGGGATCATCATCATCATCTCCATCGCCAGCACCTTCATCTCCACCATCACCACGCCATCCCGCTGTAACATCTTGAGTTGGATCTTGTTATATTCATAGGGGAAACTTTCCCGGTGTTGATTACTCTTGTAGTTGATGCTATTGAGTGGAACCGTTGAGTTAAGGTTTATGTTCAGATTGTTATTTACCATTATTTCACCGCTGATCATGATCCATATGATGTCTTGTGAGTAGTTTGTTTAGTTCTTGAGGACATGGGAGAAGTCAAGATGTTAGTAGTGAATTATTGTTGAGAAATATTTAATGGTTTGATATTGTTGTGGTGCTATTTCACTAGTGGTGTCATGTGAACGTCGACTACATGATACTTCACCATTTATGGGCCTAGTGAGATGCATTGTGTATTTGGCTACCGATTGTGGGGTTGCTGGAGTGACAGAAACCTAAACCTCCGTTGGGAAACCATTGCACCAGGGAGCGTAAGATCTTAGAGTTTAAGGCTGTGGTTAGATTTATCTTAATTACTTTCTTGTATTTGTGGATGCTTGCAAGGGGTATAATCACAAGTGTGTATTTATCCTAGTAAGGGTAGTGCGCTAGCACAGGTTCACCCCCATAACACTTATCAAACCAATAAATACTATTGGCTCTATGAAGCGAAAGCTCTTGACAGAAACTCCCGTGTGTCCTCGAGAACGTTTGGTTATTATAAGAACACAACCGGCTTGTCCTTTGCTAAAGAAAGGATTGGGCCACTTGCTGCAATTGTTACTACTGTCTTTTATTTACTCGCACTTTATTTACTCGTATTACCAAATACCCCTGAAAACCTGTTTGCTAGTATTTACAGTGATTCCTTGATCAAAACTGCTCATCAACACCTTCTGCTCCTCGTTGGGTTCGACACTCTTATTTATCGAAAGTACTACGATACACCCCCTATACTTGTGGGTCATCAAGACTATTTTCTGGCGCCGTTGCCGGGGAGTGTAGCGCTATTGAAGAGTGGAATTGGAAAAGGTAACCGTCACTGTGAGTATTGTTTTTATTTTGTCTTTTATTTTTGTTTTACTCTGCTATGGAGAACTCTCCATTTGGTTTCCTATTTGGAAACACATCTACTACTACTGCTGCACATGCGGAGGAACCACCACCGCCGCCGCCTGCTGAAATTGATCCTTTTAAAATACCTATGAAAATTGTTGGGCGTATTATGGATAACTGCTATTCAGGAGATGGAACTGTCCATCCGGGTGATCACTTATTATTTATACATGAATTATGCGAGTTGTTCAGATGTGCAGGTATTTCACCAAGCCAGGTTAAGAAGAAATTATTCTCATTATCATTGAAAGGCAGAGCTGAAGAGTGGTATCGACTACTCCAAGATGGTCCATCTATGGCATGGGAGGATATTGTGCCTCTCTTTTATTCCAAGTTTTATCCTCCAAGTGAAATTCATAAAGACCGTAACCGGATATATAATTTTTGGCCTCATGATGGAGAGAGTATTGCCCAAGCGTGGGGGAGATTGAAGTTACTAATGCTCAAATGCCCCATTCATGAGCTCCCCAATAATATTGTTATTGATATTTTTTATGCGCGGCTTACTCTTCCTGATAAGGATTATTTGGATGCTTCTTGCTTTGGATCATTTACTCATATGAAAGAAGATGCTAAGTGGAAACTTCTTGACCGTATACAAGAGAATGCTGAAGGTTGGGAAAACGACAAAGGTAGGAAGTCAGGTATAAACTATGATTATGAATGCATTAAATCTTTTATGGGAACTGATGACTTTCATAGTGTTAGCGCTGCTTATGGTCTTGATTCACAAATACTTGCTAATTGTCTTAAGGCTTTTGCCTCTTATATTGATGTTCCAAAGAAAGATTGGAACAAATATCATGCGCCTTATAAAGATTCTATTAGTCATATACCTGCTGCAGCTACTGAAGTTTGTACTGTTGATAGCATTGTGCCTGAACCTTATTTTGAGAAGACACCTTTCCCTGCTAAGGTAAAGAAGTATTCTACTTTGGTAAGTTTGTCTAATAAAAGTACTAAGAAAGCTGCAGAACCTGATGAGCAAATTACTATTAAGTCTCCTGTAGCTATATTGAAGGATCTTGTTACTAAAGATGTAGGAGATGAATATATTCTTTTTTGTGAAGATGCTTCTAACATTCTCTCACATCCTAAAAAGCATAGGAAAACAAGTGTTCCTGTTATTTCTGTCAGGATTGGAGATCATTGCTATTATGGTTTATGTGATATTGGTGCTAGTGCCAGTGCTATTCCCTTAGAGCTTTACAAAGAAATTATGCACGAGATTGGCGCTTGTGAACTTGAAGATATTGATGTGGTTGTTCAGCTTGCTAACAGAGAGACAGTTTGGCCTCTTGGTATTGTCCGAGATGTGGAAGTTCTTTGCGGTAAGACTAAATACCCTACTGATTTTCTAGTACTTGGTAAGGAGGCTAGTAAAACTTGTCCTATTATTTTTGGTAGACCATTTTTGAACACTTGTGGCGCCATGATAGATTGTAAGAAGGAGATTTTTTTTACTAAGTTTAATGGAGAGTCTTATGAGTTTAATTTTTCCAAGTTTGCTAAGACTTCTTATGAGAATGACACGCCTAATGAAAATTTTCGAGTTGAACAGCTTGCTTCTATTGCTCTTGCTCCTAATAATGCCTTGCAGCAATTCATGGAAGATCACGAAAGTGATGTTTTTAGCGAGGAAAGATAAGAGATTGATGATATTCTCCTTCGTCAACCACCATTACTCAAGCATAATCTACCCGTGGAGGATCTTGGTACCACTTTGCCGCCTAAGGAAGATCCTATTTTTGAATTAAAGCCTTTGCCTGATAATCTCAAATATGCTTATATAGATGATAAGAAAATATATCCTGTTATTATTAGCTCTAAACTTTCAGGAAAGGAAGAAGAAAGATTATTGGAGATATTGAGGAAACACCGAGGAGCTATGGGATATACGCTGGATGATTTAAAAGGGATTTCCCCCACTTTATGTCAGCATGCCATTAATATGGAGAAAGACGCAAAGCCAGTGGTGGAGCATCAACGCCGCCTAATTCCCAAGATGAAGGATGTGGTAAGAAATGAGGTATTAAAACTCCTTGATGCTGGTATTATTTATCCTATTGCTGATAGTAGATGGGTTAGTCCTGTTCATTATGTTCCTAAGAAAGGAGGTATGACTGTTGTGCCTAATGAGAATAACGAGCTTATTCCTCAAAGGGTAGTTGTTGGTTATAGAATGTGCATTGATTATAGGAAGGTAAACAAAGTTACTAAGAAAGATCATTACCCTTTACCGTTTATAGATCAAATGCTAGAAAGGTTATCTAAAAAGACTCATTTTTGTTTCCTTGATGGTTATTCCGGTTTTTCTCAAATTGCTGTTAAAAAGGATGATCAAGAGAAAACCACTTTTACTTGCCCTTATGGAACTTATGCTTATAGACGTATGCCATTTGGTTTATGCAATGCTCCTGCTACTTTTCAAAGATGTATGTCTGCTATTTTTCATGGCTTTTGTGAAGAAATTGTGGAGTTTTTCATGGACGATTTCTCCGTCTATGGAACTTCTTTTGATAATTGTTTGCACAACCTTGATAAAGTTTTGCAGAGGTGCGAAGAAACTAACCTTGTTCTTAATTGGGAGAAATGCCATTTTATGGTAAATGAAGGAATTGTCCTTGGACATAAAATTTCTGAAAGAGGTATTGAAGTTGACAGAGCAAAAGTGGAGGCAATTGAGAAAATGCCTTGTCCAAGAGATGTTAAAGGTATTCGCAGTATTCTTGGTCATGCTGGTTTCTATAGGAGGTTTATTAAAGATTTCTCTAAGATTTCAAAGCCTCTTACCAATCTTCTTCAAAAGGATGTACCATTTGTCTTTGATGATGATTGTAAGGAAGCTTTTGAAATTCTTAAGAAGGCTTTAACTACTGCTCCTATTGTTCAACCACCTGATTGGAATTTACCTTTTGAAATTATGTGTGATGCTAGTGATTTTGCTGTTGGTGTTGTTCTTGGACAGCGCGTAGATAATAAGTTGAATGTTATTCATTATGCTAGTAAGACTCTTGATGCTGCTCAGAAGAATTATGCTACTACTGAGAAAGAGTTTCTTGATGTTGTTTTTGCTTGTGATAAGTTTAGATCTTACATTGTTGATTCTAAAGTTACTATTCATACTGATCACGCTGCTATTAGATATCTTATGACTAAGAAGGATGCTAAGCCTAGGCTTATTAGATGGGTGTTGCTTTTACAAGAGTTTGATTTGCATATCATAGATAGGAAAGGTGCTGAAAACCCTGTGGCTGACAATTTGTCTAGATTGGAAAACATTTCTTTTGATCCTGTTCTTGTTAATGATAGTTTTCCAAATGAACAGTTGGCTGCAATAAATGTAACTTCGCGAGACCTTCCTTGGTATGCTGATTATGCTAACTTTATTGTTTCCAAGTATTTGCCTCCAACCTTTACAGCTCAGCAAAGAAGAAAATTCTTCTATGATTTGAGGCATTACTTTTGGGATGACCCACATTTATATAAAGAAGGAGTTGATGGTATTATGAGAAGATGCGTACCGGAATATGAGCAACAAGAGATATTAAGAAAATGCCATAGCAGTGCTTATGGAGGGCATCATGCTGGAGAAAGAACCGCACAGAAGGTTCTACAATCAGGTTTTTATTGGCCAACCCTCTTTAAAGATGCAAGAAGGTATGTTTTATCTTGCGATGAATGTCAACGAGTTGGTAATATTTCTAGACGCAATGAAATGCCTATGAATTACACTCTTGTTATTGAACCGTTTGATTGTTGGGGATTTGACTTTATGGGTCTTTTTCCTCCTTCAAAAGGCTATACCCATATACTTGTTGCTGTTGATTATGTTACTAAATGGGTAGAAGCCATACCTACAAAGAGTGCCGATGGTGAGACTTCGTTAAAAATGCTTAAGGATGTTATTTTTCCTAGGTTCGGAGTGCCTAGATATCTTATGACTGACGGAGGTTCTCATTTTATTCACGGTAGTTTTAGAAAAACTCTTGCTAAATATGATGTCAATCATAGAATTGCTTCTGCTTATCATCCCCAAACTAGTGGGCAGGTAGAGCTTTCAAATAGGGAGGTTAAGTCTATCTTGCAGAAGACTGTTAGTAGATCTAGGAAAAACTGGGCTAGTAAGTTAAATGACGCTTTATGGGCTTATAGAACTGATTATAAGAATCCCATGGGTATGTCTCCTTATAAGATGGTTTACGGAAAAGCGTGTCACTTGCCCTTAGAATTAGAACACAAAGCTTTTTGGGCAGTGAGAGAGCTTAACAGAGATTTTAAACTAGCCGGTAAGAAAAGGTTGTTAGATTTGAGTTCCCTAGACGAGTGGAGAAATGAAGCGTATGAGAATGCCAGACTTTTTAAAGAGAAAGTCAAGCAATGGCATGATAAGAGAATTCTTAAGAGAGAGTTTCATGTTGGTGAGAAAGTTCTATTGTATCGGTCTCGTCTCAGATTTTTTGCAGGAAAATTACTCTCTAAATGGGAAGGACCATATGTTATTGTGGAAGTGTACCGCTCAGGTGCTATAAAGATCGCTTCATTAAAAGACGACTCTACACAAGTGGTGAATGGACAAAGACTCAAGCATTATATTTCTGGAGATTCTTATAATAAAGATGTTGATGTTATTGAAACAGTTTCTCCGGAAGAATTTATCCAAGACAAACTGCAGGAACCTGCAGAGTTCGTTTTCGAATAGGTAACAGATCTAGTCAGAAAAGTTTCGCGAAAAGTTCTTCCTTTAATATTTTTGCTGTTTTTACTAAATATGAAAAATCACGAGATGAAAAAGGGCACGAAAAAGAGTCCGTGTGTGTCTCACACACAGGTGGCGTGGGCCCACCCCTGGCCGCGCCACCTGGGTGTGAGAACACCCCGGAACTCGTTTCCGTCCCGGTTTCCTCCTGTGATTTCGTTTCGATGTATAATTTTCGCCTATTTATCCCCCCGGAGTCCCCAAGGTCTATATATCGTTTTCTCGTCGTGTTTTGTTTCAAGCTGTTTCTGTCAGGAGTTGATCTTAAGCTTGGGGGAGTCATGGCCTCTTCAAGCGGTGACAAGGAGAAGACACCTCCGGAAGATGACACCAAAGATTTCCGGCTGAAAGAAGAGGTTGAAAGCGAAGACGAGGAGGAAGATCAAAGTCCAAGGCCGAACACCGTGATTGCCAGCATAAGGGGTGGTGACAGATCATGACAAGTTCAAGAAGAGTGCTCGCATAAGGACCGGAGGAGGTGTGCCGCATCACACCTTAGCTCCATGGACGTATCCACCACGCCAAAATCCTTTCCATACTCTGATTCATGAGCATCAGTTCCAAAAGGTGCCCAAAACACGATTACCCTCTGGCTGGGATATAGATCGTTCTAACAATGCAGGGACAGGAAGCTCCAAGGGTGAAGAAGGATGGGGGAATAATTCCAAGAGCTGGGATTCTCTCGCTGACAGGTTCATGAACCATGTTGAGCATAATTCTGAGATGATTCGTAACCTCGAGTACAAGATTGATGATCTGAAGGATTTGATTGAGAAGCTTATTAGAGATTATCCACCGCCGCCACCAAAGGAGTAATTCGTCATCGGTTTAGGCATCCCCTTGGCTTGTTCCAAGCTTGGGGGAGTGCCTCGGTATCACATCATTACCTTTCGCTCATTTACTTTTCAAGTAGTGTCATATCATGAATAGAGAAGTTATCATATAGAATAGGTTGCAGTTTGGAAGTATCCTCCTTAGTCAGTTATCTATGTATCCCTTGGTGTGAGTTGCGGTAATAAAATATTAATGAGAAGTTTTATCGTTTACTTTCCGCACACTTTATGTTAGTTTGCAATCTCTCTTGTATGACTAGTCTTGTTGATTGGTATTGGTATCACATTGGGAGCATGAGTAGATTTAGTTGGTTTTGGCAAACCAAGCTTGGTCAGTAGCAACTTTACCTTGAGGTTTGATTAGAAAAGAATAAAGAAGTGCTTGCAGTTACATCACTTCAGTTTTCCCTTATGTTTGGCTTATAAGCATTGCTATTCTTAAAGTTAAAATCGTTGTACCTTCAAGGGAGTTTGCATGATTGTTCTTATTATATGTATGTTTGTTTGTTTCATGCAACTCTTATGCTTGCTACCCAGCCTTGCTAGCCAAAAACCTGTACTGAGAGGAAATACTTCTCGTGCATCCAATTTCCAAAAGCCAAGTCATTTTCAAAAGAGTCCACTATAAATTCCTATGCATGGTATTTCAAGCCATTCCAAGTAAATTTTCATGTGCTACCTTTCAAAAACCTTCAAACACTTCTTATTTTGTGCCACTATTTTTAGCTCATGAGGACGTAGTGGATGGGTTTGTTATCTTCCATACTAAATTAAGTACCCCTCGACTAGGCAGCTTCATCTGCTCGTCATTAATTTTGCAAGGGAGCTGGTCAGACCATTATAATCTCAAAAAGAAAAAGAAAGAAAAAAGGCACTCCTCCAATGGAATGTGAAAGTTGGTCGGCACCCGATGGAATCGGTTAGCCATGGTTTGAGAAAGGAAAAAGGTGGGGAGGAGTGCAAAGCTATAAAAGAGCACCAAAGTACCAATTAATCAAACATTTCGGAACCGCTCTCACTTGTTTAGTATGGAAGATATCAAGAACTCCGTTGCTAGTCATTGACAAAAGCAACCACTTCTCAAAAACAATTTTTACCTCTGTTTTACAAATGAAAAGCTCTAGCACATGTTTAATCCCTGCTTCCCTCTGCGAAGGGCCTATCTTTTACTTTTATGTTGAGTCAACCTATTTCCCTCTGTCTCAAGCAAGCATTTGAGTTGTTATGTTTCACTCATCCATATGTTGATCCGTTTAATCATGTTTATTATCTTCCTTGTTTTGTATAATGCTTTTGTCTGAAGGAATATATCTTTGAAAGCTTTCTATGAATGCAAAAGTTTACTTTGTTGAGCATATAGTCTTTGCTATATTAGCTCTGTTTTAAAAGGCTCCGTCTAAAAGAAAGAATATCTTGTTCATCGTCCTTTGACCAAGAGCTAAGGTTTGCCATTGCCAATTATATTTACCTTGTGCATCTTTACATGTGATTCCCTTTTACTTATTGCAAGTCCATATCTTATAAAGGGGAGTTGCTGTCTATTATAATTTGTGCCTTAGTGAATGTGATGCTTCTTGTCCGTATTTTGATTATCGACACTTCACTCCATAAACCTGTGGTCATGTTTACCGAGTTTAGTTTTCGCTTGGGGATAAGCGAGGTCTAAGCTTGGGGGGGTTGATACGTCCAATATGCATCACTATTTTGTATCATAATTTACTGCTATTCATTGATATATTTCATATTTAGATATGATACTTATGTTATTTCCTTTGTTTTCACATGTTTGATGATCATCGGAGGAGTTGCTGTCGGAGTCAGGATTCTGCTGGAAAAAGGACCATCAGGAGACCATATTTTGAAGATCAGGAAAATTCCAGAAAAATACCCAGAAAATATATTTTCCCAGAAGACTCACGAAGCCAGAAGGAGGAGTCGAGAGGAGCCAGGGGGGCCCACACGTCAGGGTGGCGCGGCCAGCCCCCTGGCCGCGCGGGCCCCACGTGAGGCCACCCTGGCCCACCTCTGGTCTCGCTCCTTCGCGTACATCATCGTCCCCGAAAACCTAAGTGAGAGGAAGGCTCAGAGTTAGACACAGCCGCCTCTGCGGGGCGGAGAACACAGAGAGAGAAAAGCTCTCCGGCAGAGAGGAATCTGCCGGGGAAATTCCTTCCCGGAGAGGGGAGATCGTCGCCATCGTCATCACCATCGCACTGGACTTCATCGGGATCATCATCATCATCATCTCCATCGCCAGCACCTTCATCTCCACCATCACCACGCCATCCCGCCGTAACATCTTGAGTTGGATCTTGTTATATTCATAAGGGAAACTTTCCCGGTGTTGATTACTCTTGTAGTTGATGCTATTGAGTGGAACCGTTGAGTTAAGGTTTATGTTCAGATTGTTATTTACCATTATTTCACCTCTGATCATGATCCATATGATGTCTTGTGAGTAGTTTGTTTAGTTCTTGAGGACATGGGAGAAGTCAAGATGTTAGTAGTGAATTATTGTTGAGAAATATTTAATGGTTTGATATTGTTGTGGTGCTATTTCACTAGTGGTGTCATGTGAACGTCGACTACATGATACTTCACCATTTATGGGCCTAGTGAGATGCATTGTGTATTTGGCTACCGATTGTGGGGTTGCTGGAGTGACAGAAACCTAAACCTCCGTTGGGAAACCATTGCACCAGGGAGCGTAGGATCTTAGAGTTTAAGGCTGTGGTTAGATTTATCTTAATTACTTTCTTGTATTTGCGGATGCTTGCAAGGGGTATAATCACAAGTGTGTATTTATCCTAGTAAGGTTAGTGTGCTAGCACAGGTTCACCCCCATAACACTTATCAAACCAATAAATACTATTGGCTCTATGAAGCGAAAGCTCTTGACAGAAACTCCCGTGTGTCCTCGAGAACGTTTGGTTATTATAAGAACACAACCGGCTTGTCCTTTGCTAAAGAAAGGATTGGGCCACTTGCTGCAATTGTTACTACTGTCTTTTATTTACTCGCACTTTATTTACTCGTATTACCAAATACCCCTGAAAACCTGTTTGCTAGTATTTACAGTGATTCCTTGATCAAAACTGCTCATCAACATCTTCCGCTCCTCGTTGGGTTCGACACTCTTATTTATCGAAAGTACTACGATACACCCCCTATACTTGTGGGTCATCATCCATCACATCAAGTGGCTCAACGGGTGTGGTCTCCCCTTTGCAATAGACTTCATGAGAGTAGGCCAAGAGATTCACCAAGGCCCCACGAATGGCATCAAAGTTACCGGCTTGAGGGGCAATGGAGGCCCGGAATATGCGGAGCAAGATGTTGGACCGTTTGGATAGCCCAAGTGTGCCCCCAATGACAATCTTCTTGTCATCCCCGGTGTAGAGAGGAGCAAGCTTCTTCTTCTCATAGTACTCACCATCCACATGCATCCTCATGCCACTAGGAGTAGTAGCACCACGAAACTCATACCCAAGGAGAGCAGCAAAGTCCATGAAGTTGGAGTGACAAACCTCTTCACCGGTCATCCAAGTCATGGGGATCTCCTCACCATCCCCAAGTACCAAGGTAGCAAAGAACTGATGGATCAAAGTGATGTTATAGGGCTCTTGAATCTTCATGAGTGGATGGAGCCCAAGCTTGCGAGTGATCCACACGGCCTCTCCAAAATATGCACTGTACTTGGCAAAATGAGAGAAGTCCATGACCGTCTGAGGGCAAGCCGAATACTTCTTGAGAGAAGCATAGAATTCCTTCATGATCAGCTCTTGCTCTTTGCGGACAAAGCAACGGTCACGAGAGTTCCGCGGGAGAGTGTACATGTCCCTCTTCCTCATCTCAACAAATTCAGATGACGACAACCCTTCCAAGGTCACAAGGCTATCGAACTTGACCTTCTTAGCTGCCTCAGCCCATTCCTCCTCAGCCATCCTTGTCTTGAGCTTCTTAGCATCCCTTGCTTGCTGAGCAATGATTGACCTCTGAACAAGAGCCCCTGTGGCGGGATTGACAACCAACTTGTCCTTGCTATGAGCGGCCGGTTTCCGAGAACCACCTGCACCTGTGAATGAGTGAGGAAGATAGCAAGGTTGAGGTGACATGTCCTAGAATCAAAAAGTAAGCAACTATGTTGTGACTTAGTGCACTCAGGCCTGATCTAGCCGGAGTCTCCGGGGACTCGAGCCGGAGTCTCCGGCCGAAACCGGAGACTTTGCGTCCAGGCCGGAGTCTCCGGCCACAGGGGCCGGAGTCTCCGGTTGGATGCAGGAGCCCGAGCCTAGGAGACTACATTTGAACAAATCGAGTGCAAAATCCACAATAAAGTTGCAAAGAAGATGATTGATAGCCACTAGAAGGTAGTACACCATATCAAACTAAGGGAAACATGCAAATCTCATAGATCTAGGGAGAACTAGATGGAGGAGATTGAGGGCAAGTTTACCGGAGTCCATGGCACAAAATCGATCGGTGGGAATGATCCCACACCTCCAAGAACTTGTTTTGCCGGTGGCACGGCGGATCCCGAAGCTTGGAGAGGCTCCGGGGGCGATCTAGGACAATGGGGGCGGCAGGGGAAGAGCAGGGGCATGGGGGTGGATGGGGAAGAATGAACCGTTCTTCCTCACCCCGTGCCCTAGATATTGATTCGAAACTGCCCTGGCCAGAGTCTCCGGTACTTACCCCGGAGTCTCCGGCCCACCGGAGTCTCCGGGCTGTAAACCCCGGAGTCTCCGGCCCCCCATTGACAAGATCACATTTATGGTGTAAAAGGACATGTCATTTAAAGATGAGTATGTTTGAGGATGAGATAGGCTTGGGATGGACACATTGTCACTGTGTGGTACAAAATGCTCATGTTTGCAAACATGCAAATAAAATCAAATAAGACCAAACATGAGCATGTTCCCATAAAAAAGTAAGACAATAAAATCAAATGGGAAACTCCTCCACTAGGGAGGTTGGTGACCAAAAGGCCACCATGTATGAGTATTTAGGTATGGCACCGCGAAGATATATCTTGGGCCCAAAACCTAGACTCATCGATTAAGCTCAAAAATGTCACAAATGACAAGATAGAACAATACGCTTACTATTGGCATTATGGGGGGAGGGATAGTCCAATCAATTAGGACCGCACTCCCCTTATTTCCATGCCCACATCTAGAACAACACACAAGTTAGAGTATGGGAGTAAATGCACCTAGCTCAAGCCACATTGCTTGAATCAATGATATTTAGTTCATGCCTCAATTCCCGGAATCTTGCTTCATCAAGAGGCTTTGTGAATATATCGGCAAGTTGCTCATGAGTGCCAACATAAGATAGATCAATATCTCCACGGTTGACATGATCCCGAATGAAATGATGATGAATCTCAATATGCTTTGTCTTGTTGTGTTGCACCGGGTTGTGAGCGATCTTGATTGCACTTTCATTATCACATAAAAGAGGCACTTTGTCAAAGATGACACCGTAATCCTTCAAAGTTTGCCTCATCCATAAGAGTTGTGCACAACAACTAGACGCGGCTACATATTCGGCTTCAGTGGTAGAGAGACACACACAATTTTGTTTCTTAGATGACCAACACACCAAAGACCTACCAAGAAATTGGCAAGCCCCGGAGGTTGATTTCCGTTCCACTTTGTCTCCCGCCCAATCCGAATCCGAGTAACCTACAAGATCAAAACTTGCTCCTTTTGGATACCAAAGACCAAAGTTAGGGGTATTCACTAAATATCGAAAGATTCTTTTGACCGCCACTAAGTGGCTTTCTTTTGGTGCAGCTTGAAAACGTGCACAAACTCCCACACTTAACATAATGTCCGGTCTAGATGCACAAAGGTAAAGCAAGGAACCAATCATAGATCTATAAAGTTTTTGATCCACTTCTTTACCATTAGGATCGAGATCAAGATTAACCTTTGTTGGCATGGGAGTCTTTGCACCTTTGACTCCTATCATCTCGAACCTCTTGAGCATGTCTTGGGTATATTTGGCTTGGTTCACAAAAGTCCCTCCCTTCAATTGTTTGACTTCAAATCCAAGGAAGAACTCTAACTCCCCCATCATAGACATCTCAAACTTGTCGGTCATGAGCTTGGCAAATTCATTATTGAAAGCTTTGTTAGTAGAACCAAATATAATATCATCAACATATAATTGACAAATGAAAAGCTCCCCATTGACCTTCTTAGTAAAAAGAGTGGGATCGATCACCCCAATTTCAAAACCACGATCAACCAACAACTCTTTAAGGTGCTCATACCACGCACGTGGGGCTTGTTTGAGGCCATAGAGCGCCTTATCAAGTTTGTAAACGTGGTTAGGAAACTTAGGGTTTTCGAAGCCCGGGGGTTGCTTCACAAAAACCAATTCATTTAAGGGACCATTGAGAAATGCACTTTTAACATCCATTTGTTGAAGTTTAAAGTTATGATGTGATGCATATGCAAGTAAGATGCGAATGGATTCAAGACGGGCAACGGGAGCGAAAGTTTCACCAAAGTCAATACCCTCAACTTGGGAGAAACCTTGAGCCACCAATCTTGCCTTGTTACGAATGACAATGCCATTTGCATCTTGCTTGTTCTTGAAGATCCACTTGGTCCCAATGACATTACGGCAATCTTTAGGACTTTCTACTAGAGTCCAAACTTTGTTGCGCTCGAAGTTGTTGAGTTCATCATGCATGGCATCAAGCCAATCCGGATCCTCAAGCGCCTCATAAACTTTCTTGGGTTCTACACAAGAGACAAAAGCATGATGAGAGCTAAAGTTAGAAAGTTGCCTCCTTGTGGAGACACCTTTACGAACACTCCCAACAACATTTTCCAAGGATATGCTTCTTCGTCGAAGAATGGACTCAAGCTTCTTCTCACGGCGAGTGCGAGCCTCAAGAGGAGATTTTTGAGAGACTACTTGATCATCTTCATGATCACTGTTCTGGTCCTCGCCTTGACCACATGGATTGCCTTGATCATCAAGTGGTCCATAGCCACGGAATTCCGAAGGATCTTCATCAAGGCCTTGATCACCCCCGGAGACTCTGGTATCCATACCCGGAGACTCTGGTGTAGGCCGGAGAGTCCGGACCACAGGGGCCGGAGTCTCCGGGCAAGATTGCTCGGTGGGATGATCTTGAGGTTGAGGGTGCGCAGCTTGTCTTTGGTCAATGTCCTGTGGATGTTCAACAGGTGAAGGCTCCACATGTGTAGAGCATTGTCCTTCTCCTTCGGCCAAAAGGTGTCCCTCAATGGGCTGGAAGAATCCGACACCCATTCTTCTTATGGCTTGGGGAGGAATTTCGTCACCTACATCACGAACACCACTTTGTCCCACAAAGGAACCATTATCCTCATCGAACCTCATATTACAAGTCTCTATAACATGCCCGGTGGACTTGCTATAGATCCTATAGGAATGTGAGTCCGTGGAGTAACCAACAAAGATACCCTCTATAGCTTTAGAATCAAATTTTGACAATCGAACACCTTTCTTGAGACAGAAACACTTACAACCAAATACCCGGAAGTACATGATGTTGGGCTTTTGCCCGGTAAGAATTTCATATGGAGTCTTGTTCAAGTTCTTGCGGAGATAAAGCCGGTTGGTGGCATGGCATGCAGTATTAATAGCTTCGGCCCAAAAGTTGTATGGAGACTTGAACTCCGCCAACATAGTTCTTGCCGCATCCATAAGAGTCCGGTTCTTCCTCTCGGCAACTCCATTTTGTTGCGGGGTATATGCAGCGGAATATTGATGTTTGATACCCGCATCACTAAGAAACTCATTTAGGGAGTAGTTCTTGAACTCGGTGCCATTGTCACTTCTTATAGTCAATATGGTGGTATTGAATTGACGCTCAACTTCAGTGGCAAAGTCTTTGACGGTTTGTTGGGTCTCACTCTTGAACTCAAAGAAATAAACCCAAGTGTATCTTGAATAGTCATCGACAATCACCAAGCAATATTTCTTGCCACCAAGACTTGCATAAGAGGGAGGTCCAAAGAGATCCATGTGAAGGAGCTCCAAGCACCTCTTGGAAGAGATAATAGTCTTGCTTGGATGACTTGTTTCATGCATCTTTCCTTCAATACATGCCCTACAAACATGATCTTTAGCAAAAGAAACATCCTTTAGTCCGAGTATGTGGCCGCCGGTGTAGAGATTTTGCAAAGATCTCATATTGACGTGGGCTAACCGGCGATGCCAAAGCCATCCCACGTCGGCCTTAGCAATTAGGCATATCGCGGCCGTAGTGGGTTTCTCCGAGAAGTCCACCACATACAAGCCATTTTCGACATACCCAACAAAGGCAACCTTGAGAGACTTACTCCACATGACGACCACAATATCAACATCAAAATATGTGGCATAGCCCATAGTAGCAAGTTGATGAACGGAAAGTAAATTATAACCAATGGTTTCGACAAGCATGACATTCACTAGGGACACGTCTGGAGTGATCACCACCTTACCAAAACCAAGTACCTTAGAGGATGATTTATCACCATATGAGACCGTGACATTTGAAGTATTTGGCTTTAGATCTTCCACAATATTTTTGCTTCCGGTCATGTGGCTTGTGGCACCACTATCAATAATCCATTTTTCTCCTCCGGAAGCAATGTCCTACAAGAGATCAATTCTTGGTTTTAGGTCCCCATTTTTGGATGGGTCCTCTTTTGTTAGTCACAAGAATCTTAGGTACCCAAATAGCATATTCAATGTAACCATCATAGGGACCAACATATTTAGCATAGACATCACCATAATAGTCCCTAAGAAGAACATACTGAGGATTATATTTTCCTGCAAAATTATGGTGAGAAGGTCCGGAGACTCCGGCCTTTGGGAGCGGAGACTCCGGTGTAGATGAACTAACCGGAGATTCCGGACCCTTTGACCCGGAGACTCCGGTCTCCTCGATTTTCTTCTTTCCATTCAGCTCCTCCCACTCCTCCTCGGTATAACAAATATCAAAGGGGACATGAGGAGTAGGAGCAGCAGCAGGCTTTGACTTCTTCTTGTTCTTCTTATTCTTCTTCTTCTTTGAGGGCATGGCCACCAAACAAAGATCTCCTTTCTTTGAGGACTCGGCAACAAATCCGAGACCCTCCTTTCCCTTGAACAATCTTTGATTGTTCAAGAGATCATTGCGATTCTTCTCTCCTTGAATGCAAGTAGCAAGGCCCTTAGCAAGATCGGTCTTCAACCTATTGTTCTCCTCAATGATATCACTATGATCACAAATAGAGTTAGAAGAACAAGGAACTTCAATAACTTGCATTGGTGGGACTTTAGATTGTTCAATAGTTAGTTGAATTTGAAGTTGTTCACGAATCTTGGTGAGATGAGAGAATTTGCCTTCCAAAGCCTTGTGGGCTTCTTCAAGCTTCTCAAACTTCTCACAAAGATCATTATGACCAACATCAAATTCAACTTTCTCCTTTTTAAGCAACTTGACCATAGCAAGAGCATGGTCACGTTCTTTAGTGAGTTTTGACAAGATTAGATTATGAGACTCTTCTAGTCCCAACAATTTCTCCTCTAAAGAGACTCTCAAGTTTTGCTCTTCTTCGAGCTCAATTGATAGAGAGCCAATATCATCGGCGGCTAATCTTTCCAACTCCTCCTTCTCCTTGATAGTGTCATGGGCATCACCAAGTTCACACATTAGTGTCTCAAAGTATATCTTGGTTGGCCCCTTCATGTTAGCGAGAAAATCATCACAAGAAACTAGTTCTTTCTTAATCTTAAGACTACTCACATCATCCATAGAGATAGAATTGAAATGAGATGATGAAGGAGTAGGTGATGATGTTACCTCTGAGGCCTTGGCCATAAGACACTTGTGGGTGGTGATGATGGTGTTCTCATTTTGTGAGTTGAAGAGGGATGTAGGTGGTGTGGAGACAATGGCAATGGCGGCCACTTCTCCATTCTCTTCATCAACGGAGTCATCATCATCGGACTCGGAGTCATACTCCTCATGAACCACCAATACCCTTTCTCCTTTCTTCTTGTTGTCCTTGTTCCCATGCTTCTTGGATGGATAGAACTTTGATGACCGGCGCTTGGGGATGAGCCGGCCTTCATTGTCCTCCTTGTTCTCATAAGGACATTCGGCGATGAAGTGCTTGATTCCTCCACAATTGTAGCAATGCCTCACTTTAGAGTCACCACCCTTCCTTGGAAAGGATTTGAACTTGGATCCCTTCGTCTTGTGCTTGTTGGCATCCCAAAAAGCATTTGCATTGAGAGCCAAGTGTTCATGGAGGGCAAACTTGAGATCTTCCGGAGACCAACACTCTTCTTCATATATTTCTTCTTCTCCTTCTCCTTGCTTGGACACCACCTTGGCCTTGAGAGCAAGATTGTGAACTCCTTGTCCGGCAAGAACACGGGCTCTAGTCTCTTCCGCGTTCTTCTTCAAGATAGACAAGGTGGTGAACTCGCAAAGAACTTCATTTGAGGTCATACTCCCAAAATCCGGTCTTGAACGGATTATCTCGGACCGCATGGGTTCTCTTGGGTTGATGGAGGTAATGAACATACGCTTGATATAGTCATCACCATTGTCTTTGCACCCAAACCCGGTCAAGGCCATTGCAAGAGCCAAGATCCTTTGGTACATCTCATCGGGAGTCTCATTGTCACGCATAATGAAATCCCTTTCTTCACTCTTGAGCTCATCAAACTTGGAGGACCGAATACTCTCATTCCCAATGAAGAGCATAGTGAGATAGTCCCATACTTCCTTGGCGGTGCTCAAATTGTTGATGTGTACCGCATGAGTATCTGGTACGGCTTGTTGATGGAGATGCTTGGCGGTGGCATTGAGTTGCTCATCAACTTCTTCCCTTCCGGTCAAGTTGAGAGGATCATGAGGTGCAAAGCCATTTTGTATGACCCTCCACAAATGAGTAGAAGATCTAGAAATATGAGATTTCATTAGTCCTTGCCATTTAATAAAATTGCGAGAATCAAGCTTAGGAGGAGATCCCATGTTGTTAATGTGTGGCATAGGATAATGGACCGGCAGAGGGGAGTAAGTGTTAGGGGGTGGAATGTTAGCACCCTTTGTCGGACCATCATTTTCCTTAGGAGGGTCACCTTTATTCTCGGCGGAGGTGGAGCCATTGTTAGGTGGCTTCACCTTAGCCAAGGAGAGTTCCACACTAGGTGTGGTGTTTGGGTCGGTGGGCCCGGAAGGTTTTCTTCCAAAATATTCCTCAAACATAGCCTTCATCTCCAATCTCATGGTGGTTTGCATTGTGTCCAAGGACGCCAAATGCTCCTCACGTGAGATTAAAGAGGAAGAGATAGATGGAGGAGTATCTTCGGGAGGAGTTTCTTTACCCTTATCCCCTTCCATAGTTGCTCAAACTCTTAGGCGGTTAAGCCCGAATAAGAGACCACGCTCTGATACCAATTGAAAGGATCGTATGAGCGACTAGAGGGGGGGGGTGAATAGGAGCTACCCAAATTTTTACTTCTTTTCAAGTTAAGGCTAGACAAGAAGGTAAATTCTCTAGATGTGCTACTAAGTGAATTTACCTAGAGTGACAAGCAAGCTAGCAATAACAATATAAGTAAAGGTATGAGTAAAGGATAGAGGTAACCGCAATGGAGATATGAAGACACAAGGATGTATTCCCGTAGTTCCTTCCTTGTTACGGGAAGTACGTCTACGTTGGAGAGGTGTGGTGCCACAAAGGCCACCAACGCCACAAAGGCTCACCCTATTCTCCGGTGAACAAGCCACAAAGGCGAGTTCACGCTCCACTAAGCGATTCCCTTGAAGGCGGCACGACACTTTTACACAAAGTATTGGGGCAAGCTCCACAACTCAATTGGAGGCTCCCAATAGGCCCACCAAGCTCTTACACACAAAGTTAAGCTTGGAGGACGGCTTCTTCCGGCTAAGAATCCGATGAATCACACAAGTTACAAGCCCCTCAACAAAGAGAGGGGGGAAATCAAATCGCCTTGGTGGAGATGTAGATCTAGGTCTTCTCCCTCAAATCCCAAAAGGGCTTTGAGTTCTATTGGCTAGGGAGAGAGATCTAGTGCTTTGAAGCTTTGGAACAATGGAGGAGAGAGAGTGGAAGCCGCAGCCAGCTCTTGAGGTAGAAGAAGGCTTTATATAGTCCTCCACGAAATGTAGCCGTTGCTGGACGACTAGGGCCGGAGTCTCCGGCCAGGAGGGCCGGAGTCTCCGCCCTAAGTGACTCCAGGGCCGGAGTCTCCGGCCAGAGACAAAAGTCTCTGGCCCAACTCCGGCCTGGTCTCTGAAGCGTCCGAGCCTTTAGCAAACCCTAGCCCAACCAGACAGACCGGAGTCTCCGGCCCCTGGGGACCGGAGTCTCCGGCCTCAGCATGCCAGCCCGGAGTCTCCGGTGAGAGACAGAAAGTCTCCGGCCCAACTCCGGACGGGCATCTGAAGCGTCCGACTCTGGGGGTTGCCTGGGCGAGTCCCCTAGGCCGGAGTCTCCGGCCACCAGGGCCGGAGTCTCCGCCCTAGAAGAAGCAACAGCAGCACTTCGTGGATCCCCTCTCCACCATTTCCACCTTCGCGAAGCACCCTACAAGACAACTAAGCCCTAACTCCACTACTGGACTACGGGCTCCGATCTTTTCAACCTTTTTGGGGTGCACCTCCGCGAGATCCTGAAATAACCTAGAAAATCTGCAGAACTTTAATAGCATGGTTAAATCACCAAATGTTGTTAACAAACACCGAAATACATTTATTAGGGAAATGCTCTTTCAGGAACGGTGTACCTCTCCGAGGCACCGGTTGCGTATTATATAACAAGGAACAGCCCCTTGTGTGGCTTGTACAAGAAGTTGGTGTCCGTATACGATTGGTGTACTACACCATATCGTATACGACTATAACTCATCATCTAACATCTATACTTGTGCGATACCTATCGAGAATGCATGAGAGACGACTCGCGAAAGAAAACCCGTATAAACGTGTATCGGATACAATATCTGGTTTCCACATTAGCCATGAGTCAACAAAACCATTGTATTGATATCCCACATGATAGTGGTGAGACAACAGAGGAGTCGCCTTGGATTGAGATGTTCTACAAGAAAAGTAGTAGCGGTAAAAGGAAGTTAATTTTTAAATCCGATGATAGTAGGTATTATATGGAATCCAAGGGATCTAAATAGACCTGACAAGCTACCTAGGGTACATGAACTCATTAGAGAATCATGCCCTGATTTAATTAGTTTGTTTGAGTCAAGAAAAAGATGATTTCACGCAAAAAAAGAAAAAGATGATTTCACGGACCAACTGTTATAGGATATTGATTTTATGTGATCACACATCCTTTCATCATTCATGTGAGATCCAAGAATCATATCTTATTAGAAGTAAATCTTAATCCCAAGCCCAACCATTATTCTTAGTAACCTTAACCAATTAATTTTTATTCAAAGAAGTACACATAAACCCTAGAGAATCCAAACCAATGCTTTGATAAATACTCCCATACACATATACATTGCCAACCAAATATATATCTTACCTATAACCCTTCTGATGATCTATAGAGATCTTAAAGAATAAGAAACCATAGGTTCCTATGAGAATAACTCAACCATTTAATTTTAGTGCCACCCAAGTCCATGGCCATATAATCCAATACCACCTTGGTGAAGTAATCAAATCCCTTCTACTATAATCAAGTGGGAGTAGACCTTGTTAACAACTCATTAAATGATTAGCTGAGATATAGTTAGACCTCAAGAAGTATTGTTGAGCCTAGCGTTAACACCACTCAAGCGTAGTCAGTCCTTAAAGCTAGAGTTATGATATTAGAAACCAAGAGTAGGTAATGTGTGGGAAACCTATTGAGTGGATCTCACTATTGAGCATATCAATCTTATTCAAGTCATTGGATTAAACCTTTGACTATATTATAAGTATCTATGGAATAGAACATCTATCCAAAGATAGGAGAGAAAGCAACTAAATCCTATATAGTTGTGAGTACTTACCTATATTATCTCATCATGTACATTGGTACAGTATTCTAGCTCAACCATTATTTTGTGGAGGAAGATCACTACTTAAATACAAGAGAGGAATTAAGTAGATGATATAACCTCTATTCCAAACTAGGGCATATGTTCGTGTAATGTCTTAGTGAATAGGGAGTAGGTCACTATATGTTTCGATGCGTAGTAAATTGACTCATCTCTATATAATCAATCATAGGAGTAACCTCATGATTGTGACTAAACCTATGTTTTCCAATTAATCCTAAACTCAAGAGTTATGTTGATATGAACCATACCTCACACAGTTGTATATCAATTCTATGAGTATTCATATGGAGACAATCAATTCTCTAACCCTTTGAACTCAAGTGTTATGATGAGACAATCTTAAGATCTAAGGTGAGAAACTTGTCCTAAGATTGCAAGTTATTATCAAATAACCTTGTCTTGGGTAAAACACCCAAAGAACATCGAGTGATAAAATCATTATCACAATCATCTCATCTCATCCATATCTATCAATAGTAAATCTACTTAAAACCACATCTAAATTCTTCATAAGGATATCAACTCAAAATTGGGGTATCCAAGATCTTATAAAGTGCCCATCAATATATCAAATGAATTCACCCTTATCTCTGCACACTCTCAAAGTGTATGCAGAATCTGATGGAAACTATGTGTATTTCAAATCTCTTTGGAAAAGGATTTCCATTCAAAGGTTTCATAAATATCTTTTTACTTAACAAGTACTAAATCAAAGCTTGTCAAAATGTGGAAATGACCAAAGTCCATATTTTCATACATGACCAAATCACAAAATACTCTTATGAACCAATTATAGGAATGAATTTCACATATTTCATTTCAACTGGAAATAACCTACCTTTCCAAATTCTTTATAAGTACCTTTCACTCAACTTTGAGTAACTAAATATATTATAAAGTACCTTTCAAAATAAAGGAAATTCATTTGAGATTGTTCTCAAATATGAAAATCTAGATGTCACTTTTATCTTCATGCTATGATAGTAATGAAGTAATCTTTATTTGCTTGGCCAAATAAAAGAGTGGAAAATATGAAGCCTATGGAAATTCTTTAGAGTTCAAAGTAGTGATTTTGAACTAAATCCCATTTTGGCAATATCCAATATATTTTCTTATACCAAATTCTTTAATATTAGGAAATGTCTCATCAAGTTCTATCCTAAGCAAAGAAATTCACACCCTTAAAAAGTATCATCATTGTAGAGTTCAAAATTGTCATTTTGAACAAACTTCATTTGAAAAGTTTTAAAGAAATTTTCAAAACCACTTCCATTCATTCATTTTGCTATTAGGAATGCAATCTATAAATAACTCCGAATAAACCCCACAAGTTTTTTTTTGGAAATACCAGGAGTAATTGTCCAAATCTAAGGAACTATAAAATTTAAAGTATTCATTTTGAATAAAGGATTCATGTGACATTATTATTCCATAAAAACAATTAACAGTAAACTCAAATTTATTTGAGGGATGAAAAATACCTCACAAAACATATTCATAATAATTCAAGGAATCGAATTATTCAAACTCTCCTCAAACCAGAATCAAACTCTGAAAGGATTTGAAACTAAGAAATCAAAATAGTTAATAGAAACAAAAATATAAAAAGGAAGGAGAAAAAAAGGACGTAACCCATTACCTCGGCGCACTAGTAGCCCAACATCAACCAAATTCAACTAAACCTGCACTCACACTTAAACCTACTCGTGCTAGGTGTTTTTTTGCAAAATAGCGACGGAACCACCTCATTCTCTGTCGTCTCTTCCCCCTCTCATCTTCGTCTCCGACAACGACGACTGCCACACCGTCGGGGAACCGACTTAGGCCCATGCCTATTTAAGCACGCGACCTCCCATGCTGAGAACCGCCTCTAGAGAGGAATCCCATCATTAGAAATCAGTCGACGCGTCGCCACCGGCAAGTAGTTACCGACTATCTTAGGTCCTATAAATAGGCCTCGAGCTCCTCATGATCACACACACCTCTCGCAATCCCCCCCCCCCCAAAATCTATCTGGAGCTCTCAAGCGGGCAGAATTAGAAATATCCTTCGATGGGATCTTGCAATCCGCGACTCAATCCTCTCCTTCTCGGTGGCCATAGGATCGAGTAGCAAGCTAGGCTGCTCCCTCGTAAGTCTGCGCACCTCCCACTAGTAGTAGTTAGGCTCGGGGTAGTCTGTAGAGTAGAATCGATAGATGGCTGATGAGCGCCACCGCAGGCATGCTCGTCGTTCCGATTCCAGTGACCATTTGGTCACATGTGTAACATGGTCAGGTTTGCATGTGCACAGGGAGTCGAACGCGACTACCCGCACATCCCATGGAAGGCTGGATTCACTGATTCCGCCAGTCACCAAGATCTTGCCGCCGCAGACCTTCTTGCCATCATCCTTGTAGCCAACCCCTTAGATCAAAACCTAGCTCATTCAACTCAAAACTATCTTCTCGTTCGAGTGGTAGTACTCACACATCTAGGGGAGCCACAAATCAGCGTCACCATCGTTGGTAGTGATGCTGATGTCATTCCTCGATGAGGGATGTCACCATGGGACCCACCCGGATGTTTGACTATGTCCATTGCTCACATGCATGGCAAGTGACATAGACCTAGACCCCACCTGCCATTCTCTATGGCTAGGAAATGACTCTGTAAAAGATGAATTCGTTGACCATTACGCTTAGTCAACACTGACTAAGACCCTGGACCCATGTCTCAGTGACTATGGCTAGTTCTAGTCATAGTAACGAATGACATTTCCTTTTTAGTAAAATTCTAAATAATGAATCAAACTTAGAAAATTCATAGCTAATTCATATCAAGTCAGAAAAATACAAATAATATGTCAAAATGTTCCAAAAAATAACATCTATCTATTCACATCAAAATCTTATTCAAATAAATTCAAAAAGTCATTAAAACCCTAATCATAACATTTCTTAAATTGTTAATTCCAAAAATTATGAAACACAACCAAATTCAAACTTAACTTCAAGGATTAAATCAAACACAATTTCCTCCTTGAAGAAATAAATCTCTACTAATAATATTGCTACAGGTATGGTCCGTGGCGATCACAAGTACGCTTTCAATCCACCAAAAATACGTTTTCGTCCGGGTTAGCTAGCACGTGTTCCCTCCGCAGCTGGCTCTTCCTTCCCTACATCGATTCCGCGCGCAGAGACTCCGCGAAGAGCACGTTGCTTTTTTCGTACGTCCTGCGCTGGCCGTGCTTCGTTAGGAGTCCGTCTGTTTTTCTGTTCGTGAGCTGCAGAGCCATGCACCTTGGCCCGGCCAGCCGTCGTATCAACCTGAGTAGAGCTCGTTTAGGATCGGTGTGTATGGAGCCGAGTACAACTCGTGTCATATATCATACTCGTATAATACAGTACAAGGACTGAGAACAAGGGAAGAACAATCAACGCTACCCATAAACATCCAAACTAGGAAGCACTACTGGCTCGAGTCCTCCGCGCTCTCACAACTAGGAAGCTCTACTGGCTCGAGTCCTCCGCGCTCTCACAACTAGGAAGCTCTACTGGCTCGAGTCCTCCGCGCTCTCTCACCGTGAGTATACCGCCATATCGCCCACTTTGCCAGAGTCCACCGCAGTTTATCAGTGAGACCGCCGTGAGCCTGTGCGTCCGCCAACGTCTCGCTGTTCCGCCGATGTCTCGCTGTTTCGCCGAGCGCCGACTTCGCCGGATCTCTCGCGAGAGTACGCCGAAGGCCGAACATACGCCAGCGCACCTCCCATGACCGGCATACTTCGTCATCTGTCCGTGGAGCCGCCTATGGACCTCATCGCTATAGCTGAGCCATCTCTCAAAGGAGACCGGAGATGCTTCATGGCCTTAACATCGCACTTCCTCTTTAAACAGGCTTTCGCCCCGCTATATTAATATAGTAACTATACAATACAAGCAAAGAGTCTTGAAACAAAATAAAATGATAGGACAACAACAAAAATATGCCCAAAAGAAAAACAAAATGGAGACAAAGACGGATCAACTAAAGGACGGCGACCCGCAACCGCTGCGCCCTCCGAAAATGTACCTCCTCGCTCCAAGCACCGAATCGTCAAGTACCAAGCAACACCTAGCTTCAAGAAGGAAAGCGATACGCTGCTGCCCGGACCATATGGTCCTAGGGTTTCCCCCGGCACATAGATGAAAGTGGACATCAGGTAACCACGACGCCCTTCAGAAAGGAACGGTGCCACCCGAAGGCGCCACCGCGTCGATGTCGATCAAGCCGACAAGGATTTCTCCCGAGAAAACCCATCCACAACCCTTGAACGATCCGATGCATAGGAACCCCACGAGGTCGAAACCTCACCACCACCAAACTTGTCGCCCGCCAACATGCGCCACTACGGTCAAGAGTCCACCATCGTCGTTTCACCGAAGCTACCATCACGAGGCCTGCAAGACGAATGTGAAATGGAGCATGAATCGAGGCCGGCAGTACCACGGCCAGGCGGGAGGGAACAACCTCCACCATCGAAGGAGATAGTCAAAAGGACGTGGCGCAGGGCACCCAGTCCCTCTTAGGTCCGGTTGGGCACAGCGTGCCCGTAAAGCCCCCACGGAGGCACACCAGTCCCAAGAGGGTCCAGTCGGGTCCAGACTAGGCCCGCAAAGCCCGCTGCCACGCTGCAACAGGCCGGCCGCATCGCCGCCATGCCCACCATCACGCCGCCGTCTCCATCTCCAGGAAGCTCCCAGGTCACGCAGGTTCTTGGCCCGCCCAAGCCCATCCGGGATCCGAGCTGCCCAGACCGGAGCCAGAGAGCAGCCATCGATCCTTTGCATCCATGGAGCATCGCCGCAAGGACGCCACCGCGCCAGCACCCCCCCAGCCGCGCCGGACCAACGCCTCCCAAAGTGCACCGCCGCCATGGAAAAGGAGAGCCCCGACCCTCTCTCCAGGGCTCGAGGAAAAGCAAGCCCCACCGCTGCCGGCGACGGCCGGGCTTCGCCCGGCGATCCCTGCTGGCGGCGGCGGCGGAGGGAGGAGGGTGGGGGAGGAGAAGGCGGCCGGACTTGGGGGCGCTCCGTCACCCTTGAGGGGGTGAGAGGGCAAGGTTTTTTTTTTAGGGGCTCGTTCCGAATTTAGATAGGATAGCTTAAAACATCGCACTTACGCGCGCCAAGTTCGCATCTGCCTACACTACTCACCTACTCCATCATGGCGATTCAGATCGAATTATCGGAAGTATGAAAGAACGTTTCAGATTGTATTTGCACTTAGAAGCTACTACCTCGGTGAACAACACCTACGCAGTCAATGACTCCTGCTAGCCTAGGAGAAGGTCTTAGTATAGGACTATTGCATGTCCCTCCGTACATGCATCTTTTGCATATTGAAGAAAATTTTATCTAGACCGTTCTAACTATAATAGAACCGAGACATAATTTTAGTCTACGTGGAAGTGCACCGTGGCTTTATTTTCTATGGTTTTTGACATTTTCGTTAATACAAATACGAGAAGTTGTACCGAAATCTTGGGCTTTGCCATGTGCACATGGAGCAGCAGCTATAGTTATTCTTTTGTACAAAATATATATTTTTTTTCACAAGAAATTGTTCATGTTGAATTAAGCCAAACAAGAAGAAGCCTTACGACTAGAAAATAATCGATTCACCGAGAAATCGAAGATTAGCAGAGGGATACATCCATATATCGAAAAAAATATTCATGTTGAAACGAGCGTTCAGTCATAACCTTGAGCGATGATTGCTGTTGTTCAACCTTTCATTATAACTTTTACATGATTGTACTTCTGGTACTTCAAACAAAGTGAAATGCAAATGTTTCTGAATTATAGTGTGACTTCTTTTATATACATGTAGGGTTTTCTTCTATATTATACTGAGATACTGTGGGAACAAATATAATTTGACGAGCCGTGGCAACGCACGGGTATTTAGCTAGTAATATTAATAGTGAATTCTAAATAATTCTTCCAAATAGTTTTCAAGGAAGAAGAATTTTAGAAAATAACTAAACTTGAATTTCAAATGAAATTCCCTATTAAATAATAGACATCAACCATGTGTTACAAAAATTTGATTGTGTTTAAAGATAACAAATCACATGGGTGGATTTAGCATGTCTTTAAATAAAAGAAATAGCGATCATAAAGATTTGATGATAAATAAAAAAGGGGTAGAAATAAATTAAGGACATATGTCAGTCCACAAATTAATTTCAAATTTTTGAAACTTGTATATTCGAATTTTAAATAATTATATATCATAGTCTCCTGGCTTGCCATGCCAGTCACCGTCGCCCGCCGCTGCTTTGGAGCACGGGCTGGCCTGGATAACGTCTGCCAGCCTGGAGCACCACGCCAACAAGAAGATACGCGCCTGCGCCGCCCGTCGTTGTAGTTGGGGCAGGAGAGCCCGAGTTCATCTGTACATGTGTCATGTGTGCCCGAACGGCCACGTGAGACGTGAGAAATGATGAACCCAAGTCGAGTCGGTGCAAAATTGTTGCAGAACAAACGAGATGCTGAGTAATCACTGTGCTCATTTTAAGCAGCGGATTCCCTGTGGCAAAATAAATTCTTCTCTTTCCTTCAACCAGACAAACATAAATGGTGGGCTGATCTTTCGGAAGCCGCCCCTGTTGACCCTTACAGTTCAAACAACGGGCCACCACCGTTGGATCATCACTGCCCTCCGTGGGCTCTTGGACGGCTGACATGATCGGTCCATGATTTCGATTGTCTGGGTCCACACCTCTTCGTCACTCGTGTGTAGTCGTATTGTCTCTTCCGGTCCAGATACACCTTGACCATTCTACCTTTGGTTGCTACGGTGCTCAAAAAAAAAAAAAAAACCCTTTGGTTGCTACTCCCCTAGTGGTTGACTAGAAAAACTGAGTAACCACCACGAGCATGTCTTCACCATCAAATATATTCATATACACATCACGCTATACCACTTTTGTGGCTAATGCCATTGTTGCCCTTTTCACCATCGCAACCTCCTCTCACAAGTCGTCCGCATCTTTGCCATCTCCGATAGTCGTAGCTCGCGGATCACGCCCTCTATCACCCCTCTGATTTCTAAATCTCTATTGTCCTTCACTAGTGGTCGACAAACCGACTACAAGGAACGACACATTGACCTCTTCGTTAACCCACAGGGTCAAGATTTTTGTGTTTATGACATAGTGTTGTGCTACCCGAAAGACGATTGTTGCTCGTCTCACTTGCAATATCTCTGGTCCGAAGAGTAAAGGGAAACCCACTCCTGCAAAGTCTAACTCTAATGAGATGCATTTGAACCACAGAAGCACAATACTGCCTCAAATTAAAAAGACGAAAATAATGGATATAGACATAAAAACAAAGATATAACATGAATGAGAAGAAGCAAGGCCTTCGAAAGGCAACAGAGTGCCGACTTATTCATCTTTGCGAGATCATCCCCTTGTAATAGGAGTCCGACCAGTTCAATGGAACATGCTCCTTTTATGAGCGATTCCGTGTTTTTGTTGCACTCAGTTGTCTTGTGGGTGTGGGTGCAATGACCCTAGTTGTATCGGTGCCCGAGTAGACATAGGTTTGGCTTTTTTCCCCATTATTATGTTGACAATAACAATTCTTTTACTAAATTCATTTGTGACTCTAAGAATTAATTTGTTTGGCTGCCTCAGAATTGCTTATATAATTCATTCGTGAATTTCATAGTTTTCATCCCATTGCCTAACTTCAATTTCTTTTGGTACTCCGCTTTTCTGTGAAATTGCCAAAAAATAATATGCCATCAAGCTGAATTGCACAGTACGCAAGCAATAACGGTAAAATTATCGTCAGGGAGCAGTTTGGTCTACCAAGCTGTTAGTTATACTAGTCCACAAACATACGGGTATTTGACTGAGGAAGAAAGTCGTTGGTCTCTACAAAGACCAGCCAGCCATCCGGTCAGTGTGTGTGCGTCACTGTCGCTCGCCAGCTCCGGCTTGTTCCTTCCCCCTTTCCTTCCTGCTCATCCCCTTTCCAGCGAGCTTCTCTTCTTCCTAGTACGGCCAAGTCCCAATTCACGGACCAATTCACATCCTCTATTACCACTACACGCTCCTATCAATCAACCGAAGAAGAGACAAGACGCCATGAGAAGAGGGGAAGCCGAGCTACACAGCCGCCGCTAGCTTCGCCGCTGCAAATTCCACCAGGAATCCGTGGTCTTGTGCCAAGAAAGATGCGGTCTCTACGGGGAGGGGATCTTGCCCTCCTCTGCTGCTGCTGCTTCTTGCTCCTCCCTTTCCTGTCCCATGGCGCCGACATGCCCCTGGGCACCTCGCTCACTCCGGCCAACTCGGCCCCGTGGCTGTCGCCCAATTCCACCTTCTCCCTCGCCTTCGCGCCCTCCCCGGCCTCCCCGTCCCTCTTCGTCGCCGCGGTCTCCTACGCCGGCGGCGTACCCGTCTGGTCCGCGGGCGCCGGCACGGCCGTGGACTCGGGGGGCTCGCTCCGCCTCTCCTCCACCGGCGACTTGCAGCTGGTCAACGGCTCCGGCGCCGTGCTCTGGTCCTCCGGCACCGCCGGCCAGGGCGTGACCGCCGCCGCGCTCCAGGAGAGCGGCAACCTGGTGCTCAAGAACTCCACGGGCGGCGCCGTCTGGCAGTCCTTCGACCACCCCACGGACACCGTGGTCATGTCGCAGAACTTCGCCTCCGGCATGAACCTCACCTCCGGCCCCTACGTCTTCACCCTCGAGAGGTCCTCCGGCAACCTCACGCTCCGCTGGGCCAACGCCAGCACCGCCACCATCACCTACTTCAACAGGGGCTACAACTCCACCTTCACCGCCAACAGGACGCTCAGCTCCCCCACGCTCACCATGCAGACCAACGGCATCGTCTCCATCACCGACGGCACCCTCGCGACCCCCGTCGTCGTCGCCTACAGCAGCAACTACGGCGAGAGCGGCGACATGATGCGCTTCGTGCGCCTCGACCCCGACGGCAACTTCCGCGCCTACAGCGCGGCGCGCGGAAGCGGCACGGCCGCGGAGCAGTGGTCGGCGGTGGCGGACCAGTGCCAGGTGTTCGGCTACTGCGGCAACATGGGCGTGTGCGGCTACAACGGCACCTCGCCGGTGTGCGGCTGCCCGTCGCTCAACTTCCAGTTCACCGACCCGTCCAACCCCCGGAACGGGTGCACGCGCAAGGTCGACCTCGCCAACTGCCCCGGCAACTCCACCATGCTCGAGCTCGACAACACACAGTTCCTCACCTACACGCCGGAGATCACCACGGAGCAGTTCTTCGTCGGCATCACCGCCTGCCGCCTCAACTGCCTCTCCGGCACCTCCTGCGTCGCCTCCACCGCGCTCGCCGACGGCTCCGGCCTCTGCTTCCTCAAGGTCTCCACCTTCGTCAGCGCCTACCAGTCCGCCTCGCTCCCGAGCACGTCCTTCGTCAAGGTCTGCTTCCCCAGCATGCCCAACCCGCCCGTCAGCGCGATCGGCGCGTCGTCGTCCGGGAACACCGGGCTCCGCGCGTGGGTCGTCGCCCTGGTCGTCCTCGGCGTGGTCTCCGGGCTGGTGCTCGGCGAGTGGGTGCTCTGGTGGGTGTTCTGCCGGAACAGCCCCAAGTACGGCGCGGCATCGGCGCAGTACGCGCTGCTGGAATACGCGTCCGGCGCGCCGGTGCAGTTCTCGTACCGCGAGCTGCAGCGCTCCACCAAAGGGTTCAAGGAGAAGCTGGGCGCCGGCGGGTTCGGCGCCGTGTACCGCGGCGTGCTGGCGAACCGGACGGTGGTGGCGGTGAAGCAGCTGGAGGGGATCGAGCAGGGGGAGAAGCAGTTCCGGATGGAGGTGGCCACCATCAGCAGCACGCACCACCTCAACCTGGTCCGCCTCATCGGCTTCTGCTCCGAGGGCCGGCACCGCCTCCTCGTTTACGAGTTCATGAAGAACGGCTCGCTCGACTCCTTCCTCTTCCACGCCACCGGTGGCGACAGCAAGCCGACGATGCCCTGGTCCACGCGGTTCGCGGTCGCCGTGGGCACGGCGCGCGGCATCACGTACCTGCACGAGGAGTGCCGCGACTGCATCGTGCACTGTGACATCAAGCCGGAGAACATCCTGCTGGACGAGCAGCACAACGCCAAGGTCTCCGACTTCGGCCTCGCCAAGCTCATCAACCCCAAGGATCACCGGCACCGCACGCTCACCAGCGTGCGCGGCACCAGGGGCTACCTGGCGCCGGAGTGGCTCGCCAACCTGCCCATCACGGTCAAGTCCGACGTGTACAGCTACGGGATGGTCCTGCTGGAGACCATCGGCGGCCGCCGCAACTTCGACATCTCCGAGGACACCGGCAGGAAGAAGTTCTCGGTGTGGGCTTACGAGGAGTACGAGAAGGGGAACGTGGCCGGCATCATCGACAAGAGGCTCGCCGGCGAGGAGCTCGACATGGAACAGGTGGAGCGCGCGCTGCAGGTGAGCTTCTGGTGCATCCAGGAGCAGCCGTCGCAGCGGCCCACCATGGGCAAGGTGGTGCAGATGCTGGAGGGGATCATGGAGCTCGAGAGGCCCCCGCCGCCCAAGTCGTCGGACAGCTTCGTGACGGCGACCACGGCCACCAGCGGCGTAAGCAGCAGCATGGCGTCGACGTTCGCCTCCTCGTCGGCACCGGCGCCGCCCATGCCGTCGCCGAACGTAGAGCAGGAGATCGCGGTGGGGCGGTCGGTGTCCGCCAGGAACCGCGAGATAGCGTCTCTTCCGCTGCGCTCGTCGGAACCGTACATGACAATGTAAATGCCTGTGCCGATCTTTTCCTGTTCTGAAGAACAACAAAAATGGGGCGGCAAAACGATGAAAGTGATCTGCTTCTTGCTCCGTTCGAAGAGAAACCACTTGGATCATTGAGCAATTAGGGAATTGATAGGCTGTTCCATGGTCTGTTTGGTTCTGTTCTGGTGGAGCATGGAAGCAGCCTCACTAAAATTAAGTGTTCTTCACTGCCTATGAGATTTTCAGACACATACTTCAGAACACTTAGATTCAGCAATTTGTAAGTAGCAGAGCTAGATCAAAAACTTGGTGCCACGGACTCATTGTAATTTGTACAAAATAATTCAAACCGATGCAATTGTACTGTAGCCCGGAAGGTAAATTCTGTTCTGCACTTCAGATGCAGAATTTTGTCTTTTGAGATGATTTCAGATGCAGGATGGTGGTTGGACTTTGCACCGGTGAATTCCTGGGCTCGCCTCATTGTCATGAGTCATGAGTCATGAGTGGCATGGCACTTGGCAATTTGCCACGATGAACTTCAGCTGACTTCTCCATCAAAAACTTTTTTGGTTTAATGCTGGGGACCCATCCATGGATGATGGATCAAGTGGCACCTAGATCCTGCATCATGTGTCATTTTTGTCACCGCATCTGCAACGGAAGCACGTGATTGGATTGGGGCTTTTTTTGTGTTTAGGTTTTATGAGGCCACAGCTGTTCTTTGTACGGCTAGTTCTTATAGAAGCAGCCACTGGAGAAAGTTGTCCAGCCTAGATCCACTGGATCTGTCTATTTCCTTGCTTGATCGTATATTGATATAATGTTAAAAGTTACATCAGTACAAAGTGGTTTCGTAGTGTAGTGGTTAGCACTCCAGACTTTGAATCTGGCGACCTGGGTTCGAATCCCGGCGAGACCTGTTTTTTTTGCCCATTTTGCAACACTCTTATTTCTTTGGACAAAGTCTATAACAACGTACAACTCTTGCCCCATTCTTATAATTTTATTCTTATTATTATTACGTTAAACGAGTAAACAGACGACACGATCGCATTTCATACACCATCGATACTGGAATCAAGCGTATGCTGTTTACTGACAGAAACAAAAGCGTCGCAATCGCAAGATGCGAACACAGGGCACACATCACTCTGTGGCTGATGGTCAAAGCAGGATAGGAAAACTCTTAACCCGAAACCCACAAATATTCCTGTTTTTTCAACGCTCGTGGGCTTGACAAAGTCAATTATGGATGCAAGTGGTGGACGGACGTCCGCCGGAGTATATGCAAGGGAATAAAACGAATTCGTTAAGCATGGTGATTAGTGATTAGAAAACAATTTTGTCCGCCTGGATGTCACAGCGGACGTCCGCCTGCATCCTAGTCAATTCACCAACAGCTTTGAACTGGCGCAGAATGTCTGTCTGGCCATCCTACCACACGCACTTCTAATTCCACGCATGGATTTGACTGCGACAAGGAGGTTGACATTTCTAGACACAGTGCAAGTCATACAAAAAGACAGACATACTCCTGCCCTGAGGAAGGAGGAGAAATGACGGCAAGACAAAAAAAACCAGTGGAGAGCTTTGACTGAAATGGGTTAGTTTAGTTAGTCGTGTTTTCAAACTTCCAGTCAGGAAAAACCTAGGCTCTGCATTACCTTTTCTTATGTACACAGTTTACAGCTTCAGGACGACATCTCTAGAAGGTTTCATTAGTACATTATGTTGGCGCCTTGGAGGGAGGGGCCATGTTCAGTATTCAACCCAGTTGACATCCAGATCCTTGAGCTTCAGGAGCCATTTCTGTGCGTCCAGAGGGGCGGTCGCCTTGTCCGGTTTGCTCGGGTGCTTGGCCACCGTGGGGGGCAGGGATTCGGGCTGCCTCTCGCCATCGGAGTCCCCCGCTCGCTTCCGAGGCCGTCTTGGTTCCAGAGAGAGGAGCCGAGAGACCTCCTGTATCCCGCCCCACTTCTCCAGCGCCCGAGCGATGTCGTAGCGCCCTAGCAAGCAAAGATGGCAAGGTGTGGATAGAGTTTAGAAAGGAAGTCTTGTGATTCTGGATGAATAGCAAGAAGGAACTGGTGAAACTAGCATGATAGAGACGCCACAGCCCACAGGGATGTGGTTAACATCAATATGAACTTTATGAATGCGACTTGCTTGGTGCTCAACTTGTGTATCCATTTTTTTAGCTTATTATACATCTGGCTTGATCATGGACCAAAACCATAACAATGATTGTAGAAAACTAAAGATATCTGGTGCTAAAAAAAGTGAGCGGTCTCAGGTATGTTAAGTAACACTAGCATGGTCAAAATTGTGCCAGACATAATGCAGTGGCATCGCCACAGCTGTTTTGACCATGTAAATGTCCGTTTGAATCGATTAGACATACAAATAATGTGTTGACAAATTTCACAGCCAACATGGAGTACCAGAGACAATTAACATCAGTAGGAAAAATGAGCAATCCCAGAAAAAAATAATATCAGTAAGAAAAAAAGAGCAAATTCCAAATTAACTTGGTCTGAACAAAAGTAATCAGGTACCTGCCCTCTCAAAAGATTTTCTACTTGGCATGTAAGAAGGGTCCATCCCCCAGTTGCTCTGGAATCTCCTAATCTGTAAAAATGACCGTTGCCAACGTTAACGTATGACCACAAACTGGACATGCAATAAGTAAATAACATTCAAACATAATACAATAGTTATGGAAGGTGAAGTCTCTCAGAAGCATATGAAAGAAGAGGGGCGTCGCAAGGAAATCTTCCGCAACTACTTGAGAGTCCCAATTCAGGTAGTCGTGTCAGTGCGTTCTTCTTTGCGGCGTGTTCTCCAGACTAGACATGAAGGGAGTACTAGACTAGACATTTAGAAAGCAGAGGGAGGGAAACAGTATCTTGGTCTTACCTCTTCTTGGAGGTTCTCTAGATTATCCCAATAACCTCTTGGTTTCCGATTTTTGTATGAAAGGGCAAGATTCATTGTGCTGGCGATCTTTCTGAAGCCACCCATACGTGTTATTGCCTTCTCGATATCAACTCTTCCATGTGCCCGAAGATGTTTTCTCTTTGGCATGAATCCATTCTGACCATATTTCGCAATAAAACTACCCAGTTCAGATTTGAGGACCTCGATGTCCCTTTGCAGGCCTGGAACTTTTGGTCTCATCCTCGTAGAACTTGAAGAGCAATCCACAGATGATTGCTCTGATCGCTGCCCTTCTGCGTAATCAATAGCGACAGTATCTGGATTGGTTGGCTCATGGGATGTGGAAGTGCCTCTCTCAGCTTTCGCCTTTTCAACATAATCACGGATTGCACATAAATTTGATGGCAGATCTTCATATATGACCTGAAAAGGATAAATGAAACGTTATTGTTTGGTTTACCCGAAGTCCAAACATGCTTAAATTTCACAAATTGTCAGTATATTCACCAAAGCACCAAGAAGACGATACATGAATCATGGTCCTCTTTTATTTAAGACGAAAGGAAGAGTGTCAATAATTAGTCACAAGTTCTTTTCGCGAAGAGTGCAGATGCACAGTCATAAGTTTGTAGCACACAAGCTAACTTACGAAAATGATCCCTACAAATATGTTCATTATTATTATAATTATTGAGGGACAAAATACTAACTCTTGTTCTTCAGAGAGCCAAATGTGAATTTGTAAATATAATGGATACAACCTTATACTGACTCAGAGTATAGAGATTCATTCAGTTTATCATTTGTCAGGACTAAGGATTAAGTGTGACTAGCTGGTGAAAGAAACATTATAAATGAGTAAAAGAACAAAAATTAAAATCTGTCAAATGAGCATGATAGTATTCAACAAGATGATACAGCCACAACAAGGTTATTTTCTAAACTATGGTATATATAGTTATATACCCAGGGTTACATAAGTGCTAATACAGTTCCTTCATCGAAGAAAAGATAGTAGAAGATTAGGGCACATAAACTCCTTTTCTAGTCCAACTTTCTACCTCAAAACAATAACATTGTCTTTCACTAGAAAAGGTTTACACTCATAAAATGGGCATATTGTCATCACGGCAAAATAAAGTTGTGCATACCTCTTCGAGGATAGACTCGGAGAGAAACGTATCCTTATGCATCTTAGTTTCGACCATATACTTCAGCAGTGTGTGCTGATCTCCAAGCTGTTCGAGGCGCCATTTTCCTTTAAATGAGTAGAAATCTCCCTCGACTTGCTCAAAGCAGATCTCACGCCCGAGTTTCTCACGAAGATCCATAACAACACGGGCATGAAGAACCATATAGAGTAGACCTTTGCAGCCCTCCTAGAAAAAATTTAATATGAGATATTGCGGAACTAAATAGAACATCACATGAAGTAGAGTATTAAAGTAACTCCTACCTGCAATATGCGAACCTTGTTATTATCGCGAAGAATAATTCGACTAATAGCCAGGTTTGGTATAACTCTACAAGATAGCTATATTAGATCATAGCTATGCAATAAAGTAGACTAATGTGAGCTCCAAATAATGCAGAAAGATAGAGCTACTTACTCTGGTAACTTCTCATATGCTGTGAGTACATCCCATACTTCTCGAACTGGTGCTTTCACGGTGATACTTGCAACAACACACCTGTGAGCCCCTTCATGTTCCTTCACCCAAACCATTCCACGAGAGAAGCCAATCTTCTTAGTGTGCTTTCCGTGAAAAAATCCAAGAATAATTATTTGATAGGTATAAGCTTAGTTACCAAGAGGCCATCAAATCGTCGAAGATGGATCTCATCTACCACACAAGGCCTATCAAGCCTGCAGACACTTCCATATACACCCCATTTGCTATTCAACTCAGGAGGAGATGGAGCGAGCACACCACCAAAGCCGAAAGAGGAAGGTGGTTCTTTGAACTTACTAGAAGAAATGTCATCATTCTCCACTACTGGACTACGGAAGTTAAGTGGCTTGGACTCTGCACCGGTAAATTTTGTAGGTCCAAATTTATGGTTCTCTAAATACATTTTTTCAGATCTAAAAGCCAACGCTCTAAGATTCACAGGAAGATCCGAGCTTATAATCCTCTCCAGAAATATTGCTGGGAAATTAAATCTAGGTATCACATTAACTTCATACAGCAAAATTGCACTAGCAGATCTGTTACAAAACAAAACAGAAGTCTTATATAAGATTTATGAATGGAAATTTCTTTCTGCTAGCCAAGAGCATAGAACAAGCAAGTATAAGGATCTCTGAAATAAAAATATTACTACAACAGGGCATCAAGCGGTAACAAAATAAGCCACTGTCGATCAAACAAACTAGATGCTCATCAAATGCATTTAGCACGAACAGGACATAAAAATGACGACAGCATGCCCACCTTGGACCAGATCTGACAGACCATTTCCCTTCAAACTTCTTGAAGTCACCATCTACCATGGAGAAGTGGAGTTCTCGCCCATTAGCCTGCAGGAAAATTATTACTGAATTTTTTTGAGCAAAACAACATAGCTCGATGTAACTAGAAAATGTGAGACCATTGTTCTCTTTAAGTCTGCTATCCTTAATTAAACAAGAAGAAACAACACATGTAGAAAGGCTAACAGAAAATTCTGGCAAAAATGCATTCACTGTCAGGACCAAATCAACTGACCATGTATGCTACCATACATTTAGTTCAAGCGACCGCCAACATTTCAGTGATGTTTCATTGTGCCTCGTTCTTGGCGATCAATGAGAAACGTGTAGTAGTAAAGCCTGAATTCTGACCAAGTTCATCGCTAGTATTGGAGAGTTACTAGTAAGAAACAACACATGCAGAAAGGCTAACAGAAAATCCTGACTAAAATGTATTCGCTGTCAGGACCAAACAACTGATCATGTACACATGCTCCCATACGTTTAGTTCGAGCGAATCGCCAACATTTCATTGTGCCTCACGCTTAGTGATCAGTGATAAAGGTGTACTAGTAAACCCTGAATTCTGACCAAGTTCATTGCTAGTATTTGACAGTTACTAGTACGAAATACTGATGAACACTGCTGTACATACGCAAATTCCAACTAAAATGCATCGAATAGTCAGGACCAAGCTGATCAGAAATCCCATACACTTAGTTGTGACATTTCGTTTTGCCACCAGATTCATGATCAATGAGGAAAAAACTCCTAGATTGTGCCTCGTGCTTGGCGATCAATGAGAAACGTGTGCTAGTAAAGCCTGAATTCTGAGTAAGTTGATTGCTAGTATTGGACAAATACTAGTACAAAATGCTGATGAACACTGTGCATACGCAAACTCTGACTAAAATGCATTCAGTAATCAGGACCAATCTAATTAGAAATCCCATAGACTTAGTTGTGTCATTTCGTTTTGCCACAGGATACATGAGCAATGAGGAATATGTACTGGTAACGCCTGAATTGTGACTATTATTTAACAGTTATTACAAGTAGGGAATTATGGTGAACAGTTGACATACGGCGTCCGGGACCTCCCGGAGGTCCAGCACGACGCGCGCCTCGATGTGCCAGTACAGGGCCTGCTGCAGCCCCCTCTGCTCCAGCCATATCCTGCCCTCGTGCGGGCACGGGATCCTCCCGCTGCAGGCAACCAAATCCGTCAGTTCTCTGACAGTGAGTCTGACGGAGGGTGAAGGAAACTGACAGAGAAGGCAGGAGGTAGAGAAGAGCCAAGAAGCGCGGACCTGTGCACGAGGTTTGGGACGAAGTCGGCGAGGCGCTCGTAGTCGGTGATGATGCGCCAGACGGTGTCGACGTCGGCGGCCACCGCCACGGACGCGAACACCCGGCGCTCGCGCCACGACACCACGTCCACGTCGCACTGCACGCTGGACCCCGCGCGCCCGCCGCCGCCGGCCCGGTGGTGGTGGTGCTGCTGGTCGCGGCTGTGGTCGGCGCTCCAGTGGTCCCCGGTGGCCGCTGCCGCGGCAGCGACCGCGCGGTTGGCGGAGGAGGCGCGGTGCCGCGAGAGCGCCGGCGCGCGGGGGGGAGCAGGGGCCGCTGCGGGGTGCGGGAGGAATGCGGCGGGGGCGGGAGAGACGAGAGCCCCCATGGCTCCCCGCGGTGGCCGCGAAGGTTCGAAGCTTCCGAGGGGAGTGGGAGTGGATTGCCGGGGAAGGAGGGGACGAGAGCTCACTCCACCCGTTCGAGCCACTGACATGTGGGTCGAGGAGGTGGGCCCGCCGTGTCGGTCTCGGATGGTGGCCCCGGCGAAGTGTGGCGGGGAGGCGAGGAAGCAGCGCCTACTGCCACCTGTGTGACGCGGTGAATCTGCGTGCGGATCAGTTCGTGTGTTGGGGGCCACAGGGATGACGTGGCAAGCACCGGGCCTCCCGCTCGGGAAATCTCCGTCCGACTCTGAAGCCCCCGAAGCCAGAGAGAATTGTTAGAACTCAGAGGATTGAGAGTGAAAACTTGTGTTTATTGCTTATGGGCAAAGCCCTATTTATACAAGGATTTTGGGGTGCCTCCGAAGAGGTGTCTGTTACAAGAGACATGACTGTTTACAAGAGATGCAACTGCTGAGGGAGAGAGAGAAGAGGTGTCTATACACAAGAGACATGTCTGTACAGAAAGGGTGCTTTGGGCATACTAGTAACCGCCTAGAGCGGTTGTAATTTATTCCTAACACTCCCCCTTGCACAAAGATTCTTCTTGTATGTCTTGTATTCCTTGTATAATCTTGAATGTAATGACCTTGATCACAAGCGATAAATTTTCTTGAATAAACTCCCCCAAAAACCCTGTGGGAAAAATATGAAGAGACTAGAATTTGATATGTTGTCAAAAACTCCTTTAAAACCCAGTGGGAAAAGTAAGGAGAAAATAGTACAACATATAATGATTATTGTCTCTTTGATAACTTATATGAGAAAACCTTGGAAGGATAAAATTCATTGGTAAGTTTAGAGAACAATTAATATGTCTTGTATACATCTGTTAAAAACCCCGGTGGGGAAAATAGGAGGTATGACATATATTCTTGTGTTGATATTACCTCATTAAAAACCTCGATGAGAACCATGAGAGTAAACTCATAAAGGAAAAAGAGTGTAATATAATGTTTGAATGGGTTATGGTTCAGAGGGATACTCCCCCTGATCCTTTCAAATCTCGAAGTCGTCTCATACCAATTCCATGAACATACTTTTCAAATGTTGAAGTTGGTAGTGACTTCGTGAATAGATCAGCAAGATTATCACATGATTTGACTTGCAAAATGTTTATATCTCCACTTTTCTGTAATTCATGGGGATAAAACAATTTGGGTGCAATATGTTTAGTGATATTGCTCTTTATGTAACCCGTTTGCATTTGAGCAACACAAGCAGCATTATCTTCATAAATAATGGTCGGAGATTCGATAGAACCTTTTCCACATGATTGTTGTATGTGGTTTATCATTCTGCGAAGCCATACACATTCACGTGATGCCTCATATAATGCAATTATTTCAGAATGATTGGTGGATGTAGCCACTAAGGTTTGCTTAGAAGACTTCCATGAGATGGCTGTCCCACCATGTAGGAACACAAAACCGGTTTGCGATCTGGCATTATGGGGGTCTGATAAGTAGCCAGCATCGGTATACCCAATCATATCAATGTCCAGATTTCTCTGAAATTAAAAGAATAGGCCAAGATCCTTTGTGCCTTGGAGATATCGAAAGATATTCTTAGCTCCCGTCCAATGTCGTTTAGTAGGAGCTGCGCTATGTCTAGCTAGTAAATTTACTGCAAATGCAATATCAGGCCTGGTGCAATTTGCAAGATACATAAGCACTCCAATAGCACTGAGATATGGAACTTCGGATCCCAGTATCTCTTCTCCATTATCCCTTGGTCTGAATTGATCTTTCTCTACGTCTAGAGATCGAACAACCATGGGAGTTTTGGATGGATAGGATTTGTCCATATTGAATTTCTCCAATATTTTCTGGATATAGGCGGTTTGATGAACCAAAATACCTGAGGGAAGGTGCTCAAGTTGTAATCCTAAGCAAAATTTGGTTTTACCCAAATCCTTCATCTCAAATTCCGTCTTTAGGTGATTGCGTGCTTCATCAATATCTTGTGTGTTGCCAATGATATTAAGGTCATCAACATACACTGAAATAATGCAAAATCCTGTTTCAGACTTTTTGATGAAGACACATGGACAATCATCATTGTTGGAGTATCCCTTTTTCAATAGGAACTCACTAAGTCGGTTGTACCACATGCGTCCCGACTGTTTTAAGCCATATAAAGACTTATTTAGTTTTACACAATATACGTTGCGGTTTGCATTTGGATTCGGAATTGGGATTCCATCAGGAACCTTCATATAGATGTCCGAATCAAGTGATCCGTAAAGGTAAGCGGTCACTACGTCCATCAACTGCATAGATAGACGATTTTGTACTGCCATAGATATGAGGTATCGGAATGTAATACCACTCATTACTGGAGAATAAGTTTCATTGAAATCAATGCCTGGTCTCTGCGTGAAACCTTGGGCTACAAGCCTTGCTTTATATCTCACCACCTCATTGTTTTCGTTCCTCTTACGAACGAAAACCCATTTAAATCCCACAGGGAAAACTTTGGGAGGTGTAGGTATTGCTTCAGTGAATACCTTTCTTTTATTGAGCGAGGCTAATTCTACTTGGATTGCATCCTTCCATTTAGGCCAGTCGGAGCGTTTCTCACACTCTGCCATGGTCTTTGGATCATGATCATTTAGAAGGTTGTTTGCAATTGTAGTAGAGAAATTTATGTCGACAATTGTAGACTTACGGTTGTAAGATTCTCCAGAGTCTATATAGTTTGTGGAAATTTCATTTACCCTTGTTGACTCGTCGTGATTTCCCAATACGGTTGAGTCTGGGTTTTCCGATGTCCCAGTCATTGAGTGCACAACTGAGCTGGGTTGTGGAGGTTGTCCTTCCACTGGATTATCAACGCTAGGTTGATTTACATTTACTTCTTCAGAGGGTTTCTTCCTCTGTTTCCTTTGTTGCTTGCGAGGAGCTGAATCCTGTTTTATATTTACTTGTTCAGAGGGTTTCTTCCCCTGTTTCCTTTGTTGCTTGCGAGGAGCTGAATCCTGTTTTATGGCCGTACTTCTCCCCCTCTTATTTTGAATAGGGGGTTGAGTGGTTTGTGTTGGTACCTCCACTCTTTCAGGCGCATTTATTGCAGGATTGTAGGATTTAGTGACACCTTTATAGTCAGTAAATGAATCTGGCAGATTATTTGCTATATGTTGCAAATTAATTATCTTCCGAACTTGAAGTTCAGTTTCTTGAGTACGTGGGTCAGAGGAGGAAATGCCTTGGGCATTCCAATCGATTTCCGGGCATTCTTTTTGGTACTTGATATCTCCCCCTAATGCCGGGAAATGGTCCTCATTAAAGATGCAATCAGCGTGACGAGCTGTGAATAGATCCCCTGTAAGGGGTTCAAGGTACTTGATTATTGACGGTGATTTGTACCCCACATAGATCCCCAGTTTCCTGTGTGGGCCCATGGATGTACGCTGCGGTGGTGAGATTGGCACATATGTGGCGCATCCAAATTTACGCAGATGGGAAATATTAGGTAGATTTCCACGTACTAATTGCAGAGGGGAAGTGCTGTAATATGCAGTTGGTCGCAATTGAATTAAGTCAGCAACATGTAAAACTGCATGACCCCAACATGAAGTTGGTAAGTTGCAATTCATTAGCAAAGGTCGTGCTATGAGCTTAATTCTCTTTATTAGAGATTCGGCCAAACCATTTTGAGTGTGGACATATGGGACCGAGTGCTGAACTTCAATTCCTAGTGCCATGCAATAATCATTGAAAGCTCGTGAAGAAAATTCAGCAGCATTGTCCATTCGAATTGATTTGATTCGATTCTCGGGATAATGAGCTTGTAATTTAATAACTTGTCTCATTATTTTGGCAAATGCATAGTTTCGTGTGGATAATAGACACACATGGGACCATCGTGTAGATGCGTCTATGAGAACCATGAAATACCTAAAAAGTCCAGACAATGGTTGGATAGGACCACAAATATCACCTTGAATTCGTTCAAGGAATTGGAGTGGTTCCGCTTGGATTTTAAGACGAGAAGGTCTTAAAATGAGTTTCCCAGTAGCACATGCAGTGCACATGAAATCTGAAGATTGTGGGAATTTAGCTTCATTTAAGTCATGACCATTGGAATTGCAGATAATTTTTCTCATCATCCCGATACCAGGATGACCTAGGCGATCATGCCAAGTTTGAAATGCATTGACATTTTGAAAAATTACCTTGTACGCAACATGTGCTACGGGTTTTATATATGTGTAGTACAATCCTGATGATAAAGAAAGAATTTTCTCAAATATTTGTTTGCCATATCCGTTATCTTTGGTAAAGAGGAGATATTCCTCTTTGTTGTCCTCATGGGTTTCAATGTGAAATCCATTTTTGCGGATATCTCTGTAACCAATGAGGGTACGAGTTGAATCGGGATACAATAAAGCATCCTCAATTATAATTTGCGTACCCATAGGGAGGGTAAATATGGCACGTCCTGTGCCAACAATTACCGCATCGCGTCCAGCGATTGTTAAAATATTTCCATTTAACTTTTTGAGAGTTTGAAAATATTTTATTTCCCTAAGTATAGAGTTTGTGGTACCACTGTCCACAAGGCACATTTCCTCCTCCATTTGGATTGACTCCCGTAGAAATCGATTAGCAGTAGGGGGTTGCCTTGTTCTTCCAACGATGGAGGCAGACGCCTTTGTGCTTCCTCTTTTGTTCTTCGATCTCCTTGTTCTCGAAATCGCTCAGATTATCGAGCGTGCTGATAACGTGTTAAGAGTCAGAGGATTGAGAGTGAAAACTTGTGTTTATTGCTTATGGGCAAAGCCCTATTTATACAAGGATTTTGGGGTGCTTCCGAAGAGGTGCCTGTTACAAGAGACATGACTGTTTACAGGAGATGCAACTGCTGAGGGAGAGAGAGAAGAGGTGTCTATACACAAGAGACATGTCTGTACAGAAAGGGTGCTTTGGGCATACTAGTAACCGCCTAGAGCGGTTGTAATTTATTCCTAACAAGAATAGAGATAGGACTCTGAACTTTGGGCACACCGAGTTGCAACGAGTCACCGAATTTTAAAAATTTGCAATATATTTATCTGTAACAAGGGTATTAGATACTAATAATGTTTTTATTTTATTTGAAAACATAGTTTCTCTCATAGATATAACATCTCTATATCTTTATTGAAAAAAAAATTAAATATTTTTTTAATTAAAACCGCTAGGATGGGCTAACCCATTTTATCAACTTAGGTCATTTCCTTTCCATATGACCACCACATCACCAACGCCGCAAGTACTCTGCAAGTACTCCGAGCATTTCCTTTTTTCTCTGACAGTACCCTTCAGGTACTCCGATTCATTTATCCTTTTTCTTTTCAGAAAACACTTTGTAAAACAAAACCAACACATATTAAGTATGGCTAACTCAACCGTCCATGACAGAGGACACGACTCTTTGAATAGATTTACACTCTGAAAAGGTTGTACACTTCACCCATAAGATTCAAAATATTCACCGTGATCATCCACAGATCGTCATGCAGTAAGTATAGCATGTGGGAGTTTGGATAATCAAAAAAAGCCTTTCTCTTATCTACTTTAGTATAGGGACCTACCCTATGGATTATGTACCTCCCTGGCACGCCCTGAAAGTCTACCTCCTTATTTTGAGCATAGCGTTAGTGCCACGGCACGAGACCCGTAGTGTATTTCAGACGGGAGGCTATTGGAGGTTTCCGCTACACTATTTCCTTTCTCTTGCAACAATCCCGATTCCAGGGTCTGGAGACCCTTATATAGTTGTGAGATGTCCCGTACTTAAATGAATAAACTACGGGCAAACTCTCGTCCCATACCATGATAATGTGGCTACACCTGCACAGGAAAAATTAGTTTGGCGAACACTTATACGCAGTGCCTTTATTTTCTTAAATCCACCACTTCATTTTTCCATAACTCACCCTTGGGCAAGGTCCAACCTCCCCAAGGTTTTCAAAATTATCTTCAAATAGCTTTTGACGGGTTCCCAACCTATAGTTTTCTCCACTAACAAGGCTACAAGAAGTGGCATAATGCTAACCATCGTGCCATTAGTTATGTAATAAGGCATGTGTACATATAGACTTACCAAGTTAGCAAATCATTTTCTATTTCAAACCAAAAGGTGAAACTTATACTCACATGTGTGTAATCCCTGGGAGAGTCTAACAAAAGTGCTTTTGTGACGAAGACATTATTATTCAATTTTCAAATGTAATAAGAAACGACACACACAACAATAAAATCCCTAAACAGAGTTACAAGGCAATCTCTAGCATGCAAAATTGGTACCAACAAATAGCTAGCATCTCACTGAGCTTGCAAAACTTAGATTTGTATTTTTTTATGAATTATAGCTCTTTGGCTGTTAATTTCTAGTGAGAATCAGTGATTAATTAGTTAGAAATTCTCAAATGATTAATTAAGTTTACTATTACAAAAAAGCCCCTACGTCCTTTTTTTATTTTGCATGAGACTGGCCTCCAAAACCTGCACGTGCACCGCCGGCCTGCTCCACACCCGCAACGTCGGTGCTTTGGCGCCATGGATGCAAACGAGCGTACGTCGATCAGGGAAACCATAATGCTATGATACACACATGTCCGCACAGAGCGTCGATCGGGCTCACCTCCATGTACAGCCCACGAATCCTGTGTCCATGGATGTCTAATCCTACACGTACGTTGCATGTACCCCCTGAAACTTTTTAACGTGCTTGTCCTCGCCTCCCATCTACCGTTGTGCAACGCAGCCAAAACACGAGGTCACGTGACTGCACCACCTATCTACTCCCTGCCAGGTGTCTCATCACACCACCTCCCACCCCCTCGACCTTGACTACGCATTGGGGCCCACATGTGGGTGACTTAGTTCAACTGCTCGACATGCCCATATCACTCGCACATTTTTTAATATCAAAAGGAAGGGCTAACTAACCGGCTCCATTAACGAATCGAATCACGAGCGGTTGCTTTCATTTTCCTAAACCGAGGGCTGTCATGTAATTTGAAGTTATAAGCAGCGTCTAACACCACTTCTTTTGAAAGATAGCATGCATATTAAAAAAAGAACAATGTGTGTGAGTTCAATTAATTTAACTATAGCAAATATTTTTGCCTAGTTTAAAAAATCCATGTCAAACCCCTCAAAAGCCGGTGGTTATTTACAAAAGCCCTAAAACATGAGCATTTCCCTAGCGCGCCTTCGCTGTACCCTAACCCCCACCGCTAGATCCTTCCACGTACCCCATCCCCACCCTGTTGCGTCAGTGGCCCACCGTCCCGCATGGATCTAGCTTTCCCCCCTGCACCGTCGCGCCCCTTGCCACAGCTAAGGGACCGAGGGACATGGCGGCAGGGGGGCCTTCAACTTCCGCCATTACAAAATTTACACTATTTTTTTGCACTTCTGTATAACCTATTTTCATTACACCACAATCTTAATATGTATATTTTCTAATATATAGTTAGAAGACCTAACTAAATACTCCGTCCATTCTATATGTAGGGCGTATCGTTTTTGGCTAAAAAGTACATAATATAGGATATATTTTTTACATGATAATATAAGATGCATTATGTTGCACCAGTGGAAGGGACATTCTTTTAGTGTTTCGATTAAGTTTTCTCTTATGTCGTGGAAACTCCTCTACTTTCTCACGTCAATTAACCAACATTAATGCTTCCCAATATTTATTTATTTTTTGCTCAATGTGCATTTTTAAATTTTTTGACATGGCGGTAGGAGGGCCTTCAACTTCCGCCATTAAAAAATTTATACTAAACTTTTGTACTTATGTATAACATATTTTCATTACATTACAATCTTAAATTTACACTAAACTTTTAATTTTTATGCCAAAAAACTATACAACCTACATATAGGAACAAAGGGAGTATAATATTTTGCTAATATTAAGATTTAGTTGTCAATAATATATAAAATGACATATATGTTGAATCCTAACAAATATCTTAATAGCGGTTTTGAGTGTATCATTATATTAATTTTTTGATAAAATATTCTAGAGTATAAGATGAACCGTGGGCTTAACTATGGATATTTTCCCGTCGTTTACTTTGTCTTACACGTTATCCGACATTGACTTGATAAACACATAAACTGATCACCAACAATGATAAATATATTATAGATTCTAAAACTATCACAAAACTAGAAGGAAAATAGATTTTCTGTGGCGCACCATTTTTGAATTATGTGGCACAAAATGCGCCACTATTGTCTCAGCAATAAAATATAATTCTGTGGCGCATTTTTATATGCGCCACAGAATTCTCACATTTCTATAGCGCATCTACATGACCACATTTATGCTGGAAATACTTAGAACCACCGCTATTCGACGAAATTGCAAAAATCCACCGGTTTTGCATGAATTCGTTCCAATATACACTAATTATCGAATTAAACCCGTTTAACACGATTTCTGACAAGTAGACCCCACTATCAGTGCTGACATGGCACAACGTGCTTGCACTAAGGTCAACAATTAAACAGACCTAACTATCAGGGGTGTCTTTGTAAATTTTAGGAGGGACCAACTTGTCATATTCTTCTTCTTCCTCCGGTGTTGACCCACCACACGGCCATCTTCGGACAGTACCTGAGCGGCGAGCTCCGGCTAGAGTAGTCGACCTCCGGGTAGAGTAGGCGTAGGGCGGGCGGAGGGAGGGCTCTGCCGGGCCGGGCACGAGCTCGGGGCGATGCTGCCAACATCTGGGGGGGGCACGGGCATGCACAACCTTGGGGCCCTCGGCATAAGCACCGCCACCACCGCCGCTCCCTATGCGCCGGCGCACGCCTCCGTCCGTCCCCCCTGTGCTCTGCGCATAGTTCCACGCCGCCCGAGCTGATGGTCGCCTTGCCAGGAGGCAATGGTCCTGGTGGGCTACAACGAACGCTGTTGAGGAGGAGGCGGCCGTGATGCTGCACCCCGATGCTGAGCGAGTGGAGGTTCATGGTCACCAAGAGCACGACGGTGACGGAGAAGGTGACCAGTGTCGTGGCGAGGCACGTCCTCGTCGGTCGAGATGCAGGGAACCACGGCGTCCCCCCGAGCTCACGAGGACGAGCTTGTCGTAGACCTCTGTTATCGCCACATTTTGGCCAGATAAGGAGACGGGCCGTAATCAAGATGGGCTTGGAGGCTGGATCGGCCTTGCGCGTGGATTTGGGCTAATTGCCCGTGTATCTGTATATTATGATAGAGTACGTTTTGGTTTAAACAAGAGATAGAGTTGTTAGGTTTATTCTAAAGATAGAAAGTCTCCGGACTATAAATATGTACCTAGGGTTATTGAGAAAGGAGGACGACCACGTTCGCAACAAACACAATCTCGGCGCATCGCCACCCCTTGTTTCGAGGGTTTCTTTCAGGTAAGCGTCGTGCTGCCTAGATCGTATCTCGCGATCTAGGCAGCATCTGCTTATGTGTTATTTGGTGTTGCTCGTACTGAAGCCTTGTTGATGGCGAGTAATACTGTTATCATAGATCTGTTTGGGCTAGCATCGGTGCTTTTTGTTTATGTTTGCTTAGTCACGCTGCCCCTAAAGATCTCGCTGCCTTTGCACCTATTTTGGGTGTAAGGGCAGCATCTTGCTTGATCTTTATTCAGTCGATTCAATCTGTCATAGTTGTTCCTTGTTCTCCAAGGATTAGTTTAATATCCGCATGGTCAGGCCTCACAAACGGGTTGAACGGTCCAGTAGTACGTAAGGATATGGTTTGCTAATTCGAGAGGAGTTGTTCCGGGAATTGACTCTACGTTGGTTTTTTGGCCTCCTCTAGGGTTAGTTTCTGTTATCTTTCGTATCTACCAGGCTCAATTACGTGTGGGATGTTCCAATTATGTGGTGAAAGCGTTAAACTGTCGTAGATCGATTTGACTTGTATTGATAAAGCAAAACCCCATGTTATCGTAGATCCAATGCAGATCCATGGGACAATCGGCTACCTGAGCCGATTCACAGGGAAACCTGAGAGCTGATCGAGGCTCGTATTTAATGTTTACATGTCTGCCATGCAGGAAACCAATCGAAGCAATCCATCACCTTCCTGATCAGGTATAGGTCAGGTGGCACGCCCTTGCATCAGCCAGCACGTGTGCCGGAGTTTTGCGGGCCGTTGACCGAGGGACCAGGGCCCACCAGCAGCTCTGGGAGCCTTCCGGCTCTTCGTGTTGCTCGTCGCTGCTCGCCGGTGGGTTTTGACAGGCAACACATTCTGGCACGCCCGGTGGGACACTCAACAACATCTGCATCAACATCTGACGCTGCGATAGGGGACAGACCAATCACGTACGACAATCTGTCTGATGAGCACAAGAAGAGGTATGATGATATCAAAGCTCTCTTCGAAGCCGATCTCATCGGCTCTTTTGAAAGGACCCGTAAGCATGGCATCAGGTGGAAAGGGTTCTCACCCGAAGGCGCTCTCGATGAGGTGGATCTGTCTGTTCCTTCAGAGGATCACACCAGAGCCCTGCGACAGGAAGTCAATTACATGGTGGCTCATTCTCTTCACCGCCATTCTGAGAGCCTGGTGAACGCTTTCGAGCGCGTCGCGGTTCGCGTGGTTCAGGAGATCATGAAACATCAGTACTCTCCGTCGGGGCCTACCCTAGGGACTCACCAGGGAGAAAGACCGCTCCAGACCGGGCCACAGCTACCATTCACGCTTGCAGCTCCGGAGCCACCGGGGTCACCGGCGTACGTCGTCTACAAGATTGGAGGTGATCCTGGCGATTACCAATTCCTGTTTGAACCACCTAAAGAAATCCCACATGGATATGTGTGCACATACGTGCCGGACTGCAACAGCCTGATGCGCACGAACCAGATTGCAACCGCAGGGATTTCTGGGGCAGGTGTTTCTGGGGTAGGGATTTCGGGAGCAGGGATGTCCGGGATGGACGCTGATAAACAGGCGTGGCTAGCTAAGTATGCCACCGGAACGAGTCATGAGAATTTAGCCCCTGCAGCTCAAACGGTGGAGCAAATCAGTACCATCTTGAGAGACCAGTTCGGCTTCGTGCCGAAGAGGAGAACAATCGGCTATTCCAAGCCGTACCCCAACGAGTATGATCTGATTCCGCTTCCGCCCAAGTATCGGCTCCCTGAGTTCTCAAAATTTAATGGTTCAGAAGGGTCTAGCTCGATCGAGCACGTGACCCGATATTTGGCACAGTTAGGCATGATTTCAGCATCGGATCAGTTACGCGTAAGGTTCTTTGCGCAATCTCTGACAGGACCAGCTTTTGGGTGGTACACCTCGTTGCCACCAGATTCGATCCGGACCTGGAAGCAGCTGGAAGAACAGTTCCATATTCAGTATCATTCAGAAGCTACCGAGGCTGGCATTGCCGATCTAGCGCAGGTGCGGCAGAAGCGGGGAGAAACGGTAGCCGAGTATATTCAGCGTTTCAGGACTGTCAAGAACCGATGTTATTCGGCTCGTTTAACTGAGAAAGAAGCAGTCGAGCTGGCCGTGTTGGGTCTCTCAGCACCGGTCAAGGATCTGGCTTTCCAAGTAGAATACAATTCACTGGCGCACATAGTCCAGAAACTGACAATGTATGAGCAGCGCCACCCTGAGTTATACCAAGACAAGTTCAAACGTCCGATAGGCCTGGTCGATACAGAAGAAGAGGATCTTGTAGAAGACCAAGAGATAGCCGTGGCTGAATGGGCTCGGGGAGCAGATCCTGTGTCCTGCAAATGGGTGAAACAGCAAGGGCCTGCAAAAGGGTTCGACTTCGATGTAAGCAAAGCTGAGCAGATATTCGATTTACTGCTGAAGGAAAAGCAGCTGAAGTTACCCGAAGGCCATAAAATCCCTACGGCGCAAGAGATGAACGGGAGATCATACTGCAAGTGGCATCACTCGTTCACCCACACCACCAATGATTGCAAGGAGCTACGTCGGCAGATCCAAACGGCGATAGAACAGGGCCGTCTGATCCTTGGGCAGTTCGCCATGAAAGTGGACACAAACCCGTTTCCTGGCATCAACATGGTAGAGCACAGCCACTCCACGAGGCGTCAGCTAGATTTCTCGTTCGATATTAACATGGCAGGGCCTGTGTACCACCATGGCAAGTATAAGGAGGAAAGCGGCCACTCCCGGAGCAAAGAAAAGGAAGAGGCCGGTCCACGCGACCGGCCCCGTTATGATGATAGGCGGTATATAACCGAGGAACAAGTGAGAAGCGTGCGATATCAGAAGCCACACTCCACGCATCTCCTTAACAAGTATGAGTGTCAGTATGACCGACGTCGGCAGTACGACAGAGATGACGAAAGAGATCGTCGCACCGACGCATACGTTGGGAGATACCGTCGGCATGATAGAGATGATGAAGGATATGAGCACCGCACTAGGGGAAGGTCAAAGGAAAAGGAAGGCGTGGATAAACATTGGGGTTGTCCTTTCTTCAAATACTGTTGGGATGCGGGAATGAGCCGATTGCCTACAGTCGACAACTGCCCGGAATGTGGACAGCAGGAGGATGACACAGGTCCAGTTTCAGTGTTCAAGCGTCTAGGGCCTCTCCGGCCTCAGAACAGACAAGAGGAGTCATCTCGAGCAAAAGATCTCGAGGAGTCAGAGGATGAAGAAGAAGATAGATATCACCGGCCAAGGTGGTGTCCCGATGGACTCAGACACACCCAAAAGCGTAGAGTTCAGCGGCTACGTAGCTTGGAGGAAGCCGAAGCGCAGTACCTCCACACTTTAAGGAAAGCCCGGCCTGATCTGGCCGTGAAAATTCAGCAAACCTTGGAGACGGAGGCCCATCCAAAAAAGAAAGAGTGGCGCCCCAAACTAGTAAAAGCCGATGCGAAGACATCGGCTGGCACAAACATGGTGTTCATACTTCCGTCAGAGTTTTGCGCTCCAAGAACCGAAGAACTACCAGTGGCACAGTTTGACTGCGGCCCACGGCCGGTTATCTTTGAAAAGCCACGAGAGAAGGGCTACAAACATCTGAAAGCCCTGTACCTGAGAGGTTATATCAATGGGCAGCCTGTCCGCAAGATGTTGGTTGACACCGGAGCGGCAGTCAATATAATGCCATACTCCATGCTGCGGCGTTTGGGACGCTCCACTGCAGATCTGATCAAAACCAACGTCACGCTAAGCGACTTCAACGGCCAAGCTTCAGAAACGCAAGGCGTTCTGAACGTGGATCTGACCGTGGGTAGAAAAACCATCCCTACGTCGTTCTTCATTGTTGACAGCAAAAGCACCTACGCTGTCTTGCTGGGAAGGGATTGGATTCACGCTAACTGCTGCATTCCATCCACGATGCACCAATGCCTGATACAGTGGGATGGAGATGAAGTGGAGGTCATTCATGCAGATGATTCGATCGAGATCTCAATAGCTGGCATGAACATTTGGGACGCAGAAGACCAAGAGCCGATCTCTGGAGTCAGTCTAGACGGCTGTGAGCGCATTGAAGCTACAAAAAACGGGGTGAGGCTGGTCTTATCCACTGGCCTGACAGAGTAGCAAAGCCCACGATTGTGCGTGGTAAGGCCGATCCCTGCGATCGGCCACAAAAAATAAAAAGCAGTGATCTTACGACAAGCATGTCATGTAGTCGTAGTAGGGAGATTCCCTACCATTGTAGAGCACAAATAGGTTGTAAACCTTCCTTGAGTAATGCAATCAAAAAGGGGGCCGATTCCGGCAATCGGCCCAAATTATCTTTGTTATCCTCACCAAACTTTTGGCCTGTGTTCAGCATCGATTTAGCAGGTGACGGAAAGCTGGGGTATGGGTTTACATCCGCTGATGAGCTAGAGGAGATTGACATCGGTCCTGGGGATAAGCCACGACCGACATTTATCAGCAAAAAGTTAGATCCGAATCTGCGGGGTCCGATGATAGCTTTGTTGAAAGAATATCCAGATTGCTTTGCCTGGGACTATACGGAGATGCCCGGGTTAGACAGGAGCATCATTGAGCATCGGCTCCCGCTTAAAAAAGGGTTTCGGCCATTCCAGCAGCGAGCACGACAGATGAAGGCCGAAATTTTAGAGGAAGTCAAGAAAGAGATCGAGAAAATGTTGAAAGCTGGGTTCATCAGGCCATGCAGGTATGCTGAGTGGATTTCTAGTATCGTACCTGTAGAGAAAAAGGATGGCCAATGGCGTGTTGCCATAGATTTTCGGGATCTCAATAGAGCCACTCCAAAGGATGAGTATCCGATGCCGGTAGCAGAGACATTGATCAACGCAGCTGCTGGTCATAAGGTCTTGAGCTTTATGGATGGCAATGCCGGTTACAATCAAATTTTTATGGCTCCAGAAGATATACACAAGACTGCGTTCAGAGTCCCAGGTTCGGTGGGGTTGTTCGAATATGTAGTCATGACATTTGGACTGAAGAATGCCGGCGCCACATACCAAAGAGCCATGAATTACATTTTCCATGATCTGATCGGCAAGCTGGTGGAGATTTACATCGATGACGTGGTAGTCAAGTCTGCTTCAGTACAAGGACACTTGGACGATCTGCGACGCGTCCTGGACCGAACCAGAAAATTCGGGCTACGGATGAATCCAAAGAAGTGTGCCTTCGGTGTGACGGCCGGTCAGTTCTTGGGTTTCTTGGTCCATGAACGCGGAATTGAGATCGGCCTGAAAAGTCAGGAGGCAGTGCGAACAATGAAGCCACCTACCACGAAGAAAGAACTGCAGTGTCTCATCGGCAAAATCAACTTCGTCAGAAGGTTCATCTCCAATCTGTCAGGAAGAATAGAGCCGTTCATGGGACTGGTGAAAATTAAATCTGATGAGGAGTTCCGCTGGGGGACAGAACAACAACGAGCCTTCGACGAGATCAAAGAATATCTAACGAAGCCGCCAGTGTTGGTTCCACCGCAGCAGGATAGGCCGTTCTACATTTACTTGTCGGTGGCTGACACGTCCATCGCCTCGGTGGTGGTGCAAGTTTATGATGGTCTGGAGCGAGTTGTGTTTTACATCAGCAGAAGGATGCTGGATGCAGAGACGAGATATCCTGAGATCGAGAAGTTATGCCTCTGCCTATTTTTCACCTGCACCAAGCTGCGACACATCTTGCTGTCAGCAGAGATTATCATCATATGCAAATCAGATGTCATAAAACATATGCTGTCGGCTCCTGTGTTGAAAGGCCGACTCGGCAAATGGATGTTTGCATTATCGGAATTTGATATCCGGTATCAACCCGCCAAAGCGGTTAAGGGACAAGCGTTGGCCGATCTTATTGCTGAACGAATCAACACTGATATAGCAGCACTGTATGTACGTGCATGGGCTATGTTTTTCGATGGATCGGCTTGTGATGATGGTTGCGGCATCGGCATTCTACTCGTGTCGCCCCGGGGGGCAACATATTCCTTCTCCATCAGGCTATCTACCCCTTGCACCAACAATGTCGCTGAGTATGAGGCAATACGCAAGGGAATGGAGTTGCTCATTGAAGCCGGAGCAGAAGCAGTGGAACTTTTTGGAGACTCCAAATTGGTGATTTCCCAACTCACGGACGAGTACAAGTGTGAGAGCGAGTCACTCTTCCCATTATGGTTGCAATGCCGTGAGCTGATGGCACAGTTCAGGTATCTAAACTTTAACTGGATCCCGCGGTCGCAGAATACCGAGGCGAATGATCTTGCACAGATGGCTTCAGGCTACAAGGACATAGCAGATGGAACTGATGTTCAGGTACAGTTCCTGGAGGCGGACGACTGGAGAGCCGATATCTTCAATTACTTGAAAGATTCGGCTCGGGGGGCACCTAAACGGATAAGGTACAAGGCCATGAAGTATGTGCTTATTGGGGATGACATGTTCTACAGGACTTTGGAAGGGTTACTGCTCAAATGTCTGGGGCCAGCCGAGGCAAATCGGCTTCTACACGAGGTACACGAAGGCGCCTGTGGAACTCACCAATCGGCTCACAAGATGAAATGGTTGATCAGGCGATCAGGGTTTTATTGGCCCACCATGCTTGAGGACTGTTTTAAGTACTATAAAGGGTGTCAAGCATGTCAGAAATTCGGGAAGATTCAGATGGTACCTGCATCAGCGATGAACCCCATCATCAAGCCGTGGCCATTCCGAGGTTGGGGCATGGATATGATTGGCAAGATCAACCCTCCATCAAGCAAAGGCCACATGTGGATTTTGGCCATTACAGATTATTTCACTAAATGGGTGGAAGCCGTCCCTATGAAGTCAGTAAACTCGAAGGATGTTATCAATTTCGTGAAAGAACATGTCATTCATAGATTCGGGATTCCCCAAACTATCACGACCGATGGAGGTTCGGTCTTCATTTCTCACGAGTTTAGAGAGTTCTGCGAGGACACAGGAATTAAGCTGATCCGATCATCTCCATATTATGCTCAAGCAAATGGGCAAGCTGAAGCGTCCAATCAGAGCCTTATCAAGCTGATCAAGAGAAAAATCGACGAGCACCCTAGGCGTTGGCACGAGGTTTTGTCAGTTTTGTCAGAAGCTTTGTGGGCTTATCGCATGTCATGTCATGGAGCGATAAAAACCTCGCCATACCATCTAGTCTATGGACAAGAAGCCATATTGCCATGGGAGATTACGGCTGGATCGAGACGTGTCACTTTTCAGAACGATCTAACAACTGAAGAATATGCAGCCCTGATGAGTGACAGTGTTGAGGATTTAACTGAACTTAGGCTGTGGTCGCTTGAGAAAATTAAAGAGAACAAAGCCAAGGTAGCTCGTGCATATAATAAGAAGGTGAGACCAAAGGAGTTCCACGTTGGTGATCTGGTATGGGAAGCTGTATTGCCATTGGGAACTAAGGATGCAGCATACGGTAAATGGTCTCCAAATTGGCACGGGCCATACAGGGTCGACCAAGTTTTAAGGGGCAACGCGTACATGCTTGAGGAGCTGGACGGTGTGAAATTCCCAGTGGCTGTCAACGGTCAGCATCTCAAGAAATATTTCCCAAGCATGTGGGATGATGGACAGTGAAATATGGGGGCCGATACATGAAATCGGCCAGTAAAAAAAAAAATATATATCCAGTAAAATATGGGGGCCGATACATGAAATCGGCCAGTAAAAAAATATATCCAGTGAAACATGGGGGCCGATACATGAAATCGGCCAAATAAACAGTGCACAGCCATCGACTCTCGAGGTTCAGACTGTTACGAGCAGGTGTCAGGTTACATGAATAAGCTACTGAAGGAATGCCTCGAAGGCACGGAGGGCGTCAGCACGGACACGATCCACCTCGGCGATCTCGGCTACGTCATCATCGTCCTGGCCCGTCACTAGCTGCTTGCTCAGGGCACGTATTTCTGCCAGATCAGTCTTCAGTTGAGCTTTGAGGCCTTCTGCTTCGTCTTGGGAGCGGGCGATGAATGCTTCCTTGTCATGAATGAGCTTTTTAGTCGCCCGGACCTTCTCTTCGAGATCTTCCAATTCCTTTTTTAAGGATGCAAGCTCGGCGGTGCTGACAGAGGTGTCAGTTTTGGCATCCAGAGACGCCTTTTTCTCATTGAGCCGCTGACATTTGGCTGCAATATCGGCCTTCAGTGGGAGTTGGGCGTGGCGTAGATTGATCCTCTCACGAGCCAACTTCACCCTTGACCCGTAGAAAGACAGAGTCACAACTGGCCAAAGCTTCACCTGCAATGCTACCGGGAGTTGGTCCTTGATTTCGTCAAGAATACTCTTCACCTCTTCAGAACCCTCGACCAACCTCTCGATTGGGGAGGACAGCAAGGCTTTAAGACGCTGGAATTGAGGTAGAACAGCGCTTGCTCGTGGTTCATCGTTGGCGGCAGAGGGAGCTGGTTCGATGGATTCAGGGTCGAACGTCAGCAAGCCTGAGATATCACAACCCTGGCAGGCAGAAGTGGCGTCAGTATACGTCAAACAGGGAAGGATGAGTCGAAAGAAGCGAACATACCTCTCCTGAGATCAGGGGGAAAGCCGACGGCGAGACAATCGGCTCGTGTGTTGTTGCTGATGGCTTGGCCAGATTGGCAACCGTTTCATCTATACCTTCAGGGATTACTAGATCCAGGCTTGCGGAAGGCATCGGCACTTCCCCGACTTTCCCACTAGGAGTGTCCTTCGTCTGCATGAAAGGTGCTTAGCCGATATGAATAGCAATGAATCGGCATAGAAAAGGAGTGGTAAGAGTGTGGAGGATAATTACTTTCGAAGCCTCCTGGCTCGGAGAAGAAGTTTGCAGTCCCTTACGAGCCCTCTTGGGCTCACAGGTTGCCCCGCCTCGACTGCTGCTCGGGGGGCAACAGGTTCAGGAACAGCCTTTTCCTGGAAGCCGATGGTGGCACATCTGGCTGGCTCGGTGTGGTGGTTCTCTCAGAGTCTGCTGAACTCGAATCTCCTCGATTGGATTGTGTTTCCTCGCTGGAGGTGTCTTCGATGGAGACCTGTAAGAAAGGGAGAGTTGATAAGCACGAGCATGTTTACAAAGATAAATGAGATCAACCAAGGCAGGGATCAGCGTACGTGCGAGAGGCTCTGGAGAAGGGCTCCGGCGCCTCAAAGTTTTCTTGGCCACTATCTTCCTCACCGCCGTTCTTGTTTTAGTTGGAACTCGGGGGCAGCTGACCCGGAAGTTGCTTGGCTCTTGGAAGCCGATTTTGGTGATATCGGCTGGTTCTGCATCACGACCTGTTTCAAAGGTGGCGAGTTTTTGCAGAAAAGGACCACAGGAGCTGGTGGGAGGAATTCGAAGGGGGAGCCATCCTCGTTGGTAGGTTCTGGACCATCTTGTTGCTGCAAGGAGACAGAGCAGGATATTAAAAGCATCGTCGTGAGCTGCATCAAGAAAATTTACAAGTAGCAGTACCTGTTCTATGGGGATGTCATATTCAGCATCGAGCTGTTCCAGCAATGGTCCCAGAGCTCTCCTGAAGGCATGAGTCTTCCACATCGACCACCAGTTCTCAAAACCATCGGTTGATGAAGCGAAAGTGAGGTTGTTAGGAATTGGGATGGTCAGAGCATCGAAGAAAGAATAACACCTCTGACTGATGAGAGAATCGGGCAGGTCAGCTCTGCTCTCTGTGAGGTGGTGGAGAAAGAAATGAGGAGGTACTTGCCCAAGGCCAAATTGCCGAGCTGCTACGACCGGCTGGTAGAACTCGTATCCAGGTTGATTATTCTGTTGGATGTGCTCATGCCAACTGGGAGGAAGCAGGGACGGATCACGGTGGAAATAGTGCCGAGTGCTAGTGTCATCGGCAAAGTTGTCCAGCCTGAAGGAGATTGGATTTTCAAAATTTTCCGATTCCTCCGTGTAAGGAAAGAAGATAGGATTGTCCAGGCCTTGGAAGAAAATGCTGAACCACTTGGATGCTTCATGAGGATCAGTTTACTACCTGGCAGGCTATACAGAGCTTGGCCGTAGCTGGTGCATCGGATCTGCTTCCCTTTGGCATCTGGAAAGGTGCAACTTGCCAAAAGGGGGAAGTTTGGGATATGGTTTTGAAAGTACAGCTGAGCCCATAGTTGAATAAACCACCAAGGACCTCCTGTTTTGACTGCTATGTGGGAGGATAGTTTGACAGACATCAACTGGAGATATCGATAGACTTCTCCAAGGAACAGTTTGCCGATGCCAAGTTGAGTGCCTCTGGCAAGTTCGTAGGCCAAGGGAAGATAATTCTTGGTTGGAGCAAGGGAAGGGCCACAGAATATGAAATGTTCCAGCCAGAAATTGAGGAAGGCCGTGTGTTCTTTCTCTGTGACAGGGCCCTTAGTTTTCATGTGGCTTCGAAGATAAGCACCCCAGTTCGTGCAATCTGTTTTGGAAGAAAGCTTGAAGGGGACTTTTGGCAGCATAAAAGCAGAGGGGCTGGGTGATGTGACGTCCAGACCAGATCATCACCACGTCTAACAGAGTTGGTGTCATGGGGCCATGGCCGAACATGAAGCAGTTCAGAGCATCAGACCAGAAGTAGCCGATGGTTTTTAGAAGATTCTCATGTTTCTCAAGGGGAGACATGACAAAGTCAAGGCATCGGCTATTCCTGTGGTTTCCCATTGGGATTGGTAAGTTTTGGCTACCCTACTGTACCAAGAAACCCAATATTCGGGAGGATTAGGCCAGGCTCGTAAGCAGTCGGCCCAAGAATCAAATCTAAGTTTTGGCTTACGAAGGGAATTCTGTTTGCCTCGCAAGAGATCAGATGGGCAGGACTAGATTCTGTACGGGGGCCAAGGCAGAGAGAATTGGGAGAGAAGGATGCGGCAGCAGAATGTCTGAAACCTAAAATTTCAATGATGGGATAAAGCATTAATTCAGGTGTTTGCTATTAATTCTAGCACCGTGCTCGGTTGCGAGGAACAGTTAAGGATTACCTTCAGGCCGGAGACTGCTGTGTTGGCGCTGGACGATTCGCCATCTAATTGCCGGCGGAGATGGATCTATGCGGTGGGGAATCTAGGGTTCGTGTCGCCGTGAGCCCGTTTGTTCAATGAGGCAATTGGAGGTCTGAGTTAGCCTTTTTGAAGATGGTTGCAGGTTACCGTTGAAATTGGAAAGTGACCGCTCAGACTTGTCTAAATAAGCGACCGAGTTTGACCTTGCCAACGTTTGTGGGAAAAGCCGATGTGTTGCCATCGGCTCTTTGGGCTTTGACTTGGTTGATCATATCAAGCGTGGTTGGTGAAAGCCGATTCGTTACTATCGGCTTTTGGAACGTTGACCTATTTGACTATCGGCAAAATCAAATTGGGGAGAAGCAAGCTTTGTTGATTCCAAAGATGGTTGTTTACAATGAAGCCGATTGCTTACAAAATGGGGATCTACTACTAGTACTACTACTTCCTAATCTAAAAGGCGGTGTCGTCGTCGTCGCCGTTGCCATTGCCGCCGCCGTCTTCGCTATCATCGGCGCTGCTGCCGGCGTGTCCTCACCGCTGCTGCTGAAGTTGTCAGCGGGGGCCTCCTCGTCCTCGTCGTCGTCGTCGGTGTCCTCGCTGGACCCGGCGCGGAAGCGCTTCACCGGCGGGTACTCGTCGGAGGAGGTGTCTCCTCTGCTTCTTCCTCCTCATCGGAAGAGCCGATGTCCTCGCCCCAGGACAGGCGTCGTCGGCGCTCTCCGCCTCCAGTTCCCCGTCGACGAGGAGTTGGAGGTCCTCCTCGCCGTCGGTCAGGACTCGTCGTCCTCTGACTGGGCGGCGAAGTCCCAGTCTCTCTCGTCCCACCATTGTGGGGCGAGAGCTTCGTACGCCGCCATTGGCGGGTGCTCCGGCGTCGGCTCCCGGTTAACAGAGTCGGAGGATTGGAAGGAGAGGCCGGAGGTGTTGGAGGAAGAAGAGGAGGCCATGGCGGAGGAAGAGGATTTTTTGGCTATTGAGAAGAATGAGGATGCAAATGGTTCGGATGGATTTAAATAAGGGGAATAGTGGAAGGTGGTTCAATGCCATAGCGGTTTTCGAGAATGTGGTGCCAGAGTTGTCAAATCGTGACTGCGGAGAAGTTGAGAGGCGAGGCATCATGATGAGGAGGCGATATGACGGTTCTGCTCTGCAACGCGTGACCCATGAAGAAAAAAAACAGAGTGGTTTTGGAATTATTATTGCCAAAACCAGGGGGGCATGTGTTATCGCCACATTTTGGCCAGATAAGGAGAGGGCCGTAATCAAGATGGGCTTGGAGGCTGGATCGGCCTTGCGCGTGGATTTGGGCTAATTGCCCGTGTATCTGTATATTATGATAGAGTACGTTTCGGTTTAAACAAGAGATAGAGTTGTTAGGTTTATTCCAAAGATAGAAAGTCTCCGGACTATAAATATGTACCTAGGGTTATTGAGAAAGGAGGACGACCACGTTCGCAACAAACACAATCTCGGCGCATCGCCACCCCTTGTTTCGAGGGTTTCTTTCAGGTAAGCGTCGTGCTGCCTAGATCGATCTCGCGATCTAGGCAGCATCTGCTTATGTGTTATTTGGTGTTGCTCGTACTGAAGCCTTGTTGATGGCGAGTAATACTGTTATCATAGATCTGTTTGGGCTAGCATCGGTGCTTTTTGTTTATGTTTGCTTAGTCAGCTGCCCCTAAGATCTCGCTGCCTTTGCACCTATTTTGGGTGTAAGGGCAGCATCTTGCTTGATCTTTATTCAGTCGATTCAATCTGTCATAGTTGTTCCTTGTTCTCCAAGGATTAGTTTAATATCCGCATGGTCAGGCCTCACAAACGGGTTGAACGGTCCAGTAGTACGTAAGGATATGGTTTGCTAATTCGAGAGGAGTTGTTCCGGGAATTGACTCTACGTTGGTTTTTTGGCCTCCTCTAGGGTTAGTTTCTGTTATCTTTCGTATCTACCAGGCTCAATTACGTGTGGGATGTTCCAATTATTGGTGAAAGCGTTAAACTGTCGTAGATCGATTTGACTTGTATTGATAAAGCAAAACCCCATGTTATCGTAGATCCAATGCAGATCCATGGGACAATCGGCTACCTGAGCCGATTCACAGGGAAACCTGAGAGCCGATCGAGGCTCGTATTTAATGTTTACATGTCTGCCATGCAGGAAACCAATCGAAGCAATCCATCACCTTCCTGATCAGGTATAGGTCAGGTGGCACGCCCTTGCATCAGCCAGGACGTGTGCCGGAGTTTTGCGGGCCGTTGACCGAGGGACCAGGGCCCACCAGCAGCTCTGGGAGCCTCCCGGCTCTTCGTGTTGCTCGTCGCTGCTCGCCGGTGGGTTTTGACAGGCAACAACCTCGTGCTGCCGTCCGCGTGTCCCCAATGACAGAGAGAACAGACATAGGACTCTCAACTTTGGGCACACCGAGTTGCAACAAGTCACCAAATTTAATAATATGCAATATTGATATGTAGCAAGGGTATTAGGCACTAATATATGTTTTTTTATATTTGAAAACATAGTTTCTCTCATAGATATAACATCTCTATATCTTTATTGTAATCTGAAGAGGTTGTACACTTCACCCACAAGATTCGAAATATCCACCATGATCATCCACAAATTGTGATACAGTAAGTATGTGGGAGTTCAGATTCAAAAAAGCCTTTCGCTTATCTACTTTAGTGTATGGACCTACCCTATGGAGTATGTACCTCCCTAGCATGCCCTGGAAGTCTACCTCCTTATTTTGAGCATAGCTCTAGTGCCACGCATGAGACCCGTAGTGTCTTTCAGATGGGAGGACTATTGGAGGTTCCCGCTACACTTTTTCCCTTTCTCTTGCAGCAATCCCGATTCCGGGGTCTGGCGACCCTTATATAGTTGTGAGATGTCCCGTACTTAGATGAACAAACTAGATGCAAAGTCTCGTCCCATACCATGGTAATGTGGCTACACCTGCACAGGAAAAATTGGATTGGTGAACACTTATACGTAGTGCCTTTATTTTCTTAAATCCACTACTTCATTTTTTTCATAAACTCACCCTTGGGCAAGGTCCAACCTTCCCAAAGTTTTTGAAATGATCTCCAAATAGCTTTTTGAGGGGTTCCCAACCCATAATTTTGCTCCACTAACAAGGCTACAAGAAGATGCATAATGCTAACCATCGTGACATTTATATCAGGGGGCTAGTAAGTGGTTGTCAAGGAGTGGCACCATTCTACTGGATGATAACATATGAATTGTGGAGCCAAGTCACTAATAATTAATATTACGGACAATATCATAGAAATAATGCATTTGCATAAATTGTATAAACCATGCATACTTCTTTAGAAATCTTGAAGTTCTCCTCTTCTTCTCCTTCTAGAACGTAGGTATCTAACGTTGCGACAAACAACAAAAGAAACACACAATCACCACACATGACATACAACAAACAAGGCACTCAAGCATTTGTGAAAACACCACCAAAGTGTTACAATGGAATAATTTCAGACCAGCTGATCACTAATTAATCTTTTTGCATTTTTAGAATTACAATTAGTTATGTAATAAAGGCATGTGTACATATAGACTTACCAAGTTAGCAAATCATTTTTCCTTTTCAAACCAAAAGGTGAAACTTATACTCACATGTGTGTAATCCCTGGGAGATTATAACAAATGTGTTTTTGTGACGAAGACATTGTTATTCAATTTCTAAATGTAATAAAAAACGACACACTCACACACACAACAATAAAATCCCTAAACAGAGTTACAAGGCAATCTCTAGCATGCAAAATTGGTACCAACAAATAGCTAGCATCTCACTGAACGCAAAAAATAGATTTGTATTTTTAATGAATTGCAGATCTTTGGCTGTTAATTTATAGTGAGAATCAGTGATTAATTAGCTAGAAAGTATCAGATTGCTTAATTAAGTTTAGTCTTAGTACAAAAAAAATGAAAAATCCCCTACGTCCTTTTTTTATTTTGCATGAGACTGGCCTCCAAAACCTGCACGCGCACCGCCCGCTCCACACTCGCAGCGTCGGCGATCAGGGAAACGTACTTACATGTGTGACACACCTGTCCGCACAGAGGGTCGATCAGGCTCACCTCCACGTACGGCCCATGAATCCTGCGCACAGAGGGTCTGTCTGATCCTACACGTACGTTGCATGCACGGAGCAGTACTCCTCCAGCGGTGGGCTGATGATCTGGTCTGCACCGCCCGGATTGGAGACCACGTCGCTGCCATCGCGTTCAGCCGGGAGAATGGCGAGACCTTCTGGCAGACGCCACCACCATAGGCGTGCCGACGGCGCGCGGAACAGGCAGCACCATGGCATGGCCATGGCAGGAACATTACGTTGTCGGGCAGATAGCTGTCGTTGAAGACGACGCGGCATGGGCGCATGGCGGCAGACTGTTCTTACATGATGGACCCGACGTCGGCCTCTGAACAAAACCGCGGAGCACGACGGGCCCGGCGAGCGGCGACGCTAGGCGCGAGGCTTACAAAGGACAAGGGGACGCGGGAAAAGCAGTGCACTTAAACCGCCGGCGGCAGCGGCAACGCCGGCGCGCGTCGACTTCGGCGGCGTCGTGCGCAAAGCGATCCCCGGCGAAGTGCCGGAACCGTCGCCTTCATCATCGCCTAGGACTTGTCATGGACATGCCCTCAACGGCTTGGACGCGGCGCCTAGGACTTGTCATGGACATGCCCTCAACACCTTCATCATCGCGAAGTGCCGGAACCGGCGCCTTCATCATCGTCGGCGGCTGAGGGTACCCTCAACGGCTTGGACGCGGCGCCCCGCACTGCCTCGAGCTCCTCCTGCACGTCGGGGTCGAAGGGTGCCCGTGCGAGAGCCGAGCGGGAGGGCGACTTTGCAGCCGAGAGCCGACTCGAATGGGAACGACAGCTCGCGATACCGCTCCATGGTCAGGTCACGGTGTCTCCCTCCTCGTTCGTGTCTTGGATGCGGGCCAGCATGTCGTGGATGGCTCCATAGCGGACTTCTCATCCGTGACGGAGATGGGGAGGTGCTCCTGGGGTCGGCGTCGTTGAAGGAGACCTTGGGAAGGCGCGCCACCGAGGCAGAGACGATGCGGTACGTGCCGAAGCTCGGGAACGACTGGGGTTGCCGCCTTGCTGGAATAGACTATGAAGGCGGCGTTCGTCACCATCCTCGTCAGAGACTCAGATCCGGTCCACGAGATGGAGAAATCATGCGGAGATCAGAGACATAAGGAGGAGGTGACGCCATTTCCACTACTAGTACGTTGATTTGTTTTCGACTCCAATTCTATCCTGTGTGCTCAAATACCGATATATCCATACGACGGCTGGAAACTTTTACATTACAGTAGGCTCTCCCTCCACCAATCCTTGCTCGCCTCCGGAATAATTTAAGGAGGACTGAGCGTTCCACGAAGGATCCGGCTGAGCGATCCTCCAAGCTCTCGTGCCAACACGTCACCCTCCTCGCCAGTCTTTTAAATCCCATATTTGCTTCGTAGAGACAAAAAATAGTTTATTGTAGCAAAAAAATTATATAAATAAAACAAAAATGTTTCACACTAAAATTCTGATATTGCTTCTGTGAAGCAAAAAAAAAAGCCTCACTTTTTTTCATTGTAGCAAAAAACGGTTCAAGCAAAATAGACTGGATCTCGTCGGAGACCTCGACGAAGATGTCAGGGCATTTTTTTTGTACTATTAAAGCATCATAGCAATATTTTTCCGGCGAAGTGATTTTGCCGTAGACCTCGCCGGAGATCTTGGAGCAAAAATTTTGTACAAATATAGCATCGGAGCAAAAAAAATCCGGTGAAGTCCTCCGGCGACTGTTACGGTGCAACTCCCGCAGAGTAATTGTAGCAAAAAAATCATTCTAACGATGCAGAAACATATACCGAAAGTAGCAACAAAAATCTCAAACTTGTGCATTGCGGACAAAGGTCTGTGTTGCTCTTCACCCGCGGCAGGCTGCCATCCGACGGCACCACCCACGTCCGCGTCGACGGTGGAGCTCCGTGAGGGCGCGACGACGGATATCCGTTGGGGGAACGGCGACGGGGCTCCTCGTCAGGGGCACTGCAAGTAGCGGCATGGCGGGAATCCATGGGGGGCGGTGGCGGGGAGCGGCACGGCGGGGCTCCGTGGGGGCTTGGTGGAGAAAAACGGCGGGTCTCCGTTTGGGGAACTGATGGCGTGTAGATGACCGCCCAGTTGGGAACCCCAAGAGGAAGGTATGATGAGCACAACAACAAGTCTTTCCTCAGTATAAAACCAAGGTTTATCGAACCAGTAGGAGAAATAACCAACTTTCGAAGGTTGATGCTCGCTGGCTTGGCGACAGCTCCAGACAATTTATATATGGCACCTTATCTGGGGCGTAGCTTTGCACCAGCACCAACATAGAACCTGCACACAACACAACTAAAGTACTTTGCCCTAACTTACAGTGAAGTTGTCAATCTCACCGATTTGCTGTAAACAAAGGATTAAACGTATCGTGTGGTAAAATATAGTAGTTTACGAGAATGTAAATAATGCGAATAAATATTAAACGGTAATAAGAATGTAAAAGAATAGACCGGGGTCCACAGTTCACTAGAGGTGTCTCTCCATAAAATAAATATCATGCTGGGTAAACAAATTACAGTTGGGCAATTGATAGAATAAAGAAAGCATACAAATGTCATGAGGATCACTATGAGATTCACTTGGGCATTACAACATAATACATAGACCGTAATCCAACTGCATCTATGACTAATAATTCACTCTCGAGGTGTCGTTCAAGCACCCGTTGAGTATTAAGTTGCAAGCAACAGATTATGCCTTAAGCAAAGTGTGTAATGTAAACAATACGAATGTCCTTGAACACAAGATTGTTGTTTTATCCCTAGTAGCAACATCACATCTACAACCTTAGAGGTTTCTGTCACTCCCCCAGATTACTAGAGGCATGAACCCACTATCGAGCATAAATACTCCCTCTTGGAGTTACTAGCATCTACCCGACCAAGATATCTACTAGCAACGGAGAGCCTGCAAGATCATAAATAACATAGAGATGATAAATCAATAAATTAACTTGACAAAGTACTCAATATTCATCGGATCCCAACAAACACAACATGTAGAATTACATAACGATGATCTTGATCATGATAGGCAGCTCACAAGATCTAAACATGAAGCACATGGAGGAGAAGACAACCATCTAGCTACTGCTATGGACCCATAGTCCAAGGTAGACTACTCACACATCACTCCGAAGGCGGGCATGGTGATGAAGAAGGCCTCCGGTGGTGATTCTCCTCTCTGACAGGGTGCCGGGAAGAGCTTCTGGACCCTCCCGATCTTGGGTCGACGACGACGGCGGCCCGCGATATGTTTTTGGAAAATTGATCGGGTCTTTAGGGTTTTCTTGTCGAGGAGAATATATAGGCGGAAGGGCGGCGTCAGGAGGTGGGCCAGGTGGCCACACCACCTGGTGGCACGGGCGAGGGGTAGGCCGCGCCACCCTATGGTGTGCCTGGCCCCTGGCTCCCTTCCGTCTCTGCTTTGGACTCCGTCTCGTGTCAGAAAAAATAGGAACTTCGGCTTTTGTTTCGTCCAATTCCGAGAATATTTCCCGTGTAGCTTTTCTGAAACACAAAAACAGCAGAAAACAGGGAACTGGCACTATGGCATCTCGTTAATAGGTTAGTTCCGGAAAATGCATAAAAACGCCACGAAGTGCAACAAAACACAAATAAAATGGTGTATAAACAAGCATGGAGAATCAAAAATTATAGATACATTTGGGATGTATCAAGCATCCCCAAGCTTAAGTCCTGCTCGTCCTCGAGTAGGTAAGTGATAACAAAACAATAATTTTTGAGGTGACATGCACCGACACAATCTTGATCAAACGATGTAAAGCATTGAGTGCTGAGATAAAAGTACTCTAAACATGGGCATAAAAGACATAATCTTGACAATAAAACTTAGAAACCATGTTATAATATGAAAAGTAACACAAACAAAAGATCATGAGTAACAATGCATTCAAAGTCAAGTGTGTGTTTCGAGCATATTGAAAAACATAGCAAAGTGGTTTTCAGCTTGTCCTTCATTGAGTAGCAAAACATAAATGCATAGGACACCTTCAAGTTTAAGAGGGTGACTAGATACAAATAATTTAAGAACAAGCAAAACCATAATCATGAATCAATCAATAATAAATTTTGGGACTATGCACATTATACTCAGAATGACAACTATGCTCTTTTAGACGGTGCATACCTTCCTCTTGGGGTTCCCAACTGGCCGGTCATTTCACCGCACCATCAATAGCAATCACACGCCCCTGATCAGCATCAACAAGTGCTTTCTCAGCTTTCTTTGCCATGGCTGCTGCTGGCTTAGCAGACTTCTCAGCAGCAACCTTGGCAGAAATAGCAGTGTCCCAAGCCTTTCTAGAGGCATTGAGTTCGGCTTCTAGAGATGCTATGCGAGCATTCGCCGCCGTCAAAGCATATGCAGTATGGAACAGGGAAATGAAAGGCGAATAAGAAACCATGGAAAGATACATGAGACAGGCAGAAGACACAACATAAAAAAGGGGGGGCTTACCTCGAGAAGCCTAAGTAACCTTCAGGAACTCGACGCACTCAGTGCCCAAAGAGACGAATTTTTTCATCAAAACCTGCTAAAGGAAAGCATGAGAAGGAAAATTCAAGCAATAAAAAGAGCAAGCCACAAGACGCAGAACTTACATCACCAAGAGAACCCACTGGTCGATGGGTGTCAACGGAAGTGCTCACCGTTGTCGCCTTCTTCAGACATTTGGAAGCACGAGAAGAGGTACCCTTCTTAACAGGGGCGTCTGGCGACTTCACCACCACAGCAGCCTCTTGAGAGGGTGGCTCATTGGCAGCAAAAGTATCAACAAGGGAAGAAGTGGCAGCATCCCTTCTCAGGTCCTCATCATCACTGGAAAGGGAACAAAAAGCAAAAACTTTGCATTAGTCATAAGAAAGAAGACGAATAAAAGATAGGTATTTGAATCAGCAAAACTTACGAGTCCAAAGGTCAAAAATTTCAGCCTCAGGATGATTGGGAGTAGAGGGCTCTGATGGCTCGGTGATGATGGTGTGAAAGGTTCTTCTTTAATACACGGCAACGGCGACAGAAACTTCTATGCAAAGTTGACGTGGGAATATGTAGTAAATGACCGGCTAGTTGGAAAACCCCAAGAGAAGGTTTGATGAATATAGCAGCAAGTTTTCCCTCAGTTATGAAACCAAGGTTATCAATCTAGTAGGAGGTTTAATACGACTGAAGGTGATGCCCGCTAGCTTCGCGACAGCTTCAGACAATTTATAGGGCGCCTCGTCCAAGCTTTGCTTTGCGAGCGGCAACGTGGAACCTGCACACAACACAACTAAATACTTTGTTCCCAACTTACGATGAGGTTGTCAATCTCACCGGTTTGCTTGAAATAAAGGGTATGAGCGTATCGAGTGGAAAGCAACAGTAATACGCGAGTAAAGTAAACAGTGCGAGTAAAGTAAACAGGTGATAGCAATATAAAGGAAATAGGACCGGGGTCCACAGTTCACTAGCGGTGCCTCTCCATAAGATAAAATAATACATGCTGGGTAAACAAATTATAGTTGGGCAATTGATAGAATAAAGACAACGTGCATGTCGAGAGGATCACTATGAGATTTACTCTGGGCATTACAACAAGATACATAGACCGCCATCCAACTGCATCTATGACTAATAATCCACTTGTGGCGAATCAATCCGAGAACTCCACAAGTATTAAGTTGCGAACAACAGATAACTGCATTAAGCAAAGTGTGTAATGTAAACAAAGCATATGCCCTCGAGCATATGAATGTTGTTTCCCCCTAGTAGCAACAACATATCTACAACCTTAGAGGTTTCTGTCACTCCCCCAGATTAAATAGAGGCATGAACCCACTATCAAGCATAAATACCCCCTCTTGGAGTTACTAGCAACTACTCGGTCAAGATAGCTACTAACAACGGAGAGCATGCAAGATCATAAACAACATAGAGATAACATAAGATAAAATTTAGAACATCAACTCAATCATAACACCAATATTCATTGGATCCCAACAAACACAACATGTAGAATTACATAACGGTGATCTCGATCATGTAAAGCAGCTCACGAGATCTAAACATGAAGCACATGGTGGAGAAGACAACCATCTAGCTACTACTATGGACCCATAGTCCAAGGTAGACTACTCACTCATCGCGCCGGAGGTAAGCATGGCGATGAAGAAGACCTCCGGTGGCGATTCCCCTCTCCGGCAGGGTGCCGGGAAGAGCTTCTGGACCCTCCCGATCTTCGAGTCGACGACGGCGGGGCATCGCGATGTGTTCTGGAAAAGTGATCGGGTCTTTAGGTTTTTCCCGTCGGGGGGTCCTTATAGGCGAAAGGGCAGCGTCAGAGGTGGACCAGGGGGCCCACACCACCAGGGGCGCGGGCCAGCCCTAGGCCGCGCTGCCTTATGGTGTGGCCGCCCTCTGGCTTGGCTTCGTCTCCTCTTCGGTCTTCTGGAAGCTCCGCGAAATATCTGGACGACTGGCTTTTGTTTCGTCCAATTCCGAGAATATTTCCTGTGTAACATTTCTGAAACACAAAAATAGCAGAAAACATGGAACTGGCACTGTGGCATCTCGTTAATAGGTTAGTTCCGGAAAATGCATAAAAATGCCACGAAGTGTAATGAAACACTAAGCAAATGGTGTAAAAACAAGCATGGAGCACCAAAAAATATGGATATGTTGGAGACATATCAGCATCCCCAAGCTTAACTCCTGCTCGTCCTCGAGTAGGTAAGTGATAACAAAAGAAATAATTTTTGAGGTGACATGCACCTACACAATCTTGACCATATATGTAAGCGTTGTGCGCTGGGATCAAAAGAACTTAAAACATGGGCATGAAAGATATAATCTTGATAGAAGAAACTTAGCAACCATGTTATAACATGAAAATGAACACAAACAAAAGATCAAGAAACTGAAACAATGAAAGTCAAACATGTGTTCAAATCATAAGGAAAAACATAGCAAATGGTTTTCAGCTTGTCCTTCATGAGAGAGCAAAACATAAATGCATAGGACACCTTCAAGTTTAAGAGGGCGACTAGATACAAGTAATTTGAGAACAAGTGAAACCAACAATATGAATCAATCAACAAAAACTTTGGGACAATGCACATTATACTCAGAATGACAACTATGCTCACTTAATGGTGCATAAAGGTAGAAGGTGGTGACTCAACATAAAAGTAAAAGAAAGGCCCTTCGCGGAGGAAAGCAGTGATTGAACATGTGCTAGAGCTTTTCATTTGTAAAACAGAGATAAAACTTGGGTTTTGAGAGGTGGTTGCTTTTGTCAACGACTAGCAATGGGGTCTTACTATCTTCCATAATAAACAAGTGAGAGCAGTTCTGAGTTCTTTGAAAATTTGGCACATTGGTGCTCTTTTATAAAGCTTTGGCAGTTCTCCCCACCTTTTTTCCTTTCTCAAACCATGGCTAACCGATTCCATCAGGTGCCCACCAACATTCACATACCATGGAGGAGTGCCTTTTTTTTAGAATTTAGATTGCAATGGTCTGACCAGCTCTCATGCAAAATTAATGACGAGCAGATGAAGCAGCCTAGTCGAGGGATACTTAATTTAATATGGAAGATAGCAATTCCGACCACTATGTCCTCATGAGCTAAAAACAGTGGCACAAAATGAGAAGTAGTTGAAAGTTTTGAAAGGTAGCACATGAAAATTTACTTTGAATGGCTTACAAATACCATGCATAGGAATTTATAGTGGACACAATGGCAAACTTGATTTTTAGGAGTTGGATGCACGAGTAGAGCTCATACTCAGTACAAAACGAGGGCTAGCAAAATAGTGGAAGCGACCAACTAAGAGAGCAATAATGGCCATAATCATGCAAAGCGACAAAGTGACATTAAAAGAAGCATAAGATGGCATCAAAAGTCAAAAACTAAATGATCATAGAGGCTTATGGTGACTTTGTATGAGTCAAACATGTATGAGCATGCGCCAAGTCAATCCAAATAAAGCATCAAGGAGAAAACCAAAATAATGCTTCCAAATAATTAAAACAACGCATAATTTTTTTCAAAGGCTCATTAAGCAATCTCACTCATTTGAGACAAGTCATGCTACAGAAAAACCACTAAGCATGCTATCAAAAAGACATCAAGCACGACATGCAAAAACCTAGGCCGCAGTCTACACAAGCTCCTTCTTGTACCACTTTTTTGCATAAAGCTTTTTCTCTTTTCCAACACCATTCGAACTTTTTATAACCAACTCTTTTGATGAAAACCAATATGGACCAGAGGCAAAAAATACACCTTGATGAAAAGATATAACAAGATCTGAACACAAATCAAGGCGAAAATCGAAAGCTAAACGCAGTTCTAGAAAAAGAGAACACTCATTGAAACGAATAGAGTGAAAAACGGAGTGTTCTTGGCAAATGAAAAACAAGGCAACTTCTCCAAAAGAAATTTGTTGGGTTCCAACCATTTATTGCAGAAAACAAAACTAAACAATACTGAAAACTAAAAACAACTGACGCTCCAAGAAAAACGCATAATGCATGAAACAATAAAAATATAGTGCGTTGAAAGGTGACCTGATTTTTGCCGATGAAGAAGGGGTGCCTCGGGGGCATCCCCAAGCTTTGACGCTTGTACCTCTTGGATATTTCTTGGGGTGACATGGGCATCCCCAAGCTTGAGCTTTTGTCCATTCTTCAACTCATCTCATCGTTCTCCGATCCCTACACTTGAAAACTTCCTTCATACAAAACTAAACACAAATTTATTAGCAACATTAGTGTAAGCATAACATTGAATCAACCCCTTTTTGCTTCAGGTTTCAACTCAAAACCACCACATATAAAGTATATACTACTGTAGCAACTTCCCCAAAAGTTCCGTGATCAAAAGAACTCAAAAAGAAAGCGATAAAGCGGCAAACACAAATATTGGCAGAAATCTGTCAAAACAGAACAGCTGACAAAGGTCGAATTTTTAGAGGGTTTTCTGTTGCCCAAATCAAAAAGTGTTCAACTAATGAAAGTTTGGATATAACCTGGGGCATATGCACAAGAAATCGTAGGTCCAAAAGATATACAGAGAATGTTCACAAATTTTTACGGTGTAGCACCAAAAACTGTTTCAGGACAACAACATCCCCAAATCTTACCTCACTCAAATTAGAGGCTTCTCTTGGCACACAAACGAAATAAAAATGATAAGGAGAGGTTATTACAGTAGTAATAACTTCCAAGACTCAAATAAAATAAAAAGAACTGAAAGTAAAAACATTGGGTTATCTCCCAAGAGTGCTTTTTCTTTAACGCCTTTGAGCTAGGCGCAGAAAGTGCGAATCAAGTAATATCAAGTGATGAAGCATCAACTCATAATTTGTTCTAAGAATAGAGTCAAAAAGTAATTTCTTCCTCTTTCTAGGGAAGTGTTCCATACCTTTCTTGAGTGGGAATTGATATTTGATGGTGCCTTCCCTCATATCAATGATGGCACCTACAGTTCGAAGAAAGGGTCTTCCCAAAATAATAGGACATGAAGCATTGCATTCAACATCCATGACAAGAAAATCAACGGGAACAAGGTTGTTGTTAACCACAATAAGAACATCATTAATCCTTCCCAAAGGTTTCTTCTTAGCAACATCAGCAATATGAACATCATAATAACACTTTTCAAGCGGTGGTAAATCAAGCATGTCATAAATTTTTCTAGGCATGATAGAAATACTAGCACCTAGATCACATAAAGCATGGCAATCAAAACCATTAATATGCATATCAATGATGGGTTCCCAACCATCTTCTAACTTCTTGGGAACAGAAGATTTTTGCTTCAACTTTTCATCCCTAATTTTCATGAGAGCATTGGTAATATGCTTAGTAAAAGCAATATTTAAAGAACTAGCATTGAGAGTTAAAGCAAGCTTTTGCAAGAACAAAATAACTTCAGATATATTGCAGCCATCAACATCAACATCATTAAAGGAAATAGAGCTATCATCTCCCACACTCCGAAAAATTTTAGCACTCTTTTGAGAAAAAGTTTTAGCAGTTTTAGGCTTTTTAACACAAGGAGTGGGAGTTTTCTCTACACCAATCAAAGTAAGAGGATTACTAGCATTAGGAATAACATCATTAGAGGTAGTAATGGTACATAACTTCATCTTTCTAGCCATCTCATCTTCTCTTTCCTACCTGGCATGCAATTCTGCTAACATCCTAACATTTTCATCAATTCTAACTTGGATAGCATTAGCAGTAGCAAAAGTATTGTTCTCTTTCACATCATTAGGCAACACTTTTAATTTCAGAAGTTCAACATCATGAGCAAGGCTATCAACTTTAGAAGCAAGAATATCAATTTTGCCTAACTTTTCCTCAACAGACCTGTTAAAAGCAGTTTGCTTACCGATGAAGTCCTTGAGCATTACCTCAAGCTCGGAGGGCGCGGCCCTAGTGTTGTTGGAGGAATTACCATAACCATTACCATTGGTAGAAGGATACGGCCTATAATTGTTACTAGAAAAATTGTTCCTATAAGCATTGTTGTTAAAATTATTATTTCTAATGAAGTTTACATCAACATGCTCTTCTTGGGCAACCAAAGAGGCTAAAGGAACATTATTAGGATCAACATGAGTCCTATCATTTGAAAGCATAAGCATAATAGCATCGATCTTATCACTCAAGGAAGAGGTTTCCTCGACAGAATTTACCTTCTTACCTTGTGGAGCTCTCTCGGTGTGCCATTCAGAGTAATTTACCATCATATTGTCGAGAAGCTTTGTTGCAGCGCCCAAGGTAAGGGACATAAAAGTGCCTTCAGCAGCTGAATCAAGTAGGTTCCTTGAAGAAAAATTTAGTCCTGTATAAAAAGTTTGAACAATCATCCAAGTAGTCAGTCCATGAGTGGGACAATTCTTGATCATAAATTTCATTCTTTCCAAAGGTTGAGCAACATGTTCATTATCAAACTGACTATACTTCATAATATTGCTACGCAAAGCTATAATCTTAGCAGGAGGATAGTATCTACCAATAAAAGCATCCTTACACTTAGCCCATGAATCAATACTATTTTTAGGCAAAGAAAACAACCAATCCTTAGCTTTTCCTCTCAAAGAAAAAGGAAACAACTTAAGCTTAATAATATCACTTTCAACATCCTTATATTTCTGCATCTCACATAGCTCAACAAAATTGTTGAGATGAGCTGCAGCATCATCAGTACTAGCACCAGAAAATTGCTCTTTCATAACAAGGTTCAACAAAGCAGGCTTAATCTCATAAAAATTTGCAGCAGGAGCAGGTGGCGCAATAGGAGTGCAGATTAAATCACTGTTATTAGTGCTAGTAAATCACACAACTTGGTGTTCTCAGGAGTAGCCATTCTAGCAAAACTAAAAGCAGACAAGTAAAAACAACTATCAAGGATACTAATTTTTTGGGTTTTTGATAAAACGATGCAAGTAAAAATAAAGTAAAGCAAAACTTAAAACAAAGGAAAGGATGTGCGTGCGAAACTCCCCTTGCAGAAGTCTTCTTTCCTCCCCGGCAACGGCGCCAGAAAACTTGTTGATGGCTCGGTGATGATGGTGTGAAAGCTTCTTCTTTAATACACGGCAACGGCGACAGAAACTTCTTTGCAAAGTTGACGTGGGAATATGTAGTAAATGACCGGCCAGTTGGAAAACTGCAAGAGAAGGTTTGATGAATATATCAGCAAGTTTTTCCTCAGTTATGAAACCAAGGTTATCAATCCAGTAGGAGGTTTAATACGACTGAAGGTGATGCCCGCTAGCTTCGCGACAGCTTTGGACAATTTATAGGGCGCCCCGTCCAAGCTTTGATTTGCGAGCGGCAACATGGAACCTGCACACAACACAACCAAATACTTTGTTCCCAACTTACGATGAGGTTGTCAATCTTACCGGTTTGCTTGAAACAAAGGGTATGAGCGTATCGAGTGGAAAGCAATAGTAATATGCGAGTAAAGTAAATAGTGCGAGTAAAGTAAACATGTGATAGCAATATAAAGGAAATAGGACCGGGGTCCACAGTTCACTAGCGGTGTCTCCCCATAAGATAAAATAATACATGCTGGGTAAATAAATTACAGTTGGGCAATTGATAGAATAAAGACAACGTGCATGTCGAGAGGATCACTATGAGATTTACTGTAATATCCCAGGATTAGAGGTTGTAAATTAGAGGCAACAGATGTGTGCATTGCATTTCATGCATAGAAAATCCGGGTAATTTTCGCGCATTTAAATAAAACATGTCAAAGTGATTGGAGTTTCACTTAAGTTGATGGAATTGAAGTAGCTCATCAATTGAAGCGTGATAAACTTCAACATGACCTTTGCTAAAACCTCATTTTGGGTAGTGATAGTTATAACAACTAAAAGAGAGTTAAGTGAGGTAAAACTAAAATGCTTGACACACCATTTTAGGATCAGATATTTATTCACACCAAGATCATCATGGTATCCTTGAAACCTAAAGTGTTAAACCCATGTCTAGTGCATGGTTATGCTTTAGTGGATAGTGGTGAATAAATTGTATAGTAAAGTATAACTTGATAAGAAGATATCATCCTAATAAAGAACGATGTAGGAATACTTCATTGAGTATATACCAACTAGGAGGTAACCATTCTTATGAAAGCCATATAGGAAACTTTAATAATTCCTCCATATTTCTATTTGGTCAAGTTACTTGACATAGGAGAGGTATCACAAGACTAAGCCCTAAAATCATATGTAGGTTAGAACCTATACCACAATTAACCATATCTTGTGATTTATCAAAATCTCCTTGGAGTATGAGGAGGAAACCTTCAATTCCTTTATGTCTATCTTGTTCCTCTACACCTTTGAAACACATTCTCTCATCTCATTTCCCACTTATGTATCACTTTGTGATCATAAGCAACTCTTGGAATCATGTCATATCTTCAAGCCAAGAATTGAGTTCCAACAACTAATCTTAGAGATGAACCAGAACCATTACCTAGTAATCAACTCATGTGCTCATGTGTATCCTAATCTTAATCCCAAAGAAACCTTTCTTGGGGAGATAACAAAGATATACCCAAGATATCAGAGTAAAGAATCAAGAAAGCTGCAACTGCCTTGAAAGAGAATATTGGACATTTTATGTCATCAAGAAAAATATGGAACACCTAAACTCCTATTCTTTAGGACATACACACACAAATATGAATTTCAAAATCAATATAAACCTTGGAGAATTGTTTCATGTAATCATAATACAAATAAGGATTCATGTACATCACTAGGAAAGCACCTAAGCTTCACCAAGCCATTTTGAACACAACTAGTAATATTTGAAATTATTCTTATTTGGAACGTACTTAAAACCTAGTTATTTTTGGCAATGCAAATGTTCACATACACCTTTAACCCATAATATCAGGAGTTATTAAATTTCATAAAATTTGTTACTCTTAAGTTCAAAACCTGCAAGAATAAATGCAATTCTCATTTGAAATTCAAAACAGAAAACAGAAAAGAAAAAGGGAAGGAAGTAGGAAAAAAATAGAGCAGAGGGACTTACCAGACTTGGCCTAGCTAGCCGGCCTAGCATCAGCCCAGCCCGCGACTGGAGTCGGCCCAACTCACCATACCGATTTGGTATATGAAAAATAAAACAGAAGGTCGATGCCTTCGTCTTCCTCTATCTGCTCGAGAGCGAGACGCCACCGCAACGCCGTGGTCGATTTCGCCGACCGCTCTTGTTGACTACCGACGAACACCGCTGACCGCCGCGTCCTCGCAGATATCCTTTCATGTCTACTGGCATGAGCTAATCAAAGTGATTCGTGCTCAAAGCACTGGTCTCGTCTCCGCAGGATCTCGGCCGTCGCCGGAAGTGAGAAGACGATACTGACCTCTCCATCCTGTATAAAACCTCCGAGGACTTCGACGTGGAACCCTAGTTCGCCTCGGAACAGCCCAAGCCCTCAATCCCTCTCTGTCTCCCACAGTCCAGCGAAGAACATCACCGGAGCTCCACAAGGCACCGACGTTTCAGACCACTTCGAGCTCTAGAAGTAGTTCTGGGAGGAGCGCCACATCTTGTTGATCATCCCGGCAAAGTTACGCATCAAGGGGAGCTCGGAGGATATCAAATTTTTCTGTTCCCTTTTCCAGTAGCTCGCCGGAATCCGTGATGATTCACTCATCTCCGACCATCTCCAACCTCAGCGAGGCTAGCATGAGCTTCAGGGTGAGCATACGTATCTTCCCAGCTTATTTTCGAATTGAATCATGCACCGTAGCTCGAGATTGTAGTTCCGCCGCCGTGCGCCACCGCAGATGGGTTCACCGGAGTTCGCTCCGGTGACCTTTTCGAGGGGGCGTCGCTGCCATATGGTTCCTCGTGGAGTCCTGGTGCAAAATAACCTAGTCGCGCATCTCCTGGGGCTATAGATCACCGCCATCGTCGATGATTGGCCGCCGGCGGTGAGCCTCTGTGTCTGGTCAACAGTGTTGACTAGTCAACAGCCATCGTGGCAGCTGACGTGGTCGGGACCCACCGGTCAGTCTCTTTGGGTAGAGTTAGATTGGGTACAACTAATTTTAGTCCTCTATTTTGACCGAGTCAAAGTCCAGTCAGCCTGTTGACCAGTCAATGCCCATGTGGCATGTGACGTGTATTTGGCCCCACTAGTCAGTGACTCTAGCTAGTGTCTGTGTTGGTACAAAACATTTTCTCTGTCTATCAGAAATTCCAGAAATTAACCAATGCTTAGGAAATTCATATCTTATTCATTTTAACTCAGAAAAATGCATATGATATACCGAAATGTTCAGAAAAACATAATCTATCTGTTTAACTTATAACATTGCATACTTGTATGAAATAATTTTGAACCAAATTTAAAAACTTGTTTAAGTAGTATTTGAACTTTGAATTTAAATCCAACTAAAAGAATTTAAACAAATTTTTCAAATACCAAATAAAATTTTGGCAACTTCAATAACTTTTATTTCAATTAATATATTCCATTATTTCAAAAATGTAAATCCTATACTTTACTATTAGGATTTTAATCCCTAAAATGATTTTTCCTAAAAACAAATTTAAAATTTAAAATTTCGGAAAAATCATAAAACTTGAATAAGAAGTATTTCCTAACTCTAATATTACTATTTCAACAATTGTTTCATTAAGAGAAAATCTAAAACCCATTTTAAAATCTTTAACCACTTAAAAATTTGGATTCCAACCCTGAAAACCTAGGAACATAAATAATCAGGCTTTCTTATTTAGTTCTGAACAAAACTTGAAACCTAAAATGAAATTCCAATACTAAAACTTATTAAGGTATATGTCTTCAAAAGTTATTCTTTTGAAGTACATATAACTTAATCACCTACCATTACTTCTTAGTACTAAAACCATTAACTACCCTAGTGTGCTAGTTAGCCATACTTCCAAATTCAACTTTGAGTGGTTAGTTTGATACTCCATTTCAACATAGAATACTTTAGTCAACTAACTATTTGCAACACCTTTGTTGCAACTTAAAAACTGTTACCTTCCTGACATCACCTAATAACCATTCCTTTAAGTAATAAAATAACCATTAAGGTATTTGTCCTTCAGAAGTTATTCTTTTAGGAACATATCAAATAAGCATCACACTAATTCATATGTACTAAATTAAGAAATAACTATGCAGGATAAAACTATTAACAACTCTAGCATCAACCATGAAGGGATTACTTTACCACTGCTTGCTCTTAATTAACTATTTGAGTGCCTATGCTTGTTAAGTTTGTTGTCAATTATAAAATTAACTATTTATGGTAACAACAAGCTAAACTACCTTGAATGCCCATGCTTCACTAAAACCCTCTGAACATTGAATGAAAACTAACTTGTTTCTTTGGTATGCTCATCTATTAACTACTCTTTGATTCTGATAGAGCTATGCTAACCACTAGAACACTAAACCTTAGGTGTAGTGCTTCTAATCAATCAGAAACATGTTCTTCAAATGTTATTCTTTTAAGAAACATTGAAAGTAAGTAACAAACCATTCCATTAAGCTTGAACATATATAACTCTATTTGTGTCTTAAGATTGTTGTCAACCCTAATACTAACTGGGTATTCTTATCAAATAAGAAATACTTCAGCTTTGCTTGTCAATACCCAACTACTTGTTTGCTAATAATATGATACCACTTAAAAGTGTTACTTTCAAGTCTTCACCTATTGCTATAACCATCCTCTGCAATAACTCTTGTTTTAAGCTTTATTCTATTACTTTGAAAGTTAGTCAGTCAATCAAAAATCCTTAACAACCTTGTTGTGGAGTGAATCTAAAAGTGCAACTCATCACAATGAAGTCATCACAACCTTATTTACTAAACCATTGGGGTTAGGTTACGCTTAGAGCAATGCATAGCATATAATTTGCATATCATGCTGCAGATCTTTTAACATCATCTTTACCAGATGATGGTGCTATTCCAATATTTGGATTTCCTACGTATCGAAGACCTTGACTTGCATAATCTTGCAGTCAAAAAGGCAAGTTTACCTTGCACATATATCTTGAATGCACTGGTTTTGAAACTTCTTGCAAAGTGTTGACTTCAAACTCTAACATTTCAAAAGGGATGGAAAACCTATTTTCATAAGTAATATGACTAGTGGTTATCGACCAGTGGTGATAACCTAGGAAGGCTGGCAGGTGGAACCACGGTAAGATTGTGGTGGTGGAGGTTCCACTTGCACGGGAAAGTAAACCTAGGATTAACTACCAATGCCACAGTTATTCCGGCGCCATAAAAACCGTGTCGTCCAAGAGACTTGGAATGGGACGGGAAAGTCAGCTGTATCTTCTCTCGTTCGCATGTCAACGGGCAGCCAGTTGCCGGTCGCAGTAGATCTTGTGAGACTACTTGCATATGGGTGGGACACCTCAGTTCTCACGGCACTGGTGTCTATGATGGTCCGCAAGGGACGCCTAGGTACTTCATCGTTGGGGGTGAATATCAGGGGCACAACCTGCTTGCGTGAATTGGGTGGGCATGCGTTGTGCGGAGAAGGCAGTGATTGGCTTGGATCAATGACTGGGCCTCACACCAAGGAAGTGTGGACGAGCTCATGACTCGGTTGTGCAACAAGGCTTTGATCTTTTTTGGAAGGACACACCTCTGCAGAGTGTAAAAGGATGTGACATGTTACCCCTTGTTCCGGGAAGGAGCTGCGAATGCGGCAGGAAAGGTGCTCTCAAGGCACTATACATGTGTTGGCTGTTGGGCATAGATTTATAAAGTAAAATCAATCTTTCAACAAACCCTTGTTAAAACTTTGCATTGGCCTACGACTCTTTTGGGTCCATGGCTTTAGTTAGTGCATATCACACAACTTCTTTCTAAAGAAACTTGCTGGGTAACGCTCGTTACTCACCCCAATCTCTTAAACCCTTGCTAGACTTTGAAGAATTAGATTGAAGGCAACCCAAGGAGACAACCACAAGACATTGAAGATGAAGATGAAGCATTCTACCAACGTCGTGATTATCAGTGGAGCCTACAATTGTTTGAAGCTTGGAAGAAAAACTAGAATATGATTAGAAAGGAACTAGTTTCCTATTCCTAGAACCTAAGTAGCTAGGATATTTCTCTAGCTAACCAATCTGCATTAGTTGTAGTTTAGTTTAGTCTTCCTTGTTCCTTTCTCGTTTGTAATCGCTAGGACTAAACCTCTACCTGTGGAGGAGGTTCTGAAGATCTTCTGTATGCTGAAATTGTAATCCTATAGACATACCGTGGACCTGCGATGTTTCTGTTGTACCACTCTGATGGATGTAATACTAGTGAGACGGTGTTTCATTGGTGTTATGTCAACGACTTGCATACTACACATGCAGTGGTATGCTGGGTCACCACATTTACTCTGGGCATTACAACAAGATACATAGACCACCATCCAACTGCATACATGACTAATAATCCACTTGTGGCGAATCAATCCGAGAACTCCACAAGTATTAAGTTGCAAACAATAGATAACTGCATTAAGCAAAGTGTGTAATGTAAACAAAGCATATGCCCTCGAGCATATGAATGTTGTTTTCCCCCTAGTAGCAACAGCACATCTACAACCTTAGAGGTTTCGGTCACTCCCCCAGATTAAATAGAGGCATGAACCCACTATCGAGCATAAATACCCCCTCTTAGAGTTACTAGCAACTACTCGGCCAAGATAGCTACTAACAACGGAGAGCATGCAAGATCATAAACAACATAGAGATAACATACGATAAAATTCAGTACATCAACTCAATCATAACACCAATATTCATCGGATCCCAACAAACACAACATGTAGAATTACATAACGGTGATCTCGATCATGTAAAGCAGCTCACGAGATCTAAACATGAAGCACATGGTGGAGAAGACAACCATCTAGCTACTGCTATGGACCCATAGTCCAAGGTAGACTACTCACTCATCGCGCCGAAGGCAAGCATGGCGATGAAGAAGACCTCCGGTGGTGATTCCCCTCTCCGCCAGGGTGCCGGGATGAGCTTCTGGACCCTCCCGATCTTCGGGTCAACGGCGGCGGCGGATCGCGATGTGTTCTGGAAAAGTGATCGGGTCTTTAGGTTTTTCCCGTCGGGGGGTCCTTATAGGCAAAGGGGCAGCGTCAGAGGTGGACCAGGCGGCCCACACCACCAGGGGGCGCGGGCTAGCCCTAGGCCACGCCGCCCCATGGTGTGGCCGCCCTCTGGCTCGGCTCCGTCTCCTCTTCGGTTTTCTGGAAGCTCCGTGAAATATCTGGACGACTGGCTTTTGTTTCGTCCAATTCCGAGAATATTTCCTGTGTAACTTTTCTGAAACACAAAAACAGCAGAAAACAGGGAACTGACACTCGTTAATAGGTTAGTTCAGGAAAATGCATAAAAATGCCACAAAGTGTAATGAAACACTAAGCAAATGGTGTAAAAACAAGCATGGAGCATCAAAAATTATGGATACGTTGGAGACGTATCAGGCTCCCCGACCGCATTCTTGGGAGCAGAGGTACTCGAAGAAAACAACTCTTCGACACATTTCCTCTTCTTATCAAGGCTAGGTTCTTCAGAATGTGCAGGAGGAGGCGACGTAGTCGAACTATCTTCTTCTAGCAAAACTTCGGCATCATCTCTGTCCTGGCTTTCGTCAGCCTCGGGGGCTTCGGAAGCAGCAAAAATAGGATCAGCCTGAATGGGTCCTCCCTCTGGAAGAGGAGGATGGGAAACAAAGAATTGGTGGCCCTGCACAAGAATAAGTCACAAAACTATCACGAAAGCAGCACCAAAATACAAGAAGACGAATAAATGAGAAGAAAGAGCACATACCACAGGCAAAGGATGCTCGAAGTCGAAGAAATCAGCTGCTAACGCTGGAATCTCATCATCCTTTGTGAGAGTAGTCAGAGCTCTCACTCATTTGTCGAGGTCCTTCTTATCTATGTCCTCTTTGGACACTCGAGAAGAATCCTTCGAGCCAGAGTATGACCAAAGCTTGGAAACGTGATGTTGAAGAGGCTGAATTCGCCGCTGCAGAAAGAACGCCATGATCTGCGTCCTAGACAGCGCACCTCCACTCGCACTCTTCAGAGCTTGGATGCGGGCCAGCAAGGGCTTGATATCTTCCATCTCAGCTTCTGTGGGAGGAGAATCCCAAGATGACAATTTCTTCAGATATTTATTGGCATCAAAGGGGGCAATGCCGTATTGGTCGGAGGAAGAATTTTTCAGATCTTTGATATAAAACCACTTCTTCCTCCAACCTTGCACCGAGGTAGCCATGTTAAATTCCAAATAATGTGCCTCAACGCGGACAAAAACAACAACCCTGCCTAGCACAGGTTTTTTCAATAAGGAGACACTAGGGCGAAGGTGGAAGAGATATTTCTAGAGAATCCAATGAGGTTCAATTCCCAGGAAAGACTTACAAAGAGTAACAAAACAAGCAATGTGCAAAATAGAATTTGGCATGAGCTGGTGAAGCTGCACGTCGTAAACAAAGAGGAGCCTGCAAAGAAATTCGTGGGCAGGAAAGGATAAGCCGCGCAAGAGAAAGTCAAGAAACATCACCCGATAGCCGCTCAGGGGCTTAGGGATGCGTTCGGTGCTGGGGAAGATGACTTGGTCACGTCCGGCGAGAAATCCATTGTCCTGGGCCTTGGTTAGATCGGATTGCTTGAACTCAGAGGGCACCCAGCTGGTCGATGCGTTGGTGATCTTCTTCTTCCCCATCTGGTTCTTGTGAGCGAGACTTTTGATGCGCATCTACAGAAGCTACGCTCGGGGGCTACGAAGGAGCTCAGAAGTGCAAGAGAGATGCAGCAATGGGGGCGGCGGAAGAACAAGGAACTGGTAAAAAGTAACAGCCCCACTACCCCCCTTATAAAGCTTCCTAACGAAGGAACGTGGGCTAAGATGTGGTGCAAGAAGCGGAAGCGGTAGCCCACTAACGGGCAGGAAAAATCGTAAAATTACTACGCTGTCCACGAGCAACGGTCAGTGCCCAGTCAAATCACACAAACAGTGATTCTATTAATGACGTCATGAGCGTTGGAGTAACAGGGAAATAAAAGCATCAAGATACAACGCGACAGCTATGGATACTCATAGGAAAATTTAGCAAAAAGTTTAGCATGCCATTTTGCCTATCAGTGCTGATCAAGGAACCCAACGAAATTTGTTACACAAGATAAAGAGGCAGCAAGGAAGAAAACTCATCTTTGAGTGTATACCCAAAAAATTTCGACTATAGCCTTGGGGGCTACTACTATCGGGAGCGCTGGTCGCGCACCCGACGATATTATCAAATGAGTTGCTATGTGGCGAATGAAGGAGGAAAAACTTACTTGAGCCTATACTCGAAACATGTTTTCGACTATAGCCTCGGGGGCTACTCCCATTGGGAGCGCTGGTTGCACACACGATTAAATTCTTAAATTCCTGAGAAAGTAAAAGAAGGCGAAAGAAGACTTGAATAGTGCAATCACTCCCATCGGGAGGGAATTTATATTAATCAAGGTTAAACAACCCGAAGATTTTCAGAGCTGAAATAGTCAAACAAGGATGCAACACATGATTCTCGAGTTGCGTCATCGCGACAAAACTTGAATGCCATGATTGAAACATATCGTGAAGGTAAGACCCTAGGATCCATCTGCTGGCGTGTGATTAACGTGGGAGCAGACGGTCCTTGTGCGTGGTGGATAACCAGCCCGTTGGGAACCCCAAGAGGAAGGTATGATGAGTATAGCAGCTAGTTTTCCCTCAGTTAAGAAACCAAGGTTTAATATCGGTCAGGAGAGGAGAGACAAACAACTGAAGGTGATGCGGAACCTGCACACACACAACCAAGTACTTTGTTCCCAACTTGCGATGAGGTTGTCAATCTCACCGGTTTGATTGAAACAAAGATTATGAGCGTATCGAGTGGAAAACAATATAGTATGCGAGTAAAGTAAACAGTGCGAGTAAAGTAAACAGGTGATAGCAATATGATGTAAATAGGACCGGGGTCCACAGTTCACTAGTGGTGTCTCTCCATAGATAAAATAACACATGCTGGGTAAACAAATTACAGTTGGGCAATTGATAGAATAAAGATAAACGTGATATGTCAAGAAGATCACTATGAGATTGACTCTGGGCATTACAACAAAATACATAGACCGCCATCCAACTGCATCTATGACTAATAATCCACTCCCGGGGATATCAATCTGAACACCCCAGTAGTATTAAGTTGCGAACAACAGATAATTGCATTAAGCAAAGTGTGTAATGTAAACAAAGCATATGCCCTTGAGCATATGAATGTTGTTTTCTCCCTAGTAGCAACAACACATCTACCACCTTAGAGGTTTCTGTCACTCCCCCAGGTGAAATAGAGGCATGAACCCACTATCGAGCATAAATACCCCCTCTTGGAGTCACTAGCAACTACTCGGCCAAGATAGCTACTAACAACGGAGAGCATGCAAGATCATAAACAACATAGAGATAACAAAAGATAATATTCAGTACAACAACTTAATCATAAACACCAATATTCATCGGATCCCAACAAACCAAACATGTAGAATTACATAACGGTGATCTCAATCATGTAGGGCAGCTCATGAGATCTAAACATGAAGCACATGGTGGAGAAGACAACCATCTAGCTACTGCTATGGACCCATAGTCCAAGGTAGACTACTCACTCATCGCTCCGGAGGCAAGCATGGCGATGAAGAAGACCTCCAGTGGCGATTCCCCTCTCCGGCAGGGTGCCGGGAAGAGCTTCTGGACCCTCCTGATCTTCGGGTCGACGGCGGCGGCGGATCGCGATGTGTTCTGGAAAATTGATCGGGTACTTAGGTTTTTTCCGTCGGGGGGTCTTTATAGGCGAAGGGGCGATGTCAGAGGAGGAGCCAGGCGCCCTCATGCGGGGCCCGCGCGGCCAGGGGGCTGGCCGCGCCACCCCTGCGTGTGGGGTCCTGGTGGCCCCCCTCCAACTCCTCTTCGGATCTCTGGAAGCTTCCGGGTAAAATAAGACTTCAGGAACTTGTTTCGTCCAATTCCGAGAATATTTCCTGTGTATCACTTCTGAAACACAAAAACAGCAGAAAACAGGAAACTGGCACTGTGGCAACTCGTTAATAGGTTAGTTCCGGAAAATGTATAAAAGTGCCACGAAGTGTAACGAAACAATAGACAAATGGTGTAAAAATAAGCATGGAGCATCAAAAATTATAGATACGTTGGAGACGTATCAAGCATCCCCAAGCTTAACTCCTGCTCGTCCTCGAGTAGGTAAGTGATAACAAAGAAATAATTTTTGAGGCGACATGCACCTACACAATCTTGATCATATATGTAAGCATTTGTGAGCTGGGATCATAAGAACTTAAAACATGGGCATGAAGATATAATCATGACAATAAGAAACTTAGCAACCATGTTGTAAACATGCAAATGAACACAAACAAAAGATCATGAAAATGAAACAATGAAAGTCAAACGTGTGTTCAAATCATAAGGAAAAACATACAAATGGTTTTCAGCTTGTCCTTCGAAGAGAGCAAAACATAAATGCATAGGACACCTCAAAGTTTAAGAGGGCGACTATATACAAATAATTTAAGAACAAGTGAAACCAATCATCATGAATCAATCAATGAACTTTCGGACAATGCATATCACACTAAGAATGACAACTATGCTCTCTTAATGGTGCATAAAGAAAGAAGGTGGTGACTCAACATAAAAGTAGAAGAAAGACCCTTCGCAGAGGGAAGCAGTGATTGCAAGTTTTATAACCTTCAAAAATTATGGTACTTACCGGCTTTGAGCTCTCATTGCCCCCATCATAAGCATCTTGAATGGTTAAAGTTAATGCGAGAACAATTATGATGCATATGCTTGACAAATCATAAGTTGAAAACCTCGTGCCCCGTGAATACGAGTACCCAAACCTCATGCTACTTTACTTAGAGTCCCAAGCAAGGCTCTTGTCATTGTAAGCATATATGTATCATTGAGAACCGCCAATGGGGTACCTCCGTGCCCGATGACATGGAACAAGCCCACACCAAAATGACAGGACAAGCAGACAATGAACACCTCGACATCTCTTTTATTTGCCTTTTGTTTAGCTTTTTATTGTGAGATGCGTCGTCGAATGTTCACCATGGGTATGCTGCAAATTTCCACCATGAATTATGCATGGCTTAGATTGGCGGCCCGGTGTTTCCCTAACACATATACAAACTCCATGATCCCCACAAGATTCCCAATTCATTTCACACCGCGGGCATCCAGAGACAAAATATCACGATATCAACTCAAATAAGAAGTGCAATGTTGAAAGCTTGCCCCATGACAGCATGGATGGGCTAGAATCCAACTTACAACTTGCAAGCATAACAACTCAACATAAGAGACCACAATGTCAAATTTTTAAGAACAGGAAAAAGTAAAGTGTGCCTTCCGGTTCGTGAGAGCTTTACTGATCGAATTTCGCATAACACTAGTAAGAGTTTAATTTGAAGAGAAAATAAAAGCAAGTCAAATTTACTTGGAATAGCAAATTGCTAGTAGGTATGTATGGTGGACACTTTGGAAAACTTTGGCTTTTAGGAGTTGGATGCACGAGTAGAGCTCATACTCAGTACAAGGCGAGGGCTAGCAAAAGACCGGGAGCGACCAACTAAGAGAGCAGTAATGGCCATAATCATGCAAAGCGACAAAGCGACATTAAAAGAAGCATAAGATGGCATCAAAAGTCAAAAACTAAATGATCATGAAGGCTATTGGCGACTTTGTAAGAGTCTAACATGTGTGAGCATGCGCCAAGTCAACCCAAATAAAGCATCAAGGAGAAAACCAAAATAATGCTTCCATACAATAAAAACAACGCATGATTTTTTCAAAGGCTCATTAAGCAATATCAGTTATTTGAGACAAGTCATGCTACAGCAAAACCACTAAGCATACTATCAAAAAGACATCAAGCATGACATGAAAAAGCCTAAGCCGCAGTCTACACAGGCTCCTTCTTGTACCACTATTTTGCACAAAGCTTTTTCTCTTTTCCAACACCAGTTGAAATTTTTATAAACACCTCTTTTGATGAAAACCAATAAAGATCAGAGGCAAAAATACACCTTGATGAAAAGATATGACAAGGTCTGAACACAAATCAAGGCGAAAACAAAAACCAAAAGCAGTAGCAGAAAAAGAAGAACACTCGATTTTTAATAAGAGTGAAAACTAGAGCGTTCTTTGCAAATGAAAACGAGTACATCTCCTTCAAAGGAAATTTGTTGGGGTCCAACCATTTATTGCAGCAAACAAACAAACTAAACCAACTAAGAAAACTAAAACAACTGACGCTCCAAGAAAAACACATAGTGCATGAAGCAATAAAAATATAGTGTTTTGAAAGGTGACCTGATTTTTGCCGATGAAGAAGGGGTGCCTCGGGGGCATCCCCAAGCTTTGACGCTTCTACTTCTTGGATATTTCTTGGGGTGATGCATGAGCATCCCCAAGCTTGAGCTTTTGTCCATTCCTCAACTCATCTCATCATTCTCCAACCCCTACACTTGAAAACTTCCTTCATACAAAACTAAACACAAATCTATTAGCAACATTAGTGTAAGCATAACATATAATCAACCTCTTTTTGCTTCAGGTTTCAACTCAAAACCAGCACATATATAGAGAATACTACTGTAGCAACCTCCCCAAAAGTTCTATGATCAAAAGAACTCAAAAGAAAGCGGTAAAGTGGCAAACACAAATATTGGCAGAAATCTGTCAAAACTGAACAGCTGACAAAGGTCGAATTTTTGAGGGATTTTCTGTTGCTCAAATCAAAAAGTGTTCAACTAACAAAAGTTTGGATATAACCTGGGGCATATGCACAAGAAATCGCAGGTCCAAAAGATAAACAGATAATTTATACGAATTTATACGGTGCAGCACCGAAAACAGTTTCAGGACAGCAACATCCCCAAATCTTTACCTCACTCAAATTAGAGGCTTCTCTTGGCACAAAAACGAAATAAACAAGATAAGGAGTGGTCATTACAGTAGTAATGACTTCCAAGACTCAAATAAAAGAAAAAGTACTGAAAAGAAAACATTGGGTTATCTCCCAAAAGTGCTTTTCTTTAACGCCTTTGAGCTAGGCGCAGAAAATTGCGAATCAAGTAACATCAAGTGACGAAGCATCAAGCTCATAATTTGCTCTAAGAATAGAGTCAAAAAGTAATTTCTTCCTTTTCCTAGGGAAGTGTTCCATACCTTTCTTTAGTGGGAATTGATATTTGATAGTGCCTTCCCTCATATCAATGATGGCACCTACAGTTCGAAGAAAGGGTCGTCCCAAAATAATAGGACATGAAGCATGGCATTCAACGTCCATAACAAGAAAATCAACGGGAACAAGGTTATTGTTAACCACAATAAGAATATCATTAATCCTTCCCAAAGGTTTCTTCTTAGCAACATCAGCAATAGGAACATCAAAATAACACTTTTCAAGTGGTGGTAAATCAAGCATGTCATAAATCTTTCTAGGCATGATAGAAATACTAGCACCTAGATCACATAAAGCATGGCAATCAAAACCATTAACATGCATATCAATGATGGGTTCCCAACCATCTTCTAACTTCTTGGGAACAGAGGCTTTTTGCTTCAACTTTTCATCCCTAGTTTTTATGAGAGCATTGGTAATATGCTTAGTAAAAGCAATATTTAAGGAACTAGCATTGGGAGTCAAAGCAAGCTTTTGCAAGAACAAAATAACTTCAGATATATTGCAGCCATCAACATCAAAATCATTAAAAGAAATAGAGCTATCATCTCCCATACTCTGAAAAATTTCAGCACTCTTTTGAGAAAAAGTTTTAGCAGTTTTAGGCTTTTTAACACAAGGAGTGGGAGTTTTCTCTACACCAATCAAAGTAAGGGGATTGCTATCAGTAGGAGCAACATCATTAGAGGTAGTAATAGTACATACCTTCATCTCTCTAGCCATCTCATCTTCTCTTTCCCACCTGGCATGCAATTCCGCTAACAATCTAATATTTTCATCAATTCCAACTTGAATAGCATTAGCGGTAGCAAAAACATTGTTCTCTTTCACATAATTAGGCAACACTTTTAATTTCAGAAGTTCAACATCATGAGCAAGGCTATCAACTTTAGAAGCAAGAATATCAATTTTGCCTAACTTTTCCTCAACAGACTTGTTAAAAGCAGTTTGCTTACCGATGAAGTCCTTGAGCATTACCTCAAGCTCGGAGGGCGCGGCCCAAGTGTTGTTGTAGGAATTACCATAAGAGTTACCATAACCATAACCATTGGTAGAAGGATACGGCCTATAATTGTTACTAGCAAAATTGTTCCTATAAGCATTGTTGTTAAAATTATTGTTTCTAATGAAATTCACATCAACATGCTCTTCTTGAGCAACCAAAGAGGCCAAAGGAACATTATTAGGATCAACATGAGTCCTATCATTAGCAAGCATAGCCATAATGGTATCAATCTTATCATTCAAGGAAGAGGTTTCCTCAACAGAATTTACCTTCTTACCTTGTGGAGCTCTCTCGGTGTGCCATTCAGAATAATTTACCATCATGTTGTCAAGTAGCTTTGATGCGGCGCCCAAGGTAAGGGACATAAAAGTGCCTCCAGCAGCTGAATCAAGTAGGTTCCTTGAAGAAAAATTCAGTCCTGCATAAAAAGTTTGGATAATCATCCAAGTAGTCAGTCCATGAGTGGGGCAATTCTTTATCATAGATTTCATTCTTTCCCAAGCTTGAGCAACATGTTCATTATCAAACTGAGTAAATTTCATAATATTGCTATGCAAAGATATAATCTTAGCAGGAGGATAGTATCTACCAATAAAAGCATCCTTACACTTAGCCCATGAATCAATACTATTCTTAGTCAAAGACAGCAACCAATCTTTAGCTTTTCCTCTCAAAGAAAAAGGAAACAACTTGAGCTTAATAATATCACTTTCTACATCCTTATATTTCTGTATCTCACATAGCTCAACAAAATTGTTGAGATGAGCTGCAGCATCTTCAGTACTAGCACCAGAAAATTGCTCTTTCATAACAAGGTTCAACAAAGCAGGCTTAATCTCATAAAAGTTTGCAGTAGGAATAGGTGGCTTAATAGGGGTGCAGATAAAATCACTATTGTTCGTGCTAGTAAAGTCACACAACTTGGTGTTTTCAAGATTGGCCATTTCAGCAAAACTAAAGTAAACAAGTAAAAACAACTACCAAGGATTCTAATTTTTTTGGGTTTTTGATAAAAAGCAATTCAAGTAAAATAAATAAAGTAAAGCAAAACAATAACAAAGTAAAGGATGTGTGTGCAAAAACTCCCCTTGCAGAAGTCTTCTACTTCCTCCCCGGCAACGGCGCCAGAAAAGAAGCTGCTGGCATGTGATTAATGTGGGAGCAGACGGTCCTTGTGCGTGGTGGATAACCAGCCCGTTGGGAACCCCAAGAGGAAGGTATGATGAGTATAGCAGCTAGTTTTCCCTCAGTTAAGAAACCAAGGTTTAATATCGGTCAGGAGAGGAGAGACAAATGACTGAAGGTGATGCGGAACCTGCACACACACAACCAAGTACTTTGTTCCCAACTTGCGATGAGGTTGTCAATCTCACCGGTTTGCTTGAAACAAAGATTATGAGCGTATCGAATGGAAAACAATATAGTATGCGAGTAAAGTAAACAGTGCGAGTAAAGTAAATAGGTGATAGCAATATGATATAAATAGGACCGGGGTCCATAGTTCACTAGTGGTGTCTCTCCATAGATAAAATAACACATGCTGGGTAAACAAATTACAGTTGGGCAATTGATAGAATAAAGATAAACGTGATATGTCAAGAAGATCACTATGAGATTTACTCTGGGCATTACAACAAAATACATAGACCGCCATCCAACTGCATCTATGACTAATAATCCACTCCCGGGGATATCAATCCGAACACCCCAGTAGTATTAAGTTGCGAACAACAGATAATTGCATTAAGCAAAGTGTGTAATATAAACAAAGCATATGCCCTTGAGCATATGAATGTTGTTTTCTCCCTAGTAGCAACAGCACATCTACCACCTTAGAGGTTTCTGTCACTCCCCCAGGTGAAATAGAGGCATGAACCCACTATCGAGCATAAATACCCCCTCTTGGATTCACTAGCAACTACTCGGCCAAGATAGCTACTAACAACGGAGAGCATGCAAGATCATAAACAACATAGAGATAACAAAAGATAATATTCAGTACAGCAACTTAATCATAAACACCAATATTCATTGAATCCCAACAAACCAAATATGTAGAATTACATAACGGTGATCTCAATCATGTAGGGCAGCTCATGAGATCTAAACATGAAGCACATGGTGGAGAAGACAACCATCTAGCTACTGCTATGGACCCATAGTCCAAGGTAGACTACTCACTCATCGCTCCGGAGGCAAGCATGGCGATGAAGAAGACCTCCGGTGGCGATTCCCCTCTCCGGTAGGGTGCCGAGAAGAGCTTCTGGACCCTCCCGATCTTTGGGTCGATTGCGGCGGCGGATCGCGATGTGTTCTGGAAAATTGATCGGATACTTAGGTTTTTTCCGTCGGGGGGGTCTTTATAGGCGAAGGGGCGATGTCAGAGGAGGAGCCAGGCGCCCTCACGCGGGGCCTGCGCGGCCTGGGGGCTGGCCGCGCCACCCCTGCATGTGGGGCCCTGGTGGCCCCCCTCCAACTCCTCTTTGAATCTCTAGAAGCTTCCGGGTAAAATAAGACTTCAGGAACTTGTTTCGTCCAATTCCGAGAATATTTCATGTGTATCACTTCTGAAACAGAAAAACAGCAGAAAACAGGAAACTGGCACTGTGGCAACTCGTTAATAGGTTAGTTCCGGAAAATGCATAAAAGTGCCACGAAGTGTAACGAAACAATAGGCAAATGGTGTAAAAACAAGCATGGAGCATCAAAAATTATAGATATGTTGGAGACGTATCACCATCCTGTGTGGCCTGGTATACGCACATGGATGCGCTCTGCTAGTAACTATCTGTGTCTACGACGCAAAGAAAATCCTGGTGGACGCACTGGGTACCCTGAGAACCACTAGGACTCATTCTTTGTAAGTCCTAAATGCGGCAAAAGAGTGGGTTTGACTAGTTTCCCAGATTCAAATCCAAGGGGATTGAATTTGAAGTAGGTGACAATATCTGTTCCAGCAGTTAACTGGCCTCTTGATCCATCAGAGTTGTCAGGCTTGATTCATCAAAACCCCTTGCGAGATAATATAATGAAAGTTAATTATTTTTACAGGAAAAAGAAGAAGTCAAAAGATTGATCAAGTCGAAGATGTGAAGATTTGAGATTCAACCCGAATCTACAATTCTGGTAGAATCTCGGGGGCTAGTGACAACGGTATAGATAATAGAGCCCGTTACATGAGTACCCCTGAGGCCCGTTAAGCTAGGCCCAAGTGTAATCCTAGTCGAGATACGAGTTCATGTCGTATACCGATGTTTTAATACGTATCGGACCCCTCCCGTTCCTTGAGACCTGGCCACCTATATATAGGGGCCAGGAGAGGACGGTGAGGGCCAGATTGAAAGTAAGCCAAGTCGACCACCACGTTTACTTTTGATACACACCTTGTTTGATTGATTTACCTTCGAGTTCATCCGACGCCCTATTCCCCCGATCCTAAGTCCTTCATCTAGGACATTTGTCGAGTTAGCCCTCGTCAGGTACTATGTTAAGTTGATGTGCTGAATATTATCTTTTGTTATCTCTATGTTATTTATGATCTTGCATGATCTCCGTTGCTAGTAGATATCTTGGCCGAGTAGATGCTAGTGACTCCAAGAGGGAGTATTTATGCTCGATAGTTGGGTTCATGCCTCTAGTAATCTGGGGGAGTGACATAAACCTCTAAGGTTGTAGATGTGCTGTTGCCACTAGGGACAAAACAACATTCTTGTGTCCAAGGACATTTGCTTTGTTTACTTTAAGCACTTTGCTTAATGCAATTATCCGTTGTTCGCAACTTAATACCCAATGTTTGCTCGGACGACATTCGGAGGGTGGATTATTAGTCATAGAAGCAGTTGGATTATGGTCTATGTATTTTGTCGTAATGCCCAGAGTGAATCTCATAGTGATCCTCATGACATATGTATGTTATCTTTACTCTATCAATTGCCCAACTGTAATTTGTTTACCCAGCATGTTGTTATTTATCTTATGGAGAGACACCACTAGTGAACTGTGGACCCCGGTCCAATTTCCTTTACATTGCTATTACCGTTTACTATTTTACTTGCTCATTTACATTCATGTATACTATTACCTTTTACCACTTGATACGCTCAATCCTTTGTTTACAGCAAACCGGTGAGATTGACAACCTCATCGTAAGTTGGGGCAAAGTTCTTGGTTGTGTTGTGTGCAGGTTCCACGTTGCTACTGGTGCAAAGCAAAGCCCTGGACGAGGCGCCTTATAAATTGTCCGGAGCTGTCGCGAAGCTAGCAGGCATCACCTTCTGAAGTTTGGGTTTCTCCTACTGGTTCGATAAATCTTGGTTTCACAACTGAGGGAAGACTTGCTGCTGTTCACATCATACCTTCCTCTTGGGGTTCCCAACGGGGTGTAATCTACACGCCATCAAGCAATTTTTCTGGCACCGTTACCGGGGAGAAAGAAGATTTTTGCAAGGGGAGTCTCTCACGCTCAATCGTTTACTTTGTTATTTTATTGCTTTACTTTATTTTTACTTGCATTGTTTTATCAAAAATACAATAAAATAGCTTCCTTTATAGTTGCTTTTACTTGCTTGCTTTTAGTTTTGCTAGAATGGGTACTCCTGAGAACACCAAGTTGTGTGATTTTATTAGCACCAAAAATAATGATTTTATCTGCACTCCTATTGCGTCACCTGCTCCTGAGGCAAATTTTTATGAGATCAAACCTGCTTTGTTGGATCTTGTTATGAAAGAGAAATTTTCTGGTGACAGTTCTGATGATGCTGCAGCTCATCTCAACAATTTTGTTGAGCTATGTGAGATGCAGAAGTACAAGGATGTAGATGGTGATATTATTAAGCTTAAGTTGTTTCCTTTCTCTTTAAGAGGAAGAGCTATGGATTGGTTGCTATCTTTGCCTAGAATTAGTATTGATTCTTGGGATAAGTGTAAGGATGCTTTTATTGGAAAGTACTACCCTCCTGCTAAGATAATAGGTTTGCATAGTAATATTATGAAGTTTAGACAGTTTGATAATGAACATGTTGCTCAAGCTTGGGAAAGAATGAAATCTATGATAAAGAATTGTCCCACTCATGGACTGACTACTTGGATGATTGTCCAAACTTTCTATGCAGGACTGAATTTTTCTTCAATAAATCTATTGGATTCAGCTACTGGAGGCACTTTTATGTCCCTTACCTTGGGTGCCGCAATGAAGCTTCTTGACAACATGATGGTAAATTATTCCGAGTGGCACACCGAGAGAGCTCCACAAGGTAAGAAGGTAAATTCTGTTGAGGAAACCTCTTCCTTGAGTGATAAGATTGATGCTATTATGCTTATGCTTCTAATGATAGAGCTCATGTTGATCCTAATAATGTTCCTTTGGCTTCGTTGGTTGCTCAAGAAGAGCATGTTGATGTAAACTTCATTAGAAATAATAATTTCAACAACAGTGCTTATAGAAACAATTTTGCTACCAAAAATTATAGGCCGTATCCTTCTACCAATGGTAATGGTTATGGTAACTCTTATGGTAATTTCTCCAACAACACTAGGGGCACGCCCTCTGATCTTGAAGTCATGCTCAAGGACTTCATCGGGAAGCAAACTGCTTTTAACAAGTCTGTTGAGGAAAAGTTGGGTAAAATTGATATTCTTGGTTCTAAAGTTGATAGGCTTGCTCTTGATGTTGAACTTCTGAAACTAAAAGTGTTGCCTAATGATGTGAAAGAAAGCACTACTTTGAATGCCATCCAGGTTAGAATTGATGAAAATGTTAGGATGTTAGCAGAATTGCATGCCATGTGGGAAAGAGAAGATGAGATAGCTAGGAAGATGAAGGTATGTACTATTACCACCTCTAATGATGTTGTTCCAAATGCTAGCAATCCTCCTACTTTGACTGGTGTAGAGAATTCTCCTACTCCTTGTGCAAAAAAGCCCAAAACAACAAAAACTTTTTCTCAAAAGAGTGCTGATATTTTTTAGAGTATGGGAGATGATAGCTCTATTTCTTTTAATGATTTTGATATTGATGGCTGCAATATATCTGAAGTTATTTTGTTCTTGCAAAATCTTGCTTTGAGTCCTAATGCTAGTTCTTTGAATGTTGCTTTTACAAATCATATTACAAATGCTCTAATGAAAATTAGGGAGGAAAAGTTGAAACAAAAAGTTTCTTTTCCCAAGAAGTTAGAAGATGGTTGGGAGCCCATCATTGATATGCATGTTAATGGTTTTAATTACCATGCTTTATGTGATCTAGGTGCTAGTATTTCTATTATGCCTAGAAATATTTATGACATGCTTGGTTTGCCACCGCTTGAAAAGTGTTATTTTGATGTTCCTCTTGCTGATGTTGCTAAGAAGAAACCTTTGGGAAGGATTAATGATGTTCTTATTATGGTTAACAATAACCTTGTTCCCATTGATTTTCTTGTTACGGATGTTGAATGCAATGCTTCATGTCCTATTATTTTGGGAAGACCTTTTCTTCGAACTGTAGGTGCCATCATTGATATGAAGGAAGGCACCATTAAATATCAATTCTCACTCAAGAAAGGTATGGAAAACTTCCCTAGAAGGAGTAAGAAATTAATTTTTGACTCTATTCTTAGAGCAAATTATGAACTTGATGCTTCATCGCTTGATATTACTTGATTTCTACTTTCTGCGCCAAGCTCAAAGGCGTTGAAGAAAAACACTCTTGGGAGATAATCCAATGTTTTCTTTTCAGTACTTTTTCTTTTATTCGAGTCTTGGAAGTTATTACTACTGTAATGACCTCTCCTTATCATTTTTATTTTGTTTTTGTGCCAAGAAGAACCTCTAATTTGAGGGAGGTAAGATTTGGGGAAGTTGTTGTCCTGAAATAGATTTCGGTGCTGCACCGTAAAAATTCGTGAAAATTCTCAGAATATCTTTTTGATCTGCTATTTCTTGTGCATATGCCCCAGGTTATATCCAAACTTTCATTAGTTTTGCACTTTTCAATTTGAGCAACAGAAAGTCCTCGAAAAAATCAACCTTTGTCAGCTGTTCTGTTTTGACACATTTCTGCCACTATTTGTGTTTACCTCTCGATCGCTTTCTTTTTGAGTTCTTTTGATCACAGAACTTTTGAGGAAGTTGATACAGTAGTATATTCTTTATATGTGGTGTTTTTGAGTTGACACCTGAACCAAAAGGGTGATTTACCATTATGCTTATACTAACATTGCTAATAGAATTGTGTGAAGTTTTGTATGAAGGAAGTTTTCAAGTGTAGTTAATGGAGAGTGATGAGATGAGATGAAGAATGGACAAAAGCTCAAGCTTGGGGATGACCATGTCACCCCAAGAAATATCCAAGAGGTACAAGTGTCAAAGCTTGGGGATGCCCCCGAGGCACCCCTTCTTCATCGGCAAAAATCAGGTCACCTTTCAACACACTATATTTTTATTGCTTCATGCACTATGCGTTTTTCTTGGAGCGTCTTTACTTTTGCTTTCAGTTTTATTTTGTGTTGTTTGCTGCAATAAATGGTTGGATCACATCATGTTCTTTTTGGAGGAGATGAACTCCGTTTTTCATTGCCAAGAACACTCTAGTTTTCACTCTTATTGTTCAACGAGTGTTCTCTTTTTCTGCTACTGCTTTTAGCTTTCATTTTTCACCTTGATTTTTGTTCAGATCTTGTTTTATCTTTGCATCAAGGTATATTTAGACCACTGGTCCATGTTGGTTTTCATCAAAAGAATTGTTTTAAAAAGGTTTGAATGGTGTTGGAAAAGAGAAAAAAGTTTCATGCAAAAAGTGGTACAAAAAGGAGCTTGTTTAGACTGCGGCTTAGACTTTTGCATGCCATGCTTGATGTTATTTTGATAGTATGCTTAGTGATTTTTGCTGTAGCATGACTTATCTCAAATGACTGAGATTGCTTAATGAGCCTTTGAAAAAATCATGCGTTGTTTTTATTATATGGAAGCATTTATTTGGTTTTCTTCTTGATGCTTTATTTGGGTTGACTTGGCGCATGCTTACAATATGTTTGAATCTAACAAGTCGCCATAAGCCTCTATGATCATTTGGTTTTTGACTTTTGATGCCACTTTATGCTTCTTTTAATGATGTTTTGTCGCTATGCATGATTATGGCCGTTATTGCTCTCTTAGTTGGTCGCTCACAGTCTTTTGCTAGCCTTCATTTTGTAATGAGTATGAGCTCTACTCGTGCATCCAACTCCCAAAAACCAAGTATTTCCAATGTGTCCACTATAAATTCCTATGCATGGTATTTGCAAGCCATTCCAAGTTAATTTTCATGTGCTACCTTTCAAGAAAAGCTTTAAAATACTTCTCGTTTTGTGACAATGTTTTCAGCTCATGGGGGCGTAGTGGTCGGATTTGCTATCTTCCATATTGTGTTAAATTCCAAAAAGAAAAAAAAGAGGAAAAAGAAAAGAAAAAAGGCACTCCTCCTTGGTATGTTAAAGTTGGTGGGCACCCGATGGAATCGGTTAGCCATGGTTTGTGAAAGGAAAAGGTGGAGTGCCAAGCTTTATAAAAGAGCACCAAAGTGCCAATCTCTCTCTCAAAAACTTGCTTATTTTTGTATGGAAGATAGTAAGAACCCCATTGCCAGTCGTTGACAAAGACAACCATCTCTCAAAACCAATTTTTATCTCTCTGTTTTACAAATGAAAAGCTCTAGCACATGTTTAATCACTGCTTCCCTCTGCGAAGGGCCTTTCTTTTACTTTAATGTTGAGTCTCCACCTTCTACCTTTATGCACCGTCTAAGAGAGCATAGTTGCCATTCTGAGTTTAATGTGCATAGTCCCAAAGTTTATCATTGATTGATTCATGATTATGGTTTTGCTTGTTCTTAAATTATTTGTATCTAGTCGCCCTCTTAAACTAGAAGGTGTCCTATGCATTTAAGTTTTGCTATTTCATTGATATGTTTTTTCCATATGATTTGAACACACATTTGACTTTCATTGTTTCATTATTCATGATCTTTCGTTTGTGTTTCTTTTCATGTTATAACATGGTTGCTAAGTTTTATTGTCAAGATTATGTCTTTTATGCCCATATTTTAAGTTCTTGGACCCCAGTACTCAATGCTTTATATTGTTGATCAAGATTGTGATGGTGCATGTCACCTCAAAAATTATTCTTTTGTTATCACTTACCTACTCGAGGATGAGCACGAGTTAAGCTTGGGGATGCTTGATACGTCCCAAACGTATCTATATTTTTTGATGCTCCATGCTTGTTTATACAACATTTACTTTGTGTTTTGTTACACTTCGTGGCATTTTTATGTATTTTCCGGAACTAACCTATTAATGAGATGCCACAGTGCCAGTTCCCTGTTTTCTGCTGTTTTTGTGTTTCAGAAAAGCTACATAGGACATATTCTCAGAATTGGACAAAACAAAAGCCAAACCTTCTATTTTTCCCGAAGCGTCATGAAGTCCGGAGATGAGACGGAGGGGGGCCAGGAGCCAGGCTCACCCTAGGGCGGTGCGGCCCAGCCCCTGGCCATGCCACCAGGGGGTGAGACCAGCTGGTCAACCCTCTGACACCCCCCTTTCACCTATATATTCCACTCGACGGGAAAAACCTAAAGGATGGATCGCTTTTCCTCGAAACATACTACAAGCCGCCGCCATCGTCATCGCGAGATCAGGAGGATCCAGGAGCTCTTCCCAGCACCCTGTCGGAGGCCTTCTCTACCACCATTGTCACCTCCGGAGTGATGTGTGAGTAGTCTACCTTGGACTACGGGTCCATAGCAGTAGCTAGATGATCGTCTCCTCCACCATGTGCTTCATGTTTAGATCTTGTGAGCTGCCCTACATGATCAAGATCCTTTTTATGTAATTCTACATGTTGTGTTTGTTGGGATCCGATGAGTATTGGTACTATGTTAAGTTGATGTGCTGAATATTATCTTTTGTTATCTCTATGTTATTTATGATCTTGCATGCTCTCCGTTGCTAGTAGATATCTTGGCCGAGTAGATGCTAGTGACTCCAAGAGGGAGTATTTATGCTCGATAGTTGGGTTCATGCCTCTAGTAATCTGGGGGAGTGACAGAAACCTCTAAGGTTGTAGATGTGCTGTTGCCACTAGGGAGAAAACAACATTCTTGTGTCCAAGGACATTTGCTTTGTTTACTTTACGCACTTTACTTAATGCAATTATCCGTTGTTCGCAACTTAATACCTAATGTTTGCTCGGACGACATTCAGAGGGTGGATTATTAGTCATAGATGCAGTTGGATTACGGTCTATGTATTTTGTCGTAATGCCAAGAGTGAATCTCATAGTGATCCTCATGACATATGTATGTTATCTTTACTCTATCAATTGCCCAACTATAATTTGTTTACCCAGCATGTTGTTATTTATCTTATGGAGAGACACCACTAGTGAACTGTGGACCCCGGTCCAATTTCCTTTACATTGCTATTACCGTTTACTATTTTGCTTGCTCATTTACATTCCCATATACTATTAACTTTTACCACTCGATACGCTCAATCCTTTGTTTACAGCAAACCGGTGAGATTGACAACCTCATCGTAAGTTGGGGCAAAGTTCTTGGTTGTGTTGTGTGCAGGTTCCACGTTGCTGCTGGTGCAAAGCAAAGCCCTGGACGAGGCGCCTTATAAATTGTCCAAAGCTATCGCGAAGCTAGCAGGCATCACCTTCTGAAGTTTGGCTTTCTCCTACTGGTTCGATAAACCTTGGTTTCACAACTGAGGGAAGACTTGCTGCTGTGCTCATCATACCTTCCTCTTGGGGTTCCCAATGGGGTGTAATCTACACGCCATCAAGTATCAATATTCATCGAATCCCAACAAACACAACATGTAGAATTACACAACGATGATCTTGATCATGATAGGCAACTCACAAGATCTAAACATGAAGCACATGGAGGAGATGACAACCATCTAGCTACTGTTATGGACCCGTAGTCCAAGGTTGACTACTCACACATCACTCCGGAGGTAGGCATGGTGATGAAGAAGGCCTCCGGTGGTGATTCCCCTCTCCGGCAGGGTGCCGGGAAGAGCTTCTGGACCGCCCGATCTCGCGTCGACAACGGCGGCTTGCAGCATGTTTCGAGGAAAATTGATCGGGTCCTTTTAGGTTTTCTCGTCGAGGGGAATATATAGGCAGAAGGGCGGCGTCAGGAGGTGGGCCAAGGGCCCACACCAGTCCCTGGCGCGGCCTGGGGGTAGCCCGTGCCATGGGGTGGCGTGGCTGCCTCCTGGCTCCCCTCCGTCTCAGCTTTGGAGTCCATCACGCTTCGGGAAAAATAGCAACTTTGGCTTTTGTTTTGTCCAATTCCGAGAATATTTCCTGTGTAGCTTTTCTGAAACACAAAAATAGCAGAAAACAGGGAACTGGCACTGTGGCATCTCGTTATTAGGTTAGTTCTGGAAAATGCATAAAAATGCCACGAAGTGTAACAAAACACAAAGCAAATGGTGTATAAACAAGCATGGAGCATCAAAAATTATAGATACGTTTGAGACGTATCAAGCATCCCCAAGCTTAACTCCTGCTCGTCCTCGAGTAGGTAAGTGATAACAAAACAATAATTTTTGAGGTGACATGCACCAACACAATCTTGATCAACGATGTAAAGCATTGAGTGCTGAGATCAAAGTACTTAAAACATGGGCATAAAAGACATAATCTTGACAATAGAACTTAGCAACCATGTCATAAAATGAAAAGTAACACAAATAAAAGATCATGAGTAATGAAGCATTGAAAGTCAAGTGTGTGTTTCAACCATATAGAAAAACATAGCAAAGTGGTTTTCAGCTTGTCCTTCATGGAATAGCAAAACATAAATGCATAGGACACCTTCAAGTTTAAGAGGGCGACTAGATACAAATAATTTAAAGCAAAACCATAATCACGAATCAATCAATAATAAATTTTGGGACTATGCACATTAAACTCAGAATGACAACTATGCTCTCTTAGACGGTGCATAAAGGTAGAAGGTGGAGACTCGACATAAAAGTAAAAGAAAGGCCCTTTGTAGAGGGAAGCAGTGATTAAACATGTGCTAGAGCTTTTCATTTGTAAAACAGAGAGATAAAAATTTGTTTTGAGAGGTGGTTGTTCTTGTCAACGACTGGCAATGGGGTTCTTACTATCTTCCATACTAAGCAAGTTTTTGAGAGAGAGATTGGCACTTTGGTGCTCTTTTATAAAGCTTGGCACTCCTCCCCACTTTTCCTTTCACAAATAATGGCTAACCGATTCCATCGGGTGCCCACCAACTTTCACATATCATGGAGGAGTGCCTTTTTTCTTTTCTTTTCTTTTCTTTTTCTTTTCTTTGGAATAAAACAATATGGAAGATAGCAAATCCGACCACTACGTCCCCATGAGCTGAAAACTATGTCACAAGATGAGAAGTATTTTGAAGGTTTTTTGAAAGGTAGCACATAAAAATTTACTTGGAATGGCTTGCAAATACCATGCATAGGAATTTATAGTGGACACATTCGAAAACCTTGGTTTTTGGAAGTTGGATGCACAAGAAGAATTGCCTCTCAGTACAAAATGAAGGCTAGCAAAAGACTGGGAGTGACCAACTAAGAGAGCAATAACGGCCATAATCATGCATAGCGACAAAACATCATTAACCAAAGCATAAAGTGGTATCACAAGTAAAAAACCAAATGATCATAGAGGCTTATGGCGACTTGTTAAAGTCAAATATGTTGTAAGCATGCACCAAGTTAACCCAAATAAAGCATTGATGTGGGCAGGATAACCACCCAGTTGGGAACCCCAAGAGGAAGGTATGATGAGTACAGTAGCAAATTTTCCCTCAGTAAGAAACCAAGGTTTGTCAGTCTAGGAAAAAGCCAAACTCCAGAAGGTGATGCTGACTAGCCTACTAACACTCCAACAAGGGCGCTATTTACAACACTTGTCGACTCGTCTTCAACTAGTAGCAACGCGGAACCTGCACACAACACAACCAAATACTTTGCTCCCAACTTACGATGAGGTTGTCAATCTCACCGGTTTGCTTGAAACAAAGGAATGAGCGTATCGAGTGGAAAGCAATGGTAGTATGCGAGTAAAGTAAACAATGCGAGTAAAGTAAACAGGTAATAGCAATATAAAGGAAATAGGATCAGGGTCCACAGTTCACTAGTGGTGTCTCTCCATAAGATAAAATAACACATGCTGGGTAAACAAATTACAGTTGGGCAATTGATAGAATAAAGACAACGTGATATGTCAAGAGGATCACTATGAGATTTACTCTGGGCATTACAACAAGATACATAGACCGCCATCCAACTGCATCTATGACTAATAATCCACTTGTGGCGAATCAATCTGAGAACTCTACAAGTATTAAGTTGCGAACAATAGATAACTGCATTAAGCAAAGTGTGTAATGTAAACAAAGCATATGCCCTCGAGCATATGAATGTTGTTTTCCCCCCTAGTAGCAACAACACATCTACAACCTTAGAGGTTTCTGTCACTCCCCCAGATTAAATAGAGGCATGAACCCACTATCGAGCATAAATACCCCCTCTTTGAGTCACTAGCAACTACTCGGCCAAGATAGCTACTAACAACGGAGAGCATGCAAGATCATAAACAACATAGAGATAACATAAGATAAAATTCAGTACATCAACTCAATCATAACACCAATATTCATCGGATCCCAACAAACACAGCATGTAGAATTACATAACGGTGATCTCGATCATGTAAGGCAGCTCACGAGATCTAAACATGAAGCACATGGTGGAGAAGACAACCATCTAGCTACTGCTATGGACCCATAGTCCATGGTAGACTACTCACTCATCGCGCCGGAGGCAAGCATGGCGATGAAGAAGACCTCCGGTGGCGATTCCCCTCTCCAGCAGGTTGCCAGGAAGAGCTTCTGGACCCTCCCGATCTCGGGTCGATGACGGCGGCGGATCGCGATATGAATCTGGAAAAGTGATCAGATTTTTAGGTTTTTCCCGTTGGGGGGTCTTTATAGGCGAAGGGGCAGCTTCAGAAGTGGACCAGGGGGGCCACACCACAGGCCAACGCGGGCTAGGGGTAGGCCGCACCCCCTGGTGGTGTGGCCGCCCTCTGGCTCCTTTCCGTCTCCTCTTCGGTTTTCTGGAAGCTTCGATAAATATCTGGACGTCTGGCTTTTGTTTCGTCTAATTCCGAGAATATTTCCTATGTAACTTTTCTGAAACACAAAAACAGCAGAAAACAGGGAACTGGCACTGTGACATCTCGTTAATAGGTTAGTTCCGGAAAATGCATAAAAATGCCACGAAGTGTAACGAAACACTAAGCAAATGGTGTAAAAACAAGCATGGAGCATCAAAAATTATGGATACGTTGGAGACGTATCAGCATCCCCAAGCTTAACTCCTGCTCGTCCTTGATGTCTATGCACGCGTCTGTTCTTGTAGATAGTGTTGGGCCTCCAAGTGCAGAGGTTTGTAGAACAGCAGCAAGTTTCCCTTAAGTGGATCACCCAAGGTTTATCGAACTCAGGGAGGAAGAGGTCAAAGCTATCCCTCTCAAACAACCCTGCAATTACGATACAGAAAGTCTCTTGTGTCCCCAACACACCCAATACACTTGTCAGATGTATAGGTGCACTAGTTCGGCGAAGGGATAGTGAAATACAAGTGGTAGTGATGATTATAAGTATTAAATGCAATCTGGAATAAAAATGGCAGCAAGCAAACAAGTAATAAAACAGCAAGTAAACGGTGTGCAAAGCTTGGAAACAAGGCCTAGGGATCATACTTTCACTAGTGGACACACTCCCAACAAATATAACATAATTAAACAAATAAATAACTTCTCTTCACTATGGTACTCTGAATTACTCTCCAATTGAATAACACTAATCATTGCGTAGGGCTACGAAGCACTCCTCAAAGTTCATCAAGTACTTGACAAACACCACTCATAGAGATATCCAAATCAAATCACAACTCAAGATAAATATTATTGCAACTTAGACCAAGTACTAACACGGTGCACACACTGTCAACATTACACCATGAAAGGAGGAATATATCACTTCAATACTATCATAGTGATAATTATTCTCATAATCCATAAGAGATCACAATCGTAGCCTAGACCAAGTACCACCACGATGCACGCACTGTCACTGTTACACCATGGCAGGAGGAATAGATTACTTTAATAACACACTAGAGTACACATAATGAAGAAGAGTAACATCTACTTATTCAACATGATACAAAGCTCACGATCACATAAAGATCACATCATGGGAGAGAGAGGTGAACCACATAGCTACCGGTAGAGCCCTTAGCCCCGGGGATGAACTACTCCCTCCTCATCATAGGAGACAGCAAGGTTGATGGAGATGGAGGTGAGGTCGATGGAGGCGGCGGAGATGGCGATGGAGACCGATAGAGATGGCTCCGGGGGCACTTCCCCGTCCCGGCAGGGTGCCGGAACAGAGACCTCTATCCCCCAAAATTCATCAGCGGCGGCGGCGGGGCTACGGAACTATTCTAGAAATTTTTCCGACCCCCATAGGGTTTTCTGTCCCGAGGCTTCTTATAGGCGAAGGGGCATCGTCAGGAGTGGCCCCAGACCTCCTCACACCTAGGCGGCGCGGCCAGGGCCTCGGCCGCGCCGGCCTAGTGTGAGGCTGGCCTGTGGCCCCTCTCCTTTGCCTCTTCGGATCTCTGGAAGCTTCCGGGCAAAATAAGACTTCAGGAACTTGTTTCGTCCAATTCCAAGAATATTTCCTGTGTATCACTTCTGAAACACAAAAACAGCAGAAAATAGGGAACTGGCACTGTGGCGACTTGTTAATAGGTTAGTTCCGGAAATCGCATAAAAACGCCACAAAGTGTAACGAAACACAAGGCAAATGGTGTAAAAACAAGCATGGAGCATCAAAAATTATAGATACGTTGGAGACGTATCAGCATCCCCAAGCTTAACTCCTGCTTGTCCTCAAGTAGGTAAGTGATAACAAAAGAATAATTTTTGAGGTGACATGCACCTACACAATCTTGATCATATATGTAAGCGTTGTGAGCTGGGATCAAAAGAACTTAAAACATGGGCATGAAAGATATAATCTTGACAATAAGAACTTAGCAACCATGTTATAAACATGAAAATGAACACAAACAAAAGATTATGAAAATGAAACAATGAAAGTCAAACGTGTGTTCAAATCATAAGGAAAAACATACAAATGGTTTTTAGCTTGTCCTTCAAAGAGAGCAAAACATAAATGCATAGGACACCTTCAAGTTTAAGAGGGCGACTAGATACAAGTAATTTAAGAACAAGTGAAACAAACAATATGAATCAATCAATGAAAACTTTGGGACAATGCACACTATACTAAGAATGACAACTATGCTCTCTTAATGGTGCATAAAGATAGAAGGTGGAGACTCAACATAAAAGTAAATGAAAGGCCCTTCGCAGAGGGAAGCAGTGATTTAACATGTGCTAGAGCTTTTTATTTGTAAAACAGAGAGATAAAAATTGGTTTTGAGAGGTGGTTGTCTTTGTTAACGACTGGCAATGGGGTTCTTACTATCTTCCATACAAAAATGAAGCAATTTTTTGAGAGAGAGATTGGCACTTTTGTGCTCTTTTTTTATAAAGCTTGGCACTCCTCCCCACCTTTTTTCCTTTCTCAAACCATGGCTAACCGATTCCATCGGGTGCCCAACAACATTCACATTCCATGGAGGAGTGCCTTTTTTTTCTTTTCTTTTTTTCTTTTTTTTTTCTTTTTGGAATAAGCAATATGGAAGATAGCAAATCCGACCACTACGTCCCCATGAGCTGAAATAGTGTCACAAAACGAGAAGTGTTTTGAAGGTTTTTGAGAGGTAGCACATGAAAATTTACTTGGAATGGCTTGCAAATATCATGCATAGGAATTTATAGTGGACACAATGGCAAACTTGGTTTTTAGGAGTTGGATGCATGACTAGAGCTCATACTCAGTACAAAATGAGGGCTAGCAAAAGACTGGGAGCGACCAACTAAGAGAGCAATAACGGCCATAATCATGCAAAGCGACAAAGCAACATTAAAAGAAGTATAAGGTGGCATCAAAAGTCAAAAACTAAATGATCATAGAGGCTATAGGCAACTTATTTTGTAGTCAACATGGTGTAAGCATGTGCCAAGTCAACCCAAATAAAGCATCAAAGGAGAAAACCAAATAAATGCTTCCATATAATAAAAACAACGCATGATTCTTTCAAAGGCTCATTAAGCAATCTCAGTTATTTGAGACAAGTCATGCTACAGCAAAACCACTAAGCATACTATCAAAAAGACATCAAGCATGACATGCAAAAGCCTAGGCCGCAGTCTACACAAGCTCCTTCTTGTACCACTTTTTTGCATAAAGCTTTTTCTCTTTTCCAACACCATTCAAACTTTTTATAAACACCTCTTTTGATGAAAACCAATAAATATCAGAGGCAAAAATACACCTTGATGAAAAGATATAACAAGATCTGAACACAAATCAAGGCGAAAATCGAAAGCTAAACGCAGTTCTAGAAAAAGAGAACACTCGTTGAAACGATAGGAGTGAAAACTAGAGTGTTCTTGGCAAATGAAAAGTGAGTTCATCTCCTCCAAAAGAAACATGATGTGATCTAACCATTTATTGCAGCAAACAAAACTAAACTAATAAAGAAAACTAAAACAACTGACGCTCCAAAAAAAACACATAGTGCATGAAGCAATAAAAATATAGTGTCTTGAAAGGTGACCTGATTTTTGCCGATGAAGAAGGGGGTGCCTCGGGGGCATCCCCAAGCTTTGACGCTTGTACTTCTTGGATATTTCTTGGGGTGATTCATGGGCATCCACAAGCTTGAGCTTTTGTCCATTCTTCAACTCATCTCATCACTCTCCGATCCCTACACTTGAAAACTTACTTCATACAAAACTAAACACAAATCTATTAGCAACATTAGTGTAAGCATAACATATAATCAACCCCTTTTTTCTTCAGGTTTCAACCCAAAACCACCACATATATAGCATATACTACTGTAGCAACTTCCCCAAAAGTTCCGTGATCAAAAGAACTCGGAAAGAAAGCGATAAAGTGGCAAACATAAATATTGGCAGAAATCTGTCAAAACAGAACAGCTGACAAAGGTCGATTTTTTAGAGGGTTTTCTGTTGCTCAAATCAAAAAGTGTTCAACTAATGAAAGTTTGGATATAACCTGGGGCATATGCACAAGAAATCGCAGGTCCAAAAGATATACAGAGAATTTTCACGATTTTTTACGGTGCAGCACCGAAAACAGTTTCAGGACAGCAACATCCCCAAATCTTACCTCACTTAAATTAGAGGCTTCTCTTGGCACAACAACGAAATAAAAAGGATAAGGAGTGGTTATTACAGTAGTAATAACTTCCAAGACTCAAATAAAAGAAAAAGTACTGAAAATAAATAATGGGTTATCTCCCAAGAGTGCTTTTCTTTAACGCCTTTGAGCTAGGCGCAGTAATTTGCAAAGATGCTCATGTGGGCGCCATATAAGAGCTTGAGACAAAGGCGCCATATAGGAACTTAAAGCAATAGAGAGCATCAAAAAGCAGATATGAAAGATATTTAAATCTAAACCAGTTCCTATGCATAGGAATCTTGTAAGAAAATAAATCAACGAGGCACATAATAGCAAGCATGGATAGATAAAACAAGTGCCACTTCAAGATTTGCAACATAAAGAGGGGAAACTTAATATTGTTGAGATCCATCAAACCATGTTTCCCTCTCTCATAATAACTTTCAGTAGCATCATGAATAGAACTAACAATATAACTATCACATAAAGCATCTCTATCATGAGCCATATGCATAAAAGGATTAATACTCCCCACATAAACAATAGTAGTAGGAGCAGATTCAACAGAATAATTATTCTCATCACCATAATCATCAAAAATAGGAGGCATATTATAATCATAACTAATTTTATCCTCAATAGTAGGTGAACTGAAAATATTATACCCATCATCATAACCATCATAAACTAGAGGTTTAGTATCATCACAAGCTAAAGAACAGCTATTTCGCAAAGCATATTCTTCAAACATATCATCATAAGAAGGAACATCACATATGGGAGATAAAATATTATCAGAACAAACTTTCTCCAGTAAAGCTGGGGAACTAAAAATATCATGCTTAACAAAACTAGCTTCCCCAAGCTTAGACTTTTCTATAGCATTAGCAATACCAGTGTTCAAAGCATTCATACTAACATCACTATTAGCATGCAAATTAAGCTCCAAAGGTTTTTCAATTTTCTCTTCAAACACTTCATATCTAAACTCAGGAAAAAGACTACAGAACTCTTTGTTTTCCATTAAGCCTAACTAGTGAAAATGAAAACAAGAAACAAAAAGATGTAATTGCAGAATCTAAAGGAAATAACTTCGAGCACTCACACAGGAGGATGCGAGTACCTTTTACCTTACCTCCCCGGCAACGGCGCCAGAAAAGAACTTGATGTCTACGCATACGTCTGTTCTTGTAGACAGTGTTGGGCCTCCAAGTGCAGAGGTTTGTAGAACAGCAGCAAGTTTCCCTTAAGTGGATCACCCAAGGTTTATCGAAGTCAGGGAGGAAGAGGTCAAAGCTATCCCTCTCAAACAACCCTACAATTACGATACAGAAAGTCTCTTGTGTCCCCAACACACCCAATACACTTGTCAGATATATAGGCGCACTAGTTCGGCGAAGGGATAGTGAAATACAAGTGGTAGTGATGATTATAAGTAGTAAATGCAATCTGGAATAAAAATGGCAGCAAGCAAACAAGTAACAAAACAACAAGTAAACGGTGTGCAAAGCTTGGAAACAAGGCCTAGGGATCATACTGTCACTAGTGGACACACTCCCAACAAATATAACATAATTGAACAAATAAATAACTTCTCTTCACTATGGTACTCTGAATTTCTCTCCTATTGAATAACACTAATCATTGCGTAGGGCTACGAAGCACTCCTCAAAGTTTATCAAGTACTTGACAAACACCACTCATAGAGATATCCAAATCAAATCACAACTCAAGATAAATATTATTGCAACTTAGACCAAGTACTAACACGGTGCACACACTGTCAACATTACACAATGAAAGGAGGAATAGATCACTTCAATACTATCATAGTGATAATTATTCTCATAATCCATAAGAGATCACAATTGTAGCCTAGACCAAGTACCACCACGATGCACGCACTGTCACCGTTACATCATGGCAGGAGGAATAGATTACTTCAATAACACACTAGAGTACACATAATGAAAAAGAGTAACATCTACTTATTCAACATGATACAAAGCTCATGATCACATAAAGATCACATCATGGGAGAGAGAGGTGAACCACATAGCTACCGGTAGAGCCCTCAGTCCCGGGGATGAACTACTCCCTCCTCATCATAGGAGATAGCAAGGTTGATGGAGATGGCGGTGAGGTCGATGGAGGCGGTGGAGACGGCGATGGAGATAGATGGAGATGGCTCCGGGGGCACTTCCCCGTCCCGGCAGGGTGCCGGAACAGAGAATTCTGTCCCCCAAAATTTGTCGGCGGCGGCGGCGGAGCTACGGAACTGTTCTGGAAATTTCGCCGACCCCCTTAGGGTTTTCTGTCCCGAGGCTTCTTATAGGCGAAGGGGCGTCGTCAGGAGTGGCCCCAGGCCTCCTCACACCTAGGCGGTACGGCCAGGGCCTGGGCCGCGCCGGCCTAGTGTGAGGCTGGCCTGTGGCCCCTCTCCTTCGCCTCTTCGGATCTCTGGAAGCTTCCGGGCAAAATAAGACTTCAGGAACTTGTTTCGTCCAATTCCGAGAATATTTCCTGTGTATCACTTCTGAAACACAAAAACAGCAGAAGACAGGGAACTAGCACTGTGGCGACTTGTTAATAGGTTAGTTCCGGAAATCGCATAAAAACGCCACGAAGTGTAACGAAACACAAGGCAAATGGTGTAAAAACAAGCATGGAGCATCAAAAATTATAGATACGTTGGAGACGTATCAGTCCTCGAGTAGGTAAGTGATAACAAAAGAAATAATTTTTGAGGTGACATGCACCTACACAATCTTGACCATATATGTAAGCGTTGTGCGCTGGGATCAAAAGAACTTAAAACATGGGCATGAAAGATATAATCCTGCTGACTGGTGAAAGCAGGCGTCCTTGTGCGTGGTGAATGACCAGCCCGTTGGGAACCCCAAGAGGAAAGTATGATGAGTGCAGCGGCAAGTTTTCCCTCAGTTATGAAACCAAGGTTTATCGATCAGGAGAAGGGAGACGGTGACGACTGAAGGTGTTTGTGGAACCTGCACACACACAGACAAATACTTTGTTCCCAACTTGCGATGAGGTTGTCAATCTCACCGGTTTGCTTGAAACAAAGGTTATGAGTGTATCGAGTGGAAAACAGTAGTAATATGCTAGTAAAGTAAACAGTGCGGGAATAGTAAATAGGTGATTGCAATATGATTAAAATAGGACCGGGGTCCACAGTTCACTAGTGGTGTCTCTCCATAGATAAATAACATGCTGGGTAAACGAATTACAGTTGGGCAATTGATAGAATAAAGATAACGTGATATGTCAAGAAGATCACTATGAGATTCACTCTGGGCATTACAACAAAGTACATAGACCGCCATCCAACTGCATCTATGACTAATAATCCACCCCCGGGGATATCATCCGAACACCCTAGAAGTATTAAGTTGCGAACAACAGATAATTGCATTAAGCAAAGTGTGTAATGTAAACAAAGCATATGCCCTCGAGCATATGAATGTTGTTTTCTCCCTAGTAGCAACAACACATCTACCACCTTAGAGGTTTCTGTCACTCCCCCAGGTGAAATAGAGGCATGAACCCACTATCGAGCATAAATACCCCCTCTTGGAGTCACTAGCAACTACTCGGCCAAGATAGCCACTAACAACGGAGAGCATGCAAGATCATAAACATCATAGAGATAATATAAGATAAAATTCAGTGAAGCAACTTAATCATAAACACCAATATTCATCGGATCCCAACAAACCAACATCATAGTATTACATAACGGTGATCTCAATCATGTAAGGCAGCTCATGAGATCTAAACATGAAGCACATGGTGGAGAAGACAACCATCTAGCTACTGCTATGGACCCATAGTCCAAGGTAGACTACTCACTCATCGCTCCGGAGGCAATCATGGCGATGAAGGAGACCTCCGGTGGCGATTCCCCTCTCCGGCAGGGTGCCGGGAAGAGCTTCTGGACCCTCCCGATCTTCGGGTCGACGGCGGCGGCGGATCGCGATGTATTCTGGAAAACTGATCTGGCCCTTAGGTTTTTCTCGTCAGGGGGTATATGTAGGCAAAAGGGGGCTGTCAGAGGTGGAGCCACGGGCCCTCACACGGGGGTGGCGCGGCCAGGGGCTAGGCCGCGCCGCCCCTGTGTGTGGGGGCCTCGTGGCCCCCCTCCGTCAGGTCTTTGGATGTTTGGGAGCTCCCCGATGAAATATGACTTCAGGAACTTGTTTCGTCCAATTCGGAGAATATTTCCTGTGTATCACTTCTGAAACCAAAAACAGCAGAAAACAGGGAACTGGCACTGTGGCACTTCGTTAATAGGTTAGTTCCGGAAAGCGTATAAAAATGCCACTAAGTGTAACGAAACAATAGGCAAATGGTGTAAAACAAAGCATGGAGCATCAAAAATTATAGATACGTTTGAGACGTATCAAGCATCCCCAAGCTTAACTCCTGCTCGTCCTCGAGTAGGTAAGTGATAACAAAAGAATAATTTTTGAGGTGACATGCACCTACACAATCTTGATCATATATGTAAGCATTGATGAGCTGGGATCAATAGAACTTAAAACATGGGCATGAAAGATATAATCATGACAATAAGAACTTAGCAACCATGTTGTAAACATGCAAATGAACACAAACAAAAGATCATGATAATGAAACAATGAAAGTCAAACGTGTGTTCAAATCATAAGGAAAACATGCAAGTGGTTTTCAGCTTGTCCTTCAAAGAGAGCAAAACATAAATGCATAGGACACCTCAAAGTTTAAGAGGGCGACTAGATACAAATAATTTAAGAACAACTGAAACCAACAATATGAGTCAATCAATGAACCTTGGGACAATGCATATCACACTAAGAATGACAACTATGCTCTCTTAATGGTGCATAAAGAAAGAAGGTGGTGACTCAACACAAAAGTAAAAGAAAGGCCCTTCGCAGAGGGAAGCAGTGATTGCAAGTTTTATAACCTTCAAAAATTATGGTACTTACCGGCTTTGAGCTCTCATTGCCCCCATCATAAGCATCTTGAATGGTTAAAGTTAATGCGAGAACAATTATGATGCATATGCTTGACAAATCATAAGTTGAAAACCTCGTGTCCCGTGAATACGAGTACCCAAACTATGCTAGTTTACTTAGAGTCCCAAGCAAGGCTCTTGTCATTGTAAGTATATGCGTATCGTTGGGAACCGCCAATGGGGTACCTCCGTGCCCGATGACATGGAACAAGCCCACACCAAAATGACAGGACAAGCAGACAATGAACACCTCGACATCTCTTTTATTTGCTATATTGTTTAGCTTTTTATTGTGAGATGCGTCGTCGAATGTTCACCATGGGTATGCTGCAAATTTCCACCATGAATTATGCATGGCTTAGATTGGCGGCCCGGCGTTTCCCTAACACATATAAAAACTCCATGATCCTCACAAGATTCCCAATTCATTTCACACAGCGGGCATCCATAAACAAAAGATCACAATATCAACTCAAATAGGAAGTGCAATGTTGAAAGCTTGCCCCATGACGGCATGGTTGGGCTAGAATCCAACTTACAACTTGCAAGCATAACAACTCAGCATAAAAGACCACAATGTCAAATTTTTAGAACAAGAAAAAGTAAAGTGTGCCTTCCGGTTCGTGAGAGCTTTGCTGACCGAATTTCGCATAACACTGGTAAGAGTTTAATTTGAAGAGAATATAAAAGCAAGTCAAATTTACTTGGAATAGCAAATTGCTAGTAGGTATGTATGGTGGAAACAATGGAAAACTTTGGCTTTTGGGAGTTGGATGCACGAGTAGAGCTCATACTCAGTACAAGGCGAGGGCTAGCAAAAGACTGGGAGCGACCGACTAAGAGAGCAATAATGGCCATAATCATGCAAAGCGACAAAGCGACATTAAAAGAAGCATACGATGGCATCAAAAGTCAAAAACTAAATGATCATGAAGGCTAATGGCGACTTTGTAAGAGTCTAACATGTGTGAGCATGCGCCAAGTCAACCCAAATAAAGCATCAAGGAGAAAACCAAAATAATGCTTCCATATAATAAAAACAACGCATGATTTTTTCAAAGGCTCATTAAGCAATCTCAGTTATTTGAGACAAGTCATGCTACAGAAAAACCACTAAGCATACTATCAAAAAGACATCTAGCATGACATGAAAAAGCCTAAGCCGCAGTCTACACAAGCTCCTTCTTGTACCACTATTTTGCACAAAGCTTTTTCTCTTTTCCAACACCATTTGAAATTTTTAAAACAACCTCTTTTGATGAAAACCAATAAAGTTCAGAGGCAAAAATGCACCTTGATGAAAAGATATGACAAGATCTGAATGCATATCAAGGCGAAAATGAAAACCAAAAGCAGTAGCAGAAAAACTAGAATGCTCGATTTATAAGAGTGAAAACTAGAGCATTCTTTGCAAATGAAAACGAGTACATCTCCTCCAAAGGAAATTTGTTGGGGTCCAACCATTTATTGCAGCAAACAAACAAACTAAACAAACTAAGAAAACTAAAACAACTGACGCTCCAAGAAAAACACATAGTGCATGAAGCAATAAAAATATAGTGTTTTGAAAGGTGACCTGATTTTTGCCGATGAAGAAGGGGTGCCTCGGGGGCATCCCCAAGCTTTGACGCTTGTACTTCTTGGATATTTCTTGGGGTGCTGGGCATCCCCAAGCTTGAGCTTTTGTCCATTCTTCAACTCATCTCATCATTCTCCAATCCCTACACTTGAAAACTTCCTTCATACAAAACTAAACACAATTCTATTAGCAACATTAGTGTAAGCATAAAATATATTCATCCTCTTTTAGCTTCAGGTTTCAACCCAAAACCACCACATATAAAGTATATACTACTGTAGCAACTTCCACAAGAGTTCCATGATCAAAAAGAACTCGAAAGAAAGCGATAAAGTGGCAAAAACAAATATTGGCAGAAATCTGTCAAAACTGGACAGCTGATAATGGACGAATTTTTGAGGGATTTTCTGTTGCTCAAATCAAAAAGTGTTCAACTAAGAAAAGTTTGGATATAACCTGGGGCATATGCACAAGAAATCGCAGGTACAAAATATAAACAGAGAATTTTCACGAATTTTTACGGTGCAGCACTGAAAACAGTTTCAGGACAGCAATAATCCCAAATCTTTACCTCACTCAAATTAGAGGCTTCTCTTGGCACAAAAACGAAATAAACAAGATAAAGAGCGGTCATTACAGTAGTAATGACTTCTAAGACTCAAATAAAAGAAAAAGTACTGAAAGTAAACATTGGGTTATCTCCCAAGAGTGCTTTTCTTTAACGCCTTTGAGCTAGGCGCAGAAAATTGCGAATCAAGTAATATCGAGTGATGAAGCATCAAGCTCATAATTTGCTCTAAGAATAGAGTCAAAAAGTAATTTATTTCTTTTCCTAGGGAAGTGTTCCATACCTTTCTTTAGTGGGAATTGATACTTGATAGTGCCTTCCCTCATATCAATAATAGCACCTACAGTTCGAAGAAAGGGTCTTCCCAAAATAATAGGACATGAAGCATGGCATTCAACGTCCATAACAAGAAAATCAACGGGAACAAGGTTATTGTTAACCACAATAAGAACATCATTAATCCTTCCCAAAGGTTTCTTCTTAGCAACATCAGCGATAGGAACATCAAAATAACACTTTTCTAGTGGTGGTAAATCAAGCATGTCATAAATCTTTCTAGGCATGATAGAAATACTAGCACCTAGATCACATAAAGCATGGCAATCATAACCATTAACATGCATATTAATGATGGGTTCCCAACCATCTTCTAACTTCTTGGGAATAGAAGCTTTTTGCTTCAACTTTTCATCCCTAATCTTTATAAGAGCATTGGTAATATGCTTGGTAAAAGCAATATTTAAAGAACTAGCATTAGGAGTCAAAGCAAGCTTTTGTAAGAACAAAATAACTTCAGATATATTGCAGCCATCAACATCAAAATCATTAAAAGAAATAGAGCTATCATCTCCCACACTCCGAAAAATTTCAGCATTCTTTTGAGAAAAAGTTTTGGCAGTTTTAGGCTTTTTAGCACAAGGAGTGGGAGTTTTCTCTACACCAATCAAAGTAAGAGGGTTGCTATCAGTAGGAGCAACATCATTAGAGGTAGTAATAGTACATACCTTCATCTCTCTAGCCATCTCATCTTCTCTTTCCCACCTGGCATGCAATTCCGCTAACAATCTAATATTTTCATCAATTCTAACTTGGGTAGCATTAGCGGCAGCAACAATATTGTTCACATTCACATCATTAGGAAACACCTTTAATTTCAGAAGTTCAACATCATGAGCAAGGCTATCAACTTTAGAAGCAAGAATATCAATTTTGCCTAACTTTTCCTCAACAGACTTATTAAAAGCAGTTTGCTTACCGATGAAGTCCTTGAGCATTACCTCAAGCTCGGAGGGCGCGGCCCTAGTGTTGTTGTAGGAATTACCATAAGAGTTACCATAACCATTACCATTGGTAGAAGGATACGGCCTATAATTGTTACTAGCAAAATTGTTCCTATAGGCATTGTTATTAAAATTGTTGTTTCTAATGAAATTCACATCAACTTGCTCTTCTTGAGCAACCAGAGAGGCCAAAGGAACATTATTAGGATCAACATGAGTCCTATCATTAGCAAGCATAGCCATAATGGTATCAATTTTATCACTCAAGGAAGAGGTTTCCTCAACAGAATTTACCTTCTTACCTTGAGGAGCTCTCTCGGTGTGCCATTCGGAATAATTTACCATCATGTTGTCGAGTAGCTTTGATGCGGCGCCCAATGTAAGGGACATGAAAGTGCCTCCAGCAGCTGAATCAAGTAGGTTCCTTGAAGAAAAATTCAGTCCTGCATAAAAAGTTTGGATAATCATCCAAGTAGTCAGTCCATGAGTGGGGCAATTCTTTATCATAGATTTCATTCTTTCCCAAGCTTGAGCAACATGTTCATTATCAAACTAAGTAAACTTCATAATATTGCTACGCAACGATATAATCTTAGCAGGAGGATAATATCTACCAATAAAAGCATCCTTACACTTAGCCCATGAATCAATACTATTTTTAGTCAAAGACAACAACCAATCTTTAGCCTTTCCTCTCAAAGAAAAACGAAACAACTTGAGCTTAATAATATCACTATCAACATCCTTATATTTTTGCATCTCACATAGCTCAACAAAATTGTTGAGATGAGCTGCAGCATCTTCAGTACTAGCACCAGAAAATTGCTCTTTCATAACAAGGTTCAATAAAGCAGGCTTGATCTCATAAAAAGTGGTAGCAGGAACAGGTGGTGCAATAGGAGTGCAGATAAAATCACTATTGTTCGTGGTAGCAAAGTCACACAACTTGGTGTTTTCAGGAGTACCCATTTCAGCAAAACGAAAGTAAACAAGTAAAACAACTACCAAGGATTCTAATTTTTTTGGGTTTTTGATATAAAGCAATGCAGGTAAAATAAAGTAAAGTAAAGCAAAACAATAACAAAGTAAAGAATGTGTGTGCGAAGAACTCCCCTCGTAGAAGTCTTCTCTTCCTTCCCCGGCAACGGCGCCAGAAAAAGTGCTGCTGACTGGTGAAAGCAGGCGTCCTTGTGCGTGGTGAATGACTAGCCCGTTGGGAACCCCAAGAGGAAAGTATGATGAGTGCAGCGGCAAGTTTTCCCTCAGTTATGAAACCAAGGTTTATCGATCAGGAGAAGGGAGACGGTGACGACTGAAGGTGTTTGTGGAACCTGCACACACACAGACAAATACTTTGTTCCCAACTTGCGATGAGGTTGTCAATCTCACCGGTTTGCTTGAAACAAAGGTTATGAGTGTATCGAGTGGAAAACAGTAGTAATATGCTAGTAAAGTAAACAGTGCGGGAATAGTAAACAGGTGATTGCAATATGATTAAAATAGGACCGGGGTCCACAGTTCACTAGTGGTGTCTCTCCATAGATAAATAACATGCTGGGTAAACGAATTACAGTTGGGCAATTGATAGAATAAAGATAACGTGATATGTCAAGAAGATCACTATGAGATTCACTCTGGGCATTACAACAAAATACATAGACCGCCATCCAACTGCATCTATGACTAATAATCCACCCCCGGGGATATCATCCGAACACCCTAGAAGTATTAAGTTGCGAACAACAGATAATTGCATTAAGCAAAGTGTGTAATGTAAACAAAGCATATGCCCTCGAGCATATGAATGTTGTTTTCTCCCTAGTAGCAACAACACATCTACCACCTTAGAGGTTTCTGTCACTCCCCCGGGTGAAATAGAGGCATGAACCCACTATCGAGCATAAATACCCCCTCTTGGAGTCACTAGCAACTACTCGGCCAAGATAGCCACTAACAACGGAGAGCATGCAAGATCATAAACATCATAGAGATAATATAAGATAAAATTCAGTGCAGCAACTTAATCATAAACACCAATATTCATCGGATCCCAACAAACCAACATCATAGTATTACATAACGGTGATCTCAATTATGTAAGGCAGCTCATGAGATCTAAACATGAAGCACATGGTGGAGAAGACAACCATCTAGCTACTGCTATGGACCCATAGTCCAAGGTAGACTACTCACTCATCGCTCCGGAGGCAATCATGGCGATGAAGGAGACCTCCGGTGGCGATTCCCCTCTCCGGCAGGGTGCCGGGAAGAGCTTCTGGACCCTCCCGATCTTCGGGTCGACGGCGGCGGCGGATCGCGATGTATTCTGGAAAACTGATCTGGCCCTTAGGTTTTTCTCGTCAGGGGGTATATGTAGGCGAAAGGGGGCTGTCAGAGGTGGAGCCACGGGCCCTCACACGGGGGTGGCGCGGCCAGGGGCTAGGCCGCGCCGCCCCTGTGTGTGGGGGCCTCGTGGCCCCCCTCCGTCAGGTCTTCGGATGTTTGGGAGCTCCCCGATGAAATATGACTTCAGGAACTTGTTTCGTCCAATTCGGAGAATATTTCCTGTGTATCACTTCTGAAACCAAAAACAGCAGAAAACAGGGAACTGGCACTGTGGCACTTCGTTAATAGGTTAGTTCCGGAAAGCGTATAAAAATGCCACTAAGTGTAACAAAACAATAGGCAAATGGTGTAAAACAAAGCATGGAGCATCAAAAATTATAGATACGTTTGAGACGTATCAAATCCTGATAGAAGAAACTTAGCAACCATGTTATAACATGAAAAAGAACACAAACAAAAGATCATGAAAATGAAACAATGAAAGTCAAACGTGTGTTCAAATCATAAGGAAAAACATACAAATGGTTTTCAGCTTGTCCTTCATGAGAGAGCAAAACATAAATGCATAGGACACCTTCAAGTTTAAGAGGGTGACTAGATACAAATAATTTAAGCACAAGTGAAACCAACATCATGAATCAATCAATGAAATTTTGGGACAATGCACATTATACTCAGAATGACAACTATGCACTCTTAGACGGTGCATAAAGATAGAAGGTGGTGACTCAACATAAAAGTAAAAGAAAGGCCTTTCGCGGAGGGAAGCAGTGATTGCACCGCCATCCAACTGCATCTATGACTAATAATCCACTTGTGGCGAATCAATCCGAGAACTCCACAAGTATTAAGTTGCGAACAACAGATAACTGCATTAAGCAAAGTGTGTAATGTAAACAAAGCATATGCCCTCGAGCATATGAATGTTGTTTTCCCCCTAGTAGCAACAGCACATCTACAACCTTAGAGGTTTCTGTCACTACCCCAGATTAAATAGAGGCATGAACCCACTATCGAGCATAAGTACCCCCTCTTGGAGTCACTAGCAACTACTCGGCCAAGATAGCTACTAACAATGGAGAGCATGCAAGATCATAAACAACATAGAGATAACATAAGATAAAATTCAGTACATCAACTCAATCATAACACCAATATTCATCTGATCCCAACAAACACAACATATAGAATTACATAATGGTGATCTCGATCATGTAAGGCAGCTCACGAGATCTAAACATGAAGCACATGGTGGAGAAGACAACCATCTAGCTACAGCTATGGACCCATAGTCCAAGGTAGACTACTCACTCATCACGCCGGAGGCAAGCATGGCAATAAAGAAGACCTCCAGTGGCGATTCCCCTCTCCGGTAGGGTGCCGGGAAGAGCTTCTGGACCCTCCCGATCTCGGGTCGACGACGGCGGCGGATCGCGATATGTTTCTGGAAAAGTGATCGGCTTTTTAGGTTTTTCCCATCGGGGGGTCTTTATAGGCGAAGGGGCAGCGTCAGAAGTGGACAAGGGGGCCCACACCACAGGCTGGCGTGGGCCAGGGGTAGGCCGCGCCCCCTGGTGGTGTGGCCGCCCTCTGGCTCCTTTCCGTCTCCTCTTCGGTTCTCTGGATGCTTCGGTAAATATCTGGAACTCTGGCTTTTTTTTCGTCCAATTCTGAGAATATTTCCTGTGTAACTTTTCTGAAACACAAAAACCGCAGAAAACAGGGAACTGGCACTATGGCATCTCGTTAATAGGTTAGTTCCGGAAAATGCATAAAAAATGCCACGAAGTGTAATGAAACACTAAGCAAATGGTGTAAAAACAAGCATGGAGCATCAAAAAATATGGATACGTTGGAGACGTATTAAGCATCAAAGGAGAAAACCACAATAACATGCTCCCATATAATAAAAACAACGCATGATTTTTTCAAAGGCTCATTAAGCAATCTCAGTCATTTGAGACAAGTCATGCTACAGCAAAAACTACTAAGCATACTATCGAAACGACATCAAGCATGGCATGCAAAAATCTAAGCCATAGTCTAAATAAGCTCCCATTTGTACCACTATAGGCATGAAACTTTTTTCTCTTTTCCAACACCATTCAAACCTTTTTGAGACAACTCTTTTGATGAAAACCAACATAGACCAGTGGTATAAATACACCTTGATGCAAAGATATAAAAAGATCTGAACAAAAATCAAGGCAAAAAACGAAAACTAAACGCAGTACTAGAAAAAGAGAACACTCGTTGAACGATAAGAGTGAAAATTAGAGTGTTCTTGGCAATGAAAAACAGAGTGTGTCTTGTCCAAAAGAAATTTGTTGGGGTCCAACCATTTATTGTAGCAAACAAAACAAAAGAAAAATGAAAGCGAAAGTAAAAACGCTCCAAGAAAAACGCACAGAATATGAAGCAATAAAAATATAGTGTCTTGAAAGGTGACCTGATTTTTGCCGATGAAGAAGAGGTGCCTCGGGGCATCCCCAAGCTTTGACGCTTGTACCTCTTGGATATTTCTTGGGGTGACATGGGTATCCCCAAGCTTGAGCTTTTGTACATACTTCATCTCATCTCATCACTCTCCTTTCCTACACTTGAAAACTTCCTTCATACAAAACTTCACACAATTCTATTAGCAACATTAGTGTAAGCATGATAATAAATCTACTATTTTGGTTCAGTTTCAAACTCAAATATACCATCCATTAAAGCATAAGCTACTGTAGAAACTTCCTAAAAAGTTCCGTGATCAAAAGAACTCAAAAAAAAGCGATCGAGAGGCAAACACAAATAGTGGCAAAAATCTTTCAAAACAGAACAGCTGACAAAGATCGATTTTAACGAGGACCCAGGGACGAAGCTAGAAAAAAATGTGACTAGAGTCAGCTCTATAATATCTTTGTTACACTGGGGTCATTCTTCATAAATACACCTAAATTAGCAATGATTAGTGAGGGAATTGCAACTTTTCATTGGGGTCAGCTGACCCCAATGCGTATGAGGCAGCTCCGTCCCTGCGATGACCCTCTGTTGCTCAAATAGAAAAGTGCAAAACTAATAAAAGTTTGGAAATAACCTGGGGCATGTGCACAAGAAATCACAGATCAAAAAGATATGATGAGAATTTTCACGAATTTTTACGGTGCAGCGCAGAAATCTGTTTCAGGACAGCAACTTCCCCAAATCTTACCTTCCTCAAATTAGAGGTTCTTCTTGCCACAAAAACAAAATAAAAATGATAAGGAGAGGTCATTACAGTAGTAATAACTTCCAAGACTCAAATAAAATAAAAATTACTGAAAAGAAAACATTGGGTTATCTCTCAAGAGTGCTTTTCTTTAATGCCTTTGAGCTAGGCGCAGAAAGTGGAAATCAAGTATTATCAAGCAATGAAGCATCAAGTTCATAATTTGCTCTAAGAATAGAGTCAAAAAGTAACTTCTTTCTCTTTCTAGGGAAGTGTACCATACCTTTCTTGAGTGGGAATTGATATTTAATGGTGCCTTCCTTCATATCAATGATGACACCAACAGTTCGAAAAAAGGACTTCCCAAAATAATAGGACATGAAGCATTGCATTCAACATCCATAACAAGGAAATCAATGGGAACAAGGTTATTGTTAACCATAATAAGAACATCATTAATCCTTCCCAAAGGTTTCTTCTTAGCAACATCAGCAAGAGGAACATCAAAATAACAAGTTTCAAGCGGTGGTAAACCAAGCATATCATAAATTTTTCTAGGCATAATAGAAATACTTGCACCTAGATCACATAAAGCATGGCAATCAAAATCATTAACATTCATATCAATGATGGGCTCCCAACCATCTTCTAACTTCTTGGGAATAGAAACTTTTTTGTTTTAACTTTTCTTCCCTAATTTTCATGAGAGCATTCGTAATATGCTTTGTAAAAGCAACATTCATAGAACTAGCATTAGGACTTAAAGCAAGCTTTTGCAAGAACAAAATAACTTCAGAGATATTGTTACCTGATACATCTCAAATGTATCTATAATTTTTGATGCTCCATGCTTGTTTTTACACCATTTGCCTATTGTTTCGTTACACTTAGTGGTACTTTTATACATTTTCCGGGACTAACCTATTAACGAAGTGCCACAGTGCCAGTTTGCTGTTTTCTGCTGTTTTTGTGTTTCAGAAGTGATACACAGGAAATATTCTCGAAATTGGACGAAACAAGTTCCTGAAGTCATATTTCACCGGGGAGCTCCCAAACATCCGAAGACTTGACGGAGGGGGGCCACGTGGCCCCCACACACAGGGGCGGCGCGGCCTGGCCCCTGGCCGCGCCAGCCCCGTGTGAGGCCGCGTGGCTCCACCTCTGACAGCCCCCCTTCGCCTACATATACCCCCTGACGAGAAAAACCTAAGGGCCCGATCAGTTTTCCAGAATACATCGCGATCCGCCGCCGCCGTTGACCCGAAGATCGGGAGGGTCCAGAAGCTCTTCCCGGCACCCTGCCGGAGAGGGGAATCGCCACCGGAGGTCTTCTTCATCGCCATGCTTGCCTCCGGAGCGATGAGTGAGTAGTCTACCTTGGACTATGGGTCCATAGCAGTAGCTAGATGGTTGTCTTCTCCACCATGTGTTTCATGTTTAGATCTCATGAGCTGCCCTACATGATTGAGATCACCGTTATGTAATACTATGATGTTGGTTTGTTGGGATCCGATGAATATTGGTGTTTATGATTAAGTTGCTGTACTGAATTATATCTTTTGTTATCTCTATGTTGTTTATGATCTTGCATGCTCTCCGTTGTTAGTAGCTATCTTGGCCGAGTAGTTGCTAGTGACTCCAAGAGGGGGTATTTATGCTCGATAGTGGGTTCATGCCTCTATTTCACCTGGGGGAGTGACAGAAACCTCTAAGGTTGTAGATGTGATGTTGCTACTAGGAAGAAAACAACATTCATATGCTCAAGGGCATATGCTTTGTTTACATTACACACTTTGCTTAATGCAATTATCTGTTGTTCGCAACTTAATACTTGTGGAGTTCTCGGATTGATTCACCACAAGTGGATTATTAGTCATAGATGCAGTTGGATGGCGGTCTATGTATTTTGTTGTAATACCCAGAGTAAATCTCATAGTGATCTTCTCGACATATCACGTTATCTTTATTCTATCAATTGCCCAACTATAATTTGTTTACCCAGCATGTTATTTATCTATGGAGAGACACCACTAGTGAACTGTGGACCCCGGTCCTATTTTAATCATATTGCAATCACCTGTTTACTTTTCCCGCACTGTTTACTTTACTCGCATATTACTACTGTTTTCCACTCGATACACTCATAACCTTTGTTTCAAGCAAACCGGTGAGATTGACAACCTCATCGCAAGTTGGGAGCAATGTATTTGTTTGTGTGTGTGCAGGTTCCACGTTGCAGCTAGCAAGCAAAGCTTGGACGAGGCGCCATATATAAATTGTCCGCTGCTGACGCAAACTAGTCCGCATCACCTTCAGTCGTCACCGTCCCTCTTCTTCAAGAACGATATTAAACCTTGGTTTCTTAACTGAGGGAAAACTAGCTGCTATACTCATCACACCTTCCTCTTGGGGTTCCCAACGGGCTGGTCATTCACCACGCATCATTACCATCAACATCAAAATCATTAAAAGAAGTAGAGCTATTTTCTTCCATACTCCGAAAAAATTTAGCACTTTTTGTAGAAAAAGTTTTTGCGGTTTTAGGATTTTTTGCACAAGGAGTAGGAGTTTTCTCTACACCAATCAAAGTAAGAGGATTGCTAGCATTTGAAACAACATTGCTAGAGCTGGTAATAGTACATACCTTCATATTTCTAGCCATCTCATCTTCTCTTTCCCACCTAGCATGCAATTCTGCTAACATCCTAACATTTTCATCAATTCTAACCTGGATGGCATTCAAAGTCTTGCTTTCTTTCACATCATTAGGCAAAACTTTTAGTTTCAGAATTTCAACCTCAAGAGCAAGGCTATCGACTTTAGAAGCAAGAATATCAATTTTACCCAACTTTTCCTCAACAGACTTGTTAAAAACAGTTTGCTTACCGATGAAGTCCTTGAGCATGACTTCAAGCTCAGAGGGCGCGCCCCTAGTGTTGTTGGAGGAATTACCATAAGAGTTGCCATAACCATTACCATTGGTAGAAGGATACGGCCTATAATTGTTGCTAGCAAAATTGTTCCTATAAACACTATTGTTGAAATTATTATTTCTAATAAAGTTTACATCAGCATGCTCTTCTTGAGCAACCAAAGAGAACAAAGGAACATTATTAGGATCAACATGAGCTCTATAATTAGCAAGCATAAGCATAATAGTATCAATCTTATCACTTAAGGAAGAGGTTTCCTCAACAGAATTTACCTTCTTACCTTGTGGAGCTCTCTTGGTGTGCCACTCAGAATAATTTACCATCATGTTATCAAGACGCATTGTTGCAGCGCTGAAGGTGATGGACATAAAAGTACCTCCAGCAGCAGAATCCAATAGATTTCTTGAAGAAAAATTTAGTCCTGCATAAAAGGTTTGGATAATCATCCAAGTAGTCAGTCCATGAGTGGGACAATTCTTTATCATAGATTTCATTCTTTCCCAAGCTTGAGCAAGATGTTCATTATCAAACTGTCTAAACTTCATAGTATCACTTCGCAACACTATAATCTTAGCAGGAGGATAATATTTTCCAATAAAAGCATCCTTACACTTAACCCAAGAATCAATACTATTTCTAGGAAAAGATAGCAACCAATCCATAGCTCTTCCTCTTAAAGAGAAAGGAAACAACTTAAGCTTAATAATATCACCATCTACATCCTTGTACTTCTGCATCTCACATAGCTCAACAAAATTGTTGAGATGAGCTGCAGCATCATGAGTACTAACACCAGAAAACTGCTCTTTCATAACAAGATTCAACAAAGCAGGCTTAATCTCATAAAAATGTGCCTCAGGAGTAGGTGGCGCAATAGGAGTGCAGATAAAATCATTGTTATTGGTGCTAGTAAAATCACACAACTTGGTGTTCTCAGGAGTACCCATTCTAGGAAAACTAAAAGCAGACAAGTAAAAATAATAACTATAAAGGAACTATTTTTTTGTATTTTAGATAAAAAGATGCAAACAAAAATAAAGTAAAGCAAAATAATAACAAAGTAAATGATTGGAAGCGAGAGACTCCCCTTATAGAAATCCTCTTTCTCCCCGGCAACGGCGCCAAAAAAATTGCTTGATGGCGTGTAGATGTACGCCCAGTTGGGAACCCCAAGAGGAAGGTATGATGAGTACAGCAGCAAGTCTTCCCTCAGTATGAAACCAAGGTTTATAAAACCAGTAGGAGAAAGAACCAACTTTCGAAGGTTGATGCTCGCTAGCTTCGCGACAGCTCCGGACAATTTATATATGGCGCCTTGTCCACGGTGTAGCTTTGCACCAGCAGCAACGTGGAACCTGCACACAACACAACCAAGTACTTTTTCCCAACTTACAGTGAGGTTGTCAATCTCACCGGTTTGCTGTAAACAAAGGATTAAGCGTATCGAGTGGTAAAAGATAGTAGTTTGCAAGAATGTAAATAAAGCGAGTAAATGGTAAACGGTAATAACAGTGTAAAAGAATGGACCGGGGTCCACAGTTCACTAGTGGTGTCTCTCCATAAGATAAATAACATGCTGGGTAAACAAATTACAGTTGGGCAATTGATAGAATAAAGCAAGCATACAAATGTCATGAGGATCACTATGATATTCACTTGGGCATTACAATATAATACATAGACCGTAATCCAACTACATCTATGACTAATAATCCACCCGCCGAATGTCATCCGAGGAACCGTTGGGTATTAAGTTGCAAGCAAAAGATTATCGCCTTAAGCAAAGTGCGTAATGTAAACAATACAAATGTCCTTGAACACAAGATCGTTGTTTTCTACCTAGTAGCAACAACACATCTACAACCTTAGAGGTTTCTGTCACTCCCGCAGATTACTAGAGGCGTGAACCCACTATCGAGCATAAATACTCCCTCTTGGAGTCACTAGCATCTACTCGGCCAAGATATCTACTAGCAACGGAGAGCATGCAAGATCATAAACAACATAGAGATAACATAAAGATAATAATTCAGCAAATCAACTTGACATAGTATCAATATTCATCGGATCCCAACAAACACAACATGTAGAATTATACAATGATGATCTTGATCATGATAGGCAGCTCACAATATCTAAACATGAAGCACATGGAGGAGATGACAACCATCTAGCTACTACTATGGACCCATAGTCCAAGGTAGACTACTCACACATCACTCCGCCGGCAGGCATGGTGATGAAGAAGGCCTCCGGCGGTGATTCCCCTCTCCGGCAGGGTGCCAGGAAGAGCTTCTGGACCCTCCCGATCTCGCGTCGACGACAGCGGTGGCTTGCAGTATGTTTCGAGGAAAATTGATCGTGTCCTTTTAGGTTTTCTCATCGAGGGGAATATATAGGCGGAAGGGCGGCGTCAGGAGGTGGACCAGGGGCCCACACCAGTCCCTGGCGCGGCCTGGGGGTAGCCCGCGCCATGGGGTGGTGTGGCCGCGTCCTGGCTCCCCTTCGTCCTAGCTTTGGACTCCGTCACGCTTCAGGAAAAATAGGAACTTTGGCTTTTGTTTCGTCCAATTCTGAGAATATTTCCTGTGTAGCTTTTCTGAAACGCAAAAAATAGCAGAAAACAGGGAACTGGCACTGTGCCATCTTGTTAGTAGGTTAGTTCTGGAAAATGCATAAAAACGCCACAAAGTGTAACAAAACACAAAGCAAATGGTGGATAAACAAGCATGGAGCATCAAAAATTATAGATACGTTTGAGACGTATCAGGCACAGGTCTGGTTGGCACAGATGCTAAACCCAGCATCTACACCTGGCCCTAAAAACACTCGCCTCATCGTGGCAGCCATCGGAGAGCGAGTCCGCTTCCCCATGATCAAGGAGTTGATTCGTGCGCTCATAGCCAAGTCTACTTTCAAGGGCTTGGTTGTGGCGATCGCGACCCTACTCGTGCTTCACGTGGGTAGAGGTAGGAGGGTCGAGGAGGAGGAGGAGGACGAGGAGGCCCTCCGCCATGGATGACTGCCAGGCTTCATCCACAATGGGGTGACGATGCTCTTCCTACCTCCTACTCCACCACCGGCGATGCTGCCCCACGAGCTCCACGATCGGGAGCTTAGGGAGTTGCTGCGGATGGAGCGTCTACATCTGATGCTCACCGCACATGCCAAGTACCCACCCCTTTCCTCCTCCTCGGATACTCCGCGTTCTGCTCGTGTACGATGTGTACAAAATTTATTTTACACCAAACTTTTGTACTTTTGTAAAACCTATTTTTTGTTATATTACTATCTTAAAAAGTGTATTTTATAATATACAATTAGCACACTTACCTAGATGCTCCCTCGTTCCTATATATAGGGTGTATAGTTTTTTTGGCTAAAAAGTACATAATATAGGATGCATTTTTTGACCATGATAATATAGGATGCATTATGTTGCACCACTCGTAGGGACATTCTTTTAGGGTTTCAATTATGTTTCATTCTTATGTCGTGGAAACTCCTCTAATTTTTCACGTCAATTAGCCAGCATTAATGCTTCCCACTATTGATTTATCTTTTGTTGTGCATTTTTTATTTTTTGTGCCAAAACCTATATTCCCTATGTATAGGAATGGAGGGAGAATAATCTTTTGCTAATATTAATTTAGTTACCGTTAATATATTGAATGATATATATGTTGAATATATCCTAACAAATATCTTAATAGCGGTTTTGAGTGTATCATTACATGAACAAATTTGTAAATGTTCTAGAGTATAATTTGAACTGTTGGCTTGACTATGGACCTTTTCCCGCGTTGTTTACTTTATCTTACACGTCACACTATGTTTAATAGTAATCTGACATTGACTTGATAAACACATAGACTGATCACCAACGATGATAAACATATTATGGATTCTACAACTATGACAAGCATACGACCTGATATGTTAGGTTCATTGAAGTGTCTTCGCTGTCATCTAGCTTACAAAACTTTCCACACCACTTTCTTTAATAAAAAAGTCATGCACAACTTGGCTATCATAGTTTTCACTACAACCAATTTCCTATGTGATACACGCTTTCTGGTTAGGACTGTCTCCTACAAACAAAATAAACCTTGCTGAAACATTTACTTATTTCTTAGAGATCTTATATTTAGGAGGTGTTTGATTCCTAGCCATAATTTGCCAAGCCAAACTTTGGCATTTTGGTATGTGGTTGGTTCTTGTCACACTTTAGAATTTCCAAACTTCATCATTACTATGGCCCACCTATCATAGACTGAAATTTTTGCCAACTTTTGCCACACTATGTGGCTTCAATTTTCTTAGCCAAACTTTTGTGGCGGCCAGATTTGCCAAAATTAGGCTGGGTAAAATATGGCTAGGAACCAAACAGGTCCTTACTAATTTGGGGCGTCATTTGATCCTCCACTTTAGGAAAGACTTAATAAAAACTTTAGGAAAGATCTTATATTTACTTATTTCTTAGAGATTAGGAAAGACTTAACAAAATAAAGGACTCTGAACTCCGAGCACCCGTTTATATTGTGTATCACTTTCTAAGTAGTTTTTTTTTATAAGGACTTTCCAGATAGTTGTGGAATTGGAGCGGTGTAGAGAAAACCGTTCGTGCTATAAGATTTACGCTTAATCAAGGACAACGTTGTGCTATCATTTTAATGGAAATATGTACATTTTCCATGCAGTAATAATAAGAAAAGAGAAAAAGAAATCCCGGTGCACACGCATGATAGTGCCGCTGACGAGGGTTAACTCGACAAATGTCCTAGATGAAGGACTTAGGATCGGGGAGATAGGGCGTCGGATGAACTCGAAGGTAAAGTTAGTCGAAATAAGGGTGTATCGAAAGTAAACTTGGGTATTCAACCTGGCTTGCTTTCAATCTGCCCTCCACCGTCCCCTCCTGGCCCCTATATACAGGTGGCCAGGTCTCGAGGATCGGTTCGGGTTCGATACAGATTACAAATATCGACATACGGTAATAACTCGTATTCGACTATCATTACAATTGGGCCTAGCTTATCGGGCCTCAGGGGTACACAACTAACGGGCTCTATTATCTATACCCTTGTCAGTAGCCCCTGAGATTCTACCAGAATTTGTAGATTGTGGTTGAATCTCTAATCTTCAAATCTTCGACTTGATCAATTCTTCACATCTTCAAATCTTCGACTTGGTCTTTCGACTTATATTTCATAATATTTTGCTCGCAAGGGGTCTCGATGAACAAGCCTGACAACTCTGACGGATCAAGAGGTCAGTTAACTGCCGGAACAGATACTTGTCACCTACTTCAAATTCAATCCCCTTGGACTTGAATTCGGGATACCGGTCAAACTCACTCTTTTGCCTCATTTAGGACTTACAAAAAATGAGTCCCAGTGGTTCTCAGGGTACCCAGTGCGTCCACCAGGATTTTCTTCGCGTCGTAGACACGGATACATACCAGCAGAGCGCATCCATGTGCGTATACCAGGCCACACAGGACGGATCCCGGGGTCTTACCTTCGTGATAAATCACGGCATTCGAGTGTTGTTGCGATAACACAACTCGAGAATCTTATGTCGCAGTCAAATTTTGACTGAAAATATTCGGGTTTCTACAACCATAAAACTCGCTCCCGATGGGAGTAATCTCTCTTCATTTTGTCGACTACGTAGTCGAAGTTTTATCCTTCTTCATCTAAAATATTCACCATCTCATCTCTATCGGGTGCGCGCTCAGCGCTCCCGATGGGAGTAGCCCCCGAGTCTATGTTTGGCAACTTGTAGTCAAGCATAGGCTCAAAATTCAGCTCCTCTTTCTTCTGTGGATATCTTACTGTTGACGAGCCCCCAAGTCTGAGTCACGGTTTCCATATCGCATAATCCTTCCTCTTCTTCTTCTTCTTTTTTTTCCCTTTTCTTTATTGATATTATCGTCTGCCGTGCGCAGAATTTAACTCCCATTGTAAATTGTGTCTCACGGATTTTGATGCAGCCCGAAAGCCCAATAGTACGTGCTTATAAATAAAAGCGCCTGGTGATTAAGGTAGAAAACCCTAATTAAACTTCTCTTCCGCCGCATCCTCTTCTTCCTCCATCTAGGGTTTTTGCGAGGTTTTTTCTGCCGCGCTTCATGGCTGACGCTGGAGGTTCTCGTCTGAACCTTGGATCCCCGATGGCCCCACGAGGTAGGGGTCGCCCTCGTGGCAGTAAGAATAAGCCCAAGGTTGCTAGTGCCGCGGGAACTTCTTCAGATGCTCCGGTGAAGCGCCGTCCCGGCCGCCCACCTGGTAGCAAGAACAAACCGAAGGTGACTAGTGCCACTCCAGGCCCTGCCTCTCCTCCTCCTGCTGCGGCTGCTGCTCCTTCTGCACCCCCCCGTATCTTTTCCTTTCTTTGCATTGCCATGGCGCAGTGCCGTGAAATTCAGCGCTTGCCACTAGATTTCACGAAGTTCATGGATGGCCGCGAACTGCGAGAGGCGGTTCTTCGTGAACAATCTGGCGGTGGCATCCCCTATGAGGTAGAGGTGTGGTATGACGGCAACGGCGAGCAGTACTTCAGAGGTGGCTGGTCGCAATTTTCTGAGGACCACGACATCCATCAAGGTTTCATCATGGCGTTCGACTTCCACGTCGGTACGTCGAAGTTTGACGTGAAGATCTATAATGGCACTCTTTGCCAGAAGGAGTACGAGGCTTGAAGCCCTCTTTTATGTAGATCTGTTATCCATGTAATCTTATTTGAAAATGTCCTTCCTGCAATGATATCAATAAATATTCGTACTTTGTGTCGATTAACTTTTACTAGCATCATGAGAACAAGTCATGTTCTGAGATATGCTTTCCATATGTCGGGTTCTTTGCGAACCAATAAATGTTAAGATGATATCGGGTTCTTTTTATGAACCAAGTTTTCTTTGTATTTATCGGGTTGTGAAAACAACCTTATAGCGAAGAAAAAATCCCTCCATCTTGTTATAACAACTTTTTGTACGACCCAAGGGTTGAAGCCCCCGAGCGGAGAAGTAACACGAGAATCGTACAATTTTGTCGAGTTCAACCGAAAGAACCCGACCTATGGCCTCATGTTCTGGGTCCAGAAGGTTAACTCGAATATGCTGATCTTTATACTTAGTCTACGCGTAAAAACGCCGTAGCTGTTCTGCATTCCACGGGTTGGTTTCGTCCTTCCCGGTCTTCTTGTCTTGTAGTCGATATGCTCCGCCTGGTATTACTTCCGTGACGATGTAAGGTCCCACCCAAGGGGACTCCAATTTGCCATGGCTGTCTTGCCTAAGTCGCAAAACAAGATCTCCCACCACGAAGGATCGTGGACGAACTCGACTACTATGATAATTTCGTAGACTTTGTTGATATTGCGTAGCCCTTTCTAATGCTTTGTCTCTTGCTTCATCTAACGCGTCGACATCGTCTTGTAATGCTTCTGTTGATGTCGCCTCGTCATATGCTGTCACTCTTGGAGCTTCGTGTGTAATTTCGACTGGAAGCACGGCTTCTGCGCCATGGACCAGGAAGAAAGGAGTTTCTTGAGTTGCTGCATTGGGCGTAGTTCTTAGACTCCAAAGAACGGAGGGCAATTCTTCTACCCAAGCGCTCTTGGCTTTCTCGAGAGGTGCTAAAAGCCTCTTTTTTATTCCACTACTTATCAAGCCATTAGCTTTTTCGACTTGCCCATTTGTCTTCGGGTGCGCCACCGATGCGAATTTAAGCTTGATTCCCAATCCTTCGCAATAACTTCTGAATTCTTTTGAAGTAAAATTTGTCCCATTGTCTGTGATGATGCTATGTGGTACACCAAAACGAAAAACTATCGACTTGATGAAACTGATTGCTGCTGTAGAGTCTTGAGTTGTTACTGGGGTTGCTTCCACCCATTTGGTGAATTTGTCGACTGCCACTAGCATATAGACATGCCCTCCTGGCCAAGATTTGTGTAACTTGCCCACCATGTCGAGTCCCCATTGTGCAAAGGGCCAAGATAATGGTATTGTTTGTAGCTCTGCTGCTGGTGCATGTGGTCTGGATGCAAACCTTTGACATGCTTCACACTTTCGAACTATATCTTTTGCGTCTTCGATGGCTGTTAGCCAATAGAATCCCGCTCGAAAAGCTTTTGCTGCTATTGCTCTGCTGCTTGCATGATGGCCACATACTCCACCATGTATGTCTTTCAATATTGCTTGCCCTTCCTGGGGTGTGACACAACGCTGTAAAACGCCGGTGATACTTCTCTTATATAGTTTTCCTTCTAACACGACAAATGCTTTCGCTCTTCGAGTTATCCTTTTAGCCTCCACTGCATCTTCTGGTAGCTTCTTATTTATCATGTACGCAATATATGGCTGCATCCATGTTTCTTCTATCATCATGACCTCCTCTGGCTCTGTCATAGCCCCCAAGCTTGTCGTAGTAGTCGAACTTTTAGCACTTTTTATTGATCTTTCCGCTATTTCTTCCCAAAACACTCCAGATGGCACAGGTAAGCATTGTGATCCAATATTTGCTAAAGTGTCGGCTTCTTCATTGCTGTTCCTGCTGACATGAGAGACTTCGCATCCGTCGAACGTTCCTTCTAGATAATGGTACAAATTCTTGTAGGCCATCATGTTGTCATTGATTGTGTCACACCTGTTCATAACTTGCTGGACAACAAGGTTAGAGTCTCCAAATATCTTTAGGCGAGTTGCTCCACAAGCTTTAGCCATCTTCATTCCGTGCAGCAGAGCCTCGTACTCTGCCTCATTGTTAGAAGCCTGTGGGAAACTCATCCTTAGGACATACTTTAGTTTGTCGCCATGAGGCGATATTAGTACTACTCCTGCGCCTGCGCCTTGGACTCGCTTAGAACCGTCGAAATACATTGTCCAGGTACTCGATAAATCTGGTGGTCCGGTACTTTGCAGCTCGAGCCACTCTGCTGTAAAATCTGGCAGAATTTGCGACTTAATCGCCTTCCTCTTCTCATACGTGATGTCCATGGGAGACAGCTCTATTCCCCACAAAGAGACACGTCCCGTCGCTAAAGGATTGTTCAATATGTTCGATAGTTGTGCTTCGTTAACCATTATAATTGGGTGCACAGTAAAATACTGTCGTAGTTTTCGTGCAGTTGTGAAGACACTGTATGCTAACTTCTGATAATGCGGGTACCTCTGTTTGGTTGGAGATAGCACTTCGCTAATGAAATATACTGGTCTCTAGACGCCATGAGCTTTGCCTTCTTCACTTCTTTCGACTACTAGGACTGTACTTACCACCTGATGGGTTGCGGCGATGTACAGTAGTAGTGGCTCTTTTTCTTTAGGTGCGACCAGCACTGGCGGCGTGGAAAGCACTTTCTTCAATTGCGCAAACGCTGCGTCTGCTTCTTCTGTCCACTCAAATTTGTCGTCTGACTTCTTCATAAGTGCGTAAAAAGGTAGGGCCTTTTCCCCTAGTCGAGCAACGAAACGGCTTAATGCCGCGACTCGTCCTGCTAACTTCTGTACGTCGTGGAGTTTCGTGGGTTTCCCCATTGTTAGAATTGCTTGAATCTTCTCTGGATTTGCTTCTATTCCTCGTGCGGATACCAAGAATCCCAAAAGTTGCCCTGCTGAAACTCCGAAGGAGCACTTTGTCGGGTTCAGCTTGAGCTTGAACTTGTTCAGGTTGTCGAAGGTTTCTGCCAAGTCGCTGATTAGAGATTTCTCCTCTCTTGTGGTGATGACTACATCATCAATATAGACTTGTATGTTGCGCCCTATTTGGCTCCCGAGGCAACTCTGCATCATCCTTTGATAGGTTGCTCCTGCATTTTTTAGGCCGAATGGCATCACTTGGTAGCAAAACACCCCATACGGTGTAATAAAGGCCGTTTTTTCCTCGTCCTCTTTCTTCAGCTTGATCTGGTTATAGCCAGAATATAGATCCAAAAAGGAAAGCCTTGCGCAGCCCGCTGTTGAATCGATTATTTGATCGATGCGGGGTAAAGGGAAGGGATCCTTTGGACAATGCTTATTGAGAGATGTGTAGTCGACACATACTCTTTGTACGTCTGTGTTCTTCTTGGGTACTATTACTGGGTTCGACACCCAACTCGAGGTTTTGATTTCCCTGATGAATCCAGCACTTTCTAATCTGTGCAATTCTGACGCTATTGCCTTTCTCTTGGGTTCATCGAATCGTCGCAGTGGTTGCTTGACTGGTTTCGCCTTGGGATCTACATTTAATGCGTGCTCGACGAGTTCCCTGGGAACCCCTGGCATGTCCGATGGACACCAGGCGAAGATTTCCCAGCGCTCACGGAGGAACTCGACGAGCGCGCCTTCCTATGCGGGATCCAAGTTCACCGCAATTGATGTCGTCTTGTTTCGATCCGTAGGGTGGACCTGAATTTTCTTTGAGTCTTGCGTTGTGTCGAAAGCCTTATCTGGCAGGGATCGTCCAACGTCGGGTAGCACATTATGATCTGTTTCTCCTTTTAACCTCTCGTATTCTGCTGTCATGCCGAAGGTTTGCGCCATCTTATTGAATTCTCTATCACACGTGTTGGCTACCTCAAAGCTCCCTTGTACTGTGATTGTTCCTTTGGGTCCTGGAATTTTTAGCGTGAGATACGCGTAGTGCGGTACTGCCATGAATTTTGCAAATGCTGGGCGCCCCAGGATTGCATGATATTGTGACGGCCAATCCATGACTTCGAACTCCAGTTTCTCTCTTCTATAGTTTACGCTGCTACCAAAGCAGACATCGAGTTCTATTCTTCCCAAAGGATAGTTTGCTGCTCCTGGTACTATCCCGTGGAAAGAGCAATCTGTTGGCTTTAGACTTGTTGGTGAGATGCACATAGCCTTCAGTGTTTTAGCATATATTAAGTTTATGCCACTCCCTGCATCCATGAACACTCTTCCGATGTCGTATCCTCCTATTTGCGCTTTTAGAACCATAGGCGAGTGGCCCGGTCGAGGAACTTTCCGTGGGTGGTCTGCTCTACTGAACTTTACTGGTTGCTCTGACCATCGTAGGTACTCCGTGGTGGCTGGTGGTGATGATATTGCTAGGTTTATTTGCCTAGTGATGCTCTTCCGTTCTTTTTTCGACTTGGGCACCGGTTGAATCATGGCTGATATGTATACTTTTGACTCTAGGTGTCTGGACAATCTTTGAGTTTGATATCCTTGACTTCTCCGCTTTTCTCCTTGCCTTCCCTCTTGGCTTGAGCTCATTGCACCTTGCAACCTTAGGAATGTTCTGCAATCCTTCATCTGGTGATTTGAGACCCTTTTCCCGTCGAGATACGCATAGTGGATTCGACAAGGTCCGTATAACATATCCTCAGCCGAAGGACCAGAGTACCTTGATTTTTCTGTTCCTTTTGTTTGAACCCTCCTGCCTTCGTATCCTTCCTCTTCTTCTAGCATATATCCTGCGGCTACCTGATTTCGCCTTCCTTGGTTGCCTCCGCTGCGGTATCTTCTCCTTTGTCGACTTATTCTGTCGACTTCTGGTGAACGTCCTCTTTTGTTGTTATACGCGTCCTCTCCATCAGCGAATTTGTTGGCTTGTTCCATTAGCTCAGTTACTGTCGCGGGTCTTGTTCTTCCTATTTCTTCCACAAGATCTGAGCGACGAAGTCCCTCTGAAAAAGCATCTATTGCTCGTTCATCGGAGATGTCCTCTGCTGAGTTTTTGACTATACTCCAACGTTGTATATAAGATCGTAGCGTTTCGCCTTTCTTCTGCACACATGCTTTAACTTCTTCCAGTGATGCTGGGCGCTTGTAGGTGGAACGAAAATTTCTTGCGAATTGACTTTCGAGTTCCCCCCAGCTCCCGATAGATTCGTCGGGTAGGGTGTTCAACCAAGACCGGGCGGCTCCGGTGAGGTGTAGCTGCAAACTTTGCATTGCAGTCGCCTTTGTTCCCCCTAATATCTGCACTGCCTGTAAATAATCTGATAGCCACAAGGTGGGTTCCTGCGACCCGTCATACTTGCTCTGATCATGAGGTAATTTAAATCCTTTGGGTACTCGCGTTTTGCGAACCCTACGGGTAAAGCATAACGCGCCCATATCTTTATCATCGTCTTCGTAGTTTTCTTCCCTCCATGCATGCCGTGATTTATCTACTCGAGCTTGTGCTATTATACTTCTTGCGTCCTCCTTCCTTTTCCGTCGCTTTTCCTCTTCTGATGACTCACTATAATCATCATCTGAGCCATTATATCTGAACTTTTCCTTGTGTCTTCCCTTGTAGCTTGTCGACTTCTGCTTTGGGCTTTGATCCCTGATCTTTCCTTCTACTATTCCGAGGCTTCGTATCGCGGCTCGGTGCATATCTTCTCGCGGGTCTCCATGCTCTGGTCTTGTGGCTAGCAGATACGCTTGTGCCGCTGCTAGTGCTGCTTCTGGCGTTTTTTGTATCAGATCGTCTTCCTCCTCCTCTGGTTGCGGGGTCGGGCTCCTTGAGTACCCTTCTTCTCTGCCGTATGCTGACACCCCCCCTGTTATGCTTTGGATCTCCACGCCTGCCTCTGCTGTATTCTGAATCTTCACTATAATCTTCCTAATATTCTTCCCTTGATTCATTATTATTGTCTCGAAACATCATGTCTCTTTCCTCCCTTAATTTCTTCTTATGTTGGTATAGCGCATATTGATATCCCATTAGAACTTCTCTTCGCGACCCCTCGGGTACTTCTGTGCCATGATTAATGGCTGATGTAATTATCCTCCATTCACCAGCCGAGACATGGACTTTCTCTTTTTCCTTTTTGTTGTGATTTTTCACTTTGTCGACTTGCCTGTCGATTTTTTTGCTTCCTTCGCTGTTGTTTCCATCTTCTGCTTCAGTGATAATGACGCATAACTGATGTACTTTGGAGACGCCATTGCTTCTTCCGGCGAAGTCCTTTGTGTTGTTGTGTGTCTGATACACTTTCTCTTCTGAGTCGAAATTTTCTTCGATTTCGTCGCCTTCTGCGATTGACGCTTTCTCCAAGCTGACTAGCGAGTTTACCTCATTGGAAGAGCCTGATGACTCCAACGCTTCCTTTGTTTCGGGCTTTCTTGCCGGTGAATCTGGTTTTGTCGGATCTGAAAGGCGGGATGAACCCGACGGCCCGATGAAGATGCTCAAGCTTCCGATGGATAACTCTACTTCTTGACTTCCGTCGACTTCTGGACTGCTGTTGGCTAAAAGCGAAAAAGCCGTCGAATTCATGATTCCAACGCCCAGAGTCCCCACGGTCGGCGCCAATTGACGAGGGTTAACTCGACAAATGTCCTAGATGAAGGACTTAGGATCGGGGAGATAGGGCGTCGGATGAACTCGAAGGTAAAGTTAGTCGAAATAAGGGTGTATCGAAAGTAAACTTGGGTATTCAACCTGGCTTGCTTTCAATCTGCCCTCCACCGTCCCCTCCTGGCCCCTATATACAGGTGGCCAGGTCTCGAGGATCGGTTCGGGTTCGATACAGATTACAAATATCGACATACGGTAATAACTCGTATTCGACTATCATTACAATTGGGCCTAGCTTATCGGGCCTCAGGGGTACACAACTAACGGGCTCTATTATCTATACCCTTGTCAGCCGCTTTGTTGCGGATCATGTCAAGCCCAGATACACACCATTCGGGCCGTCAAGTAGGTGATCACATATCCTCAACAAATTCCCCCAAAAGTTTTCTCTATCACCCATTGCGTAAGAGATGATCTTCTTCTTCAATGACGATATATACTGGGCTCCATGGAATACGATGGTTCTTAGGATGTTGAGGGGTCCAAAATCGACATAGTACATCTTCTGGGAGCCATCTAGAACTGCTGACGTCGCATCATTTGCAACCTTCCTATCCTTCGCGTACAAATTTAGCAAATATAACTCACAAATGGGAAACAAGTTATGTTAGTCTGCTGAGGATCATAAGCATGGTGTTGTCTATACTAGACTAGCTGCATTATGCCCCCAAAGTAAATATAGCAGGAGTCGCAAAAAAAGCTTTAGCAGCTGAATGACCAGCTCTACATCTTTTGCTTGCACTTAATTAGTTCCTACACAATAGTAGTAATAGTTGCTCATAAAAGCTAGGATACAGTGGTATCTGGAAAATTTTAACCAGAATGCGGCATTCTTTGGTACTTGGTTGATTCAAAGATAACTAGGTACTTACATCCCCAATATAAGCACCGAGCGAAACTCCTTCAGAAATAAATTTCGCTAAAACCCAAATTGACACCTTGGCCGGCCAACGGGTGGATTGTACGAGCAACATCACCAACTAGTGCTAGCCCTTTTGAGACACAATCATGGGAATGCATCATTGACAACGGAAATGCCATTCTCTCAGAGATCAACTTAAATTAAGAGTTCAACTTATATTGTAAAATGATAAAAGTTAAGAAATTCCAATCAAGAAAAATAAACTAACTTAAAATAACGAATATACACCCTCTTGGATTGAGAAAATAAATAGTCTATACCCCCTGTTGATTTAAGTTCATCATGGGCAGAATCAAAATTAAGAATGGGCTAGAAGTATGACTCACTGAATACAAAGCTAATTACTCCAAGATATTAAAAAGTTGACCACATCATCTTTCCTCAATAACAAATTTGGTGTACTCCCTATGTCTCAAAAAGGATGTCTCAACTTTGTCTAGATACATACTACATCTAGACACGGTTTTAGTGTGTAGGTGCATGCATATCTAAAAAAAGTTGAGACATCTTTTTTAGGACATAGGGAGTACATCAAATAGCATAGTCAGACTTGCCATTTGACCACTTTGAAACCCTTTTTCTCAAACATGCACACTAAGTGCAATAATATTTTTCATTTATATCTTAGCCACCAGACAACTTGAAAAATTGAAAGGTTAAAAGGAGAATTTCAAATTTTACTTGGTTATACAAATAATTCGAATTAACATTAAAGGTTCAAAGTTAGATTCATAAATAATTTGAGTTGCTACATGTCATAAGCAATAAGCCTCAAATATCATCACAATATATTTTGCACAACAGTATATTCTATTATCTCAATGCAAGATTTTTCAGTGTATGTTGCACCAAATATAATCATTTTGGAATTTGCAAACCAATACTATTAAAATCCAATCAAATGTAGAGTCCCATTGGCGCAACTCCTTCGGCACATATGATACCTGAGAATAGCACCTAACAAATATTATAGTTGCCAGTCAGAAGACCAGAACTCCTTCAACGCATATGATACCTGTGAGAACAGCACCTCGCAAACATTATAGTTGCAATACACAACAAACACTTCTGAAAGGAGTTTCATATATTGACATTACAGAGTTAGAATCTCTCAGAAGGAGTAACACTCATGATTGCTTGAAGCAGTGGTACAGGGCATTATCTTTGGTTGCAAGATCAGATGGGACTACCTCTCAACGTATCATTGGTCATTCTGGTACAAGGATACATTCTTATTACATTGACAGTTTCTGAAGTAGCCGAAGGGGATACCAAAAGAAGTAAGTCCAGAACAGATTTCAATTGATATGTCAGTTCTCAGAGTGATGATCCATCTGCTGTACCAGATAAAAGAATAACTTCCAGAGAGATTTTTTAACTCCAAGATGTTCTTCTGTTGAAAGACGCATCATGAATTTGTGAGAATGGTTGATTGGGCCGACAACCTGCCTTTCGTTCTATGAATCGAAACAGAGAAATCTGGAACTTGGTTGAGATATAATCGGTTTCAAGTGAGAGGTAAATTGTGTTTTAAGTCACCCTCACAAATAAATGTTGGTGGTACTTATTCACAGTAAATAGCAACATCGTTAATGACTTACTTTTGTAGCAAATCTTCACTGTTGCTCCTTTTAACTTGTTTTAGTGGCTAGAAGAAGCACCTCCATTTACCATATGCCCAATCTGAACCAATACAACTTGATTGCAAAAGCGTGATCCTGTGTACTGCTGCAAGAGGTCACATGAAGCAATCGTACCTGAAGAAATTCAGTGGTCGAACTGCAGGGAAGAAGTTGGGATCCTGTCACCGCGTTTCAGGGGACGTGCAGGGCAGCCTCCCGTGCAGGCTTTGGCGACGCTCTGGCAGTGGGCGGCGGATGGCGGGATGCGCAGGGAGTGCTGCGGCGGCAAGCGGCGAGCGGTGCGCCGGCGGAGTGCTGTGACGTCGGGTGGGTGCCGGGAGTGTTGCAGCAGCGAGCGGTGCGCCGCCGGAGTGCTGCGACGGCGCGCGGCGCTGGGAGTGCTGCGGCGGCGAGCGGTGCGCCGCCGGAGTGGTGTGACGTCGGGTGGGTGCCGGGAGTGCTGCGGCGGCGAGCGGTGTGACGGCGGGCTGAGGAGTGAGGATGTCGTCGGCGTACCAGTACCACGAATGAACAGTCGGCTGCCTCGATTTCGCCCGATGTCGTCGGCGCACCGGTTTGGAGGGCTGCCTCGATTCCCCCCTGACGACGGCTAGGAGGAGGCCGAGGAGCGACAGGGATACGACGGAGGGAAGACCGCGGGCGGCGACTGCGATGTGTACGCTCTGTCTCAGTGGTGATGACTAGTCAACAGGGCTATTGTTATTTTCTCTGATTTATTTATTTATTTTTGCTTAAAAGAACCGTGGAAAAAGAGCACACAACCCGCGCAGCCGATTCAAACTGAAGCAAACTCGCCGTCGCCGGTTCACCACCACCGCACCACCGTGGGCCGCTCCACCACAGCACCACCGCACCCCAACCCTGCGCCGCCGCTCCATCCCGTCCGCTCCGCTCTCCAACCGTTCGCCGCCGCTCCACCCCCTCCGCTCCAGACGAATGGCGGCCGTCTTAGCGTCACCGGAGTTGCGACCGGCCGCCGCAAGGCCGCGTCGCTGGCTACTTCTGCCCGCCAGTACGTCCTCTCGGAGTCGTGCCGCGGCGACCCGCCGGACCGCATCCTGCCCCTGGCGCGGGGGCCGGCGGCTGCGGCGAGCCGGCGACCAGGGTCGAGTGTTAGCCTGACAGCTGAGGCCGATGCCAGGCTGCTGGCCCCACCTGTCTGGGAGGACCGATCATTCGAAACTGCGGGCCCCACCCACTGCCTCCTTCTTCCTCCTCTCTTCTTCCCTTTCTTCTCCGCATTCACCCCTTTCCGCTCGCAGTATCCTCCTCGCTCACGACACCAACGCAATGGCGGAAGAGCAACCCTTGCTTCCTCGTCAGCCAGCACCGCCCCTCCTCCTCCCAGCCACCCTGCCACCGCAGAGTGCGGTCTCCGCCTCCCGCTCCTCCTCCGCCTCTGCCTCCCGGACCTCCTTCTCGTCCGAGCGCTGATCGCCTCGGGACCAGCAAGCCATGCTCTTCGCAAATTCATCGTCGCCTTCGTCAAGCAGGTGTGGGGTGACCACCGCAGGGTCGAGGACTAGGCTCAGACCATCCTCTCGGGGCGCCGTCCCCGTCTTCCTCGTCGGGTCATCCGCCATCTCGTCATCAGGGTGGCTAGGGAGCCCGCGCCGGAGTTTCCGTGGGTGCAGGATCTCGTCAAGGCGCTTCTCACACGCGCCACCGCCCAGGGGTTGCTGGTCGTCCTCGCCACTCTCATCCTCATGCACGCGGGCCAAGGCAGAGCCAGACCAGAGCCGGAGCCGGAGGAGGCTGAGTGTAGAAGGTTAGGGGAAGAGAGATTGGCGGAATATGGTGGATGTATTATTGAGCCTCTTGGGCGAGTACATATAGGAGTTATTCAAGCCTTGGAAGCCAAGGAACCTAAGGAACCTTGGAAGCCAAGGAACCTGTTACCTTGGGAGCTAAGAAACCTATTACTCTAACATCCCCCCGCAGTCGTAGCGGTAGCGTCGTGAACAACTGGAACGCCATGAACGGTCAGACTGGAGAGAGACCGAAGTAGACCAGTGCGCAGACATCCCCCCGCAGTGGTAGCAGGAACGTCGTGGACGGTGTCACGTCGCAGAAGCTTGGACTGTAGAGAATGCTGGTGAGGAGCTCAGGCGAGGTGGTAGCCCTTGTGCCGATATCGAGGGAGCCGAGAGCGGTGGGTGCTGCAACCTTGGTCGAGGTAGCCGTGCGAAGGGTCGCCGTGGTCGATGTCGTGGCGAGTGCCGATGACGAGGTAGCCGCAGATGAAGCCGTAGGCGCGTAGGGAGCTGTAGAAGGACGGAGACGCGTCGAGGCAGTCGTCGAGGAGAGCGATGCCGAAGTTGATACAGTCTAAGCCATCGAGGACGAGGTGCGGCCATGGCTTTGCCAGAACCAGGCGCACGTCGGGGACGAAGGCATACTCTGGCTGTGCCAAAACTGAGTACGCGAAGACGAACACGGGGACGAGGCGCTGCGACCAAGCTTGCCAGACTCGGGAACGCGTCGGAGATGAAGGCAAGCACCGGTGTTGCCAGTACCGGGCATGCGAAGAACGGGACCAGTTGAAACAACTTCACGCCATGTCGGAGAGGAGACGAGCAGAGAAGGACTCCACGACGGTTGCGAGGCGCAGAGCGGCAAAGAGAGAGGATGCCACTGCAGTCTGCGGTTGTCAGAGTAGACGAGCAGGTGTGGTTATGAACAAGGTGATGACGCTAGCGATGAAGTCGTGCTGGACATAGATGCAGAAGGCGGCGAACCAGCGACGACCAAGAGTGGTCATGCTAGATGCCTAGACAAGCAAAGGGGTAGTTGGCGGGACCTGCGACGGCCAGGAGGGCCATGCAGGTTACCTTTGGAGATGCGGCGGCGGTACTCGAAGTAGGCGAGGAAGAATCCAGCGGCGCGACAAAGACCATGCGCGGACGGCGACAACCCGCGCCGAGGGAGGTGGCGCGGTGGAAGCCAGCGACGTCCTCGCGAGGTGACGGCGATGACCGCGTGCAGCGACGCAACGGCCCGATGGGACGGCGCGGCTGCAGGGCGCGAGTCGGTGCAGCGGCGTGAGAACCACCAGCGACGTGCATGCCGGAGAAGGCACGTTAGTAGCCGGCGGCAGGGACCAAAGGTAGCGACGCTACAGCCTGAATGGGCGACGCAGTGGCAACCCTATGCTCGAACGGTGGTAGGCGCGTGCTCGGGGATGTACTTGGCGGAGACGTGCGTCAGATCGGTTGATCAGACCGACGGCGGCGCTGTTCGCCAAGTCCTTGATGACGGCACACAGATCGGAACCCGTGGCGTCGTTGTCGGTGAATTCCCTGGCGATGACGGCGAAGACGGACCGGCGATGGAGACCGCGCAGGCGTGGAGCCGGCAGTGACGCACCGAGGCATCCCTCAGACGACACGTCCAACATTGCCGCGGGGTTGGTGAAGGCGAGCCGGCCAGCGCGGAGTCAGCACCGGCGAGACGACCGCGGCAGCCTACCGAGGTAGGCGCAGCAGCCGGCCGAGGGATCGCGACAACCGGCAAGAGCCGTCCAAAACGGCGACGGCGCCAGCGTGTCGGCCACGATAGCCGGCGTCTAGGTGGCCACCGGCGCAAGGTCAACACCGAGGTTGGAGTAGAGGCGCTTGGTGACGGCGGCGGTGGGCGACTCAATCCGATCTAAGATCGGTAAACCAAAAAGAAAACGCCGGTCAAGCGACCGGCAAGAAAAAGACGTAGGGCAGCCGATCAACCGATCGGCGGACGAACCCTAATACGGGCGGTGCGGCCCCCGACGGAGATCATGGAGATCGACCTCCCCGGGGGCGGCGCGGTGCGGAAGCGGGGTGGCGGCTAGGTCAAGGATCTTGCCGCTCTGATACCATATAGAAGGTTAGGGGAAGAGAGATTGGCGGAATATGGTGGATGTATTATTGAACCTCTCGGGCGAGTACATATAGGAGTTATACAAGCTTTGGAAGCCAAAGAACCTAAGGAACCTTGGAAGCCAAGGACCCTATTACCTTGGGAGCTAAGAAACCTATTACTCTAACACTGAGGAAGCCCTCCGTGATCGAAGGCTTCCACACTTCGTCCACGAGGGATTGCGCACCATTGTTTACCCGCCTACTCCACCGCCAGTACCTCCTTTCCGGATGCCGCTCCGTGAGAGGTAGGCGACCGTGCGATCACTCCTCTGCTTCAGTTGCGAGAGCGTCAGAGTTTGCTTGTTTTGTTCATGAACAGCGAGCTGAGGCTCATTGCAAGGATGGAGGACATCCAGCGCTATATGAAGGACAAGGAGAAGCTGAACAACGGCCAGACCAACTTAAGGTGATTGCTGAGTCCACTCTACACAAGCACGTACCTCTATGAGTTAGGAGTGGCCTGAATTTGTGAATGCGTGCATCTGAATTTAGGCTCCATAAGTTTGTAGTTGGATTGGATGGGAACTAGGAGTCGCGAGTGGTATGTTGTTTCTGATTATGATGAGGTGAACAACGGATGTTGATCTAATATGTGCATCCACTAATAGCCTGTGGAGAAACTTGCACATGTGACGTCCCCGGTCTCGTTCATGGCCAAGGCTGATCCAAACAAATTTTAATTTACACTAAATTTTTGTAATTATGTATAACCTATTTTCATTAAATTATAGTCTTAAAAAGTGTATTTTATAATATACAGTTAGTAGGCTTAACTAAATACTTCCTCCATTCCTATATGTAGGGTGTATAGTTTTTGGCTAAAAAGTACATAATATGGGATGCATTTCTTGACCATGATAATATAGGATGCATAGTCTTGCACCAGTCGTAGGACATTCTTTCAGGGTTTCGATTACGTTTCCTTCTTATATCGTGGAAACTCCTCTACATTCACACGTCAATTAGCCATCATTAATGCTTTCCAATATTTATTTATCTTTTGCTCCATATGCATTTTTTTAATTTTTGTGCCTATACACCCTATAAATAGGAATGAATTGAGTATAATATTTTGCTAATATTAAGATTTTTAGTTATCTTTAATATATGGAATGACATATATGTTGAATATATCCTAACAGATATCTTAATAGCGGTTTTGAGTGTATCATTAGATGAACAAATTGTAAAATGTTGTAGAGTATAAATTGAACCGTTGGCTTAACTATCGATTTTCCCGTTGTTTACTTTGTCTTACACGTACACTGTGTTTAATAGAATCCGACATTGACTTGATAAACACATAAACTGATCACCAAAGATGATAAACATATCATGGAGTCTACAACTATGACAAACATACGAGGTGATATGTTAGGTTCATTGAACTGTGTTCGCTATCATCTAGATTACAAAACTTTTCACACCACTCTCTTTAATAAAAAGTCATGCACAACTTGGCTATGATAGCTTTCATTACAACCAATTTCCTATGTGATACATACTTTTTGGTTAGGAGTTCCTCCTAAAAAAATAAACATTGCTTAAACATTTACTTATCTCTTAGAGATCTTATACTTACTAATTCGGGGCGTCATTTGAGCCTCCACTTTAATCGTTGGAAAGACTTAATAATAACTTTCTGATTAGAATTCTATGCTTGGGAAGCGAAGTCTTAATTATTTTCAAGGATACACCCTGGGAGATGTATCGGTTTCATAGAAGAAGAGGCCAAGACGGCCGGTACAACGCTAAAAAGGCTACTCGATAAAAACGCAATGCCACACGGCTTAACCCTCAACCCACACAAACAAACGACAAGGACTCGCCTTGTACTTTATTCAGCCAAGAATGGCAAGAAGGCGATATACCGGGAATCTAGGCCGTGCCACAACCAAATATGGGAGCCTCACTAGACTGTTTCGAACTCCGGGAAGGCATAAGCCAACGCACTGCCCGCCAAAAAGCGCGTTAGAGTCGGCGAGTGAGCAGCGGGGCTGAACCCGACAAAAAAAGTCATTGATCACGAAGCACCGTCGGAGGTATACATAGCGCCCCGAACATCCACGCTTTGAGCGGCGGCCACCGTTGACTCCAATACGCCCATCAACGAAGGCGTTGGATGCACTTATCCATGGAGCCTTTTATTTTGATTAAAAATTCTTCCCATTCATTATTTTCAGGACGTGGGCTAAGTCTACTGATGATCAGTAGAACGACGTCATCATATTTCAGTTGCAACATAAGTTGCAACTCACCACTAGCACGAACCATGAAGCAAATTTAACGGTTTAGATATATCATTTCTAGTTGCAACCTTACTTACAACTGAAAAAATCTTAGTTACAACTCAACTTGCAACTCAAATGCACGAATCCAATACAAATCTAAATGTTTAAGATTCTACTAAGCTCTAACTTAGTTCTCAGTGAGAACTAGCAAAACCGATAGAAGTGTAATCTATATTTCACATGACAGATGTGAATTTGGCACCATACAGCACGATAATTCATGTACCACATGCGTAGCATAAATCAACATGAACAAGCTGAAATACAAACCTGCGTGAGAAAAAATCTTGCAGAAAAGTCGGCCATCCGCTTCTACTGATATCCGCGACGTGCCTTGCAACGATGTGTCCAACCTAGCAAAAACAAAGGACAATGGCCGATGATTGAGTCGGTCGACCCAAATTAAATTACACACATATAGCAGGCCCGTTTAATGAAAACATAGCATGGCTACCTCGTGGGCAAGAAGGCCGGCAATCTCATCGTCGCTGGTAGACTGGGCGAGCAATCCAGTGGAGACAATAATTATGCCATTGGGCATGATCCGTGCATCTGGGTAGTCATCTTTTGCAAGGAACACCTCCTAGTTTAGGCTATCACTCGTGGAGAACGGGGCTTTAGTTCCGGTTTATACGGGTTTTTAGTTTTGATTGCGCAATTGGAACTTCTGAATTAGGACTAAAGACATCCCTTTAGTCCCGATCATATTACAAACCGAGACTAAAGGCCCACCATGTGGCCGCTGTCTGATCGTTCGTAATACGAACCATGACTAAAGAGTTTCACGTGTGGCAGCCTCTACCTCTTCCTTTTTATTTTTCTGCATTTTAATCCCGCAGCTTCTCTACTTGGCCAGTGAATTCTGGAGTTTTTTTATCGGCCTTGAGATAGACGTTGTATAATCTTTTCTTCTAGATATTGAATTGTGTGTGTTGAAGTGTATAAGTGAATTGTCTAGCCCTTTCCATCAGTTCGGACTTTTGGTTGCATTGGTTAGTGCATGGAGTTCAAGTCCTGATTTTCGCAATTTATTGTAAAATTACTGTCGTCCCCCTTTGTGTCCACATGTTGACTTTCTCTTCTCCCGTCACACGTGAGTGGGGGTGTTGAAGTGTATAAGTGGATTGTACTAGCCCTTTCCATCAGTTCGGACTTTTTGGTTGCATTGGCTAGTGCATAAAGCTTGACATCTTCTTGAGAGTCCACTGCTGGACTTTCGACCTCATGTGTTTGAATATCTTTATTTGTGCCATGTTTCTAAAAAGCCCATCATCATTTTGAAATTGGACTTTGCGAAGGCGATTGACACTATAGAACATGATGCAATTCTCCAAGATATGAAGTTCAAAGGGTTTAATCAGAAATGGTTAAGCCGGGCTAAGGCCATTATGTCTTCTGGCATCTCTTCTATCCTGCTAAATGAAATTCCAGGCAAACAATTTGAATGCAAGTGAGGAGTGCGGCAGGGAGATCCCATCTCTCCTTTGTTCTTTCTATTTGGCTCTGATCTCCTTCAATCGTCCGTCCATGATTTGGTTCTTCAAGGATCTTTTCACACGCCTATTCAAACTAATGATATGGACTTTCCAATAATTCAATAAGCGAATGACGCATCGCTAATTTTATCTGCGGATAAATAGCAAATTCTGGTGTTGAAAGAAACTTCAGTGAAGTTTTCCAAATCAACTGGTCTTAAGATAAATTTCAGCAAGTCTCAAATGCTACCCATTAATGTTTTTGATAAGGACTTAAACCTCTTGGCCCAGGCTTTTCTTGTCAAGTGGGTCACATTCCTTTTACCTATCTTAGCATGCCCTTAGGAATGACTAGACCAATCATTGCAGAGCATTTGTCTTTGGTGTGCAGACTGGAAACAAAATTGACATCTAGCTCCAACTTTATGTCCCAAGGGTCTAGACTTCAATTAATCACCTCGGCGCTTGCTTCAATGCCTTTACATTTTCTTTGCACTTTGCTACTCCCTCCAGGGCTTACAAACCAATTTGATAGAATCATAAGACAATGCTTATGGAGGGATAAATTTGATGAGCCCAAACAATCTCTTGCGGCATGGGACATGGTATGCTTACCTAAACAAAATGGAGGATTGGGAGTAATTAATTTTCAGAAACAAAATGCAGCCATTCTCACCAAGTTCTTGGATAAATTCTATAATAACTTGGATATCCCTTGGGTTCTATTAGTTTGGCATTCTCATTATTCAGATAAGATCCCGCATGCAAAAAACCTCTGTGTTGGTTTTTGGTGGAGAGATGTGATGAAACAAGTGGGAAATTAGAGGCGTGTCAGCGGTTAAGCATGATAGAGGGGACACTTTTCTGTTTTGGTCAGACAATTGGTCATTAAATGGCAGTATCAGAACCTATCAAATTGAGATTTCCAAGGTTGTTCTCCTATGTCTTGGAGGAAAATATGTCAGATATGGCTGAGCTCTTCTATAGACCTTTGTCTAATCACACATTCCAAGAATTGGGAGAATTGCAGATGATAATGCAAAACCACCCTCTCTCCGATCAAGTGAGCAGATGGACATATGCATGGGGCGAAAAATACACTTTAACTCAGTTCTACAGTCACATTCACAAACATATTCAGGTTCTAGGAGTACTAGTAATTAGAACGTGCGAAAGCACGTTAGGTATTTGGTACCGGCGCAATACAACTCTAAACTAATTGTGTCTATAAAATAAAGAAAATTAAACATGTAGATAAGAAGGTCAGAATCGTCAAAAGAAAAATGTCTATGCAATATGATAGTCTCACGGATTTCTTGTCAAAGTAAATGTGTGTAAATAGAATTCCCCAATTTTAAAATAATTTAAAATCTAGAATTGTTGCAAATCGGATAGCTTTAAATTTGTTCAACATTATAGAAAACTATATCAACATCTAAATCACCAATATAGTTTCCTTAGATTTATTGTAAAAATAATTTTTTGTACTATATAGATTTGACATAGTTGATATTAGCATATTTTTTTCATAAACTCGGTCGCACTTAGAGAAATCTAACTTAGGATAAACATTTGACTTGAAATGTTTTTATTTGAGGAATTAAATTATAAGCATCATACAACTATAGTCGTTCCACCCAGTAATCAACTATAATTGTGGGAATCATCTTCTATTCAAAAATAAATGTTATCAGTTTCCACGGCTAACTCCTCCTATTAAAAAAACAATGCAAATTTGAGGTTGTTTATCAATAAAAATCGATGAACTATTTGAACTATGAAAAGGTGCATTTGATTGATCACATTTTGCACATAATAGCATATTTATAAACGCTAAGGTAAATTCCCAGTCCAGTACAGTATTAATAAGAAAGTTTTATAAGAGAAAATACAAACCGCTCCATGTAATTATAAACGTTTTTTACATTTATCTCTCTCTAACATTACTATTTCTGCGCTTTTACCATTTACCAAGGCTGCATGCCCTTTCATGTTGCCTGGTCATTCCCCAATACCTTCTTTTCCTAGTCGCTTGCATGCACTCTCTCGTCATACGCTTTTATTATAGTGCTACATGCACTCTCTCTCTCTCACGTGAAGTAGCTATAAAATTCCAGAGAGAGCCCGATAGTAACAGCTGACGGCGAGTGCGACTGCGACCATACAAAAGTATTCAAAGTGGTGGCAGCACAGTGATAGAGTCAGGCGCGTGAATCCCTGCATATTTGGCCGTTAGATGCGCTTATCGGACGACGTACATGGAGCCACGCAGCTCTCTTTTTAAAGCCAGTGCATGTGAGCCATTGGAATGATCCAACGGTGTATATAATAAGCTATTCGCATACTATAGGAGTATAGATATAGATACAAGTGGCAATGGAAATCTTGCTGCATGTTGAAGACAAAAGTTTTTGCGTGGCAGGTGTTGCGTGATCGTATTAATACAAGGGATATGTTGCAGTGTAGACACTAGAAGGTGACGGAAGAGGTTCACTGTGAGTTATGCCCGTCTAGAGTATATGAGGACCACCGTATCCATCTCTGCTGCGAGTGTAAATTTAACAAACGTATTGGAATTATTTGCAAATTGTATGGCCAGTTAGCGATGATTTGCAAACAGTGATATCTGAGGCAAAAAGAATTTTCAATAAGCCATTCTTTATGGAGGTCCTTATCACAGCTTGCTGGAATATCCGGCTGGTCAGAAATGGGAAGATTTTTCTTCAAGAGAGGCTTTGTTTGCAAGATGGAAAGCAAAGTTCATTCATGATATCTCTCTCCTTCAGTATAGGATCAAGAGCAAACATAAGGATAGATTCTTTGCTTGGATTAATTCCTTACCATAGGCCTGGGGTGTCTTTTCTGTAAATATGTAATTTCTTCTTTTTTATCTGGTTTTTTATTGTACATAAATTTGGTGGTTAGTAAATTGCTGTGGGGCTTTTTGCCTCACAGTCCAGGGTCAAAAAAAAATAGTTATATTACCGGCATTCTAAAAACCATATATTTTTAGGCAATTTACACCTTCTAGCTTTGTTGCCTCTATGAAGCCACCTCCATTCAAGCGTACACACATTAAGTAGTGCGTGGGAGCAGTTCTTTGGTTTCAAACCATAAACAGATATATCGCTACTAAGGGCAAATCTAAGGGAGAACTTTGTTTTTGGGAAAACATTGTTGACCTGTATCAATTGGCAAATACACGTGGGATGCGCTCGAGGCTAAGTTTGAGGTCTTGGACGCAAGCAGTAAGCGGTATGTCATGGAGCAATTCTATGACTATAAATTTGGTGTAATTTCTGATCTAATATATGAAAATCAATATTATTTGATCTATCTTGAAAATCACATTCTTACAATTGTGACATTGTAGCCATCAAAAAGATGTTGTAGAAACTAATTTGTAATTAGAGATTATGCCTGAACAGCCAAAATACACTTGAAATTTTACCATGAAGAAGTACTCCATATCTCTACTATATTAAGAGGCTAGAGGTGATGGTTGCCTGCCTGCCTGGTAAGTCGTCTGCACTCCTCCCACAAACAGCGGCGTGCAAAGAAAAAGAGAGAGGAGAAAACCGCCCACCTCACGCACGCAGGCCACTACCCACTCGCAAATTATATCCATCGCCGCGGCCGGGTCGAGTGCTTCGACGGCACCGTGACCGTTCCACTCTCTCCTCCATACCCTGCCGACGACGTCGCCTCCAACTCTCCAAGGATGTCATTCTTGACGGCTTGACCCCTCGGCGAGCATCTCTGCCCGTCTCTACCTCCCCTCCGCCACCGCGAACCCTGGTAGAATGTTGGCCGTTGACGTCTTCTTCCACGGCGGCGATTTCCGATCCACACCACCGCCATACTTCTTTTCACATCCTCCATCGCCGCTGCGGTCCCTGCCTCGGTCAGTCGGTCGTCCGTTGTCTACCGCTCGCCCCGGAGCAGGCGAGGAGATCTAAGGAGGCCCTCCTCGTCAAGCTTGTCGCCTGCAGTTGGGGAGGGGTTTGGGCGTGGCCGTCGGAGTTCGGACAGAGGTGTGAGGGCCTGCCGTCTGCAGCCCAGCGATGTTCCCACTGCCTCCCAGATGCCGAGGGCGTGGTCGCATCACGGCCATCCTGCCTTGTTTTCTGATGTGCGTGACTCTCCTCCACCTCCTCTATGCATGAAGACTGAATTGCTACGACATGGCCATTTTGGCGCTCTTCTGATGGTTCGTACATAGATTATTGCTGCAATATATTGGCGTAGTACCATGCAAGAGCTATTAGTTTGTGGGGTTATATTGCTTGACCTTCTTCAATTTCTTCCCTCCATCTTCTGCTATTGATTCTGCATTCATGAACATGTCACTTGCACTTATTTTGGGTAGTACATCAATTGGTGCAGTATTGACCAGACCTGCTTAGGCAATGTGATGTGATGTATGTCGCCCAACAAATGTTTGGTTAAATGCCTCCTTGAAAACTTCTTAGTTAAGTGTTACTCCCTCCGTTCTGATTTAATCAACGCGTTGCGTTCAAGTGGTGTGCTTGCTTTCCCCGTCGCCGTCTAGGTTGCCTCTGCCATCTTACCATCACACCGCAAGTTACCACCCCAGGAACGCCTATGGTATGCAATTTCTTCAACCATTAGAACCACACTAGATTTTCTATGATTTTCCTTCTGCCCAAGTTATTACTGAGTGTTATATGTATGCTTATCTTCTGATGGATGAATTGCGTAGGGAGTTAGGTATGGATGAAATCTGCCTGCTAGAGCACTCGATGATTCTTTTGATGCCAAAAGGATTTGGATGGGTCACATACTTCTAATTTGTGGATCCAATAAGTAGTTGACAAGCAGGTTGCAGTCAATCAATTCTAGAATTCCCGTTCAGGTATGTACATAAAGCTGATTTTTAACTTTCAAGCAATTGATGTGCATTTGTATTGCCACTGATTTAGGATTTTTAGTATTATCGGTCTTCTCAAATGCTTCAACCATTCTATATGTGGAGCTCCTGGCGAATTGATTTTTAAGCAGATCAGAGCAACTAGCTAAATTACCACCGATATTTATGTACATTTTTGTGCTGAAGTATGAGACTCGTTGTAAGAGCGTTGTGTCAGTCTATTTATATTTGGCTATGTAGCTTGTTTTATTTCTTGTAACTTGTGTGGGTCAGTATAAGTCACTTGGGTGGGCATATATTAGCTGAATAGGGAAACTGTATTGCAAAGGAGCTAAACGCTAATATCTTGTTATGTTGTAATATATCTCCATGTGACGAAATTTTCTTAGTACAATGCAAATAACAGAGATGCAAGAATTAGCTGCAGAAAAATGTGCATATTTTTATGCAGCACGGGTGGACTAGGCATAAGACCCTCTGGAATTCTACATTTTCAAGGAATTTCTAATCATAAGGATCAACATGGAAATCTGCATCTCATAGGTGATTATTATCTGATTTTTTTTTCCTACTTTCTCTCCCATCTGCATATGGTAAGCATGAACTTGTCCTTGCAGCTCATGATAGAAACTTTAGAAGTATGATGAGCGAACTGTGAAGGTTACTCTGCATTACCTCTGTTATTTTGTTTTTTTAGCTTTTGAAATAACAGGCTTAGTACCATGTATGCGTTGTCAATTGCTTGGTCATGCTTTCTTGCGAAGGACAACTTTCATTTTGATCCTAAAATTGCATCATAGAAGATACCGAATGCTTCTGCTGTTTCTTTTTGCTTTGGCTGCTGCAACACAAGTATGTGCAATAATTATCCCAGCTGATGTAATGGAAAAAATAGATATAATTTTGGTTTTGATAGGTGGAAGGTTATGGTATTGCATGTCTGATTGATATTACTCTTTGCTTGCCTGATGATGATATCATCAGGCCTCTCATATCAGACAGTTGGATGACTACTCAGCCTTAGCAATAATCATAGTACTAGCAATACTCCTGGTGAATCTAGAATTTGGAGAAATAGGAGTAGCACTTCACCGAGGACACATATCCACCCCACTGAATCTCCTCTTATGGAAATTACATACATACTTAAACTCACACTTTCATCATTGTATTATGCAACAACAACCTGTTTAATTTTTGTTGGTCTTTTGGTAATACCCAGACCCTCTATTAAACATCATCATACATTGCTGCAGGTTGTTGGAACAGTTCCGTATGTAGTTTTTTCTACATGAGATGTGACCACTCCAGTTTATACTGCTAAAATTAGTGCTGCTTTGTCCTCCTTTTCCATCATCTCCAGATTACCCGTTTAATGTTTCTTCTCTTAAAATATTAGGTTAAAGGTTTTGTTACAAAGATGGAAGAATGCATCGGTACGTGTGACTGTATCATTACCAAGTTATGCTCTACACTGTATTATTGCCAAAATATGCTCTATAGACTATAGTGTATTATTATCTGTGGCAAAAACAGTAGCATTTCAGCTTGATATGTTTGTGACAATTGCGAAGGTTATATCCTCTGCCACTTTTCTCAAGCTAAAATAGTAAAAAATATAACTCATTTTAAATTAATATCATCTACTAAATTGGAAAATTTTATCATGTCAACAATGATAATTCGAAATGTGTATTGGAATGAATCCACAGTGAGCAGTAATTTGTTAGATTAGGGAGAGGATAATCTGGTTCGAGAATGATGCAGAGACCAGGTGCATTCCTTCTTTTTGAAAGAAATGTTGTTTTACCAGAACTCAACAAAACACATTGTTGATTATTATTTCCATGCAGACTTGCAAGGCTTCAATACAGAAACTACAACTCATATCTGAGGAGCATGATAAGTTGGATGCAGAGAAAGTTCGGGATAATATTGAGGAACTGCAAAGTCCGATTATTTCTTTAGAGGAATCTGTAAGTTTGACCATATCAAAGCTCAGAGACGAGGAGTTCCATCCTCAGGTTATTCAATTATCTGCAGGGCAAGCTCCAATTTGTCTGAGCTAGAGTGTCTAATAGTTCAAAGATGCTATTTTATTGTAGGCCCCATGATCTCTATTTTCAATTCCTGATATATATAGTAATGCATTTCAAGAAGTTTTGTTAATCCCGCTTCTTCATTATTCATATTGAGATAATGCCGATAGTGTTTCATCACTAGGAACCTAAGTATAGCTTTGAAGTCACTTATGTTGAGTCACATTGGATCTTTATTGTCATTCATGATTGTTGCCCTGTAGGAAGTTAAGTGTAGATACCTGAGGCATTTTATGCCATATTAACTGTGGTGCGATATGTGCTTCTTGTATTATTTTCATCGATGATATATGCACACAAAAAACTTATCATTCCAACTTAGTGTCGTACAATTTTGTCTTATTAATTCTGCAATCCTCCCTTCTGATAGTGCCTTCTTTTATGTCAAACTTAGGCTTGTGCATACATGGAGAAACATGTACTACTGCTATGAGGTTCAGAACCATCTTGCCCAATGCCCAGCAGGCCAGTTTCCTTGGCAACTGATCTGTGACTGAGCCAACACAACTGACTCTCCCATTGTTATGCAACATCTCAGTTGGAAGTTAAAGTTTCTACATGGAAAAGTTCCTTCTCCAATCTGGTAATGGATTAGTCTGAGTACCTGCCTACCTGCCTGATAATGATGTCTTCATGAGAAGATGATCTCCACAATCATTCTCCATAAATAAGGAGATGAAAGGTAAATAAGAAGATGAAAAAGGGGAAAAAGGGCAACAGGATGTCAGTGGGGACGAGAGAGGACGGTAGTTGCCAGAATATGGGAAGATCCGCCAAGATGCTGATGTTAATTTACACAAAGTGTTTAAAAAATATAATGATGATTTGTGAACGTAGCTCTATGTTTTTTGTCCCGTAGTCCCAACTGAGTTCACTCTTATTTAGCTAAACATCAATTTTTTTGATTCGTTCACATGGTGGAAGTTCTGTCTGTTTGATTCGTTTGCCAAAAATGGGCAAACGTGCATGCATGCTTGGAGTGATATTATACTTGTGGAAAGCTAGAAGGGATGCATAAGCACTTACGCAACTGCATGATATTTCCTTGTTATATGTTGCACTTGAAATTTGAGTCATTGCGAAAAAACTTAAAAACTGTGGCAACGCACGGGTATTTAACTAGTACTCCCTCCGTTTCAAAATATAAAATGTTTTAGCTTTGTGAAGCAAGTAAATTTAGACATCTTTTAGTGTGTAGGTTCATTTGAATATACACATTAAAGCATAACTAGATACATTTACTTCACAAATCTAAAACATCTTATATTATAAAACGGAGGGAGTATTTTTTAATTTTGAGACTGCCTACTCGAAGGAGAAGGGGAAGGGGAACAGTTGTCTAAACGACTCCCGAAGTCTGAAGCAGCACGGCGCCAAGTAAATTGGTTTCCCGCCACGGGTAATAACTCCCGCTCTCGGAGCATCGGGAAAAGAAAACTGGGCTGTATCCAGGTTAAACCGCCCGTTACCTACAAAGCGAGTGTCAGCCCATCCATGTCTAAGAATCTTGCAGATCGTCTGTAAGCCCACTCAGCCCAGCTTAGCTCATTCTCTGCGCAATCGTACCGGCCGAACCTACTTTGATCACCATCGTACCGGGCCGCGCACGCAGCATCGGCTTGCAAACCAATCGGTCACACACCTGCTACCATCTTCTGCAAAACGTCTTGTACGCGAGAAAAGATAACACTGTAAAGCAAAGCTAATCTTGATCGGCATGGATTAGCAGAACATGGCAGTCTGTAATTAGGAGCGCATCACTGAGGTGCAAGCCACAGTCAATAAAACTATCACAAGCAGTTAAATTATGAACGCACAGCTATGTTGTCAAACTTCAGTGTATGATCAGCATGCCTTAAACTGCCCAAGCACATACAAATACAAGAGCACACCGACAACTGGGACAAAATCTTTACAGCACGCCTCAACTGAAACTACAAGGCAAACAACTGAACCACTACAAGCTTACACACGTGCCCGGAGTTGAATATTGGTATAGTTATACTAGGACTGCAAAATCACAGAGTTTCACCATGCTCCCGTGCCACAGAAGTTGAAAGGATGGAAAGACTGTTATCAAGAATGTCAGCGCTGATTCGCAGTCTGAAATGATTTTTGTGATGGACGAGGGCTCATTTGAATTTGAAAGCGACCCAGCAGCCATTGCAGTATATGATTCTCGCAGGCTCCTCAAATTTCCAAGGAACTGCAAATCACAGATAAAAACACTCGAGTCAAAGCATGTTTGTATGACTAAGGTCAAAACTGCAAGGACTTAGCCAGTACACTAACTAGTTGAAAATGCATTATTTATACGAGCTGATTTTTTTAAAGCAGAGAGGTAATGTCAATAAATAAATATACGGAGTAGCAAAATTTACCATAAAGATGTACGATGCTATCTTATACTTACAATATTTCATAGAGACGAATACCAGGAGCACTCACTTAACAGACCGTCCATGCTTACAGATATCTGAAGCTAGTTAGATTATGTTTTAATTTTGCAGCAGAATGTTTAATTCTTGTTGGCTACATCCACATGATGTTCTTATCCTCCATCGGCATTACAAATTCAACAGCAATAAGTTTTCTTACTTATACTATTTCGACAAGAGAAAACAGATATCTTCATGCTGTAGGATAATCAATCGCCTATATTAATAACCAGTCCTGAAGCTTGAAATGAATGCCATAAAGTATGATAGTAGTATTATGACATAGAATGCTTACTAACTAATGAACTTTAACATTTTAATCACATCAGAAGTTCAAATAATCACATCAGAAGTTCAAATAATCACATCATAACACGTATGCCAGAAATGGACAAGAAATTAAAAATGAGCAGCAGAGTCACCAAGAAATTAAAACATGGAAACACCGAATATCCTGTGTTTGTTAACTCTATCAGGAAAATATCTACAAGATGCAGATTAGATGGTAATGACAAGAATAATATAAGCTTGGAGGGCCCTGGATGATAATGTGCTAGGTTAGCTGTGATAATTAGCTTTCCAGTATAAATTTTCAAAGCTTCAGAAGTAAGGTACGACAGCTATATGGATATAGTTATACATCTGAGGGGTCAGCCAAATTAGAACAAACATGCAGATTTGACATTTTTTGGTATACTCAGAGAGCTTCAACTCTAGTTCTGCTATGTCAGGCCTTCCAATGAGATACTAACTCAGTAACAGAAAAAAGAACTGTGGAGGCAATAAAGATTCATACCATTGAAGGAATTATATGGGTACTTGAAATATGTACCCTCTAAATAATATGACTAGTAAGAATACCAGATTATTGTACTTACAAGTTACAAGGGGTAAATTACTTGTATTTGGACATCTGCAGGAAAAAGCTTGCACTCCTCTCAAAAAATTTGGGGTTGTGTCTGTGCAATTGAATCTACCAGTTGTACATCCTTCGCCAACTGCTAATCAGTACTACCAGGGAGCAATTTGTTAGGTGCTTCGTGTTTTACATGTCCTTATATGAGGTTAAAACATCATTTGATATTGTTTGTAGTACCACCTCTGTTTGCTTTTATAAGACGTTTTGGCAGGCTTAATTGGTTTGCCAAAATATTTTATAAAAAGGAACGGATGGAGTACATATAATACAGTGCTGGAAAATGTTAAACTGAAAATAGCTACCGATCATGAGAATTTGACCAATGTTTTTGTAAAATTCGCTCAGCAAAAGTATACGACCGACAGTAAAGTGTAAGACCAATCTCCACTCCGGTTTTCGGCATAGCAACTAGCTTCCACTAAGTCAACAATTAGACGGAGGAGCTCCACCCTCTCGTCGTAGCTGCCTCTTCCCTGAAACCCCACAAAACATGGCACCCGCTGAACCTCTGTTTGCGACTCTCACCACACGATAGAGATCTCATGCAACAAAAGCTAAAACTCCACAAATGTGGCCCCATAACACCAATAGTCACACTCCTTTTCGCTCACCTAAATCACCTCAGTGTCGACTGAAGGCGTGATACCCAGGAAATTCGCAATCTCCACCAAGTCTGCAGGACCCCAGGCATTCCATCATCTAACATAACCAGACATCGAACCAAAATCAGTATGTATCCTTAGTTGGTATACCAAAAATTGTAGAAGTACAAACAAGAACAAAATGGTGTTGACATGCATTCTAGCACATTGCCACTAGCATCACCACATGCTATCAATTCAGGATGCGCAATAAGGGTAATCATCAAAACAGTGAGCAAAACACAGGTGCAGGCATTCCCAGTTTGCACAGGCGAAACGAGTGAAACAAAAACCTTACGCTGGATCCTGCTGCTCTCCTCGTCGCGGCCGAGGCTATCCCCTTGCCAGTTCTGCTGCGTGAACGGCCATCTGTCGCCCAGGAGCCTCCGGAGCCACAACAACAGGGAACAAACCCGATTAAATCCCTAAAACCCGGGCTACGACGGAACGAAAATGCGAGGGTGGGGCCGTGGGGGACGGCGGTCGCGTACCGGAAGAAGAGCCACTCGAGGAGGCGGTAGGGCTCGACGCCGGCGAAGTGGAGGGACTGCGCGGGGGCGCGGGCGCGCGTGTAGGCCAGCAGCGCTAGCCGCCACCCTCCTCCTCCTCCTACAGTCCGCTCCCCACGCCCGCATCCAACACGGACTCGAACTAGTAACCCGCTGCTTGTGCCCACGCCTGCTTGCCAACAGAGCAATTATGCTACTCCCTCCGGCCCGAATTAGGTGGCCCCCCAGCGGCCCAGCCCACTAAAACGAATTTTGCGAAAACCCCCTCCCTGAACCATTTCTTCTCCCCTCTGGTCCTAATTTCGAAATCACGAGACCATCTACGGGACGGAGGTCGCGCCCGGCTCTGGCCTCACGCCGGAGGTCGCGCCGGAGTTGGCCTCACGCCGCAGCTCCCGCCGGAGTTGGTCTCTCTCCGCCGCCGCCTTGAGCAGAGGGGAGGCGGGCCCTCTAGGAGAGGAGGCCGGAGCAGAGGAGGCGTGCCTCCAGGAGAGAAGGCCGGAGCGCGCAGGGCTCTCTTCGCCGCCCGCTACTCCCCTCACGGCGAGCTCGCGGCCGCGCTCGTCTCCCCCGCCTGGCGCGTCGATGCACTGCCCAGGTACCGCCACGCTGCTCTGTTGATCTCTGCTTGATAGAACCCAGGCCGAGCTCGGGTATCAACCAAGGCAGCCGCCTCCACCGTGTTGACAGCGCGCTTGTCCTCACAGCCGCACTTAGGCCTTCAACTCTTCCCAAGATAGACAATAAAACTTTATCAGGAAGCGCGCTGAGCCGATCTTTCCCATCTGATTGCTGCTGTATAAAAAAAAACTCCTTGTAGTTAGTTGCCGAATAACTCTATTCAGAAGTTTATAGGTGTTGACAAACAGAAAAGAGTTTGTGGAGTACAAGAAAAAGAGTATCTGAAGGTTTGTAACAAGCCATGTTATATCCTACGCTACATGTGTCCAGGACCAGGAGACAACTATTGGATTACTTGCGGGTTGGTAGAGTTGAAGAACTGAATTCAGAAGTTTGTAATGGACAGACAGAAAAAGAGTTGCATATAGTACTGCTGTGATGCAAAGAATCATACTCTATGTATCCTCAACAAAACAGTGATGCTCATGGGGCTTGCAATGAAGAACTGAAATAACAGGAGAGTTGAAGAACCTAACCGCAGAGACCAAGAGTTGCCTGTAACTGAACCATGGTTGCCTGTAACTGAAACATCAAATTCTTCTTCAGAAGTGATACTCACTGGCACTGGCTTGTTGTTCAGTGTGTTTCTTGTCTGTAACTGAACCATGGAGTATCAGACACTGGCTTGATTTCATTCATAAATTCATTCAGACAGTTCCAGCAACTTCCTGATCTTCACTGGCACTGTTTATCTCATTAGCTATCTCCAACACAGGTGACCAGTTGCAGCAACTTACTGATCTTCACTGGCACTGTTTAAAGCAAGAACACATTGTGAAAAAGAGTCCTGGTCACTACAGGGGATAAAGCATGGTACTAGCAAGTATAAAATGAAACATTTCAGTCCTAATCGCTGGAGATAAACAAACAATGCTTTTTTAGTCTTTTCAAAATGACAAACCCCTTAATTGCTTTGGTGATATTGGGACAAATTATATTGGAGTAGTCAAATTTTAATTTGTGACTACACAGAGTCTAACTTATCATTTTACTATCCTCTACGCTGCTGACTGAATCAAGATGGAGTATTTTGTGGTTAGTAATGCACAACAGAGCAAACATCAGAAGTATGCTTGAAACTGAAAAAATCCTTTTCCCAGCTATCATTGCTCAAAAAGAAGCTTCATAAACATGTTTACATGGTAATAATAGCTCTAGTCCCCCAGTAGTGATGTAGATAACAATTGTTGGAGATATAACCTAGGATACTGAGAAGTATGTTTTTATTATAGTTGCTAATTTGTTTTCAGGAGCACCACTAGTTGTTCCTTCTGCAGTCTGTTTATAGATGTACTTGTGTGTCAGTTTTGTTTTTTTAAGTCAATCACACCAGATAGTTCATCAGAAATAACAATTTATCAGGTGTAACCAGTCACACACAAATTCTTAAGTTCTTAAGGGTCAATCACACCAGATAGATGTAACCAGTCACAGCAATTTAAATACTCCTTGTGTTTGCGTTGCTTGTTACTTCTTTGGTGATGATTTTGCAAGCTTCTCATTGACATCATTGTGCTTATTACAACAGGCACAAGATGGACCTGGATCTCAATTTGACTCCACAGGAAGAAGATGTGCAGCAGCCACAAGAAGAAGATGTGCAGCAGCCACAATATAGAGAATTGCCAGACAGTCATAGATATGCGATATATGTTGCATTAAAAGCTCTCGGGACTTGAATGCCCTCGATCTTGGCTTTTTTAGCTCAATTCAGTCCATCACAGTTCGCTATGCACCTAACACTCTCCAGGAACTAATAGAGTCGGTTGAAAAGGCATATGATGAGTATCCTGTGGATATCCTAGTGAAAGTGTTTATAACCCTTCAATCTGTCATGATTGAAGTCATGAAAGATGAAGGAGGAAATGTCTACAAGATAACACACATGGGCAAAGACAAACTGAAAAAAGAAGGAGATCTGCCTTTGGTTCTAAAATGTGATGCTGCAATCTATCGGAAAAGCATGGAGATCATAGCAAATCATGATGCCGCATTGGCTCAACATGCAGGTATAGGTTCCTCCCTAATGATATTTTCTTGTCCTCTAGTTAGTTCCTCTCTAAGCTATCGGAAAAACTTGGAGTTTGATGTTGCTTGATGACTCTTATGCAGGGGATCCATTGAACCACTAATCGAAGAAAAAAGCACGCCGGACAGGCCCCAAAGTAATTGTGGATAATGAGACGATAATCAAAAAAGATGTGTATATAAAATGGCTTGAAGACCCATCAAGCATTGTCTCCAAAAGGCGTCGAGTTGGCGAATTCCAAGAGGACACGGGACAGCTGAATTTGGCGCATCGGCTCAAGAAAGCACAAGCAGCTATAGTTGACACACCTTCTTTGGCATAAACTACTGTCTGTGTGACTAGATTGGAGTACCATCTGCGTGACTAAATTATACCATCTTGTATAGAACAATGCAATACAGTTACAGTTACATTGTTGTATAGCCCATTGCTATATTTTTGACTGTGATCAGACAATCTTGGTACAACTACATATGCAATACTCCACATATGACTAGTTGTTTTAACTTCTAATGAATGTGTTTATGCTTCTTTGCATACATACATGATATGAACAGGAAGTAGCTATAGTAGTTACTAGTACAGTAAATGATTGAGTTAGTATGCATATGGATAGATAATGACAATAAAAGAGAAGAAGCTAACCCTGTTGTGATCAGGTGAGTTGCCTTCATTGTATCTTTAAAGATTTTATTTAGCTAACCCACGGCAGATTAGGCAGAAACTATTTAAGCTGGGTTGCTGCATCTTTGATACTCCTTGTTGCCGACTATCATGCTCCTTGTGAAGTAGGAGTACAGTAAACTATGCTGCTATTACTCCTGTAAAAAGAATTCAACAGAAATCAGCATCCTGGGCATTCTGGTAAGCTGTAACACACATGGAACATGGGGCACAGGCAAACTATACTGAAAAGAGGCATTCTGGTAAGTTGTAACACACATGGAACATGGGGAACATGGGGCACAAGCAAACTATCCTGGGCACATTGGGATGCTTGTGATAAGTGAGGCGATGATACATATGTATGGTTGCACCTTCTCAGCATTTCAGGCCACTGTGATCATTTACCTACCAATCAATTTTTTAAAAACTAACACGCCATCGTCAATTGAAAACAAGACTACTCCTTGCAGTAACAAATGGTTCACAGTATATATTGTGAGTTAAACATCTTACTCTAAGAAACTGTGTGAAATATTGTTTCGTCCATGATGTAAAGCTAAAGCGGCCACAAGCTTTGTTGAGAAAGTGTGTATCGCAGAATTGGCATCCAACTAGGTAGGGATTCGGCCACTTTGCTGAAGGCCTAGAGTAGTAGAGCTACAAATTGGAACAATCTCTGTGTGCCTCCCAAATTGCTCCACCGGAAAGGGGGCAGTGGCCAGTGGGTTCCCTTTCCAAGCTAAGTTAGGATCGTCAACGCACCTTGGTAGATAAGGTACTCCGGCCGCCACCAACGCCACCAACGCCAGCAAGCCTCCGGCCGCCGCCACCAACGCCACCAACGCCACCAACGAGTAGCAGAACGTCGGAGCGGAGACGATCGAAGTTGGTCGGTCGCGGCTTAGCAAGCCTCCGGCCGCCGCCACCAACGCCACCAACGCCAGCCGGCGCCGTCACCGAAATTTGGAGGAGCGTCAGTTCCAGCAAGGGCAAAAGAGCAGACTTTTAGGTGTCCCCTAGAGCTCGCAGACGAGGGCGAGGAAGTGCTGGCCGGCGAGGGCGGGCTGCACTTGCGACGGAGGTAGAGGGCAGCGCTGGGAGCGAGCGAGCAGCTGTAGCAAGGAGCAGATCGGGCAGAAGGAGAGAAGCAGCGAGGAGGGAGGAAGATCGGGCAGAGCGGGCGGAAGGGAGGGAGGAAGAGTGGGCGGAGCGGGCGGAAGGGAGGGAGGAAGGGTGGGCGGAGGGAGGGAGAGCGGCGGCAGAGTGGCGGAGGGAGGAAGAGCGGCGGGGGAAGGGAGGAAGAGCGGCGGGGGGAGTGGGGAGCGACTGAGTAGCGGACCGACTGTCGGAAATTCCCTAGGGGGTTTTTGAAAAAATGTACAGGGGCCAGGTAATCCGGGCCGGAGGGAGTATTGATATTAAAGTCAGACATCGCCCTATTTTATATTTACCCTGGATGTCTTTGCCGGCGGGATCTCGATTAATACCGGCAACGAGCTCGCTCCGTTCGTCCGTAAAAGATACATAGTACCATATATGACATCAAGATTCAACGTGAATATGTGTACGCATGCATTGCATATCATATACGTACATGCCGCTAGCTAACAGTCTTGATACTCAAAGTGCATCAATAAATTATTGATATAAAAATTATCATGTTAAAATTTTCTTCCAACATACCTGGCCATCTGTATACCTAGTACAAGAGCATCGCGTCAGCCATGCGGCACTATGCCTAGGCGATGAAGACGTCGTGTAGTCTGGGCGTGCGGATGGTCTTCTCGGCGTCACGTCCATGGGCAACAAGCTGAACAACATCCGAAACTCCATCGTGCCACTGTCATGTATTTACCCAGAATGCTTATAAACATGCAACGGCTTAACAAATCGTGTCTAGTTGTTTGGTGTAGTGGCAAGTTTGTGTTGCTTCTCCCAGTTGATCCTGAGATCGAAGATCGATTCCCATCATGCGCATGCAATTTTCTTATATTTTTCACTACTGACACATGGGACCCATTTTAAGGGCCCGATTTGTAACAGAACAGACACTTATAGGAGGCATCTGCAAAAAATCTATTTGCACTAACCTCACGTGCCATGCACCTGATCGGTTTTTTATTAAAAACCGGCCAGCTGACCATTTTGTGACTAGACATGCACATATTTGACAAGTTTAGTGACCGGTTAATCTGTTTTACAAATTGTGTGACTTAAATGCATATATCTTACAAGTTGTGAGACCGCGGATGCTATTTACTCGATTGAGTCCCCTATGTCGCCGGTGCTTGTCATAGGGAGAGGGTCGGAGGAGAATTATCATGAATTATTGAATTAGGTTCAATCTTTCAACTTTTGGTATGGATTACCCGCAAAAAATTTTTTTTGGTATGGATAATGCATGTAATTTTACATAGGTGCCTTGAAATAATTTCGGCCAACTTTTAGGACTAAATTATAGCACATGTGTGGTTCACATTTTAATTACTTCTGGAAAACTGTTCGAAAAAATTTAAAAGGGCAAAAGATGTTAGAAAGCGAGACAAATTGTCGGAATTGACCATCCCATATGGTATTCTTTGTGTGAATTGTAGTGGTTCAATTTTTGGCCCATATTTTTCTTAGGTGCTTTACTACAAACACAAGGTTTGGTACTAGCAAAATGAAAAATATTTTGTAGAAATATCATGCTAACTCCCTTGGGAAATATTGTTTAACTTGCCAAGATGCACCTTTGTGCCGAATTGGGCAACATTATCATGAACTATGCCATGGGTATGGCCATCCTCTTTAGTCATTTGGCCTGAAAGGTCACGTAAATCATAAATAATAGAAAATATCTACAAGGATGGTATTTTTTTGCATGGAGCTAGAACACATAATAGAACACTTTGCGGATTTTTTAGATAGTTTTAAAAATTTGGGTAAAATTGGTTGCATGGCCATTCAGAGCAAAGGGTTGAATCTTTCAAATTTGTGTGTAGGTAATATAATTCTACTTGGTATATTTAAATAAAGTTTGCCAATTTTTCGGGCCAAGGTATAGCACACATATAGTCCACGTTTGATTACTTTTGGAAAATCATTTGAAACTAATTTAAATGGTAAAATGTAGTTATAAGTCGATAAAAATCGTCAAGTCAATGAATTGGCCATTCCATATGGTCTACTTTGTGTGAAAATGCAGTGGTGCAATTTTACTACTCCCTCCGATCCATATTACTCTTCGCAAATACGGATGTATCTATCACTAGAATGTGTCTAGATACATCTATATTAGCGACGAGTATTATGGGTCGGAGGGAGTACATGTTTTCTGTAGGTGATTCAAAAAACACATTTTTGGAACTAATAAAATGAAAATTATTTTTAGGACAAAATGATGATAACTCTCTTTGGCAATGTTTTTGACATGCCAAGATGTACCTATGATCCAAGTTCGGCCACATTATCTTGAACTATCCCATGGGTATTGCCATCCCTCTTGGTCACTTGGCAATGTTCCAAGATTGTGGCACCTATCTAGCAGAAAATGGGAAGATTGCAAACGCATTTGCTTTGTTTTTCAGTTAAGCATGTGAGGAGGAAATGCAGATAAAGTTCATTTTCTACTATACACGTCCACGGTCCCTTGTTGTTTGAAGATCCCTGTCACGTTTACTATTATTTCCGAGAGCTGTCAAGTTTTAAAATGTAGTATACTGTTCTGCTGAGTTTATTCTAATTACGTCAGGTTTCAGTTTGTTTAAAATGTATTCACTTTGTAATGGTAAAGGCAGGCCTGGATACACAGTCAAAAAAGGACCGGAGACCGGAGGATGCGGAGGTGGCTTCACTCTTATTAGTCCCAAAACAATTCAAACCCCGTCTTGGCGTCTGACTTCATCCTGATTTAGTTGTCTTTTGTGCCATCATCATCCACCCTTTGGACAAGTGACGTCCCCGGTCTCGTTCATGGCCAAGGCTGATCCAAAAAAATTAATTTACACTAAACTTTTCTAATTATGTATAACCTATTTTCATTAAATTATAGTCTTAAAAAGTGTATTTTATAATATACAGTTAGTAGGCTTAACTAAATACTCCCTCCATTCCTATATGTAGGGTGTATAGTTTTTGGCTAAAAAGTACATAATATAGGATGCATTTCTTGACCATGATAATATAGGATGCATTGTCTTGCACCAGTCGTAGGACATTCTTTCAGGGTTTCGATTAGGTTTCCTCCTTATATCGTGGAAACTCCTCTACTTTCACACGTCAATTAGCCAACGTTAATGCTTTCCGATATTTATTTATCTTTTTCTCCATATGCATTTTTTTAATTTTTGTGCCTATACACCCTATAAATAGGAATGAATTGAGTATAATATTTTGCTAATATTAAGATTTTTAGTTATCTTTTAAATATGGAATGACATATATGTTGAATATATCCTAACAGATATCTTAATAGCGGTTTTGAGTGTATCATTAGATGAACAAATTGTAAAATATTGTAGAGTATAAATTGAACTGTTGGCTTAACTATTGACATTTTCCCGTTGTTTACTTTGTCTTACACGTACACTGTGTTTAATAGAATCCGACATTGACTTGATAAACACATAAACTGATCACCAAAGATGATAAACATATCATGGAGTCTACAACTATGACAAACATACGAAGTGATATGTTAAATTCATTGAACTGTGTTCGCCATCATCTAGATTACAAAACTTTTCACACCACTCTCTTTAATAAAAAGTTATTTAAAAGACTTTTACTAGCCTTCATCTGTACTAAGAGAGAATACTTCTCGTGCATCCAACTCCCAAAAATCAAGTTATTTCAAAGAGTCGACCATATATACCTATTAGCAATTTGCTATTCCAAGTACATTCGTCTTGCATTTATCTATCCTTCAAATTAAACTTTTTGTGTTATGTGAAAATTAGTCAGTAAAGCTCTCACGAACCTGACGGCACATCCACTTTCTTGTACTTAATAAACTTGACCATTATGGCTCTCTTATGTTGATTATATGCTTGCAAGTCGTAAGTTGGGAGTTAGCTCAGCCATGCTGTCATAGGGCATGCTTTCAATATTGCACTTATTTCTATTTAAGTTGATATTATGATCTTTTGTTTATGGATGCTTATCTGTGTGAAAGGAGTTGGAAACTTGTGGAGTTCATGGAGTTTGCATATGTGTTAGAGAAACACCTGGGCCGCTAATCTAAGCCATGCATCATTCATGGTGGAAATTTACAGCATGCCCATAGTGGACATTCGACGATGCATCTCAAAATAAAAAAGCTATACCAAATAGTAAATAAAAGAGATGCCGAGGTGTCCATTGTTTGTTTGTCTTGTCATTTTGATGTGGGCTATTTTCCATGTCATCGGGCAAGAGGTACCCCATTGGCATTCTCGATGATACATGTATGCTTACAATGACAAGAACTTGCTTGGGACCTAAGTCGATTAGCATTGTTTAAGTACTCGTATTCACGGGACATGAGATTTTTAACTTATGATTTGTCAAGCATATGCCTCATATTTGTACTCGCATTTACCTTAACCACTCAAGATGCCTATGATGGGGGCAATGAGAGCTCAAAGCTAGTAAGTACCATAATTTTTGGAAGGTTTATAAAACTTGCAATCACTACTTCCCTCAGCGAAGGGCCTTTCTTTTACTTTTATGTTGCGTCTTCACCTTCTACCTTTATGAACCGTCTAAGAGAGCATAGTTGTCATCCTGAGTATAATGTGCATGGTCCCAAAATTTATTATTGATTGATTCATGATTATGGTTTTGCTTGTTCTTAAATTATTTGTATCTAGTCACCCTCTTAAACTTGAAGGTGTCCTATGTATTTATGTTTTGCTTCTCCATGAGGGACAAGCTGAGTACCACTCTGCTATGTTTTTCTATATGCTCTAAACACACAATTGAATTTCAATACATTATTACTCATGATCTTTTGTTTGTGTTACTTTTCATATTATAACATGGTTGCTAAGTTCTATTGTCAAGATTATATCTTTTATGCCCATGTTTAGAGTACTTTGATCTCAGCACTCAATGCTTTACATCGTTTGATCAAGATTGTGTTGGTGCATGTCACCTCAAAAATTATTGTTTTGTTATCACTTACCTACTCGAGGACGAGCAGGAGTTAAGCTCGGGGATGCTTGATACGTCTCAAACGTATCTACAATTTTTGATGCTCCATGCTTGTTTATGCACCATTTGCTTTGTGTTTTGTTTACACTTCGTGGCGTTTTTATGCATTTTCCAGAACTAACCTATTAATAAGATGCCACAGTGCTAGTTCTCTATTTTTTTGCTATTTTTGTGTTTCAGAAAAGTTACACAGGAAATATTCTCGGAATTGGACGAAACAAAAGCCAAAGTCCCTAATTACCTGACACGAAGACGGAGTCCAAAGGAGAGTAGGAGGCGGACCAGAGGCCGGCCACACCCTAGGGTGGCGCGGGCACCCCCTGGCCACGCCACCAGGGGGTGTGACCACCTGGTCCACCCCCTGACATCGCCCTTCCACCTATATATTCTCCTCGACGAGAAAACCCTAAGGGCCCAAACTCTTTTCCAGAAAAAAATACTGCAAGCCGCCGCCATCGTAAACGCGAGATTGGGAGTGTCCAGAAGCTCTTCCCGGCACCCTACCAGAGAGGGGAATCACCACCGGAGGCCTTCTTCATCAGCATGCCTGCCTCCGGAGTGATGTGTGAGTAGTCTACCTTGGACTATGGGTCCATAGCAGTAGCTAGATGGATGTCTTATCCTCCATATGCTTCATGTTTAGATCTTGTGAGCTGCCTATCATGATCAAGATCATCGTTATGTAATTCTACATGTTGTGTTTATTGGGATCCGATGAATATTGAGTACTATGTCAAGTTGATTTATTGATTTATCATCTCTATGTTGTTTATGATCTTGCATGCTCTCCGTTGCTAGTAGATATCTTGGCCAAGTAGATGCTAGTAACTCCAAGAGGGAGTATTTATGCTCGATAGTAGGTTCATACCACTGGTAACTTGGGGGAGTGACAACAACCTCTAAAGTTGTAGATGTGCTGTTGCTACTAGGGAGAAAACAACAATCTTGTGTTCAAGGACATTTGTATTGTTTACTTTACACACTTTGCTTAAGGCAATAATCTGTTGCTTGCAACTTAATACCCAACGGTTCTTCGGATGATATCCGGTGGGTGGATTATTAGTCATATATGCAGTTGGATTATGGTCTATGTATTATGTTGTAATGCCGAAGTAAAGCTCATAGTGATCCTCATGACATGTACATGCATTTCTTGCATTCTTTATTCTGTCAATTGCCCAACTGTAATTTGTTTACCCAGCATGTTATTTATCTTTATGGAGAGACACCTCTAGTGAACTGTGGACCCCGGTCCATTCTTTTACATTCATATTACCGTTTACTATTTACATGCATTATTTACTTTCTTGCAAACAACTATCTTTTACCACACGATACGTTTAATCCTTTGTTTACAACAAACCGGTGAGATTGACAACCTCACTGCTAGTTGGGGAAATGTACTTTGGTTGTGTTGTGTGCAGGTTCCACGTTGCCGCTGGTGCAGAGCTTCGCCTAGATAGGCGCCATAAACAAATTGTCTCGAGCATCGCCAAGCCAGCTAGCATCAACCTTCGGAAGTGGTTTCTTTGTCCTACTGGTTCGATTAAACCTTGGTTTCATACTGAGGGAAACTTGCCGCTGTGCTCATCATACCTTCCTCTTGGGGTTCCCAACTGGGCGGCTAGCACCGCTATCACAATATGCATCTACTCATACATCAGGAACATAATAAAATATCAACTCTCTTAGATCATCCAATAAAATAAAGATCTACCATATATGAATTACATAATATGGCCATAATCATGTTGGGCAGCTCATATTGCATCTAAACATCACAACGCAAGAGAAAAATAGAACAATCTACTACCACAAACCCATAGTCGAGAGGTGAACTACTCCCTCTTCATCATGGTGCCGGTGTTGGTGATGCTGGAGAAGGGACCGAGGGCGACTCCTGCAGCGTTCCCCCTCCAATCTTCGCTGGAACAGCCTCTGTGTATTGGTTTCGTGTTTCTCTGCTGCCTCCTTGCGAGAACCCTTTGGGGGGTCTATATATATAGGCGTTTTTATGTCAAGCTGAGCAATCTGGAGCGAAGACGGATGGCACCAGGGGCCCGAGAGCCAAACGGAGTTGGGTGGTGTAGCCAGCCATGGGGCCCATGCCACCCATACTCATTTGGGCCCTGGTGGCCCAATCTCGTACTTCTTGTCCTCAGGTTGCTTCTCATGTAAAAATATTCACGCCAAAAAAATCCTCGATCAAGTTGAGTTCCAGAAGGTGATAAAATAGAGGCTGAGCAATCCGAGAAAAATCCTTGGTCAATTTAAGTTCCAAAAGGTGATAAGATAGGCTAGGAGGGGGAAGGAAAGGCTGGGAGCCTCTCCTAGAAACGCTCCTAGCCTTTCCTTCCCCCTTCCCATGAATTTCTACCCCTTTCCCTCTCACATGCAGTGTGTATTTTTTTTTGCATACGGTATGAAAACGTTCTGGTCTTCCCGCATTGCGGTGACCCAGCATACCACTGCATGTTGTAGTATGCAAGTCGTTGATATAACACTTGCGGAACAACCCTCCACAAATATTACATCTCTCAGAATGGTACAGCAGAAACATTGCGGCCCAAATACAAACCGAACTTCATATTATTACAAACCAAAGCGTGATGATAACGAAATGCTCCCCATAAGAGAACACCTCAAGTGCTTAGTGTTTACAACAACTGGAAAGCTTCAAATAATTAAACATGTGAAGAACTCAATAACTTATTCCTACTCTACAGTTGCTCGGTTCCTCGACTACGAAACTATTCTACTAGTTAGTCTTTCTTCACTCTGAGTCCTCGTCGGAAGATGCTCCGTAGCGTATGAAGTAATCCACGCCTTCGACTCCGCGAGAAAGATCTGGCTCCTTGTAGAAGATGTCCTGCTGGCCTCCGATGGTGTTCAGAGCCACCTCGTCTAGCTCTTCATGGTCTAGCAAGGGTTGAAGAGATTGGGGTGAGTAACGAGCGTTACCCAGCAAGTTTCTTTAGAAAGAAGTTGTGTGATATACACTATCTACAGCCATGGACCCAAAAGATTCATAGGCCAATGCAAGGTTTTACCAAAGGTTTCTTGAAAGATTGCTTTTACTTTAGAAAACTATGCCCAACAGCCAACACAGGGTATTAGTGCCTTGAGAGCACCTTTCCTGCCGCGTTCGCAGCTCCTTCCCGAAACAAGGGGTAACATGTCACATCTTTTTACACTCTGCAGAGGTGTGTCCTTCCAAAAGAGATCAAAGCCTTGCTGCACAACCGGGCGTATATTCCCGTCCACACTTCCATGGTGTGGGGCCCAGCCATTGATCCAAGCCATTCACTGCCTTCTCCGCACAATGCATGCCCACCCAATTCACGCAAGTAGGTTGTGCCCCTGATATTCACCCCCAACGATAAAGTACCTATGCGTCCCTTGCGGACCATCATAGACACCAGTGGCCGTGGGCACTAAGGGGTCCCACCCATGTGTACGTATTCTCGCAAGACATACGACAAACGGTAGCTGAGTGTCCGTTGACATGCGAACGAGAGAAGATACTGATGACTTTCCCATCTCATTTCAAGTCTATTGGACGACACAGTTTTTACGGCACAAGAATAACTGTGGCATTGGTAGTTAATCCTAGGTTTACTTTCCCGTGCAAGTGGAACCTCCACCACAACAATCTTACCGTGGTTCCACCTGCCAGCCATCCTAGGTTATCACCACTGGTCGATAACCACTAGTCATATTACTTATGAAAATAGATTTCCATCCTTTTTGAAATGTTAGAGTTTGAAGTCAACACTTTGCAAGTAGTTTCAAAACCAGTGCAACCAAGAGATATGGGCAAGATAAACTTGCCTTGTGACTGAAAGGTAATGGAGTCGGATACTTGGCGATGCTCCTGATCTCCTTGTTCTACATAAATCTAATCATTGTCCCGTAAGGATAATGTTTAAAGAAGCAAATGGATGCTATGTGCAATGATATGCAATGCATGGTGATTCATTGTCTTTGTTTACTTATTTGTGTGTTTTACCCTAAATATGGTATTGAAATAATTATTTAAAGTTTGAAAGCAATTTTGAAATTATAAAGCTTTTGTTGAAGTTATTTGAAAAGAAAAGGATTTGGCTTAATAAAGAAAAGACTTCATTTTTATTTGCTTAATAGAAGTTAAAGTTTTTGGAAAAAATGGTATTTAAATAATATCACAAATTCAATTTATTTTAAAAGAATAAGTAAGGATTATCTTTTTAATCAGAAGATAATTAAATTCTAAAAATGGAATTTACTTTAAATGGTTTAAATCAAACAATGTTGATTTGATTTTGAATTTGAATCAAATTTTGAAGTTTTTATTTGAATTCAAATTACAATTGGGCTTTGGCACATTGGACCCAATCCAGCCCACCTGGCTGGTTGAACCAAACCGGCTCGGGTCTGGGTCGGTCAAACCGACCCAGCCTAGGCCCCTCTCTCTCCCCCTCTCTTCCCTGAGATGCTCTGGCGAACCCTAATCACCGCCGTTTCCGCCTGCTGATTCTGGCCACCTCCGGCGATCTCCGCCGCCGCCACCTGGGGCAAAACGGTCGCCCCACTGCCCTCTTCCTCCTCCACCAAGTGGATTCAGAAAACCTCTTCTCTCCGATGAGATCTGTCGTGGGAATTTGGAGACAGTAGCCATGGGGAGGCTTATCGGAGGGGCTCGACGTTGGTGACGATGGGTCCGGCTCGGGATTGTGCCAACAGAGACACCTCGGTTTACCCAGGTTCAGGGCCCTCCCGGTTGGAGGTAAACCCCTACTTCCTGCCTGCTTCGTATTGATTGGATAGTAACAATTACAGTGCTCCTCTAGCTGTTTGGGCTAGAGGAGGAAGAAGAAGATCAGATCTCCCCTATGCTAAGGGTCCAGGCCCCCTTATATAGGCGGGGGCCTGGTTACAGGTTTAGGTAGCGATTCGGCCGGCTGCCGGCTCCTTGGCGGCGGCATCCTTGGCGTGATCCTCAGGCCCTGCTCTGGCAAAGGCACTTTATAAAGTGCCTTTCCCCTGGGCCGGCATCTGGAGGGCATATCCCTTCTCTTTTGCCTCGGATCCCATCGTGGGGAAGGGTCTTCGGTCTCTCATTGGCTGGACGTGGTCGTGGCGCTCGTCACTCCCGTCCTGCGCCCCTGCCGCTCTTGTCGGGGCCATCCTACTTTTGGCCAGACAACCGTTTAGATGCTTTGTCCTCATCGCCCGGCTCCAGTTCTCCTCGGCGGAGTTGCCAGCCGGCTGCTAGCGCAGCCGGCCCTTCGGGCGGAGCCGGTCTTCTTGTGCTGAAGCCGTGGGGACTCCTGGGACGCCAGCCGGCACATTGCCCGGCCCGTGGTGCGCCCCCTAAGTCATCCCCACGACACTAGCCCCCGAAACTGGCGAAGTCTCATGGGCTAGCATGGGGCTTCGGCGGGTTCCTCTTCTCGCCGAGGTCTTGCTCGTCCTTATCGAAGTCCCCGGATTTCTAGTCCGGCTTGGTCGCTCTAGACATCAAAGTCAAGTCTTGCGGAGTTCCTCAGGCCATCTTGGCCGCTTCAGAGTCGAGCCGGCTGGTGGCCGTGAGCCGGCGGGCTGCTTCCTCGAAGCTTGTGCCGCTTCGGGCCTTGCTCCCACGCGGCGGCCGGCGCAGTGCGCCAGTGACCAGTCTCGTCGTTTTGACCCTTCAGCCACCACAATGATTCCGGCAGACGTCACGTAATGAAGCGGGGCTGGCGTCAGCGTCGCGTCCCATCGAAACGCCACGCGTGCAATTAAATCGCATTAAATCGGCTCGGCTTTTCGTGCCCTGCCAGCCCTTAAATCTTGGAGCTCTCGAGGGATTTCTTCACTCCCGAGCGCCTCCACTCCTTCGCTCCCAACAAACTGTCACCTCCGCTTCTCCCGGTTCGGTCTTGATGTCGTCACTCGGGGCAGCCAGCGGAGCCGGGGCCGGAGCCGGCGACGGGCCGGGCGGGCATGAGCGCGGTCGCCCGCTTGGTGGCCTGGCGGCGGCGCCGCCGATGCCTCGGAAGCGCGGCCTCCCGCGGGGCAGCCGCAACAAGAAAACCCTGGCCGCGCTTGCGGCCGCGTCCGCCACCGCGGCCGCCACCCGGCCCCTCGGGATCGGCCGCTCCTCCACCATTGCCGCGGCCCCCAGCGGGACCGTGGTTGCGGCCGCCGGCGGCGCCGTGGTTCCCGCGGCCGCGACCTCTGTCGCCGGCCTCACCGGGATGCCCCCGCAAGCGGCGGCGGCCCTCGTCGGTGCCGCGATGGCGTTCGGGGCCGCCCCTCCGGGCCTCGTCGCCTTAACGTCGGCGGCTCCTCCAGCGCGGCCGCGAAGAAGGTGCGAGCACCGCCGCCGCGCCCGCCGACCAAGCAGCGGCTCTCCTACGTCCCGAAGCATGGGTTCGCCACCGCCATGGTGCCCCTGCTGGCCGGGAGTAGGGAACGCCTTCCGCTCCCAGCCAGCTTCATTGGCACGATGGGGAAGAACCCCCCAACAAGCTTCATGATCGAAGATGGCAGCGGCGGACAGCCGCTGTACGACGTCGAGGTTCTCCACGACGAGGAGGGGAAGAGCTATCTCACCGGGGGGTGGGAGCGGTTCTTCACTGACTACGGCCTGGAGCAGGGATGGTCCCTCATCCTGACCCACCGCGCCGGGTCGCCCGTCCTCTGCGTCCGCGTCGTCGACGGCTCTGGCTGCGCCCGCGCCTACTTCCCCTGGCCATGATCGGCGAGCGCACTCAAAGCCCCTTCCTTGACAGCAGCATTGTCAACGGGAATCTAGGGGTAGGAAGGGGAAGTCCTTTTGTTACTTCGGCCCTTAGCGTGGCCCTTATTATGTAACCGCCAGCCGTATGACTAAGAACTTCTTTAATTTCCTGCAAATCTTTACTCGTCCTTCTTTGTTTGCTGTGTGAATGTCCTTCTTCACTGTGTGCTTTTGCCATCGCGCAAATGTCTTCTGCTTGACACCATTGCAATGCGATGATCCTTCCCTTAGCGAAACCGCTGTTCACGCGAATCCGTAGATAGGGATTATGATAGTCATTACCATGCGCAGATGCTTCAGGCGGGCTCTTCCGGCTTCAACGCGGAGGGAACGGCGCTTCCGCTTGCCGGCTCCGGGGGGAACGGACCAGTCCCGGCTCCGCGGAGTTGGAGCGGAGACTGAGTCTTGTACCGGCTCGGGCGAGGTCGAAGCCTGCACGTTTCCCCTCCCAGGCCTTCGCACGTCCCAAGCCACGATTGGAGTAGCCTTCCCAGTTTCTGGCTCTAGCCGTTGCTTTACGCGTGTTAAGTTTTGATTTTGTTGCTCGTTTGCTGATCGTGTTGCAGCGCCAGCTGAACGGACAGCCGGCGAGGTACTGGAGCCGTCCTGCTTCTGAGGGCCAATTCCCTTTCCCCCTAGCCCCCGAGTTTTGGGGTAGCTAGACTAACAGCTAGCTCGAAACTAAACTTTCGCGAATGATGCCAACGCCAAGCGAGGTAGCCCTAGCTTCGAACCTCTTGGATGTGGCTTCTCGGCCCAAGCGTTGGAAGACTGTGACTATCAACTATTCGCTGGTTTTGCCTTTGCCCGGTTCCCTCAACTTTTTCCTTAATCTTCCCACCCTTCGGCCCTTCTACCCCCAACCGGCAGCCTGGTGCCGGTTAGTCTCCCTTGGGCCGGCAGCCGAATGCCGGCCTAGGGTGGGAGCGTGCCGCGGAGTGAGAAGTAGTACTTCGGTCTATTGGGCCCCCGACTCGTGCTAACCAACGCTTAGTTAACAGACACTGCCCTTAACACCTGGTCGAGCGATTCTTCTACCGTTTGCGGTTCTGCTCTGCGGCTTTCCTTCGTATGTGGCCTGCGGGCTCCTATCCGTCCGGCTACGCGGAGCCGGAAAGTGGAGGTTGGGCTCGAGACCTTCGTCATACGTAGTACTCATCTGGCTGGCGAGAGATCGATCTTTTTCGGGGCTGCCGGCTGTGGCTCGGTGCCTGGAGCCGGCTGCCGGTCAAGTGAATAACGCAGGAAGCAAAACATACACGAAGTGTTTTCCTCGGAGCCGGCCGTAACTAGCCGTTCTGTTTTCCTTTATTCATTGACACGTTTTTCGGGGTACAAGCTTTTGCCTTAGCAGAAGAAAGGTCTTAGGAGACTGACATTCCAGGGACGCTCGGTCTCCTTGTCAGAGTTATCTGCCTTGTTCTTTCTGGGCTCTTGTGCATCGATGAGGTAATATGCCCCATTGCCCAGCACCCGGCTGACAATGAACGGTCCCTCCCAGGGAGGAGACAGCTTGTGCATGCCTTTAGTGCTTTGGACCAGCCGGAGTACGAGATCTCCTTCGCGAAACGCGAGCGGGCGAATTTTCCGGCTGTGGTATCGTCGCAGCTGCTGCTGGTAGAGCGCTGATCTAGCCAGAGCCTGCTCTCGTGCCTCCTCGAGGAGGTCAACGCCATCTTCGCGAGCTTCTTTTGCCCGCTTCTCCGTGTACTGGACAATTCTGGGCGCGTCGAACTCAATGTCCGTGGGTAACACCGCCTCTGCTCCATAGGCTAAGAAGAAAGGTCTGAAGCCGACAGAGCGATTTGGAGTGGTGTGCAGGCTCCAGAGCACTGAGGGTAGCTCTTCGACCCAACAACCGGCTGAGCGTTCGAGAGGCTCGACCAGTCTTGGTTTGATGCCGGCCAGGATCAGCCCATTTGCTTTCTCCACTTGTCCATTTGACTGAGGGTGCGCTACTGACGCTAAGTCCAGCCGGATGCCTTTCTGACCACAGTAATCAACAAAGACTCCCTTCGCGAAGTTCGTCCCATTGTCGGTGATGATGTTGTGGGGAACTCCATATCTTGTGATGATCTCGTTGAAGAACTTGATCGTGGATGAACCGTCGAGTTTTTTGATTGGCTTGGCCTCGATCCACTTGGTGACCTTGTCCACGGCAACCAGCAGATGCGTCAAGCCCCCGGGTGCGGTCTTGAATGGCCCTACCATGTCCAGGCCCCAGACAGCGAACAGCCAGGTGGGCGGGATGGTCTTGAGGGCTGCCGCTGGAGTGTTTCTGTGCTTGGAGAAGCGCTGGCAGCCGTTGCACTGCTTCACCAGCTGCTCTGCATTCTGCTTGGCCGTTGGCCAGTAGAAGCCATATCGGAAGGCTTTGGCCACCAAGGCTCTGGAAGATGCATGATGTCCGCACTCCCCTTGGTGTATCTCTTTTAGCAACTCCATCCCTTCTTCCGGCTCGATGCACTTCTGGTAGATGCCCGACACGCTGCGCTTGTATAGCTCGCTGTTGATGATGGTGTACGCCCCAGCTCGACGCTGAATTCGCCTAGCTTCCGCTTCGTCTTGCGGCAAGTCCCCAGTGATGAGGTAGTTGGAGAATGGTTCCGCCCAGGAAGGTATCTCCCGTTTGTGGAAGACACTGGCGACCAGAGGGTCAGCAGCCCCCGGGTCCGTCGTTGTGCCAGCTTCATCTGATTGTCCGGCTGGGGGAGCGGACGTGGAGCCGGCAGTCCCCTTGTCCTTCGTCGAGCCGGCCGCGCTGGGCTGGCCGGCTGCCTCCTTCAGCCCCGAGACGGCAGCCCCCGGGTCCGGTGGCGGTACCTGAGCCGGGGCTGGATCTCCAGGCACGTAGATGGATATGGATTCCGGCGAAGGTTTGATAGACGGCTTGTGGATGATCTCCAGGGATACCCCGGCTGGGATATCCTGCTTGGTGGAGCCGATCTTGGACAGCCGATCTGCTTCCTCGTTGTTTGCTCTGGGGACATGGTGGAACTCGCAGCCCTCGAAGAATCCGCTGAGCTGCTGCACGTAGAAGCGATAGGAGGCCATGTTGGCGTCCTTGGCGTCCCAGTCCCCTGAGACCTGGTGTGTCACTAGGTCGGAGTCTCCGAAACAGAGGATCCTCATGATGCCGATCTGCTTGGCCATCTTGAGCCCATGTACCAGGGCTTCGTACTCAGTGACGTTGTTCGACGCACAGAAGTGCATCTGCAGCACGTACTGCAGCTTGTCCCCCTTGGGAGAGGTGAGGACTACGCCGGCTCCCAAGCCCCCGAGCAGCTTGGAGCCATCGAAGTGCATGCGCCAGTGGGTGGAGTCCGGAGCCGGCGGTAAGTACTGGTGCTCTCCCCAGTCAGCGAAGAAATCCGCTATGATCTGTGACTTGATCGTCGTCCTGGGCTTGTACTGAATGGTATGAGCTGCGAGCTCGATCGCCCATTTGGCCACTCTTCCCGACGCGTCTTTGCACCCGATGATCTCCGAGAGCGGAGTTGTGCTCACCACCGTGATCGGGTGCTCCTCAAAGTAGTGCTTCAGCTTCTTGGCCGCCATGTACACGCCGTAAGCGACCTTCTGATAGTGCGGGTAATTCTGCTTGGAGAGAGTGAGCACCTTACTCAAGTAGTACACCGGGTGCTGAACCGTCAGCTCTTTGCCTTCCTCGGTGCGCTCCACCACGATCACCACGCTGATGACACGCGGGGTTGCTGTGATGTAGAGCAGCATTGGCTCTCGCGGAGCCGGTGCTGCCAAGATTGGCGCGGTGGACAAGGCTCGCTTGAGGTCGTTGAAGGCGTCGTCAGCGCGCTGGGACCAAACGAAGTGGTCTGTTTTCTTCATCAGCTGGTAAAGCGGCATGGCCTTCTCCCCGAGCCGGCTGACGAACCGGCTAAGCGAGGCCAAACAACCAGCAAACTTCTGCACGTCTCTGAGCTGGGTGGGCTTCTCTAGGGCCTCGATGGCTTTTATCTTCGAGGGGTTAGCCTTGATCCCTCGCTGGGAAATGATGTAACCTAGGAGCTGCCCAGCCGGCACACCAAAGGTGCACTTCTCAGGGTTGAGCTTCATGTGATAGCGCCGCAGATTGGTGAAGGTCTCCTTGAGGTCGTCCAGGAGCGTGCCGCTCTGCTTGGTCTTTACCACCACGTCATCCACATAAGCGTGTACGTTCCTCCCGATCTGGTCCTGCAGACATCGCTGCATGGTTCACTGGTAAGTGGCTCCGGCGTTCTTCAGGCCGAACGGCATGGTAACGTAGCAGTAGGCTCCATATGGGGTAATGAAGCAGGTCTTGATCTGATCCGGCTGGAAGAGCAGGATCTGGTGGTAGCCTGAATAGGCGTCCAGGAAAGACAACAGGTCATAGCCGGCTGTGTAGTCGATCACCTGGTCAATTCGCGGCAGCGCGAAAGGATCCTTGGGGCAAGCCTTGTTGAGGCTGGTGTAGTCGATACACATTCGCCAAGTGTTATTCTTCTTCAGAACCAAGACTGGGTTCGCAAGCCAGTCAGGGTAAAACACCTCCATGATAAAGCCGACTGCAAGGAGCCGGGCAATCTCCTCGCCAATAACTTTCCTCTTTTCTTCTGTAAACCGCCGCAGCGGCTGCTTGACCGGCTTGGCGTCCGGCCGGACGTTAAGTGCGTGCTCAGCCAGCTCCCTCGGCACACCAGGCATGTCCTTTGGAGACCATGCAAAGATGTCCCGATTCTCATGGAGGAAGCTGGTGAGCTCGCTTTCCTATTTGGCGGACAAGCCGGTGTCGATGATGACGTACTTGGAGGGGTCGCTCTCGTCCAACAGGATCTTCTTGGTGTCGTTGGCTGGCTTGAATTGCTCCACAGGCGACTGGCGAACCGGTACGTCTTGCTGGGTCAGCTCCACGCGATGTAGAAGCTGCCTCTTCTCCTCGGCGACGACCAGCGCCTCTGCCAGCTGCGAGCTCTCCTTTGCGCAGGCCAGGGACTTCTTGAAGTTTCCCGAGACTGTGATCACACCTCTGGGCCCTGGGAGCTTCATCTTCAGATAGGCGTAATGTGGGACGGCCATGAACTTGGCCAAGGCTGGTCGGCCAAGCAGCGCGTGGTAGGGACTGCTGATGTCCACCACCTCAAACGAGATGGGCTCGCGGCGGCTATTCCCCTTCTCTCCGAAGAGAACCTCCAGCTGCACCTTGCCCAAAGGGGTGCAAGAATGCCCAGGCACGATGCCATGGAAGGTGAGCCGGCTAGGTTTCAGCTGAGCAAGCGGGATACCCAACTTCTCTAGAGAGCTTCGGTAGAGAAGGTTGATACTACTACCGCCATCGATGAGCACGCGGGAGAAATGGCACATGTGCGTATCGGAACACACGACAGGATCCACGACCAGAGCGTACTCTCCAGGGCTGGGCATCAACCTCGGGTGGTCTTCGTGCCCCCAGGTAATGGCCGCCTCGGACCAATGCATGAACTGGGGTTCTGCAGGCATCACGGCGTTCACCTCTGCCTCATGCCAAAGGTCGCTCCTTTTGTCCTTGCCGGGGGTAGTGAAGATGTGATACTGCTCCACATCTGTCGGGAAGTCATCATCTTGATCCGGCTCGCCCCCAGCCGGGTCGCACTGTTGGTCCTCCTGACCTCTAGCCAGCTGCGGTTGCGACGTACAAGGGATCTGCCGAGCGCGCTGCTCCAGCTCTCTCACGAAACGGCACTGACGCGTGGAGTGGGTCGCTTCCCTGCCCGGGGAGGTGTGAAATTTACACGGCTGATCAAGCGCAGCATCGAGGGTGTACTTGCCCTCTTTGCGCCCATGACCGCTGCCTGCACCCCCGGGCCTCCTTGGTCAGAAGCCGCTCGCTTTGAGCTAGCAGATCCCCTAGAGGACGTCTTGACGTGGTCAAGCCACAGGTGGATGTGCAGCGCCGATGGGTGAGCCTGGGACTCCGACCCTGGCGCTGACTCCGCGATCAAGCATGGTCTGCTCGCTCCGCCGCCTTGCTGGGCGCGGCGGCCTTGGGCATTGCCGCTCGGAGCACGGCCGCCCTATCCACGCCCTCCGCGGCTTCGGCTTGCCGATGGCGACCGCTGGATCTGGCCGGGGACGACGGTGGCGAAGCTGCGGCACAGATCACGGGCGAGCTCGTTCGGTGTGTCTCCGTGCACATCGTAGAACTCGCTGAGCGTGGTGCTCGCGCGGCGCCGGTTGGCCTCGTCCTCAGCCACCTTGCCAAGGAGGACGAGACGCGTCCGCTCCAGGGCCTCGGCGACCCGGGCGGGATCGATGACGCGGTCGAGGGGAACACGCAGGTCCGCCACGGAGACGTCCGGGGCGTCCCGCTCTGGGAGTGGAGCGTCTTGCTCCTGAGGAGGTGGGCGCTCGGGGCGCGGTAAGTCGCCGCCCTCATCCTCTCCCAGGGCCATCACCTCGACCATGGTGCCAAGATTGCTGCTTTCACCGCAGCTCGAGCCTCCGTCGCAGAGGGAGTCGGAGACGTCGGTGACCTCCTCCGGGAAGGGCTTGGCGACGTAGAAGCGGTGACTGCCGACGTCGAGGAAGGAGCCGCTATTGCCGAAGCCGTTCTCGAAGTGGGCCAAGTTGTCGCTGACGCAGTCGAAGGTGCCGAACCTCCAGATGAGGCCGGAGGCGACCTTCTCGCCGGAGGGTCCCGGCCGGAACTTGACTCCGCTCGCCACCGCGCTTTGCCCCACGGTGGGCGCCAACTGTCGTGGGAATTTGGAGACAGTAGCCATGGGGAGGCTTATCGGAGGGGCTCGACGTTGGTGACGATGGGTCCGGCTCGGGATTGTGCCAACAGAGACACCTCGGTTTACCCAGGTTCAGGGCCCTCCCGGTTGGAGGTAAACCCCTACTTCCTGCCTGCTTCATATTGATTGGATAGTAACGATTACAGTGCTCCTCCAGCTGTTCGGGCTAGAGGAGGAAGAAGAAGATCGGATCTCCCCTATGCTAAGGGTCCAGGCCCCCTTATATAGGCGGGGGCCTGGTTACAGGTTTAGGTAGCGATTCGGCCGGCTGCCGGCTCCTTGGCGGCGGCGTCCTTGGCGTGATCCTCTGGCCCTGCTCTGGCAAAGGCACTTTATAAAGTGCCTTTCCCCTGGGCCAGCATCTTGAGGGCATATCCCTTCTCTTTTGCCTCGGATCCCATCGTGGGGAAGGGTCTTCGGTCTCTCATTGGCTAGACGTGGTCGTGGCGCTCGTCACTCCCGTCCTGCGCCCCTGCCGTTCTTGTCGGGGCCATCCTACTTTTGGCCAGACAACCGTTGAGATGCTTTGTCCTCATCGCCCGGCTCCAGTTCTCCTCGGCGGAGTCGCAAGCCGGCTGCTAGCGCAGCCGGCCCTTCGGGCGGAGCCGGTCTTCTCGTGTTGAAGCCGTGGGGACTCCTGGGATGCCAGCCAGCACATTGCCCGGCCCGTGGTGCGCCCCCTAAGTCATCCCCACGACAAGATCTCTGGCCAAACCCCGCTCGGGTTCCACCGGCTCCGGTCGCCTCCGAGCTCGATACCTCGTCGGATCTTTTCCCGGTGCTTGCTGTGCGTGTTTGCGGTGGTCGTGGTGGCTGGACGGCACAGGTGGAAGCGTCCTCGGTGGATGGTCCCTGTGCTGTGACGCCTCCTCCGGTGAAGTCTACCTCGAGCCGCGCCAGGTCGGTCACGCGGGCACTGCCTCGCCATGCCGGCCAGGTATGCACCTGGGCGTTGGTGAGTACTCCTTCTTCCCCTCTGCTACCTTCTTCTCCTCCATGGCCGCTGTCACTGGCCATACTAGCCATGACTTGCTGCACCAAGCACACTGGTCGTGCTCTGTGATGTGGTTAGCTTGTGCTTGTTTGATGATGGATTCAGTTAGCTGCTACTGATGCTTCTTACATGATGTGATTCAGTTATACTTGTATCCCTCTGTCAGTAAAGTTTACTGACAGAGATGTTATTTCTGAACCTGATGACTTTGTGAAATTCAGATATGAATTGCTGCTTGTTAGATACGATTCCTAGCTTGATAGTTGATACGTCTCGAACGTATCTATAATTTTTGATGCTCCATGCTTGTTTTTACACCATTTTCCTTGTGTTTCGTTACACTTCGTGGCACTTTTATGCATTTTCCGGAACTAACCTATTAACAAGTCGCCACAGTGCCAGTTCCCTGTTTTCTGCTGTTTTTGTGTTTCAGAAAAGCTACACACGAAATATTCTCGGAATTGGACGAAACAAGTTCCTGAAGTCTTATTTTTCCCGGAAGCTTCCAGAGAACCGAAGAGGAGTAGGAGTGGGGCCACGAGGGGCCCTCACGCCAGGCTGGCGCGGCCCAGGCCCTGGCCGCGCCGCCTAGGTGTGAGAGCGCCCTGGCAGCCCCCTGACGATGCCCCTTCACCTATATAAAGCCTCGGGACGGAAAACCCTAGGAGAGTCGGCAAAATTTTCAGAACAGTTCCGCAGCGCCGCCGCTATCGAAGCCAAATTTCGGGGGACAGAAGTCTCTATTCCGGCACCCTGCCAGGACGGGGAAGTGCCCCCGGAGCCATCTCCATCGGTCTCCATCGCCGTCTTCGCCGTCTCCATCGACCTCACCGCCATCTCCATCAACCTTGATGTATCCTATGATGAGGAGGGAGTAGTTCATCCCCGGGGCTGAGGGCTGTACCGATAGCTATGTGGTTCACCTCTCTCTCCCATGATGTGATCTTTATGTGATCATGAGCTTTGTATCATGTTGAATAAGTAGATGTTACTCTTCTTCATTATGTGTACTCTAGTGTGTTATTAAAGTAATCTATTCCTCCTGCCATGGTGTAATGGTGACAGTGCGTGCATCATGGTGGTACTTGGTCTAGGCTACGATTGTGATCTCTTATGGATTATGAGAATAATTATCACTATGATAGTATTGAAGTGATCTATTCCTCCTTTCATGGTGTAATGTTGACAGTGTGTGCACCGTGTTAGTACTTGGTCTAAGTTGCAATAATATCTATCTTGAGTTGTGATTTGATTTGGATATCTCTATGAGTGGTGTTTGTCAAGTACTTGATAAACTTTGAGGAGTGCTTCGTAGCCTTACGCAATGATTAGTGTTATTCAATAGGAGAGTAATTCAGAGTACCATAGTGAAGAGAAGTTATCTATTGGTTCAATTATGTTATATTTGTTGGGAGTGTGTCCACTAGTGAAAGTATGATCCCTAGGCCTTGTTTCCAAGCTTTGCACACCATTTACTTGCTGTTTTGTTACATGTTTGCTCGCAGTGATACTTATTCCATACTACATTTACTACTCATAATCATCACTACTACTTGTATTTCACTATCTCTTTGCCGAACTAGTGCACCTATACATCTGACAAGTGTATTGGGTGTGTTGGGGACACAAGAGACTTTCTGTATCGTAATTGCAGGGTTGTTTGAGAGGGATAGCTTTGACCTCTTCCTCCCTGAGTTCGATAAACCTTGGGTGATCCACTTAAGGGAAACTTGCAGCTGCTCTACAAACCTCTGCACTTGGAGGCCCAACACTGTCTACAAGAACAGAAGCGTGTGTAGACATCAAGCTCTTTTCTGGCGCCGTTGCCGGGGAGGTAAGGTAAAAGGTACTCGCATCCTCCTGTGTGAGTGCTCGGAGTTATTTCCTTTAGATTCTGCAATTACATCTTTTTGTTTCTTTTTTTTATTTTCACTAGTTAGGCTTAATGGAAAATAAAGAGTTCCGTAGTCTTTTTCCTAAGTTTAGATATGAAGTGTTTGAAGAGAAAATTGAAAAACCTTTGAAGCTTAATTTGCATGCTAATAGTGTTGTTAGTATGAATGCTTTGAACACCGTTGTTGCTAATGCTATAGAAAAGTCTAAGCTTGGGGAAGCTGGTTTTGTTAAGCATGATATTTTTAGTTCCCCAGCTTTAGTGGAGAAAGTTTGTTCGGATAATATTTTATCTCCCATATGTGATGTTCCTTCTTATGATGATATGTTTGAAGAATATGCTTTGCGAAATAGCTGTTCTTTAGCATGTGATGATACTAAACCTCTAGTTTATGATGGCTATGATGATGAGTATAATATTTTCAGTTCACCTACTATTGAGGATAAAATTAGTTATGATTACAATATGCCTCCTATTTATGATGATTATGGTGATGAGAATAATTATTCTGTTGAATTTGCTCCTACTACTATTGTTCCTGTGGTGAGTATTAATTCTTTTATGCATGTGGCTCATGATAGGGATGTTTTATGTGATAGTTATATTGTTAGTTCTATTCATGATGCTACTGAAAGTTATTATGAGAGAGGGAAACATGGTTTGATGGACCTCAACAATATTGAGTTTCCCCTCTTTATGTTGCAAATCTTGAAGTGACACTTGTTTTACCTATCTATGCTTGCTACTATGTGCCTCTATGATTTATTTTCTTACAAGATTCCTATGCATAGGAAGTGGTTCAGATATAAATGTCTTTCACATTTGCTTTTTGATGCTCTCTATTGCTTTAAGTTCCTATATGGCGCCTTTGCCTCAAGCTCTTATATGGCACCCACATGAGCATCTTTGCAAATTACTGCGCCTAGCTCAAAGGCGTTAAAGAAAAGCACTCTTGGGAGATAACCCATTGTTTATTTTCAGTACTTTTTCTTTTATTTGAGTCTTGGAAGTCATTACTACTGTAATGACCGATCCTTATCTTGTTTATTTCATTGTTGTGCCAAGAGAAGCCTCTAATTCAAGTGAGGTAAGATTTGGGGATGTTGCTGTTCTAAAACTGTTTTCGGTGCTGCACCGTAAAAATTCGTATAACTTCTCTGTATATCTTTTGGACCTGCGATTTCTTGTGCATATGCCCCAGGTTATATCCAAACTTTCATTAGTTGAACACTTTTTGGTTTGAGCAATAGAAAACCCTCTAAAAATTTGACCTTTGACAGCTGTTCTGTTTTCACAGATTTCTGCCAATATTTGTGTTTGCCGCTTTATCGCTTTCTTTTTGAGTTATTTTGATCACGAAACTTTTGGGGAAGTTGCTACAGTAGTATGTACTTTATATGTGGTGGTTTTGGGTTGAAACCTGAAGCAAAAGAGGTTGATTATATGTTATGCTACACTAATGTTGCTAATAGAATTGTATTTAGTTTTGTATGAAGGAAGTTTTCAAGTGTAGGGATTGGAGAATGATGAGATGAGTTGAAGAATGGACAAAAGCTCAAGCTTGGGGATTCCCATGCATCACCCCAAGAAATATCCAAGAAGTACAAGCGTCAAAGCTTGGGGATGCCCCCGAGGCACCCCTTCTTCATCGGCAAAAATCAGGTCACCTTTCAAGACACTATATTTTTATTGCTTCATGCACTATGTGTTTTTCTTGGAGCGTCAGTTGTTTTAGTTTTCTTAGTTAGTTTAGTTTTGTTTACTGCAATAAATGGTTGGACCCCAACAAATTTCCTTTGGAGAAGTTGCCTTGCTTTTCATTTGCCAAGAACACTCGCTGAGCGATAAGAGTGAAAAACAGATTTCATCAAGTGTTCTTCTTTTTCCGCTACTGCTTTTGGTTTTCGTTTTCGCCTTGATTTGTGTTCAGATCTTCTTACATTTGTTTATCAAGGTGTATTTTTGCCTCTGATCTTTATTGGTTTTCATCAAAAGAGGTGTTTATAAAAATTTCAAATGGTGTTGGAAAAGAGAAAAAGATTTATGCAAAATAGTGGTACAAGAAGGAGCTTGTGTAGACTGCGGCTTAGGCTTTTTCATGTCATGCTTGATGTCTTTTTGATAGTATGCTTAGTGTTTGCTGTAGAATGACTTGTCTCAAATAACTGAGATTGCTTAATGAGCCTTTGAAAAAAATCATGCGTTGTTTTTATTGTATGGAAGCATTATTTTGGTTTTCTCCTTGATGCTTTATTTGGGTTGACTTGGCGCATGCTCACACATGTTAGACTCTTACAAAGTTGCCAATAGCCTCTATGATCATTTAGTTTTTGACTTTTGATGCCATCTTATGCTTCTTTTAATGTCGCTTTGTCGCTTTGCATGATTATGGCCATTATTGCTCTCTTAGTTGGTCGCTCGCAGTCTTTTGCTAGCCCTCGCCTTGTACTGAGTATGAGCTCTACTCGTGCATCCAATTCCTAAAAACCAAGTTTGCCAAAGTGTCCACCATACACACCTACTAGCAATTTGCTATTCCAAGTAAATTTGACTTGATTTTATTTTCTCTTCAAATTAAACTCTTACCAGTGTTATGCGAAATTCGGTCAGTAAAGCTCTCACGAACTGGAAGGCACACTTTACTTTTTCATGTTCTTTAAAATTTGACATTGTGGTCTCTTATGTTGAGTTGTTATGCTTGCAAGTTGTAAGTTGGAGAGTAGCCCAGCCATGCAGTCATGGGCAAGCTTTCAACATTGCACTTATTATTTGAGTTGATATCGTGATCTTTTGTTTATGAATGCCCGCGGTGTGAAATGAATTGGGAATCTTGTGGGGATCATGGAGTTTATATATGTGTTAGGGAAACGCCGGGCCGCTAATCTAAGCCATGCATAATTCATGGTGGAAATTTGCAGCATACCCATGGTGAACATTCGACGACGCATCTCACAATAAAAAGCTAAACAAATGGCAAATAAAAGAGATGTCGAGGTGTTCATTGTCTGCTTGTCCTGTCATTTTGATGTGGGCTTGTTCCATATCATCGGGCACGGAGGTACCCCATTGGCGGTTCTCAATGATATGCATATATTTACAATGACAAGAGCCTTGCTTGGGACTCTAAGTAAAGTAGCATGAGGTTTGGGTACTCGTATTCATGGGACACGAGGTTTTAAACTTATGATTTGTCAAGCATATGCATCATAATTGTTCTCGCATTAACTTTAACCATTCAAGATGCTTATGATGGGGGCAATGAGAGCTCAAAGCCGGTAAGTACCATAATTTTTGTAGGTTATAAAACTTGCAATCACTGCTTCCCTCTGCGAAGGGCCTTTCTTCTACTTTTATGTTGAGTCACCACCTTCTATCTTTATGCACCATTAAGAGAGCATAGTTGTCATTCTTAGTATAATGTGCATTGTCCCAAAGTTTTCATTGATTGATTCATATTGTTGATTTCACTTGTTCTCAAATTATTTGTATCTAGTCGCCCTCTTAAACTTGAAGGTGTCCTATGCATTTATGTTTTTCTCTCCATGAAGAACAAGCTGAAAACCATTTGTATGTTTTTCCTTATGATTTGAACACACGTTTGACTTTCATTGTTTCATTATTCATGATCTTTTGTTTGTGTTTCTTTTCATGTTATAACATGATTGCTAAGTTTCTTATTGTCAATATTATGTCTTTCATGCCCATGTTTTAAGTTCTTTTGATCCTAGCTCACAATGCTTACATAGATGATCAAGATTGTGATGGTGCATGTCACCTCAAAATTTATTTCTTTTCTTATCACTTACCTACTCGAGGACGAGCAGGAGTTAAGCTTGGGGATGCTGATACGTCTCGAACGTATCTATAATTTTTGATGCTCCATGCTTGTTTTTACACCACTTGCCTTGTGTTTCGTTACACTTCGTGGCACTTTTATGCATTTTCTGGAACTAACCTATTAACAAGTCGCCACAGTGCTAGTTCCCTGTTTTCTGCTGTTTTTGTGTTTCAGAAAAGCTACACAGGAAACATTCTCGGAATTGGACGAAACAAGTTCCTAAAGTCTTATTTTTCCCGGAAGCTTCCAGAGAACCGAAGAGGAGTAGGAGTGGGGCCACGAGGGGCCCTCACTCCAGGCCGGCGCGGCCCAGGCCCTGGCCACGCCGCCTAGGTGTGAGAGCGCCCTGGCAGCCCCCTGACGATGCCCCTTCACCTATATAAAGCCTCGGGACGGAAAACCCTAGGAGAGTCGGCAAAATTTCCAGAACAGTTCCGCAGCGCCGCCGCCGTCGAAGCCAAATTTCGGGGGACAGAAGTCTCTGTTCCGGCACCCTGCCAGGACGGGGAAGTGCCCCCGGAGCCATCTCCATCGGTCTCCATTGCCGTCTCCGCCGTCTCCATCGACCTCACCGCCATCTCCATCAACCTTGCTGTCTCCTATGATGAGGAGGGAGTAGTTCATCCCCGGGGCTGAGGGCTCTACCGGTAGCTATGTAGTTCACCTCTCTCTCCCATGATGTGGTCTTTATGTGATCGTGAGCTTTGTATCATGTTGAATAAGTAGATGTTACTCTTCTTCATTATGTGTACTCTAGTGTGTTATTAAAGTAATCTATTCCTCCTGCCATGGTGTAACGGTGACAGTGCGTGCATCATGGTGGTACTTGGTCTAGGCTACGATTGTGATCTCTTATGGATTATGAGAATAATTATCACTATGATAGTATTGAAGTGATCTATTCCTCCTTTCATGGTGTAATGTTGACAGTGTGTGCACCGTGTTAGTACTTGGTCTAAGTTGCAATAATATCTATCTTGAGTTGTGATTTGATTTGGATATCTCTATGAGTGGTGTTTGTCAAGTACTTGATGAACTTTGAGGAGTGCTTCGTAGCCCTACGCAATGATTAGTGTTATTCAATAGGAGAGTAATTCAGAGTACCATAGTGAAGAGAAGTTATCTATTGGTTCAATTATGTTATATTTGTTGGGAGTGTGTCCACTAGTGAAAGTATGATCCCTAGGCCTTGTTTCCAAGCTTTGCACACCGTTTACTTGCTGTTTTGTTACATGTTTGCTCGCAGCGATACTTATTCCATACTACATTTACTACTCATAATCATCACTACTACTTGTATTTCACTATCTCTTCGCCGAACTAGTGCACCTATACATCTGACAAGTGTATTGGGTGTGTTGGGGACACAAGAGACTTTCTGTATCGTAATTGCAGGGTTGTTTGAGAGGGATAGCTTTGACCTCTTCCTCCCTAAGTTCGATAAACCTTGGGTGATCCACTTAAGGGAAACTTGCTGCTGCTCTACAAACCTCTACACTTGGAGGCCCAACACTGTCTACAAGAACAGAAGCGTGTGTAGACATCAATAGCCTAGGAAGATGATTTGGTACAAATCAACTTGATACTACTGGTGTACTGAAATGGTTGTGATCTTGCCCTAGGCTTTATCTGTGATGCCCTGAGAGCAAAGCTATATGTGTGTAACTGAATTCATTAATTCAGTTCTGTTGCTGTTGGTCTTACTGATTCCTTGCAGAAGCTAGGGAAAATGATATATGTGAAACTCTCTCACTCGTTGGCTTTAAGAAACTATGGTTGTGTTTGTGTTGAGGTGCATGACCATTTGGTCATGTGCCCAGCAACCAATCCTATAAGGCTAACTTTTAGGTGAAACTTTCCTTTGTTTCTGGCCAGTGATGCTGGTCTGAGGCCAGATTTAGGTAGTGAGGTGCACTACTTGTTTTTGTGCCCACTGCAGTGAATTCTGAATTTGTGCTAGCAAAACTTGTGTGGTTGAGGTGCATGTCCATCAGAACATGTGCCCAGCACAAGCTTGCTCTGTGTGGTTTAAGCTGTTCCTACTCTACACTGCCTATGAAGCAAAAGCTGAGGATTTTTCCTTGGTTGTAACTATTTTGCTTTGCAAATAACCTCCCAGTGATGTACTGAGCAAAGCATCACTTTGCTATAGTCTGAGGGAAACATATTCCTAATCCATCCATGCATGCAAATATATGTTGGCAATCAATTGCTTGTATAGTTTGCAAGGAAATCAACATGTGGTTGAGATATGGATGGTGTGGTCTTGAGGATGGTTTGCTACTGCTGCTGGTTCTTGATGCATTGGTGACTACTCTGGTTGCCTGCCCTTCTCCTCCTTGATCAGGTTCTGGCTTGCCTGCCCTTCTCCTCCTTGGTCAGCTCCTGGTGGCTTGCCTTCTCCTTCCTGATCAGGGACTGCTCCACCTTGCCTTGTTCTTCAGCTTCTAGGATTCAATCCATTGAGTTTGTTGGTTGGATGGTGTTCAAGTGTGTTCTGGTGCTGTGTGCAAGAACAGTGGTGTTCTTGTGATGGTCCAGTGCTGGTCGAGTGAGTGCTGCCTTCCCTGGCCGTGCTCATCACCTCCAGCTGCTGGCTCAGCTGGGTTGCTGTGGTGTTGCCAGCAGCTCACTCAGTCAGTGTGACTGAGCTGCTTGTAAGCTGTTTACCTGTGTGTGTCATAGCTTCAGTCTCATCCACTCCCTGGACGTGTTGTGATGGTTGGCTTGATACACAATTGATTTGTACCCAGATTTTTAATGGAACAGATACTATGCTTGGTCAATTACACTCGATGATGCAAATGGCAAAATATTTGCCAAAGTCTGAGAGTACTAACTCTAACCTATACTCTATTTTCCTTTGTTTGTTTGTTTAATTTGATTTGCAGGTTACAGATTAAGAAGACTTGGAGGGTGAAGTTAATCAAGACTTAGTCTAGGATTAGTTTTCTTTTTCCTTTACTCTTTTCTAATTTATTTTCTTTTTAAATAAATGTAAAGACATTGTATTATTGTGCTTAATTAATAAAGTATAATTTCAGTTTATTTCATATACTTATTCCAATTCTATTATCCAACTCAATTTATTATTGAGTTATTTTTTATTAATGATTATTAATTCTAGTTCGATAATATTCAACAATCAAAATGAAATTCCAAAATCACTAAAACAACATCATCAAGAGATCATAGCAAAACTCATAGCATTCTAATAACCTCTAACCCTAGATGTTATTAGATAGAAGCTTTGCTCTCTCAGGTTTTTAAATTTGCGAAAAATTTACTTAGATTTTGGATGCATGAATGCACAAAGGTCATATTTCTACCCTTCGTTTGATCCTAAATGCTGAGATATTACACGCATGGCTGTAATTATCTCATCGAACAAAGGAAACAACTAGTTTCCATTAATATTTTGAAGCCAATGAGAGAGAGAGCCTTGGTATCGCTGTCTCAGGAGATTTGCCTAATTATCTGGTATAGAGGGAGTAGATCATTTGCCACACTTTAATTTACGATTTGATCATTTGCCACTGCCTATATCACTAATATGTTTTGGTAAGTGACGAGGGTGGTCCTCGGCAATGTCCTTAGACGAAGGACTTTGGATCAGGAGAAGAACATTAACGTAAACTTTGTCAAGCGATCGAATTTTCCGAGACATCGGGGGACTTAATTGCCATGGCATATGCCACCGGCATGCAGTGGTCAGTGTGGCAAAAGTAAAAAAAATAAATCCAGAGACGTAGGAGAAATTGATCATTTGGCACACACACTATTATGCAATTGGATGAGTTGTGGCGGCCTATATATATGACCGACATAAGATTTGTGGCGAATGATTAAAAATTCAAGTAAAGTGTGGCGAAAGAAAGGGAAAATCCCGAGGCCTTTTTCAGTGACATTTGAGATTTTTTTTGGTTGAGAGAATGACTCTTTTTTATTTTTTTTGTAGTCGGTACAGATTTTCTGACTTTGAAAAAAAAAAGCTCAGTGCACACCCCTGGGAGCTGGCGCGTAGCTAGTCACGTTGACCGTGGCGAACTCCTGCGGCAAGCCGATGGAGGAGGGGGGCAACAAGCTAGGATGACGTGTACGTTACTGTCCTTGTTGGCGATTTCTGACAGCATGCAGCTTCTTGTGGTCATCACCGCGGCGGCCGGCTTCGTTACCAAATCTTCGATCTCCTGTCGCACACGCACGACACCGATCGATGCCGGTGGCTGCTTGTCCAAGGCCGCTGCTTCGACGAGCTAGCTAGCTGCTTGTCTCCATAATGGTTGACAGACTGAATGAAACACGTGACAGATAATATGAACAGCACCCAGTACATGCACAAAAATGGACTTCCTCAACCTTGCCTACAAGATTCTCGTTCAATCGAATTCAATCCCAGCTTACAACTTTTCACAATCAGTATGCAGTGTATATACCAAAATGTTGTCAACTTACAAACGTAGGAACCCAGCACAAGGTACGTACTTGCAATGTTCCAACTAGCTATAGGCAACTACTACAAGCTAAGATTTCAGGTATATATGGCGCTCGTCTCTGCTACATGGCCACGCCATTGAAGAAAGCAGAACATAGCATGCCTCTAGGCACACCGGGCAGTCCTAGTGGGTGTGCGTCCACGAATCGCTGCGCATCCAGATCGAACGCGGCTAACCAGCAGGAGGAGCACACGCCGGCGATCACACACAGGCACACCACATTGGGCTTCTTCGGGTGGACAAGAGCCACCACTGTCGAAGCGAACAGGGTAGAGCGCGTCTGTACAAGACTCCTGGGCTCCCAGCTGTGTGGCACGCCATCCTCCATGCTCAAGCTCCATGTCTGGAACACGACGTCGCTGCCGAGCTGATCCATCTGGAAGTAGAGCAGCAGCCCCGCGTTCACCGAGACACATCGACGCTTCCACAGGTCTTGGGCGTCAGCATCCTCAATGTCGCGAGCTCCCTCTGGCAGACGAACGAAGAGCAACACAGGAGCATCGACCACCGGGTCGCAGGAGAGAAGCCCCTGCCCAAGGTCGACGAAATGGACTAGCCCCGACTGAACGATCGCGCCGGCCCCTCTCCACGGGCGGTCACCCGGGGGATATGCAACAGTCACGGCATCCAGCTGCCTCCAGTACTGCTCGTCCGAACCGGGCACAAGCTCAACGCGCTCTAGTACGGCGACTCCGCCTCCGCCCTGCTGGGGCTGAAGATCGACGATCAGGCGTCCACCGCACGCCAGCGCGATGTTCCCAGCGCTTTGCAGCCGGCGCGCAAGCTCCCTCGGCACCGGCGTCGCCTCGCTGGTCGCTGCGTTGCAAAGAATGTAGCAGCGCCAGCGTTCACCTTCGTCATTCTGGGCCTGCGCTCGGACCAGGAAGACGCCGGCCTGGTCGTCCACCGCGACGACGTAGGGGTAGTCATCGCGCCCGCGCGCGACTGGCATCGCCGACACCAGCTCTCCGCGCCGCATGGTCATCGTAGACACTGCAAGCGGCACGCGCAGCTCGAGAACGAAATCCGCGTCCGCCACAATCTCGTCCTCCTCCTCCTCCTCGCCGTGCTCCGACACCGAGGGCACACGGGAGATGATGGCCCAACCAACCTCGTCCATCGGCGAAGCCCTATCAAGAAGAGCAAGATTCCGTTTCGTTCGGTCACAACTCACAACTCACAGCCTCACAGGGATTTTCGCGGTTGAGTTAGCTGTACCTTCTGAGAGGAGTCGAGAGCGGTGCTGGTGCCGTGCGCGTCTTCTCCGGTGACTCGTTGGCGAGCTTGGGACGCGGACGACGGAGTGCTCCTTCCCCCTCCTTCTTCTTGAGCTTGAACTTCAATCTCTGCCAAACGTCCTTGGCGCGGTTGTGGTCGGCCACCGCTGCCGGAGTGCCGGACTCCCCCAAGAACCGCCGGCAACACGACCCGAGCCGTCTCCTCGTCTAACATCTTCCCCTCGTCGACGAGCTCGGCCCGAAAGACCTGCACGAACTGAGCGAAGGCGGGGCGTACTCGTCCAACTACGGCGGACGAAACGGGCCGGAGACGCGCTAATGTCCTCTCGGAGGCGGGGCGGAGCGCGGAGAGGACCGGGCGGACACGCGCCGAAGCCAAGTCGACTCCCTGACGGAGTCGCGCCTTCCCGGCGCCCAGTCCGCTGAGAAGCCGAGACCACCTTGAAGCGGACATGCTGTGTGTTGGGTCGAGGTGGTGGGAGGAGTCTTGGAGGGATGAGAGGAGAGAGGAGGTGGGGGAAGAAGAATAATTCATCGGATTTTTGACAGCTGTGGTTGTTACGTTTTCACTAGTTCGTTACAGCCGGGTTTGATGCCGGCCGTCGGTCAACTGGTCAAGGGGTCGAACTCCCTTGTCTCATTTCTTTTTCTTTTTTCTTTTATAGTTTCCCTTGTTTTTTCTTCTTATTTAATTTCCCATTGGTTTCTCTTGAATAATTTCCTCCCTTTTTCTCTTCTTTGTTTTTTATTTTCCTAAGCATTTTTCTTTTATGTCACTAGTGGAAAAACGGGCTTCCATTTGGAGCATTTGTCTCGGACCAAATTCGATCCGCGGCTAAAGGGTCCATCAGTCCCGGTTCATTTGAAAATGTCGGCCAGGGGGCATTAGTCCCGGTTCAAAAGGGACCTTCAGTCCCGGTTTCATCTAACAGCCGGGACTAATGCCCCAGGTAACCTTTAGTCCCGGTTGGTGCCACGAGTCGGGACCAATCACCCGTTCAAACGAACCGCCCACTTCGCGCCAGTTATCGATCGACGACGCTTCGATACCGATCGACATTACGCGCTGATCGGGAACCGGCGCCGGCGGCCTTGGAACTCGCCTGCATTCACACGCCGGCGTGCCCTCTCATCTTCTCCCTCTTTCACTATATAAATCACTCACATTTGATCATCTTTTTCCCCAAAACATCTAGCCTCTCTTCTTCCCCAAAACCACTCCCACACATCACCATACCGCCGGCGCCCGCGAGCTCTCCCTCGGCGACAATGGAGGAGCAACATTGGCCCCGGTCTCGGATCTACTACATGGTCATCGAAGAGATGAACTTCACCATCACGGAGACCCTCCGTGCTTCGAGGGTGGAGAAGTGGATCCGCGCCGTCAAGCGCCGGTTCCTCGACGACGCACCGGTCAAGTGCGTGGACTTGGACTATGAGTTCACCACTCACGCGCACCCTCAACGTGCCGCCATCCTTCAACTCTCGGTGGAGTCCGAGATATTGGTCTTTCAAATTTGCAAGGCCAATACCGTGCCGCAACTCCTCAAGGACTTCTTGAAGGACACCACCATCAAGTTTTGTGGCGCGGCTATCAACAACGATCTACGCATGCTATGGCCATACGGAATTGTTATTCCGTCCGCGTATGATCTTCAACAAGTTGTTCCAAACCCCACTAGCAAGCCAACGCCGAGTCTCTATGATTTGGCCAATGCTATTATTGGGACACATCTTGAGAAGAAGAAGAGGGACAACAAGAAGAAGAAGGACAAGAAGAAGAAGGAGAAGAAGTACAAGAAGAAGAAGAAGAAGAAGAAGAAGAAGAAGAAGAAGAAGAAGAAGAAGAAGAAGAAAAAGAAAAAGATGATGAAGAAGATGAACTAATTTTTGGTTGGGAAAAAGTTTCATTGAGCATGAACTAACTAAAATATGCCGCTTTAGACGCTCGCCTAGGCTTTGAGATAGCTAGGAGATTCTGGAAGCTAAAGGGCTACAATAGCAATGTTGATCGTCTTAACCTTAATAATTAGGTGGATGATTATGTATGGAAAAATGTTGGATGAGCAATTGGAAAATGTACTTCATTTGAGCCATATTGGATGAGTATGTTTGGAAAAATGTACTCCCTTTGTTTCGGTTAACAAAGTCTATTAATTTTCGAATTTGTGATTTTTCAAGTATTTTGGCTTTTTTGAATATTTTAATCATCTAAAAATTAATAATTAAATTATATATAAAGAATATTTGAAATTCATTGGTGCTTATTATTCGTAATCATTGTTTCTTATTTTGTGAATTTATTTGGAATTTAAAAAAGTAATATTATATATTACTAAAGTGTATAGGTTAATAGAATTGGTAGCATACTTCTATCAACAAGTCGCGAGCGCAGTCTTGAAAGCTAGTAGGGAAGGAATGCAAAAGTTAAGCGTGCTAAGGGTGAAGCAGTGTGAGGATGGGTGACCGACCGGGAAGTGAGGACCACAAGTACTTGTAATTGATTTGAGATATAGAGTGAGAGCTATAAGTATCTAATTTGATATGAGATATGAGAATAGAGAAGATTAGATAATAAAGAAATAAAGATAATACAAAAATTCCGAAACAGAAATACAATTTTATTTCGAATGGACCTTTAGTCCCGGTCCCTGTTACGAACCGGGACCAAAGGTCCTCCAGCCGCTGCACATGCCCCGGACCACGTGGAGGTCCATTGGTCCCGGCTCGTAAGCAACCGGGACTAAAGGCTGGAGCCTTTAGTCCCGCATGGTTAGTCCCGGTTGCGGAAACCGGGATTGAGGGCCTTTTTTCCACCAGTGTGTAGTCCCAAGAGAGGTAGAGAGACATCAAATAAAATTCAAGAAAAATGTTTCTAGTACCACGTGGGATCTATCTCCACGTCAACACAAGAAAGAATGCAAAGCTACATACACTTGTGCCAAGTCATCATGTATACACATGCAAAAATACATGTTCCTCCAAGTACTGCATAAGATATACTATCGGTGTTCGAGTTAACTCCACGATCAGCCAGTGCTCTTCGCGATATCTCTAGATAATGTTTATTTGATGTTTGGGCGTAACTTGTGCTATATTGTTGTTCATGTCCAAATTCTCCAATTGACCTCGGTTTCCTCCGTGATTATGTTGTAGTTGATCTTCTCATTGCTTGGGTCGTTCAGTGGACGCAACATACGGGAGAGGCGAGGAAGGGGTTGTGAACATAGGTTGGCTGATGGAGGGGACGAGCTCCACTTGGGTCGATTTTCTATTTCTATTTTTCCTTGTTATATTTTCCATTGGTTTTCTTTTCTTTCTTGGTGAGATAGTAATATATCAAGGGAGTCTTCTGTAATAGTTACATATGTGAGAGTGGTAAAATTTACTCATTAGTGAAATAGGTGAAGTACCTTACTTGTTTGGACACACGAATATAATGTCTATACGGTTCTCATTTTATTTATTTTATTGATGCATCAAAGTTCCACGTTTATTATAGTATGTTAATAACCCATACGAGATGGAGGAGGTGTTTTGGCTCATAGGACTAGATGCACCTATTATGGAAAATGCATTTCAAAATGTTAAAAAAATTAGACAAAAAATTCTTAGTGTACATCTAAACAATTTATGTTCACCCACAAAGTTTTGCGATGAAAAGATATTTTTTGTGGCATGTATAAAAAGACAAAAAATGTTCATGTAAATAACAATATTAGAGCACTGAAATTTGTCTTTTTACAGAAGCCACAAAAAATGTCCTTTTCTCACAAAACTTCATGAATGAACATAAAATGTCTAGATGTATATCAAGATTTTTTTTTAAAAAAATTTCAAACATTTTGAAATATGTTTTTTGATAATGGGTGCATCTACACCCGTGAGCCAAAGTGGATTTCCCATACCGGATTCCATTTCCCCCTTTTCATGTCTATAATATTAGTCTGGGCTATCATGTTTCTTCATGTGGCAGGATAAGTACTATGGAAGATTCTTAGGAGTTTCCATGCACCTACACTGGTGGAAAAAAGGCCTTCAATCCCGGTTTATAAAACCCATTAGTCCCGGTTGTAGCAATAGGGACTAACAAAGCGGGACTAAAGGCTGACCAATGGGCCTCCACGTGGCTGGGGGCATATGCTACGGCTGGAGGACCTTTGGTCCCGGTTCGTAACATGGACCGGGACTAAAGGTCCATTCGGAATAAAATTTGTATTTCTGTTTCAGAATTTATGTATTTTCTTTATTTTCTTTATTTCTCTATTTTTCTTTATTTCTCTATTATCTAATCATCTCTATTCTCATATCAAATTAGATACTTATGGCTCTCACTCTATATATCATATCAAATTACAAGTACTTGTGGTCCTTACTTCCCGGTCGGTCACCCATCCTCACACTGTTCCACCCTTAGCACGCTTAACTTCTCCATTCCTTCCCTACTAGCTTCCAAGACTGCGCTCACGACTTGTTGATAATGGTATGCTACCAATTCTATTAACCTATACACTTTGGTAATATATAATATTACTTTTTTAAATTCCAAATAAATTTACAAAATAAGCAACAATGATTAAGTATAATAAGCACCAATGAATTTCAAATAATCTTTATGCATAATTTAATTATTAATTTTTAATAATTAAAATATTCAAAAAAGCCAAAATACTCATCCAAGACTCACACAACCACATCTACGATCATCCACCTAATAAACATTAAGGTTAATACGATCAACATGGCTATTGTAGCCTTTTAGCTTCCAGTAGCTCCTAGCAATCTCAAAGCCTAGGCGAGCGTCTAAAGTGGCATATAACAATTGGTTGAAGCTCAATAGAACTTTTTCCCAATCAAATATTAGTTCATCTTCATCATCAGCATCATCTTCTTCTTCTCCCTTCTTCTTGTACTTCTTCTTGTCCTTCTTCTTCTTGTCCTTCTTCTTGTCCCTCTTCTTGTTCTCAAGATGTGTCCCAATAGTAGCATTGGTCTCAAGATGTGTCCCAAGATGTCTACTCCTTCTGGGCGATGGTCCATATCTTTTGCAAGCTCAAGAGATTGGGATGATGGTAAAAGATCGTCTGGTTTTCTGGTCTGCCAAAAATTGGCTTGTTCTCTTGAATGATCTTGAGGATCCTTTGGTGGGTAGATCTGCTGAAGTTGGTGAAATAATTCATGTTGGTTCTTTAGTTCGATTCAACACCCACATTGCTAAGGTGCAAGATTGTTTTTTCTCCCCTTGGCCTGCAAAGGAGCCATCTCCTCTTCGATGGCATGCTTTATGTTCATCATTTGTCAATGGTGATTGGTCATCTCAAAGATCTATTGTGCTTCTGCTCAGACCCCTTGCTAAAAGATTGGTTCTCTTTGATAAAGATGATTCATTGATTGATGCTCATTTTTTATTAGAAGATGAAAATGTAGCTTCGGGTGTTTCTATTGAGATGCTAGTGCACATGGTCATTGTTGGATATCTTATTGAAGAAAAAGCTCGACCATCTCAAATCAAGATTTCTCCTTCGGATTCATCAGCTCAGGTACATCCACCTTCTCTTGATTTTAGCAGAGGCAACAAATTTGAGTCTGATATCAGAAGAAAGTTTGGTTACACTGTGAATTTTCTGCCGGGATTTAGAAAAAGAGAATTTTATTTGGTGGCTTCTTTTGGTCGTGCCAACTTCAAGCTTGATATTCACACCGTTAGTCTTGCTCTTCAAGCCTGCTTTGGAGGGGTAGATGCTCAATTTCATGTCAAACTTTTGCAAACTAGGGTGTTCAGATTTTCTGTCTCAACAAGAGCTGTGGGTTTTGAAATTTATAATTCTGGAAAATTCTCAGAAAAAGATTTTGATCTCTTCGTCCATCTGTGGGGAAATGGTGGTCCAAATTGGTTATTCGAAGAGAAAAAGTATTACAAAGAGCAAGATTCTGAATGGAATTTGGTCATGCCAAAGAAAAGAACAGTTTTTGAAAGGCTTTCACGTCCAAAATCTCCTAAACTTAGTGTTTTTGAGAGATTAGTTTTCCCTCCGGCAAACATTAATTCCATTAATGCTCGTGGTAATGGTTTAATGGCTGGAAGTTATGCTGAGGCGGTTTCAAGACCTTTTAATTCGCCTATTAATTCTCCGCTTAATTCTAGCGAGCATTCAAATGGCAAAAATCATTCAGCTCTTTAATTTAAAAGAAAAAATCCCGTCTTGCTGAGATTACTGCCATTTATGAAATATTCAACCTTTAAAGCCCCTGATGCTAATAATTGGCCCAAAGATACTTTCCCGAATTGGTTCAAGGCCCATGGCCCAGTTTTGGAAGCAGTAACGGTGAGGTCATTTAAGGAGCTCTTTACTCTATCTCCTCTCTTACCTTCCGTGTCTCTCCAATTTGTCCCCCCTCTTTCACTGCTACAGTAACCCCCAGAATCGCCTTTGCTCAATCGCCTTCATCTCTTCCACTGTCTCATGCGGAGAAGGTCGACATGGCCAACATTCCGATCAATCCAGAGCCTTTTGTTCCCAATGGCTTCGAGATTCTGCATGTCGAAGGTAGAACTGCAGTGCACCGTGTGGTCCTGCCCAGGAGAGGAAGGAAGCATGAAGACTTCGCAATCGCCACAATCACTCCAATGCCTCCAGGTCAGGTTCTCTTTGCCAATGTCAGAGATGTGCTGATGGATTTCTTAGCCAGTGTTGATGGTGGTTTCAAATCAGTCCAGAAATGCCCTTTTGGTCAGGCATATGTTCAGGTTGCTCATCTTAGAGACAGAGACATGTTAGTGAACAATAGCCCACATGTGTTTGGTGACTGACGAGGGTTAACTCGACAAATGTCCTAGATGAAGGACTTAGGATCGGGGAGATAGGGCGTTGGATGAACTCGAAGGTAAAGTTAGTCGAAATAGGTGTGTGTCGAAAGTAAACTTGGGTGTTTAACCTGGCTTGCTTTCAATCTGCCCTACACCGTGTTATCGCCACATTTTGGCCAAATGAGGAGATGGGCCGTAATCAAGATGGGCTTGGAGGCTGGATCGGCCTTGCGCGTGGATTTGGGCTAATTGCCCGTGTACCTGTATATTATGATAGAGTACGTTTCGGTTTAAACAAGAGATAGAGTTGTTAGGTTTATTCCAAAGATAGAAAGTCTCCGGACTATAAATATGTACCTAGGGTTATTGAGAAAGGAGGACGACCACGTTCACAACAAACACAATCTCGGCGCATCGCCACCCCTTGTTTCGAGGGTTTCTTTCAGGTAAGCGTCGTGCTGCCTAGATCGCATCTCGCGATCTAGGCAGCATCTGCTTATGTGTTATTTGGTGTTGCTCGTACTGAAGCCTTGTTGATGGCGAGTAATACTGTTATCATAGATCTGTTTGGGCTAGCATCGGTGCTTTCGGTTATGTTTGCTTAGTCATGCTGCCCCTAGAGATCTCGCTGCCTTTGCACCTATTTTGGGTGTAAGGGCAGCATCTTGCTTGATCTTTATTCAGTTGATTCAATCTGTCATAGTTGTTCCTTGTTCTCCAAGGATTAGTTTGATATCCGCATGGTTAGGCCTCACAAACGGGTTGAACAATCCAGTAGTACGTAAGGATTTGGTTTGCCAATTCGAGAGGAGTTGTTCCGGGAATTGACTCTACGTTGGTTTTTTGGCCTCCTCTAGGGTTAGTTTTCTGTTATCTTTCGTATCTAACAGGCTCAATTACGTGTGGGATGTTCCAATTATGTGGTGAAAGCGTTAAACTGTCGTAGATCGATTTGACTTGTATTGATAAAGCAAAACCCCATGTTATCGTAGATCCAATGCAGATCCATGGGACAATCGGCTACATGAGCCGATTCACAGGGAAACCTGAGAGCCGATCGAGGCTCGTATTTAATGTTTACGTGTCTGCCATGCAGGAAACTAATCGAAGCAATCCATCACCTTCCTGATCAGGTATAGGTCAGGTGGCACGCCCTTGCATCAGCCAGGACGTGTGCCGGAGTTTTGCGGGCCGTTGCCCGAGGGACTAGGGCCCACCAGCAGTTCTGGGAGCCTCCCGGCTCTTCGTGTTGCTCGTCGCTGCTCGCCGGTGGGTTTTGACAGGCAACACATTCTGGCACGCCCGGTGGGACACTCAACAACATCTGCATCAACATCTGACGCTGTGATGGGGGACAGACCAATCACGTACGATGATCTGCCTGATGAGCACAAGAAGAGGTATGATGATATCAAAGCTCTCTTCGAAGCCGATCTCCTCGGCTCTTTTGAGAGGACCCGTAAGCATGGCATCAGGTGGAAAGGGTTCTCACCCGAAGGCGCTCTCGATGAGGTGGATCTGTCTGTTCCTTCAGAGGATCGCACCAGAGCCCTGCGACAGGAAGTCAATTACATGGTGGCTCATTCTCTTCACCGCCATTCTGAGAGCCTGGTGAACGCTTTCGAGCGCGTCGCGGTTTGCGTGGTTCAGGAGATCATGAAACATCAGTACTCTCCGTCGGGGCCTACCCTAGGGACTCACCAGGGAGAAAGACCGCTCCAGACCAGGCCACAGCTACCATTCACGCTTGCAGCTCCGGAGCCACCGGGGTCACCGGCGTACGTCGTCTACAAGATTGGAGGTGATCCTGGCGATTACCAATTCCTGTTTGAACCACCTAAAGAAATCCCACATGGATATGTGTGCACATACGTGCCGGACTGCAACAGCCTGACGCGCACGAACCAGATTGCAACCGCAGGGATTTCTGGGGCAGGTGTTTCTGGAGTAGGGATTTTGGGAGCAGGGATGTCCGGGATGGACGCTGATAAACAGGCGTGGCTAGCTAAGTATGCCACCGGAACGAGTCATGAGAATTTAGCCCCTGCAGCTCAAACGGTGGAGCAAATCAGTACCATCTTGAGAGACCAGTTCGGCTTCGTGCCGAAGAGGAGAACAATCGGCTATTCCAAGCCGTACCCCAACGAGTATGATCTGATTCCGCTTCCGCCCAAGTATCGGCTCCCTGAGTTCTCAAAATTTAATGGTTCAGAAGGGTCTAGCTCGATCGAGCACGTGAGCCGATATTTGGCACAGTTAGGCATGATTTCAGCATCGGATCAGTTACGCGTAAGGTTCTTTGCGCAATCTCTGACAGGACCAGCTTTTGGGTGGTACACCTCGTTGCCACCAGATTCGATCCGGACCTGGAAGCAGCTGGAAGAACAGTTCCATATTCAGTATCATTCAGAAGCTACCGAGGCTGGCATTGCCGATCTGGCGCAGGTGCGGCAGAAGCGGGGAGAAACGGTAGCCGAGTATATTCAGCGTTTCAGGACTGTCAAGAACCGATGTTATTCGGCTCGTTTAACTGAGAAAGAAGCAGTCGAGCTGGCCGTGTTGGGTCTCTCAGCACCGGTCAAGGATCTGGCTTTCCAAGTAGAATACAATTCACTGGCGCACATGGTCCAGAAACTGACAATGTATGAGCAGCGCCACCCTGAGTTGTACCAAGACAAGTTCAAACGTCCGATAGGCCTGGTCGATACAGAAGAAGAGGATCTTGTAGAAGACCAAGAGATAGCCGTGGCTGAATGGGCTCGGGGAGCAGATCCTGTGTCCTGCAAATGGGTGAAACAGCAAGGGCCTGCAAAAGGGTTCGACTTCGATGTAAGCAAAGCTGAGCAGATATTCGATTTACTGCTGAAGGAAAAGCAGCTGAAGTTACCCGAAGGCCATAAAATCCCTACGGCGCAAGAGATGAACGGGAGATCATACTGCAAGTGGCATCACTCGTTCACCCACACCACCAATGATTGCAAAGAGCTACGTCGGCAGATCCAAACGGCGATAGAACAGGGCCGTCTGATCCTTGGGCAGTTCGCCATGAAAGTGGACACAAACCCGTTTCCTGGCATCAACATGGTAGAGCACAGCCACTCCACGAGGCGTCAGCTAGATTTCTCGTTCGATATTAACATGGCAGGGCCTGTGTACCACCATGGCAAGTATAAGGAGGAAAGCGGCCACTCCCGGAGCAAAGAAAAGGAAGAGGCCGGTCCACGCGACCGGCCCCGTTATGATGATAGGCGGTATATAACCGAGGAACAAGTGAGAAGCGTGCGATATCAGAAGCCACACTCCACGCATCTCCTTAACAAGTATGAGTGTCAGTATGACCGACGTCGGCAGTACGACAGAGATGACGAAAGAGATCGTCGCACCGACGCATACGTTGGGAGATACCGTCGGCATGATAGAGATGATGAAGGATATGAGCACCGCACTAGGGGAAGGTCAAAGGAAAAGGAAGGCGTGGATAAACATTGGGGTTGTCCTTTCTTCAAATACTGTTGGGATGCGGGAATGAGCCGATTGCCTACAGTCGACAACTGCCCGGAATGTGGACAGCAGGAGGATGACACAGGTCCAGTTTCAGTGTTCAAGCGTCTAGGGCCTCTCCGGCCTCAGAACAGACAAGAGGAGTCATCTCGAGCAAAAGATCTCGAGGAGTCAGAGGATGAAGAAGAAGATAGATATCACCGGCCAAGGTGGTGTCCCGATGGACTCAGACACACCCAAAAGCGTAGAGTTCAGCGGCTACGTAGCTTGGAGGAAGCCGAAGCGCAGTACCTCCACACTTTAAGGAAAGCCCGGCCTGATCTGGCCGTGAAAATTCAGCAAACCTTGGAGACGGAGGCCCGTCCAAAAAAGAAAGAGTGGCGCCCCAAACCAGTAAAAGCCGATGCGAAGACATCGGCTGGCACAAACATGGTGTTCATACTTCCGTCAGAGTTTTGCGCTCCAAGAACCGAAGAACTACCAGTGGCACAGTTTGACTGCGGCCCACGGCCGGTTATCTTTGAAAAGCCACGAGAGAAGGGCTACAAACATCTGAAAGCCCTGTACCTGAGAGGTTATATCAATGGGCAGCCTGTCCGCAAGATGTTGGTTGACACCGGAGCGGCAGTCAATATAATACCATACGCCATGCTGCGGCGTTTGGGACGCTCCACTGCAGATCTGATCAAAACCAACGTCACGCTAAGCGACTTCAACGGCCAAGCTTCAGAAACGCAAGGCGTTCTGAACGTGGATCTGACCGTGGGTAGAAAAACCATCCCTACGTCGTTCTTCATTGTTGACAGCAAAAGCACCTACGCTGTCTTGCTGGGAAGGGATTGGATTCACGCTAACTGCTGCATTCCATCCACGATGCACCAATGCCTGATACAGTGGGATGGAGATGAAGTGGAGGTCATTCATGCAGATGATTCGATCGAGATCTCAATAGCTGGCATGAACATTTGGGATGCAGAAGACCAAGAGCCGATCTCTGGAGTCAGTCTAGACGGCTGTGAGCGCATTGAAGCTACAAAAAACGGGGTGAGGCTGGTCTTATCCACTGGCCTAACAGAGTAGCAAAGCCCACGATTGTGCGTGGTAAGGCCGATCCCTGCGATCGGCCACAAAAAATAAAAAGCAGTGATCTTACGACAAGCATGTCATGTAGTCGTAGTAGGGAGATTCCCTACCATTGTAGAGCACAAATAGGTTGTAAACCTTCCTTGAGTAATGCAATCAAAAAGGGGGCCGATTCCGGCAATCGGCCCAAATTATCTTTGTTATCCTCACCAAACTTTTGGCCTGTGTTCAGCATCGATTTAGCAGGTGACGGAAAGCTGGGGTATGGGTTTACATCCGCTGATGAGCTAGAGGAGATTGACATCGGTCCTGGGGATAAGCCACGACCGACATTTATCAGCAAAAAGTTAGATCCGAATCTGCGGGGTCCGATGATAGCTTTGTTGAAAGAATATCCAGATTGCTTTGCCTGGGACTATACGGAGATGCCCGGGTTAGACAGGAGCATCATTGAGCATCGGCTCCCGCTTAAAAAAGGGTTTCGGCCATTCCAGCAGCGAGCACGACAGATGAAGGCCAAAATTTTAGAGGAAGTCAAGAAAGAGATCGAGAAAATGTTGAAAGCTGGGTTCATCAGGCCATGCAGGTATGCTGAGTGGATTTCTAGTATCGTACCTGTAGAGAAAAAGGATGGCCGATGGCGTGTTGCCATAGATTTTCGGGATCTCAATAGAGCCACTCCAAAGGATGAGTATCCGATGCCGGTAGCAGAGACATTGATCAACGCAGCTGCTGGTCATAAGGTCTTGAGCTTTATGGATGGCAATGCCGGTTACAATCAAATTTTTATGGCTCCAGAAGATATACACAAGACTGCGTTCAGAGTCCCAGGTTCGGTGGGGTTGTTCGAATATGTAGTCATGACATTTGGACTGAAGAATGCCGGCGCCACATACCAAAGAGCCATGAATTACATTTTCCATGATCTGATCGGCAAGCTGGTGGAGATTTACATCGATGACGTGGTAGTCAAGTCTGCTTCAGTACAAGGACACTTGGACGATCTGCGACGCGTCCTGGACCGAACCAGAAAATTCGGGCTACGGATGAATCCAAAGAAGTGTGCCTTCGGTGTGACGGCCGATCAGTTCTTGGGTTTCTTGGTCCATGAACGCGGAATTGAGATCGGCCTGAAAAGTCAGGAGGCAGTGCGAACAATGAAGCCACCTACCACGAAGAAAGAACTGCAGTGTCTCATCGGCAAAATCAACTTCGTCAGAAGGTTCATCTCCAATCTGTCAGGAAGAATAGAGCCGTTCATGGGACTGGTGAAAATTAAATCTGATGAGGAGTTCCGCTGGGGGACAGAACAACAACGAGCCTTCGACGAGATCAAAGAATATCTAACGAAGCCGCCAGTGTTGGTTCCACCGCAGCAGGGTAGGCCGTTCTACATTTACTTGTCGGTGGCTGACACGTCCATCGCCTCGGTGGTGGTGCAAGTTTATGATGGTCTGGAGCGAGTTGTGTTTTACATCAGCAGAAGGATGCTGGATGCAGAGACGAGATATCCTGAGATCGAGAAGTTATGCCTCTGCCTATTTTTCACCTGCACCAAGCTGCGACACATCTTGCTGTCAGCAGAGATTATCATCATATGCAAATCAGATGTCATAAAACATATGCTGTCGGCTCCTGTGTTGAAAGGCCGACTCGGCAAATGGATGTTTGCATTATCGGAATTTGATATCCGGTATCAACCCGCCAAAGCGGTTAAGGGACAAGCGTTGGCCGATCTTATTGCTGAACGAATCAACACTGATATAGCAGCACTGTATGTACGTGCATGGGCTATGTTTTTCGATGGATCGGCTTGTGATGATGGTTGCGGCATCGGCATTCTACTCGTGTCGCCCCGGGGGGCAACATATTCCTTCTCCATCAGGCTATCTACCCCTTGCACCAACAATGTCGCTGAGTATGAGGCAATACGCAAGGGAATGGAGTTGCTCATTGAAGCCGGAGCAGAAGCAGTGGAACTTTTTGGAGACTCCAAATTGGTGATTTCCCAACTCACGGACGAATACAAGTGTGAGAGCGAGTCACTCTTCCCATTATGGTTGCAATGCCGTGAGCTGATGGCACAGTTCAGGTATCTAAACTTTAACTGGATCCCGCGGTCGCAGAATACCGAGGCGAATGATCTTGCACAGATGGCTTCAGGCTACAAGGACATAGCAGATGGAACTGATGTTCAGGTACAGTTCCTGGAGGCGGACGACTGGAGAGCCGATATCTTCAATTACTTGAAAGATTCGGCTCGGGGGGCACCTAAACGGATAAGGTACAAGGCCATGAAGTATGTGCTTATTGGGGATGACATGTTCTACAGGACTCTGGAAGGGCTATTGCTCAAATGTCTGGGGCCAGCCGAGGCAAATCGGCTCCTACACGAGGTACATGAAGGCGCCTGTGGAACTCACCAATCGGCTCACAAGATGAAATGGTTGATCAGGCGATCAGGGTTTTATTGGCCCACCATGCTTGAGGACTGTTTTAAGTACTATAAAGGGTGTCAAGCATGTCAGAAATTCGGGAAGATTCAGATGGTACCTGCATCAGCAATGAACCCCATCATCAAGCCTTGGCCATTCCGAGGTTGGGGCATGGATATGATTGGCAAGATCAATCCTCCATCAAGCAAAGGCCACATGTGGATTTTGGCCATTACGGATTATTTCACTAAATGGGTGGAAGCCGTCCCTATGAAGTCAGTAAACTCGAAGGATGTTATCAATTTCGTGAAAGAACATGTCATTCATAGATTCGGGATTCCCCAAACTATCACGACCGATGGAGGTTCGGTCTTCATTTCTCACGAGTTTAGAGAGTTCTGCGAGGACACGGGAATTAAGCTGATCCGATCATCTCCATATTATGCTCAAGCAAATGGGCAAGCTGAAGCGTCCAATCAGAGCCTTATCAAGCTGATCAAGAGAAAAATCGACGAGCACCCTAGGCGTTGGCACGAGGTTTTGTCAGAAGCTTTGTGGGCTTATCGCATGTCATGTCATGGAGCGATAAAAACCTCGCCATACCATCTAGTCTATGGACAAGAAGCCGTATTGCCATGGGAGATTACGGCTGGATCGAGACGTGTCACTTTTCAGAACGATCTAACAACTGAAGAATATGCAGCCCTGATGAGTGACAGTGTTGAGGATTTAACTGAACTTAGGCTGTGGTCGCTTGAGAAAATTAAAGAGAACAAAGCCAAGGTAGCTCGTGCATATAATAAGAAGGTGAGACCAAAGGAGTTCCACGTTGGTGATCTGGTATGGGAAGCTGTATTGCCATTGGGAACTAAGGATGCAGCATACGGTAAATGGTCTCCAAATTGGCACGGGCCATACAGGGTCGACCAAGTTTTAAGGGGCAACGCGTACATGCTTGAGGAGCTGGACGGTGTGAAATTCCCAGTGGCTGTCAACGGTCAGCATCTCAAGAAATATTTCCCAAGCATGTGGGATGATGGACAGTGAAATATGGGGGCCGATACATGAAATCGGCCAGTAAAAAAGATGATGAACAGTGAAATATGGGGGCCGATACATGAAATCGGCCAAAAAAAAAAAAAACAATGCACAGCCATCGACTCTCGAGGTTCAGACTGTTACGAGCAGGTGTCAGGTTACATGAATAAGCTACTGAAGGAATGCCTCGAAGGCACGGAGGGCGTCAGCACGGACACGATCCACCTCGGCGATCTCGGCTACGTCATCATCGTCCTTGCCCGTCACTAGCTGCTTGCTCAGGGCACGTATTTCTGCCAGATCAGTCTTCAGTTGAGCTTTGAGGCCTTCTGCTTCGTCTTGGGAGCGGGCGATGAATGCTTCCTTGTCATGAATGAGCTTTTTAGTCGCCCGGACCTTCTCTTCGAGATCTTCCAATTCCTTTTTTAAGGATGCAAGCTCGGCGGTGCTGACAGAGGTGTCAGTTTTGGCATCCAGAGACGCCTTTTTCTCATTGAGCCGCTGACATTTGGCTGCAATATCGGCCTTCAGTGGGAGTTGGGCGTGGCGTAGATTGATCCTCTCACGAGCCAACTTCACCCTTGACCCGTAGAAAGACAGAGTCACAACTGGCCAAAGCTTCACCTGCAATGCTACCGGGAGTTGGTCCTTGATTTCGTCAAGAACACTCTTCACCTCTTCAGAACCCTCGACCAACTTCTCGATTGGGGAGGACAGCAAGGCTTTGAGACGCTGGAATTGAGGTAGAACAGCGCTTGCTCGTGGTTCATCGTTGGCGGCAGAGGGAGCTGGTTCGATGGATTCAGGGTCGAACGTCAGCAAGCCTGAGATATCACAACCCTGGCAGGCAGAAGTGGCGTCAGTATGCGTCAAACAGGGAAGGATGAGTCGAAAGAAGCGAACATACCTCTCCTGAGATCAGGGGGATAGCCGACGGCGAGACAATCGGCTCGTGTGTTGTTGCTGAGGGCTTGGCCAGATTGGCAACCGTTTCATCTACACCTTCAGGGATTACTAGATCCAGGCTTGCGGAAGGCATCGGCACTTCCCCGACTTTCCCACTAGAAGTGTCATTCGTCTGCATGAAAGGTGCTTAGCCGATGTGAATAGCAATGAATCGGCATAAAAAAGGAGTGGTAAGAGTATGGAGGATAATTACTTTCGAAGCCTCCTGGCTCGAAGAAGAAGTTTGCAGTCCCTTGCGAGCCCTCTTGGGGCTCACAGCTTGCCCCGCCTCGACTGCTGCTCGGGGGGCAACAGGTTCAGGAACAGGCCTTTTCCTGGAAGCCGATGGTGGCACATCTGGCTGGCTCGGTGTGGTGGTTCTCTCAGAGTCTGCTGAGCTTGAATCTCCTCGATTGGATTGTGTTTCCTCGCTGGAGGTGTCTTCGATGGAGACCTGTAAGAAAGGGAGAGTTGGTAAGCACAAGCATGTTTACAAAGATAAATGAGATCAACCAAGGCATGAATCAGCGTACGTGCGAGCTCTCTGGAGAAGGGCTCCGGCGCCTCAAAGTTTTTTTGGCCACTACCTTCCTCACCGCCGTTCTTGTTTTAGTTGGAACTCGGGAGGCAGCTGACCCGGAAGTTGCTTGGCTCTTGGAAGCCGATTTTGGTGATATCGGCTGGTTCTGCATCACGACCTGTTTCAAAGGTGGCGAGTTTTTGCAGAAAAGGACCACAGGAGCTGGTGGGAGGAATTCGAAGGGGGAGCCATCCTCGTTAGTAGGTTCTGGACCATCTTGTTGCTGCAAGGAGACAGAGCAGGATATTAAAAGAATCGTCGTGAGCTGCATCAAGAAAATTTACAAGTAGCAGTACCTGTTCTACGGGGATGTCATATTCAGCATCGAGCTGTTCCAGCAATGGTCCCAGAGCTCTCCTGAAGGCATGAGTCTTCCACATCGACCACCAGTTCTCAAAACCATCGGTTGATGAAGCGAAAGTGAGGTTGTTAGGAATTGGGATGGTCAGAGCATCGAAGAAAGAATAACACCTCTGACTGGTGAGAGGATCGGGCAGGTCAGCTCTGCTCTCTGTGAGGTGGTGGAGAAAGAAATGAGGAGGTACTTGCCCAAGGCCAAATTGCCGAGCTGCTACGACCGGCTGGTAGAACTCGTATCCAGGCTTGATTATTCTGTTGGATGTGCTCATGCCAACTGGGAGGAAGCAGGGACGGATCACGGTGGAGAATAGCTGCCGAGTGCTAGTGTCATCGGCAAAGTTGTCCAGCCTGAAGGAGATTGGATTTTCAAAATTTTCCGATTCCTCCGTGTAAGGAAAGAAGATAGGATTGTCCAGGCCTTGGAAGAAAATGCTGAACCACTTGGATGCTTCATGAGGGATCAGTTTACTACCTGGCAGGCTATACAGAGCTTGGCCGTAGCTGGTGCATCGGATCTGCTTCCCTTTGGCATCTGGAAAGGTGCAACTTGCCAAAAGGGGGAAGTTTGGGATATGGTTTTGAAAGTACAGCTGAGCCCATAGTTGAATAAACCACCAAGGACCTCCTGTTTTGACTGCTATGTGGGAGGATAGTTTGACAGACATCAACTGGAGATATCGATAGACTTCTCCAAGGAACAGTTTGCCGATGCCAAGTTGAGTGCCTCTGGCAAGTTC